>OY728137.1:562878217-564078217 GCA_963277665.1 Viscum album | reverse complement strand
ACATTACAAGATAAGATCTAAGCATCAAACAACTCGGGGTACTAAGTGTGCATCTACGACTCATACTCCATGGTACTCTCCTCAATGTCACTATTCGGCCATAAAACATGGACCAATGAAATAGCATGCATGTACAACACCTTCTATAAGTCCCCAGACTTAAAACTTACTTAATATTGAGTTACTTCAAGAAAACACATTGAGGATCTTTTTAGGTTTAGAGTTTTAGAGAATTAGATCATAAAACTTTCATTACATTCCACATTTAAACAAAGTGGTTACATAAAAGATAGTATTCATTTTTCCCATCAACGGAAACATATTTGAAATAAAACATGAAATATTTCTTGACACTTCCTTGAAACTATCATCATATCATGTACCTTTCCCTTGACCTGTGAAAAACATTTCAAAAACTTGGGATGAGCATAAAAAGCTCAGTAAGGGATATAAAAATATTGAAAGGAAACATGAGTACATGTATACATAAGAATCAATGAAATCATACTTTACTCATAAAACGTAAGAACTTTAACATACCTCATAAAATCATGAATAAATCGTAGAAATCATAAGATATAAAGGTAAATTGAGGCATTCATAACATTCTTACGTAGGGAGTAACCCTCTTGGTTACGTTTGGAATACCCATCATAGTATATTCCCTAAATCTCTTCGGAGAAACCTTAACGTTTAACCCCTTCACATTACCCAATGCATTGGAGAGCTATATTGGGCTCATCCACCCTTAGTTTATCACGGAACCACCCGTCTTCATAAAAATTCCCAAGAACCATAACATAATCGTATCACATAAAACATGCATAAAGGAAACATAACATTTCCACATTTCAATCATAAGATATCAATACAACACATTGATATAATAAAAACATTATGAAAACGATTTTCAATACCAAAATAAAAGAAAATTAAAACATGGTATTTATTTTTAATTTAAAAAAAGGTATGTCTTGTAGAGGAAGCCGAAACTCAGATAATGGTCAGGACGGCGGAGAAGTCGTTGTCGCCGCATACGTACGACAAAAAAATTCCCTTTTGTTGTTTAGTAAAACGCTTCGTATAAAAAAGATTCCTTTTGGATAAATGTAAAATTCAAAGGGTTTTATACACCGTATAAAATAAGGTTGTGTATAAAACAAAAATATGCCTCAATGAAAGGAGATTGAGACGAAGTATCATACCTCGGGTCCGACTTGACTCGATCATTCTTTAACCTCCTGAATAATAAACTTGAGTTAATTTATACTTGCTTGAGAACCTTTTTCAAGTTCATTATTCCTTTTATATCACTTATTACCATGTCATGAACACCATTTAATTATTTAAGTTAATAATGGTCGTTTTGTCGATATTTGGTACTTGAGTCAAAAGTGAACTTCTTATATTTACAAGTTGTTCACGTAGTCAAATATCCATTATATCAAGAATGATATTCATGATGTAGATGCCATATATATCATATATTTCCAGTATATACATGCATTTATAATATTAAATAATCATTTAGAGGTAATAAATGAAATGCACCGTTCATGGAGACGGTAAGCCGTACGTACGCATGAACGCTACTTTCATTTCTATGTCATATTAATGGAATTAAAACTAAATGATAGATATGTATATTTTAATTCCAGAATTATATTCATCATTTAGATGTAACATACATCATATATATCCATTATATATATGTACTTATAATAGTACATTACATTTGGGGATAAGAAATGAAATGCACCGTTCATGGAGACGGTAAGTCGTATGTACGCATGAACGCTACTTTCATTTCTATCTCATACTTTAATGGAAAGAAATAATAATTATATAAAGGTATATTATAATTCCAGTATAATATCATATATAATATCATTAAATCTATCCTTTATACGTACCACATATGGTATTAACGAATCAAATCACTTTGAGGGGGCGGTAGTCCGCACTTCCTAAAATGAAGATATCGCGTATACCCATAATGGAAGCCATAAAGGTATGTCATAAATGAAAAATAAAGAATCTTAAGGAAAACATAAACATAATATATATCATATATAAATATATTGACATCTTAATGGCCACCTTTGAAGGTGTTAGAAGAATATTGAACAATCATCGTTTCGTGAGGCAGAAATTCGTCATCCACAGAAACAGTATGTTCTTTAACCATTAGATGTAGGTGTGTGTAAGTGTAGCTCGAATGCTTCTTATAAAAACATCCTAGTATATTGAAGATACTGGAGTTGTTACAAAATAAATGAATAAAAAGAGTTTAGGGGGTTGGAGAAGCAAAATAAAACAAAAGAACACAAGTGAAGACATTACCATAAAATCGGGTAACACTCTTTGATTTGAGCTCAAAGGCTTCCTTGGGAAGACTTGTGCCCAAAGTGAGGCTTCTAGGAGTAATAGAGGGATGTGGAGAGACAAAATGAGCCGGGTTTGGCCGAGCCAAAGGCTTGAGAGGTGTGGGTAAGGAGGTCGAGGTGGGGGCCTTTTATAAGAGGAGAGGAGGGGCACTCTTGGAAAGTTACAAAATATTACTTTATTTTCAAATGAGTTTCGGATTTTAAAGGTATCACATTGATGTATTTCGAGGATAAGGTGATAAGGGTTCGAAATATACTCATCAAATAGGTCTTTGAAAAGTGTAGGTCTTAGATTTTACATTATCTTTTTATTTTATTTAAATCGTTAAATAATGAGGTAATCGCTGCATCATCATGATTTCATAAATAATTTAATTTATTTAATGTCTAAAAATAATGAAAAAAAATACTATGATGTAGGAAATATTTTTAGCTTTCCAATTACTATTTATAGTCCAATAGATCATTTATGTAGACAAAATTAAAAATGTTTTACTCGGGTGATACATTCTTTGTTATATTTAACTTTCTTTAAAAATAAAAAGATAAAAACTCATTATCACACAAAAGTGATTCCATGGGGTCCCCAAGTTTGGCACAAGGAATCCCATGGTCGGCCATGACATAACCATTATTATTAGGACACATTTTGGGGTCATTTTTTATTATTATGATATTATTTTATTATCCCTAACTACCCGATTACTAATTAATCAAGATAATTAAAGATAATTACCGTCGTTACTATTCATAATGTCCAAAAACAAAAGAGTATTGATTACATAATTTGGATCTTCTGATTTCAAATATGTAATCCATTTTACCAAATTCCAAACACATAAATTGAAATAATTAATTTAAAAATAATTCCCGTTGTCAAAACAAATAGCGGGTTTTTTTGAAACAATATCTATGAAAAGTTTGGCACTTGTTTATGCCCAATTCCAAAGTGAAATTAATACCAATGACCACCATTGGATTACATGGTAAAAATATATTATATTTACACTTTAAAACCAATTAAAAAGATAATCTAACCATATAATTAAATTATATGAAAAAGTAGTTTTGATGTAAAATGCAGTATTTTTCACTATTCATTAAAAAATGAACATTGTCAGAAAAATATCAAAAAATTATCCAATGTAAATTTCAATGTCCCAATCAAAAATAATAAGTTTATTTTGAAAAATAGAGCTTATAAAATTTTCAAAAGTTTTATTTAAAAATGGTTTTCCATCAAAAGGTAGTAAAACAATCTTTTAAGAATATTAGTGTATTTCATGCTTAAGATTGGATTTATTCTCATTTTAAGGCTATAAAACACTATCTAATTCATAGACATAGATAAAAATATATATTATTCATTACTTACTTGGGATGTTACATCCTTCCCCCCTTTAGAAAATTGTGTCCCCACAATTTATTTACATATCGAATAAGTGGGGGTATTTATCCCTCATTGCATTTTCAGATTCCCATGTTTCCTTTTCACTCATGTGGTTTTTACACAAAACCTTTACTTGATGAATCACCTTATTCTATAACACTTTCTCCCTGTGGTCAAGAATCTGGATTGGTTGTTCTTCATAAGAGAGATTCTCTTCCAACTGAACTACCTCTGGGCTCAAAACATGAGATGGATCTGGCATATACTTTCTCAACATCGAAATATGAAAAACATTGTGTACCTGAGATAAACTCATAGGTAAAGCCACTCGGTAAGAAACTGATCCAACTCTCTCCAGAATTTCATATGGTTCAATGAACCTTGGACTCAGCTTTCCTTTCTTACCAAATCGCATCACACTTTTCCATGGTGATACTTTGAGAAAAACATGATCACCTACCTCAAAAGAGAGATCCTTCCTCCTATTGTCCGCATAACTCTTTTGCCTAGTCTGAGCCGTTCTCATATGTCTCTGTATCATCTGAACTTTTTCTGCCAACTCTTCTACCAATTCTGGTCCCATCAACTTCCTTTCACCCACTTCATCCCAGAAAGCTGGAGTTCGACACTGCTTCCCATATAATGCCTCAAATGGTGTCATCTGTATACTAGAATGAAAATTGTTATTATAAGAAAAATCAACCAAAGAAAGATGTTGGTCCCAAATTCCCTGATAATCCATCGAACAAGCACGTAGCATATCCTCCAATGTCTGGATTGTTCGTTCTGACTGCCCATCTGATTGAGGATGAAAAGTTGTACTAAAATTTAATTCAGTACCCAATGACTTCTGAAGGCCTTTCCAAAAGTTAGAAGTAAACTTGGGATCACGATCAGATACAATGGATAGGGGAACTCCATGCAACCTGACTATCTCTTTAAGATACAATCGAGAAAGTTGATCTAGGGAAAAAGTATCCCGCATAGAAAGGAAATGAGCAGATTTAGTCAAGCGATCAACAATAACCTAGATTAAATTATTACCTCGAGATGTCTTTGGTAATCCCACAACAAAGTCCATGGATATATTTTCTCATTTCCACTCTGGCACTGGTAAAGGCTGAAGCATCCCTTTCGGTAACTTCTGCTCTGCTTTAACCTGCTGACAAGTCAAACACTTCACAATAAAATCAGCAATATCTCTTTTCATTCCATCCCACCAGTAATACTCCCGCAGATCTCTGTACATCTTAGTACTACCAGGATGAACTGAAAACGGAGAACTATGAGCTTCACATAACAAATCTCTCTTCAAATGTGAATCACAAGGCACACACAATCTCTTCCCAAATCTCAAAACACAATCATTATCAATGTTGAATTCAAGCAACTTACCCTTCTAAACCAGCTCTACCTTTTTCTGCAACTCACTGTCTTGCTTCTGTGCTTGCGTGATTCTGTCTGATAGAGAAGATTTCACTGATACCTGAAACAAAACAGAAGGACATCCTGCACCAACAACTTCTATGTCAAAGTTCATCAAATCTTTAACCAAAGGATCATGTTCCAAACGCAACATTGTTAATGAAGCATTACTTTTTCGACTCAAAGCATCAGCCACTTTATTTGCTTTTCCCGGATGGTAATGAATTGTACAATCATAATCCTTGATTAATTTTAGCCATCTCCTATGTCTCATGTTCAATTATTTCTGAGTGAAAATATACTTTAAACTATTGTGATCGGTATATATTTCACACTTTACTCCATACAAATGATGCCTCCAAATTTTTAAAGCGAAAACAATAGCAGCTAATTCCAAATCATGTGTAGGGTAATTTACCTCATGAGTTTTCAGCTGTTGTAAAGCATAAGCAATTACCTGATCATTCTGCATTAGGACGCAACCAAGTCCTTTCAATGAAGCATCACTATAGATAACAAACTCACCATTCCTGGAAGGTAGTGCCAAAACTGGAGCATTCACCAATCTTCTTTTCAGTTCCTGAAAACAATCATCACATTCTTTTGTCCAGATAAACTTAACACCCTTCCGAGTTAGCTTAGTCATTGGACTAGATAACCGGGAAAATTTTCTAACAAACCTTTAGTAATATCCTTCCAAACCAAGGAATCTATGAATCTCAGTTACATTTGTGGGTCTTGGCCATTCTTCAACAACCTTTGTTTTTGCAGGATCAACACTTATCCCATGTTTAGAAAAAATGTGACCAAGGAAAGAAATTTGTTGTAACCAAAACTCACACTTGCTGAATTTTCCATTCAATTTCTTTTCTTTTAAGGTTTGCAAGATAACCCTTAAATGACTTTCATGCTCCTCTTTACTTTTAGAAAATACCAAAATATCATCAATAAACACAAACACCATTTATCGTCTGATTCAACTAAGCCATCAGTGTAGTAAACTGCTCAATTCTGATTCTGACCATCTCTGGTTGCTGATTCAAAAGGTCATTATACTCTGTATGCCTTCCTAGAAAATCTGCTATGTTTCCTCTATGGAAAACCATTATGAACAAACATGTCTTAGATGAAGCACCATGGTAATCTTCAAATGCTATATCATTTCAATCATACCATAAATTAATTTATAATTTAACAATTTTCTAACTCCTAAAGTTGTCTAAACCAACCTATGATGCCAACTATAAGGCCCCAGCCTTAAACCTTACTTAATATTGAGTTACTTCAAAAATACACGTTGAGGATATTTTTAGGTTTAGAGTTTTAGAGAATTAGATCATAAAACTTGCATTACATTCCACATTTAAACAAAGTGGTTACATAAAAGATAGTATTCATTTTTCCCATCAATGGAAACATATTTAAAATAAAACATGGATTCTTTCTTGACACTTCCTTGACACTATCATCATATCATGTACCTTTCCCTTGACCTGTGAAAAACATTTCAAAAACTTGGGATGAGCATAAAAAGCTCAGTAAGGGATATAAAAATATTGAAAGGAAACATGAGTACAAGTATACATAAGAATCAATAAAATCATACTTTACTCATAAAACATGAGAACTTTAACATACCTCATAAAATCATGAATAAATCATGGAAATCATAAGACATAAAAGTAACTTGAGGCATTCATAACATTCTTATGTAGGGAGTAACCCTCTTGGTTACGTTTGGAATACCCATCACAGTATATTCCCTAAATCTCTTCGGAGAAACCTTAACGTTTAACCCCTTTGCGTTACCCAATGCATTGGAGAGCTATATCAGGCTCACCCGCCCTTAGTTTATCACAGAACCACCCGTCTTCATAACAATGCCCAAGAACCATAACATAATTGTATCACATAAAACATGCATAAAGGAAACATAACATTTCCACATTTCAATCACAAGATATCAATACAAAACATTCATATAATAAAAACATTATGAAAACCATTTTCAATACCAAAATAAAAGAAAATTAAAACATGGTATTTATTTTTCATTTAAAAAAAGTTATGGCTTGTAGAGGAATCCGAAACTCAAATAATGTTCACGGCGGCGGAGATGTCGTTGTCATCGCATACGTACGAAAAAAACATTCCCTTTTGTTGTTTATTAAAATGCTTCGTATAAAAAAGATTCTGTTTGGATAAACGTAAAATTAAAATGGGTTTATACACCGTATAAAAGAAGGTTGTGTATAAAACAAAAATATGCCTCAATGAAAGGAGATTGAGACGAAGTCCCATACCTCGGGTCCGACTTGACTCGATCGTTCTTTAACCTCCTTAATAATAAACTTGAGTTAATTTCTACTTGCTTGAGAACCTTTTTCAAGTTAATTATTCCTTTTATATCACTTATTATCATGTCATTAACACTATGTAATTATTTAAGTTAATAATGGTCATTTTGTCGATATTTGGTACTTGAGTCAAAAGTGAACTTCTTATATTTACAAGTTGTTCACGTAGTCAAATATCCCTTATATCAAGAATGATATTCATGATGTAGATACCATATATATCATATATATCTAGTATATACATGCATTTATAATATTACACAATCATTTAGAACTAAGAAATGAAATGCACCATTCATGGAGACGGTAAGACGTACGTACGCATGAACGCTACTTTCATTTTTATGTCATATTAACGGAATTAAAACTAAATGAGAGATATGTATATTTTAATTCCAGAATTATATTCATCGTTTAGATGTAACATACATCATATATATCTATTATATATATGTACTTATAATAGTACATTACATTTGGGGATAAGAAATGAAATGCACCGTTCATGGAGACGGTAAGCCGTATGTACGCATAAACGCTATTTTCATTTCTATCTCATACTTTAATGGAAAGAAATAATAATTATATAAAGGTATATTATAATTCCAGTATAATATCATATATAATATCATTAAATATATCCTTTATGCGTACCACATATGGTAATAACGAATCAAATCACTTTGAGGGGGCGGTAGTCCGCACTTCCTAAAATGAAGACATCGCGTATACCCATAATGAAAGCCATAAAGGTATGCCATAAATGAAAAATACATAAGCTAAAGGAAAAAAATAAACATATTATATATCATATATAAATATAGTTACATCTTAATGGCCACCTTTGAAGGTGTTAGAAGAATATTGAACAATCATCGTTTCGTGAGGCATAAATTCTTCATCCACAGAAACAGTATGTTCTTTAACCATTAGATGTAGGTGTGTGTAAGTGTAGATCGAATGATTATTATAACAACATCCTAGTATATTGAGGATACTGATTTGTTACAAAATAAATGAATAAAAAGAGTTTAGGGGGTTGGAGAATCAAAATAAAACAAAAGAACACAAGTGAAGACATTACCTTAAAATCGGGTAACTCTCTTTGATTTGAGATCAAAGGCTTCCTTGAGAAGACTTCTGCCCAAAGTGAGGATTCTAGGAGTAATAGAGGGATGTGGAGAGACAAAATGAGCAGGTTTTGGCTGAGCCAAAGGCTTGAGAGGTGTGGGTAAGGAGGTGGAGGTGCGGGCCTTTTATAAGAGGAGAGGAGGGGCACACTTGGAAAGTTACAAAATGTTACTTTATTTTCAAATGAGTTTCGGATTTTAAAGGTCCCACATTGATGTATTTTGAGGATAAGGTGATAAGGGTTAGAAATATACTCATCCAATAGGTCTTTGACAACTGTAGGTCTTAGATTTTACATTATCTTTTTATTTTATTTAAATCGTTAAATAATGAGGTAATCGCTGCATCATCATGATGTCATAAATAATTTAATTTATTTAATGTCTAAAAATTATGAAAAAAAATACTATGATGTAGGAAATATTTTTATCTTTACAATTATTATTTATAGTCTAATAGATCATTTATGTAGACAAAATTAAACATGTTTTACTCAGGTGATACATTCTTTGTTATATTTAACTTTCTTTAAAAATAAAAAGATAAAAAGTCATTATCACACAAAAGTGATTCCATGGGGTCCCCAAGTTTGGCACAAGGCATCCCATGGTCGGCCATGACACAACCAGTAGTATTAGGACACATTTTGGGGTCATTTTTTATTATTATGATATTATTTTATTATCCCTAACTACCCGATTACTAATTAATCAAGATAATTAAAGATAATTACCGTCGTTACTATTCATAATGTCCAAAAACAAGAGTATTGATTACATAATTTGGACCTTCTGATTCCAAATATGTAATCCATTTTACCAAATTCCAAACATATAAATTTCAATAATTAATTTAAAAATAATTCCCGTTGTCAAAACAAATAGCGGGGTTTTTTTTAAACAATATCTATGAAAAGTTTGGCACTTCTTTATGCCCAATTCCAAAGTGAAATTAATCCCAATGACCACCATTGGATTACATGGTAAAAATATATTCTATTTACACTTTAAAACCAATTAAAAAGATAATCTAACCATATAATTAAATTAAATGAAAAAACAGTTTTGATGTAAAATGCAGTATTTTTCACTATTCATTAAAAAAATGAACATTGTCAGAAAAATACCAAAAAATTATCCAATGTAAATTTCAATGTCCCAATCATAAATAATAAGTTTATTTTGACAAATATAGCTTATAAAATTTTCAAAATTTTGATTTAAAAATGGTTTTCCATCAAAAGGTAGTAAAACAATCTTTTAAGAATATTAATGTATTCCATGCTTAAGATTGGATTTATTCTCATTTTAAGCCTCTAAAACACTATCTAATTCATAAATATACATAGATAAAAATATCTATTATTCATTACTTACTTGGGATGTTACACCTTCTACTGGTGGTCATGGATCTCCACTGGCTCCTCCTCAAATATTTCATCATCGTCAACATCGATCTCACCTCAATCGATGACATAAGAGTCATCATAAAGATAATTATGGAGCTTTGATACATGAAAAACATTGTGTATTTGTATTATTTGTAGGATAAGTGATTTATAATATGTCACAATTCCAACATGATCCAACACCTCGAAAGACCCAACAAACTAGGGAGACAAATTACGCCCATGACTAAAACCTTCACTTCCCACAATGAAGAGTCACCTTCAGGAACATGTGATATCTAATGTCAAACTCTAGAGGTCCCCTACTATGATCATTATAGTATTTTTGATGATCATGTACCCCCTTTATCCTATCATTATTTACCTAAACCATCTCTGTCGTATTCTATACTAGTTCTAGATTGAGAATTACTGACTCTTTGACTCCAATCTAGCACAATGGAGAACGGAAAGGTCAGTTGTAAAAAGCTTTATATGGAATCATAGTAATGGTGGAGTGGAAACTGTTATTGTAAGAAAACTCGACCAAGTGCAGGTGCCTCATCCACAAACCTTTAAAATCTAGGACACAAGAATGCAATGTGTCTTCAAGAGTCTATATGGTTCACTTTTTATGACTATCCATCTATGTATAGAAAGTAGTGTTAAGGTATAACTGATATCCAAAATCATGTTGGAGACCTCCCTACAACTTGAAGGTAAAATGAGGACCTTTATTAGATATGATTATCCTTGGGACTCCATGGAGTCACACCACCACCTCCAGATACTATTTCAACAAAACATCTAATGAGATCGACTCCCTAATTTGTATAAAGTGGGATGATTTCATCAAACAGACCACTATCACCCATATAGCATCATATCCTCCCTAAGATCGAGGTAAACCAGTAATGAAGTCAATTGATATGTCCTCCCACTTCCACTAGGTAACATATAATGGTTGAAGCAAACCACCGGGAACACAGTGTTCAACCTTTACCTTCTAGAAGACCAAACATTGAGAAAAAAACACTACAAATGCATGCTTCAACCCAGTCCACCAAAACTAACCTCCCAGAGCTCATTACATATTTGTCACACCAGGATTTACCATAAAGGGTGAGTTATAGAACTCGTGGAGAACCATCTCACGCATCGTCGAAGGGATGGAAAGCCTCTTCTGAAACAACACCCAATATTGTCCATCCTCAGACCAACCATTAGGGGCATTATCAAAAATAATTTTGTCCCTCTATACCTCCACCTCAAAATCCCCTAGCTAAGACTCCTACACTTGCTACACTAAAGATGACTATACAATCATCTGGAAAAGACAGCCTCCACCTTCAACTTCTCCCATATACATATGCATCACTGATAGTTCTTTCATCACTCTCTAGGAATCTATAGATTCATGCATGGAATCACTACGTAGATTCCTCCTCATTGCATCAGTTGAAAAATTTTCCTTACCTAGCACATATGAAATCTATAAGTTGTAATCTTGTAATAATTATATCAACCAACGTTAACACAAGTTCAAGTCTCGTAGGGAGAAGAAATACCTTAGGATCTTATGGTCGGTAAAAACCAGAAAATGATCATCGTTGAGGTAATGTCATCACAAATTCAAATCAAACATAACTTCCACTAACTCAAGATCATGGGTAGCATAGTTACGCTTATGAAGAAATGACTATTAGGATCCAAAAAGAAACAACTGATCTCTGCGGCATTAGAACAAAGCCCAAGGAAAGATGCAAAGAATCATAGAAAACCTAAAACTGAACTCCCTCCTTGGAAAACAAAGGACTGAAGCACTGAACAACTTCTCCTTCAGGTACTTGAAAGTTTCATGACACTGGTAGGTCTATAAGAATGCATGATCCTTTCTGGTCAAGGTTGTTAGATAAGTTTCAACCCAAAAAAAATTAGCTACGAACCTCTTGTAATATCCTTCCAGAACAAGGAAACTCTACACCTCTATCAATATCTTGGGGGCTACCCAAGAAGAAACTGACTTTATCTTTGAAGGATCTATAGCGACTCCCTATTATGACATGACATGCACTAAGAAATAGACTTCACCATCCCAGAACTCACACTTTGACAACTTCTTGAATAGATGATCATAATAAATAACTCAAAAAACAGAATGCAGATGCTCTGTATGCTTCTCCTTAGATGCGAAGTACATAAGGATGTAATCGATGAAAACCACCACGAACTTATCTAGGAACTCTCTTAATACTGCATTCATCAACCCCATGAACATGGCTGATGTATTCATCACATTGAATGACACCACAATGAACTCATAATTCCCTTGATGAAAATGTAAAGTAGACTTTAGGATATCCTCCTCCTTCACATGCATTTGATGATACCCTAACCACAAATTGATTTGTGAGAACCAACCTTCTCCCTTCAGCTGATCGAATCATCAATCCACAGAAGATGATAACAGTTATTCACTATAACTTGGTTTAAACAATGATAATAGATAAAAAATTACAAAATTCCATCAGCCTTCTTCATAAACAAAACTAGTTCACCCCAAGGTGACACACTCGTCCAAATAAAACCTTACTGCAACAAATCATCAAGTTGTACTTTTAGTTCTTGCAACTCAGAAGGTGACATCCTATACAGATACATCAATATATGAGACACACCCAGTTGTAGTTCAATACCAAACTCAATCTTCTGATGAGGGGGTAATGCTACATGCTTCTCTGAAAATACATTAGGGTTCTCTTCTACAACCCTTGGAAACACTGAATACTAAACTTCTAATGAACTCGGCATCAGCTCGACCATCATAGAATACAAGGATGGAACATGTATCTGACCCATCTGAGGGGATCACTTGCCAAAAAACACTAATATCCCTCTAAAATAATTATAAAACACAACCTACCTCCTAAAGGAATCTACAATAACCTACACTGAATACAGTCAATCCATGTTGAGGATGATGTCGTATGGTTTTATCCATTTACATAGGAAATCTTCCTAAGAGCGGTGTTTCCCCAGCACTTACACATAGTCTCTACATACTTCATACAAGTTAGCACGACCTCCAAATGGTGTAGTCAATGTCAAGTTCACTAGAAGTCTCTCTACCTAAAGTCCCAAAGCATGAATGAGGGTAGGTGATATAACAGAGTGTGTCGCTCTTGAATCTAACAAAGTATGCATGTAACGACCCAAAGTTTCATTAATGGAAATCCCTCTTGATCTAATTAAATGTCTCTTTATGTTTGTATAAAATGTCAACTTCTTTGGTTTTATGTTAAGAATTTTGACCGTTGCTAATATAGTTGTTGAACAGTGATCACATGATTAGTATAAATATAGGACTTTAACAAATCCAATTTACTCAGACAAAGGAAGAGATGGCCTCATCCAGTAGAATTTCCCCATACGAAGCCCATTTTTCAGAGCTCGGAAAAGAGGTGGCGTCTTTGGGCTTCTCCCTTGACCAAGCCCAAGCTGAGCTTCATCATGTCAAGCTTGAACGTGACCGTCTACGGGAAAAGTGGATGTTGATTGAAATTACCACTCGAGCGACGTTATCTGAGCCACCCCAAGAGTCGGTCACCATCGCACACCTTACCCTTAGGTCTTATGCGTCTGTTTTAAGGGGTTATGTAACAAATAAGTAGTGCTATGTTCATGTACATTATTTTTTGTATATAATAATGAATATAATTTCTAGTCATTTTTGATACATTGTAAATAGTTTTTAAAGTACAAATGGTGTTTTTAGTTATTATTTAATTAAGAAATCTATTTTATTAAATTAAGGGATTTTTTAATTAAATAATATTATTATTAAATTAATTTTTATTAAAGATAAATGATCTTATAATTTTATGAATGCAATTAAAAAATTTTATTAAGGTTTGAAAGCCATTTATGTCAAAACCCGTGAATTTTCGATAAATGTCGGTTTTTATTTTAAAAGTGAAAATTAACATATTTAGAAAATTATTTAGATAAAATAAATTTCATTTCTGGAATCAAGACGTCGAAATTATTCAACAGTGAATTTTTCATAATTTTCTGAGACAGTCAAATTTTTGGGTAAAAATTAAATACCGTTTAAATATATAATGTGTTTTATGACATCATAATAACCCAATAGTGATGTAATAAAATACTATAATATTTATGTTTGGCCAATATATGTTTTACCATTAAAATAATGTGATTTTGGGTTTTTCTGACTTACTTTTTAAAGCATTAATGGACCCCTCAAGACATATTCAACACCTTGCCTTTTTAAATTAATTTCCATGAGAGTGTGACTCACCTCCACATAAGAAACCCTAATATTTTAAGAAGTTCATACTTTGGTCTTATAAAATATTGTTTTCCTCTTACCTTTTCCAAAAATCATGGGCAAAAACCATGGGATGGTTTGTGGTTTGGATTAATTTAATGTAAGGGGACCCAAACCTAAATAATAAAGAATTCTCTCACCTTTCCTATATAAACTCACCCAAGCTCTCACTTCCTCCTCACTCAAATCCCTTGGAGTTCGTCCAAACTCTGCCCTACTCTCTCTATAATTCTTCCAAGGTGCCCCAAGCTCCCAAAAATCCTCTCACAAGCCTCTCTCTAGCCTTTGGAAGCACACTTCCAAGTAAGGGTTTTTTCTTCCTTTCTCTTTTTTGTCCAATTTTCTTTAAGTTGTTTTTCCCTTTTAATTTCAATTATGAATGTTGGGGTATAGTTTTTCACCTCCCTCATACTGCCCTCTTTATGTTTTAATGATGGGAGACCCCTTTCTCTCTCATTAGATGCATCTCATGTACACCCGTTACTATGCCGAAATTTCGAAAGGAACTTCTCTCTCCTCATTTACATTCAAGCAATATTTTTGTATCATGAATCTAAATTCCATTATAATTGTTGGGAAATGTATCTATATGACCTCCTTATTGTCCATTACATGTAAATATGATGAGGAACCCATTTCTCTCTCATCAACTGTTTTTATGAATTCTTATGTCACGCCGTTACGCTGCTGAAATCGCACCGATTTTCTAAGCCAATGCCATTGTGTAGTGAATACCATGCCCATTTTTCCATCAAGGGTATTCACCTTTATGCACATTTACTTATTTATTATAAATTTTCATGTATGAATTCCACATTCCTTTATCGTGGAATAAATGATTATGTTTTATGAATCCATGTTTTATGATCCATGTGGCACACTTATGCATGAAATGAAATGTTTAAGAAGGGTGCGCCCTTATAGTGCTCCAATGTATTGGGTAAAGCATATTATCATGAAACGTCATGTGCAATGATTGTTTACTCATGCTAATTCAAGTGCAATGAGGGTTTACTCGTGCTTTATGTGCAATGAGGGTTTACTCATGCTCTATGTGCAATGAGCTTTGGCTCATGCTAATTCCATGTTAAGTGTTGTTGCCACATTTCCATGTTATGATTATCATGCTTTATCATGCCTTTATGTTCATGTTTCTCTTGTTCTCTATTGATATGCCTAATGTCTAACATGTATTGTACTCCTCATGTTATTCCATGTGTATTCCCTTACTGGACTTTATAGCTCACCCTTTTCTTATGCATGTCCTCAGGTTACCCCATGCAATGCTAAGTACGAGGGAATGTAGTGGTCATGTAAAGAAAGTTTTCAATAAAGTTGTTGTATTCCATGTTTTAAGTTTTTATGTAATGATCCCAAGCCCCAAAGACACTAAACCTGTAACATCCCAGGTAATTAAAGAATAAATAATTTTCATATTTATTAATATTAGAGAATTAAATATTAATTTTAATTAAAAGGGGTTGCTATGTTCGATAGCGTACCCGATACGCAACGATGAGTTTCTTTGAAACTTACGTAGCACACTAGTAATATAATAATATTATGTTAGTTAACAAGTAGCCGTTGTACTGGCGGGAATGAATAGAAATAACTAAAATATGAATAGATATGTTTTTAGATGTTTTTACATTTACCCAATAAAAGATAAAGGCTTAAAATACGGAAAGAGTTCAATTTTAGGCTTTTATACTCTAATTTTCACTAAAGGTTCACTTATCACCTTTTAATGGTGAACCGTCATTAAATATAGTTTTGATCACTCTTATACATTCTTTTGGACCAAATAAAACTCTTATTAAGAATCGGGACATCAAATCTTACTTTGTGTAATTTTTGGTACCTTTCTGATAAAGTTCATTTTTTTTATGAATAGTGTAAAATGTTGTATTTTACATCAAAACTACTTTTTAATCTAATTTATTTATATGATTAGATTATCTTTTGAATTGGTCTTAATGTGTAATATGAATATATTTTTACCATTTTATCCAATGGTGGTCATTGGAATCAATTTCACTATGAAATTAGGCTTAAACTGGTGTCAATCTTTTGATACTTATTGTTTTGTAAAAACACGCTATTTGCTCTGGCAGCGGGAATTAATTATTGAATTAATTAATGTGACTTATATGATTTGAATTTTGTAAAATAGACTTCATTTTTGAATTCGGAATATCAAATATAGCTTAGGGTGATTTTTTGGGATTTTTCTGAAAAACTTCAATTTTTGATGAATAGTGAAACCACTAAGTGGTAATCAAGCAAACTGATTTTTCAGTTAAATGAAATTTTACCACTAATGTGTATTGAATTTTGAAAATCCGACATACATGGTTGTCATTAAGAAGTAAAATGTGGTTCAATGAGATTAAAATAATTTTTTGGTGAATAGTAACTTATTAAGTTTTTAATCGCGATTAGTGGTAATTAGTGTAGTTTAAGGTATAAATAATACTTTAATAATATAAAATGACCTAGACACATGTCCCAACCTCATTGGTTGTGTCATGGCCGACCAAGACAAGCCATGGCCTAACTTGGGGACCCCATGGATCCACTTTTGTTGGGAAATGACATAAATTATTTTTTATTTAATGTTAAAGTGAAAATGACACAAACATAATATGTTTTACGAAAACAATTTTTAAGTAGGGTTATACAAGTCCAATTTTTGATTATAAATAGTAATTGGAAAGATAAAAAGATTTCATATATCATAGTATTTTTTTTATAATTTTTAGACATTAAATAAATTTAATTATTTATGACATAATAATGATGCAGCGATGACATCATTATTTGACGATTTAAATAAAATGGAAAGATAATGTAATATCTATGAACTACACATGTCCAAAACCAATTGGATGAGTGGATTTCGAACCCTTATCACCTTATCCACGAATCCTATCAATGTGGGACCTTTTAAAACCGAAACACATTTTCAAATTAAGTTATATTTCTTTACTTTCCAAAAGTGCCCCTCCTCTCCCCTTATAAAAGGCCCCCACCTCTACCTCATTTCACACACTCTTCAAGCCTTTGGCTCGGCCAACCCCTGCCCATTTGCTCTCTCCACATCCCTCTCCTCATCCTAGAGGATTCCCTTTGGGCAGAATCCTTTCAAAGGAAGCCTTTAGGCTCAACTCAAAAGGAGTTACACTTTTTAAGGTAATTCATTCTCTCAAGTTCATTTGTTTTATTTTGCTTCTCCAACCCCCTAAACTCTTTTTATATACTTCTTTTGTAACAACACCAGTATCATCAATATACTAGGATGTTGTTATAAGATTTATTTGATCTACACTCTCACACAACTACATCAAATGGTTAAAGAACATACGGTTTCTGTGGATGGCGAAATTCTGCCTCCCGAAACGATGATTGTTCAATACTCATTTAACACCTTCAAAGGTGGCCATTATGATGTCACTATTTTTATATATGATATGTAATATGTTTATGTTTTACTTATGCTTCTGTATTTTTCATTTGTGTCTTACCTTTATGGCTTCCATTATGGGTATACGCGATATCTTCATTTAAGGAAGTGCGGACTACCGCCCCCTCAAAGTGATGTGATTCGTTAATGCCATATGTGGGACGTGTAAAGGATGGATTTAAAGTTATTATATATGATGTTATACTGGAATTATAATATACCTATATATATCATTATCATTTATTTCCATTAAAGTATGAGATAGAAATGAAAGTAGCGTTCATGCGTACGTACGGACTACCGTCTCCATGAACGGTGCATTTCATTTCTTATCCCCAAATGTAATGTACTATTAAAAGTACATGTATATAATGGATATATATAATTAATGATATATCTAAATGATGAATATAATTCTGGAATTAAAATATACATAAGTCTCATTTAGTTTTAATTCCATTAATATGACAAAGAAATGAAAGTAGCGTTCATGCGTACGTACGGACTACCGTCTCCATGAACGGTGCATTTCATTTCTTATCCCCAAATGTAATGTACTATTAAAAGTACATGTATATAATGGATATATATAATTAATGATATATCTAAATGATGAATATAATTCTGGAATTAAAATATACATAAGTCTCATTTAGTTTTAATTCCATTAATATGACAAAGAAATGAAAGTAGCGTTCATGCGTACGTACGGCTTACTGTCTCCATGAACGGTGCATTTCATTTCTTACCTCTAAATGATTATGTAATATTTTAAATACATGTATGTACTGTATATATATGACATATATGATATCTACATCATGAATACCATTCTGGATATAATGAAACATTGACCAAATTAACAACATGTAAGTGTAAGAAGTCTATTTTTGACTTAAGAACCAAATACCGACAAAATGAACATTATTAACTTAAATGATTACATGATGTTCATAACATGGTATAAAAGGAATAATGAACTTGGAAAAGATTCATAATCAAGTAGAGATTAACTAAAGTTTATTATTCAGGAGTTTAAAGAACGGTCGGGTCAAGTCAGATACGAGGTATGGGAACTTCTTAACCCAATTTCCATTCTTTGGGTTAATCTCGTACTTTCAAAGTATGTCATTATATTATTATGTCATATCTTGTATTTGTACTTTATTTATGTGTACTTATAGAGAATGCACATAATATATCTATTTTATTTTAAAAATTATCTTTGTATGGGACTTTGTCTCAATCTCCTTTCATTGAGGCATATTTTATTTTATACACAACTTTCTTTTATACGGTGTATAAACCCCTTTGACTTTTACGTTTATTCAAAAGGAATCTTTTTTTTTATACGAAGCGTTTACTAAACGACAAAAGGGAATGTTTTTGTCGTACGTATGCGGCGACAACGACTTCTCCGCCGTCGTAACCGTTATTTGAGTTTTGGCTTCCTCTACAAGCCATACCTTCTTTTTTTAAAAGAAAAATAAATACCATGTTTTACTTTGGTATTGAAAATGGTTTTCATAATGTTTTTATTATATCAATGTGTTGTATTGATATCTCGTGATTGAAATGTGGAAATGTTATGTTTCCTTTATGCATGTTTTATGTGATATGATTATGTTATGGTTCTTGGGCATTATTATGAAGACGGGTGGTTCCGTGATAAACTAAGGGCGGGTGAGCCCGTTATAGCTCTCCAATGCATTGGGTAACGCGAAGGAGTGAAACGTTAAGGTTTCTCCGAAGAGATTTTTAGGGAATATACTGTGATGGGTATTCCAAACGTAACCAAGAGGGTTACTCCCTACGTAAGAATGTTATGAATGCCTCAAGTTACCTTTACATATTATGATTTCTATGATTTATTCATGATTTTATGAGGTATGTTAAAGTGCCTATGTTTTATGGGTAAAGTATGATTTCATTCTTATGTATATATGAACTCATGTTTCCTTTCCATGTTTTTATAACCCATACTGAGTTTTTATGCTCATCCCAAGTTTTTGAAATGTTTTTCACAGGTCAAGGGAAAGGTACATGATAAGATGATAGAGTCAAGGATGTGTCAAGAAATAATCCATGTTTTATTTTAAATATGTTTCCATTGATGGGAATGAAGAATACTATCTTTATGTAACCACTTTGTTTATATGTGGAATGTTATCCAAGTTTTATGATCTAATTCACTAAAACTCTAAACCCGAAAAGATCCTCAACGTGTAATCTTGTAATAACTCAAGATTAAGTAAGGTTTAAGGCTGGGGCCTTATAGTTGGTATCAAAGGTCGGTTTAGACAACTTTAGGAGTTAGAAAAGTGTTAAATTATAATATGATTGAAATGATATAGCATTTACGGATTACCATGTTGCTTCGCCTAAGATATTTCCATGTTCAGAATGGTTTTCCGTAGGGGAAACAAAGCAGCTATGTTGGGACGACATCAGGAGGAAGACAGCCTTCCAAATCAGCAACCTGAGATGGTCGGAATCGGAACTGAACAGTTTGTTGCAGTGATGGCACAGTTGACTCAGGCTATAAATGGTGGTGGTATCCATGCACGAGATCAGCCAGATCAACCGCAGAGGAACATGTCAGTGGTGGAACATTTCATGAGGCAACATCCCCCATCATTCAGAGGATCATCTGTGTAACACCCCAAGATTTCATAGTGTGTTATTTCTTCAAAATAATTCAATAACTTGCACTACACGCAACACTGAGTTCAATTGCACCATGACTTACCAAAAAAAATCCATTAAAAGAGTTCATGAATAGTATTAACTAAATTTTAAACTTTATATAATCCTTATAATTTTAGAATCCATATTATGAGTTTCTTAGTCATAATGCAAGAACAGATTCATTTTCAGTATTGCACTTTTATCAACTTTTGATAGTGAAACCTTTTTAAATACAATATTTTAAACTTTTTGACTAAATGGAGACATCAAAAAATTTAAAATGAAACATCCCAAGCTTCCACGGTACGCTTTCCTTTGAATAAAACAGTAGCGTGTGTTGTACGCAACTTTGAGTTCTAACACACCGTAACCAATCAAACTAGCTGTTATGAATAGTAATACCTACTTTTTGAAGTTATATATATTTTATATTTTAAAATGGACTTCATTTTTGGATTCGGAATATCAAATTTAGCCTAAGGTGAAATTTTGGTACTTTTCGGATAACTTTCATATTTTGATGAATAATGAAAATTACTAAATTTTAATTAAAAACAACTTTTTTAATCAAAATAATTAATAGTAATAAATTATGAATTTGAGTGGTTTTAAAGTATATTTAGAATATATTTTTACTATTTAATATAATGTTGGTCATTGGACATAATTTTACAATTAAACCAAACATAAACAAGTGTCAATCTTTTGATAGTTATTATCTCTTAAAAACACGCTTTTTGTTTTGACAGCGGGAATTAATTTTAAATTAATTTCTGCCACTTCTGTGTTTTGAATTTAGAAAAATGGATTCCATATTTGGAATCAGGATGTTCAAATTGTGTAAATAGGTAACTTTTATTTTTAGACATTTTGAATAATTACTGCGGTAAATATTTTATTTACCATGGTTAAGGGTAAATCCGGTAAATAAGGGTTAAAAAAATAATATTATAATAATACTAAATTACCCTAAAACGTGTCTTAACCCTATTGGTTGATACATGGTCGACCATGGGCATCGTTGTGTCAATTTTGGGACCCCATGGATCCACTTGTAAGTGATAATGACACTTTATTTTAATTAAGTCAAAATGAATACAAAAATGACACAAGCATATATCTTTTAGAAAAACAATTGTTACATAGGGTTATATAAGTTGTATTTTAGATTATAAATATTCATTAGAAAGATAAAAATATTTCCTACATAATGATATTTTATTTATAATTTTTAGACATTAAATAATTTATTTTATTTATGACACAAAGATGATGCAGTAATTACTATAATAGTGAAAAATTAAAATAATTGATATTATAAATACCCAAAAAATATAATATGAAACTTTTAATGAATTAAACTAATTTTCTAGGATAATATGATATATTAGGATTGATTTAATTGACTTTGTTCGAAGTAATAAATCTGTTATGAGTTTCACAAAAATCAACTATTGAATAGTGTCAAAATTGACATAAAAGAGTTTTTAAAACAAATATTATATTATTAATTGATATTAAATTCCTAAAAATCTAGGGTTCGGACAAGAGACTTATATAAGGATAGGTTCATCATTAATGGACCACTTGGGGGTCGCTTAGATGTATATAGTACGTTTATTAACCATATTATATAAAAATACAAAGAGACATTGTAAAAGTGAAACTAATTAACTTAGAGTTAATACTTAAAGATAAGGTTAATATAAGTACCCAAACCTGTCTAAATTCTATTGGTTGAGTGTTTTTCGACCTATCCCCACCTTAACCTTTGAATAATCAACTTTGGAGCCTTTAGAAACCGAATATGAATTTATTATAAATTAATATTTCTAACTTTTCCAAAGGTGCCCCTCACCCCTCTTATAAAAGGGCACTCCTCCTTCTCATTTCTTCACACCTTAAAAGCCTTTTGGTTCGGCCAAACTCTGCCCAAATACTCTCCCAACATCCCTCACTACAACCTAGAGGCCTTAGTTTGATCAGAAAGCCAACCTAAGGATCCCTTTTGATCAAATCAAAAGGAAGAACCTGAAGAAGAGGTAATGATTTCACCACCCTTTTCCAAGTTCCTTTCTTCTTCCACTTCCTCTTTCTTTGTTCTTACCATTCTAAAATAATAACTCCAGTATCTTACATATACTGTGATGTTATTATAAATATGGTACAACCATATTCAGTATTCTATCCACCCTTTGAATAACATATCACCATACGTGCGTACGTACGGCTTACCGTCTCCACGTCGTGGTGTAATTGTTATTCAATATATTATTATTTGGATGGGTATAATAATGATGTGTAACTCATGTAAATAATAAATATAACATGTTAATGATTCTGTATATATGATATACCATCCATTTATATATTATTTTAATATCAAAAGAATGATATTGTCGCTCGTGCGTACGTACGGACTACCGTCTCCACGAACGCGATGAGATTCATTCTCCATCGTATCCATTCAAGTATAATTATCATTTGATGATTTAAAAATAATGTTTAAGGACTTGATATCATTCTGGATATGAATAATATACATCCTATCCTTTACAAACATGTCTTACGTAACAAAACATATAAAAGAAAACAAGTAAGTTAACACCCGAAACGACGATAATTCTAAGATATTATTAACAAATCAATGTTAAAAGATCATATATGATATCATATTAATATATATGATTCTTTTATAATTTAATAACAATTATTTCACCATTATACAGGAGGTTAACCTACCCCAACCAAGGAAAAGTACAAGGTAAGGGTTATTTCACAATCTCTTCATTATTCGAGGTTGTTTATACGTAATAATCTACTGGGATATCTTTATCATCCACATCCATGTTTCTTAAAAATGTATTTCAAAACATTTTTACTATCTACAAGAATATGGGTTAAAGTCATTTATACCCTTGTTTGACTTTTTATAAGAGGTTTATAAAGGAATCTTTCCGTCGTTTTCAAAATAAGGTCCTTTTTAACCTTTTCGACAGAATTGAGGTAAGAATGTTTTTTTAACTTATACGGTGGGTGTGGTTATTTTACGCCGTTATAAAATCTTCAAAGCTTTCCTTACAAGCTTATAAGAATATTTTCAAAGAAAATGTTTTATATTATATGGATCTTAAATGATTTCAAAATAAAAGGAGATATTTCTTTAAAAAGAATTTTGATTTCATCTACGTCAACATCCTTTGATGGATTTTAAGATTATTTTAAGTTGATTTATTATGATACAAAACTTCTATATTGTATTGAAGGTTTTGACTATGGATGTGCTATTTTTATACCATTCATAGTTTATGGTGAAATTATTGACATTTCGTATGCTAGTTTTAATACGAATGTTTATGTTATGTTTAAACCTTTTCATATGGGAATGCATTGGACTTAATAAGTGACGGGTGGAGCCCGCTATAGCTCCTCGATGCATCGGTAGGTCTCATGAGACAAACTAGTGTCTTGGCACAAGGCCTTGACAAAATCTTATTTGTAGTCTTGGCACGAGGCCTTGGCTATGTGGTTATGATAGTCTGGCATTATGCATTCCAACATTATGAAAGTGGTTATTGATTTTTGCATGTGATTATTCGATTAGTAGAATATCTATGTGAATAAGTAAATGGCATTATTTCATTTTATTTATGCCATACCATGTTGAAAGTTCATGTTTAAAAGGCTTTTGTTTTAGTTATACATTGCCTTAAATGTTTATTCTTATTGATGAAAGTTTCCGCTATATTGTTATCCTTACTGGGCATTTGAGCTCACCCCTTTTCTATGTTTTATTTTTCCCAGGAAGTGAAGATGTAAGTTATGAATGACCTGCCGGGATATTATGAGGGGATTATAGTGTGGACTGTGGAAACATTACGTTGTTATAGTAGTTTTTCATTTTATGATGTAATGTAAAACTTATGAATATATCTATTGTTTCCAAGGCTACTAAACCAATCGGTCTTTCGAGATTTGATCTTTCTTGTGATCATGCCAATGTTACGAAGTAATGCACTGACTCTGGGTAGCTGGGGTCGGGGCGTTACAGTTGGTATCAGAGGAAGTTTAGTACAAACCTTGGAAGCTAGATTTAGATAAACTCCGATTAGAGCACGTAGACCTAAGATTAACTTTGAGGATTAGTATAGAAGAACTTCCTAGAATTTTGGTATTGTAGAGATTTTGTGAGTTTTCCGAGCAATACATCCCTGTCTGGATACGAGCAGGTAGAGTCGGCTCTGGCACAGATGTACCTAGGGGTAAAACCCGAAAACACCGCTTTGAGCTAGACTCGAACGGGAACTGGTGCACGACAACGGGCCTTGCTGCACTCTTGGTTACGACACTCCCGGGGGATATGCTTAGGATAACTCTCATTTTCTTTACAAATCATTTTGAAGGGATTATGAGTATATACTTCCTCAAAGAAAACATTATTATGATTATGGATTATATCCATAAATAGTTCAATTTATGTTAAGTGTTTTATAAGTATGGGATTATGTATTTTGATTCATAAACTGATCTAGTGTATGCCATTGTTTAGAAATGGCGCCCAGTAGAAGGAATGAGAACTCCAGAAATGCACATGATCCAAAGAGAAGGAAGGATCATATCTTTCATGGTCTTAAGCTAGAATTTATAAGAGAAATAGTCTCCCATGTATTATCATCATATGAAGAAATAATATCATGTGTTGATAAGATAAGTAAAGAGTTTACTGAGTCCTATGGCTTTGAAGGGAAGCAAGAGAAGAAAACGATGGAAGAGAGAAAGATGGATAAAAGTAAGAGGGAAAAGAAGAATTTTCTCATATGTGGTAACTGTGGAAAGAAACACCCTGGAACTTGCCTGAAAGGAATGGGAGTTTGTTATAAGTGTGGAGGAAAAGGGCACAAAGTACGTGACTGCAAGGGTAAGAAAATGGTTTTAAATGTACAATGCTTCATTTGCAAGGAGTTTGGACACTACGCGAACCTATGTCCCAGTCATCAGACTATGCCGCAAATGATGCTATTGGATAATAATCAAGTTATGATACTACCACAGATGAAGAGGAATGATTAGAGTTCTTATGTTGATTATGTCAATTGAGTGTTGTATCAACAATGTACTTGTTATAATAATTATGGAGTATATAAGGATTGTACTGCAGTACTATTTCATTAAGGACTTGAGATTGTGTGGAACAAAGAAAAGTGACTCATTATCAGGATAGATTTTTGGAAAATATATGGTTGAGAGAATGATAAACCATAATATAGTTCTGATACTGAGGTAGTGATTTTGGAATAATATGTGATTGTTTTGGATAAATTATATTGGATATTCTTGACTACCTTGGAACTGATTAATGATTTGTATATTCCATCATTGTTGGGGTTTAAAACATTTTTGGATTAATGAAGTATATCCAGCATTCTATATGGAATAAGGGAGCATGAATGTAATCAATAAGGAATATGGTAATACATGATGAAGGTATTCATATGCTATTACGGGGTAAAAAGGATCTATATTATGTTTACCTTCCTTATGAATGTTGGACTGTGAGTTTGGACAGAAGTATTTTGGATAGTTCTATTTCGGATTATTTTGGATTGCCATAAAAGGACAACCCGGAGGTCGGGCGGCAACCCGTCGCGTCCGGCAAGGCTGCGAGACTTGAACCCGCAACCAAAGGGCGACAAGGGTGTATCACCTACCACTATCCCACGAGATGTCCTGGATTAAATAAAGTAGTTTTATAAATTCGTTTATTTTGGAACCCTCTATGAATAGTATAAATAGAATTTTTTTTACGAGTGAATGATGAGTTTTGGTAGAAATTTATTAATAAATAAAACTCTAATTATAAACTAAATATATCTCCTTATGATCTTAGCCAATCTCATAAATAAATTCCTCATCATTAATAAAAGGAACTTAGAACAAAAATGTTGTCCTAGATGGTACCTTAAATCATCACTAATTTATGGCTTTGGGATTGTTGGCCTTTTCATAGCCATGTTCTCTACCACTCTCCATCAGATAATTGATGGCTAGATTTTTCTTCCATATCCATATTTTCTTACATGGAACCCTAGTATGTGTTATTTTCGGTAATCTTCATACTTTCCACTCTTTATTTTAAATAGAGGCCTCATTAATTCATTTTTCGATGTGGGATTTCAACTAAGATATTTTGAAACGTCAAAAATGTGTTATCCTAATACCCTATGTTTTGTTGAACCGATGGTATTTCAAATCATCATAGATTGATGAATTTAAGGACCTCAATTATACACTTGTTTGTGATTGATGACCTCAATCACTACCTATAAATATTTACGTTTTTCCTCCGATTATATGTCTCTAATTTCCACCAATGTTCTCCTAATCGAGATCATAATTTGGTGGTGACCCTTTGATTTCTCTTTTCCTCATATTAACACTAAATTTTAGTAACCCAATTTCTGATGTGGGTTTTCCCACAAATATATTTTCTACTTTCAACCGTTTATTTTTGAAGAATAATTTCAAATTGCGAGGACGCAATTTATTGAAGGAGGGGAGAATGTAACACCCCAAGATTTCATAGTGTGTTATTTCTTCAAAATAATTCAATAACTTGCACTACACGCAACACTGAGTTCAATTGCACCATGACTTACCAAAAAAAATCCATTAAAAGAGTTCATGAATAGTATTAACTAAATTTTAAACTTTATATAATCCTTATAATTTTAGAATCCATATTATGAGTTTCTTAGTCATAATGCAAGAACAGATTCATTTTCAGTATTGCACTTTTATCAACTTTTGATAGTGAAACCTTTTTAAATACAATATTTTAAACTTTTTGACTAAATGGAGACATCAAAAAATTTAAAATGAAACATCCCAAGCTTCCACGGTACGCTTTCCTTTGAATAAAACAGTAGCGTGTGTTGTACGCAACTTTGAGTTCTAAAACACCGTAACCAATCAAACTAGCTGTTATGAATAGTAATACCTACTTTTTGAAGTTATATATATTTTATATTTTAAAATGGACTTCATTTTTGGATTCGTAATATCAAATTTAGCCTAAGGTGAAATTTTGGTACTTTTCGGATAACTTTCATATTTTGATGAATAATGAAAATTACTAAATTTTAATTAAAAACAACTTTTTTAATCAAAATAATTAATAGTAATAAATTATGAATTTGAGTGGTTTTAAAGTATATTTAGAATATATTTTTACTATTTAATATAATGTTGGTCATTGGACATAATTTTACAATTAAACCAAACATAAACAAGTGTCAATCTTTTGATAGTTATTATCTCTTAAAAACACGCTTTTTGTTTTGACAGCGGGAATTAATTTTAAATTAATTTCTGCCACTTCTGTGTTTTGAATTTAGAAAAATGGATTCCATATTTGGAATCAGGATGTTCAAATTTTGTAAATAGGTAACTTTTATTTTTAGACATTTTGAATAATTACTGCGGTAAATATTTTATTTACCATGGTTAAGGGTAAATCCGGTAAATAAGGGTTAAAAAAATAATATTATAATAATACTAAATTACCCTAAAACGTGTCTTAACCCTATTGGTTGATACATGGTCGACCATGGGCATCTTTGTGTCAATTTTGGGACCCCATGGATCCACTTGTAAGTGATAATGACACTTTATTTTAATTAAGTCAAAATGAATACAAAAATGACACAAGCATATATCTTTTAGCAAAACAATTGTTACATAGGGTTATATAAGTTGTATTTTAGATTATAAATATTCATTAGAAAGATAAAAATATTTCCTACATAATGATATTTTATTTATAATTTTTAGACATTAAATAATTTATTTTATTTATGACACAAAGATGATGCAGTAATTACTATAATAGTGAAAAATTAAAATAATTGATATTATAAATACCCAAAAAATATAATATGAAACTTTTAATGAATTAAACTAATTTTCTAGGATAATATGATATATTAGGATTGATTTAATTGACTTTGTTCGAAGTAATAAATCTGTTATGAGTTTCACAAAAATCAACTATTGAATAGTGTCAAAATTGACATAAAAGAGTTTTTAAAACAAATATTATATTATTAATTGATATTAAATTCCTAAAAATCTAGGGTTCAGACAAGAGACTTATATAAGGATAGGTTCATCATTAATGGACCACTTGGGGGTCACTTAGATGTATATAGTACGTTTATTAACCATATTATATAAAAATACAAAGAGACATTGTAAAAGTGAAACTAATTAACTTAGAGTTAATACTTAAAGATAAGGTTAATATAAGTACCCAAACCTGTCTAAATTCTATTGGTTGAGTGGTTTTCGACCTATCCCCACCTTAACCTTTGAATAATCAACTTTGGAGCCTTTAGAAACCGAATATGAATTTATTATAAATTAATATTTCTAACTTTTCCAAAGGTGCCCCTCACCCCTCTTATAAAAGGGCACTCCTCCTTCTCATTTCTTCACACCTTAAAAGCCTTTTGGTTCGGCCAAACTCTGCCCAAATACTCTCCCAACATCCCTCACTACAACCTAGAGGCCTTAGTTTGATCAGAAAGCCAACCTAAGGATCCCTTTTGATCAAATCAAAAGGAAGAACCTGAAGAAGAGGTAATGATTTCACCACCCTTTTCCAAGTTCCTTTCTTCTTCCACTTCCTCTTTCTTTGTTCTTACCATTCTAAAATAATAACTCCAGTATCTTACATATACTGTGATGTTATTATAAATATGGTACAACCATATTCAGTATTCTATCCACCCTTTGAATAACATATCACCATACGTGCGTACGTACGGCTTACCGTCTCCACGTCGTGGTGTAATTGTTATTCAATATATTATTATTTGGATGGGTATAATAATGATGTGTAACTCATGTAAATAATAAATATAACATGTTAATGATTCTGTATATATGATATACCATCCATTTATATATTATTTTAATATCAAAAGAATGATATTGTCGCTCGTGCGTACGTACGGACTACCGTCTCCACGAACGCGATGAGATTCATTCTCCATCGTATCCATTCAAGTATAATTATCATTTGATGATTTAAAAATAATGTTTAAGGACTTGATATCATTCTGGATATGAATAATATACATCCTATCCTTTACAAACATGTCTTACGTAACAAAACATATAAAAGAAAACAAGTAAGTTAACACCCGAAACGACGATAATTCTAAGATATTATTAACAAATCAATGTTAAAAGATCATATATGATATCATATTAATATATATGATTATTTTATAATTTAATAACAATTATTTCACCATTATACAGGAGGTTAACCTACCCCAACCAAGGAAAAGTACAAGGTAAGGGTTATTTCACAATCTCTTCATTATTCGAGGTTGTTTATACGTAATAATCTAGTGGGATATCTTTATCATCCACATCCATGTTTCTTAAAAATGTATTTCAAAACATTTTTACTATCTACAAGAATATGGGTTAAAGTCATTTATACCCTTGTTTGACTTTTTATAAGAGGTTTATAAAGGAATCTTTCCGTCGTTTTCAAAACAAGGTCCTTTTTAACCTTTTCGACAGAATTGAGGTAAGAATGTTTTTTTAACTTATACGGTGGGTGTGGTTATTTTACGCCGTTATAAAATCTTCAAAGCTTTCCTTACAAGCTTATAAGAATATTTTCAAAGAAAATGTTTTATATTATATGGATCTTAAATGATTTCAAAATAAAAGGAGATATTTCTTTAAAAAGAATTTTGATTTCATCTACGTCAACATCCTTTGATGGATTTTAAGATTATTTTAAGTTGATTTATTATGATACAAAACTTCTATATTGTATTGAAGGTTTTGACTATGGATGTGCTATTTTTATACCATTCATAGTTTATGGTGAAATTATTGACATTTCGTATGCTAGTTTTAATACGAATGTTTATGTTATGTTTAAACCTTTTCATATGGGAATGCATTGGACTTAATAAGTGACGGGTGGAGCCCGCTATAGCTCCTCGATGCATCGGTAGGTCTCATGAGACAAACTAGTGTCTTGGCACAAGGCCTTGACAAAATCTTATTTGTAGTCTTGGCACGAGGCCTTGGCTATGTGGTTATGATAGTCTGGCATTATGCATTCCAACATTATGAAAGTGGTTATTGATTTTTGCATGTGATTATTCGATTAGTAGAATATCTATGTGAATAAGTAAATGGCATTATTTCATTTTATTTATGTCATACCATGTTGAAAGTTCATGTTTAAAAGGCTTTTGTTTTAGTTATACATTGCCTTAAATGTTTATTCTTATTGATGAAAGTTTCCGCTATATTGTTATCCTTACTGGGCATTTGAGCTCACCCCTTTTCTATGTTTTATTTTTCCCAGGAAGTGAAGATGTAAGTTATGAATGACCTGCCGGGATATTATGAGGGGATTATAGTGTGGACTGTGGAAACATTATGTTGTTATAGTAGTTTTTCATTTTATGATGTAATGTAAAACTTATGAATATATCTATTGTTTCCAAGGCTACTAAACCAATCGGTCTTTCGAGATTTGATCTTTCTTGTGATCATGCCAATGTTACGAAGTAATGCACTGACTCTGGGTAGCTGGGGTCGGGGCGTTACAATCTGACCCTGTGCTAGCTGAAGGGTGGATTAAAGCACTGGAGAAGATTTTTGATGTCATGGGGTGTTCAGACAATCAAAAGGTTAGTCTTGCTATTTACCGTTTGGAGGGTGAAGCAGATCAGTGGTGGTCCATGGTTAAAAATATCAGGGATGCCGATGAGATTGATGCTCTTGACTGGGATGAATTCAAAGGTATGTTTCTTGAGAAGTATTTTCCTAAGGTTGTTCGACTTAGGATGGAAAAGCAATTCTTGGAATTGAGGCAAGAGGAAGACTCAGTGGCTGCCTATGAAGAAAGGTTCACTCGATTGGCAAGGTATGCTCCCAATTTTATCCGAGACCTTGATAGTAAAATCAATCGTTTTTACTCAGGATTAAAGCCAAAGTATCGAAGGGCATTAGCTTCTCGTGAGTTTAAAAGTTATGAAAAGTTTGTTCGATGTGATGAGAAGGTGGAAATGGAGTTTGCCGATGACCAAGTGTCCTATAACAACCAGCAGAAGAAGAGACCGAGGTGGCAGGAGAAAGGTAAGAATTCTTCAAAAAAGTCTGATGGTAAGAAAACTAAGTTTTCAGTTTGTGATAAATGTGGAAAAAGGCATGCTGGGGAATGTCTTCTGAATTCTGGAAAGTGCTACCGATGTGGTAAGATGGGACATAAGGCTCGTGATTGCACTGAAAAGGATCAAGGTGAAGGTAAAAACAAATTTGATTTACAGTTAGTGAAATGTTATAAGTGCAATGAGATGGGTCACTATGCAAACGAGTGTCCGACAAGGAGCTTGAGTGATGGGAAGCAGCTAGACTACAAGCAGAAAGGGGTGGTAAAATCATTTGCAACAACTTCAGCAGATGTTGGGCCATCGAATGAAGTGGTATCAGCTCCAGGGAGCTCAGTATTTTTCGAAGATTGACTTGAGGTCGGGGTACCATCAGTTGAAAGTAAAAGAAGCAGACGACTGCATTCCGTACTAGATATGGCCATTATGAATTTGTAGTTATGCCTTTTGGGTTAACCAATGCACCTGCTGTATTCATGGACCTTATGAATAAAATTTTCCATGAGTTCTTGGATAAGTTTGTGTTTGTGTTTTGAGGTTTGTGAAGAGGTTATGTGTGCCTTGTGATTCACAGTTGAAGAGAGAGTTGTTATGTGAAGCTCATAGTTCTCCGTTTTCAGTTCATCCGGGCAGTACTAAGATGTATAGAGATCTGCGGGAGTATTGCTGGTGGGATGGAATGAAAAGAGATATTGCTGATTTTACTGTGAAGTGTTTGACATGTCAACAGGTTAAAGCAGAGCGGCAGTTACCGAAAGGGATGCTTCAGCCTTTACCAGTGCCAGAGTGGAAATGGGAGAATATATCCATGGACTTTGTTGTTGGATTACCAAAGACATCTCGAGGTAATAATGAAATCTGGGTTATTGTTGATCGCTTGACCAAATCTGCTCATTTCCTTGCTATACGAGATACTTTCTCTCTTGATCAACTTTCCCGTTTGTATCTTAAAGAGATAGTCAGGTTACATGGAGTTCCTCTCTCCATTGTATCGGATCGTGATCCCAGGTTTACTTCTAACTTTTGGAAAGGCCTTCAGAAGTCGTTGGGTACTGAATTAAATTTTAGTACAGCTTTTCATCCTCAATCAGATGGGCAGTCAGAACGAACAATTCAGACATTGGAGGATATGCTACGAGCTTGTTCTATGGATTATCATGGAAGTTGGGACCAGCATCTTTCTTTGGTTGAGTTTTCATATAATAACAGTTTTCATTCCAGTATACAGATGGCACCATTTTAGGCATTATATGGGAAGCGGTGTCGAACTCCAGCTTTCTGGGATGAAGTGGGTGAAAGGAAGTTGATGGGACCAGAATTGGTAGAAGAGATGGCAGAAAAAGTTCAGTTGATTCAGAAACACATGAGAACAGCTCAGAGCAGGCAGAAGAGTTATGCGGATAACCGGAGGAAGGATCTATCTTTCGAGGTAGGTGATCATGTTTTTCTCAAGGTTTCTCCTTGGAAAAGTGTGATGAGATTTGGTAAGAAAGGAAAGTTGAGTCCAAGGTTCATTGGACCATACGAAATTCTGGAAAGAGTTGGATCAGTTGCATACCGAGTGGCTTTACCTCCGAGTTTATCTCAGGTACACAATGTTTTTCACGTTTCGATGTTGAGAAAGTATATGCCAGATCCATCTCATGTTTTGAGTCCAGAGGTAGTTCAGCTGGAAGAGAACCTATCTTATGAGAAACAACCGGTCCAGATTCTTGACCACAGGGATCAAGTGTTACGGAATAAGGTGATTCACCAGGTAATGGTTTTGTGGAAAAACCACATGATTGAAGAGGCAACGTGGGAATCTGAAAATGCTATGAGGGTTAAATACCCCCACTTATTTTGATAAGTGAATAAAATTGCGAGGACGCAATTCTCAAAAGGGGGGAAGGATGTAACATCCCAGGTAATTAAAGAATAAATAATTTTCATATTTATTAATATTAGAGAATTAAATATTAATTTTAATTAAAAGGGGTTGCTATGTTCGATAGCGTACCCGATACGCAACGATGAGTTTCTTTGAAACTTACGTAGCACACTAGTAATATAATAATATTATGTTAGTTAACAAGTAGCCGTTGTACTGGCGGGAATGAATAGAAATAACTAAAATATGAATAGATATGTTTTTAGATGTTTTTACATTTACCCAATAAAAGATAAAGGCTTAAAATACGGAAAGAGTTCAATTTTAGGCTTTTATACTCTAATTTTCACTAAAGGTTCACTTATCACCTTTTAATGGTGAACCGTCATTAAATATAGTTTTGATCACTCTTATACATTCTTTTGGACCAAATAAAACTCTTATTAAGAATCGGGACATCAAATCTTACTTTGTGTAATTTTTGGTACCTTTCTGATAAAGTTCATTTTTTTTATGAATAGTGTAAAATGTTGTATTTTACATCAAAACTACTTTTTAATCTAATTTATTTATATGATTAGATTATCTTTTGAATTGGTCTTAATGTGTAATATGAATATATTTTTACCATTTTATCCAATGGTGGTCATTGGAATCAATTTCACTATGAAATTAGGCTTAAACTGGTGTCAATCTTTTGATACTTATTGTTTTGTAAAAACACGCTATTTGCTCTGGCAGCGGGAATTAATTATTGAATTAATTAATGTGACTTATATGATTTGAATTTTGTAAAATAGACTTCATTTTTGAATTCGGAATATCAAATATAGCTTAGGGTGATTTTTTGGGATTTTTCTGAAAAACTTCAATTTTTGATGAATAGTGAAACCACTAAGTGGTAATCAAGCAAACTGATTTTTCAGTTAAATGAAATTTTACCACTAATGTGTATTGAATTTTGAAAATCCGACATACATGGTTGTCATTAAGAAGTAAAATGTGGTTCAATGAGATTAAAATAATTTTTTGGTGAATAGTAACTTATTAAGTTTTTAATCGCGATTAGTGGTAATTAGTGTAGTTTAAGGTATAAATAATACTTTAATAATATAAAATGACCTAGACACATGTCCCAACCTCATTGGTTGTGTCATGGCCGACCAAGACAAGCCATGGCCTAACTTGGGGACCCCATGGATCCACTTTTGTTGGGAAATGACATAAATTATTTTTTATTTAATGTTAAAGTGAAAATGACACAAACATAATATGTTTTACGAAAACAATTTTTAAGTAGGGTTATACAAGTCCAATTTTTGATTATAAATAGTAATTGGAAAGATAAAAAGATTTCATATATCATAGTATTTTTTTTATAATTTTTAGACATTAAATAAATTTAATTATTTATGACATAATAATGATGCAGCGATGACATCATTATTTGACGATTTAAATAAAATGGAAAGATAATGTAATATCTATGAACTACACATGTCCAAAACCAATTGGATGAGTGGATTTCGAACCCTTATCACCTTATCCACGAATCCTATCAATGTGGGACCTTTTAAAACCGAAACACATTTTCAAATTAAGTTATATTTCTTTACTTTCCAAAAGTGCCCCTCCTCTCCCCTTATAAAAGGCCCCCACCTCTACCTCATTTCACACACTCTTCAAGCCTTTGGCTCGGCCAACCCCTGCCCATTTGCTCTCTCCACATCCCTCTCCTCATCCTAGAGGATTCCCTTTGGGCAGAATCCTTTCAAAGGAAGCCTTTAGGCTCAACTCAAAAGGAGTTACACTTTTTAAGGTAATTCATTCTCTCAAGTTCATTTGTTTTATTTTGCTTCTCCAACCCCCTAAACTCTTTTTATATACTTCTTTTGTAACAACACCAGTATCATCAATATACTAGGATGTTGTTATAAGATTTATTTGATCTACACTCTCACACAACTACATCAAATGGTTAAAGAACATACGGTTTCTGTGGATGGCGAAATTCTGCCTCCCGAAACGATGATTGTTCAATACTCATTTAACACCTTCAAAGGTGGCCATTATGATGTCACTATTTTTATATATGATATGTAATATGTTTATGTTTTACTTATGCTTCTGTATTTTTCATTTGTGTCTTACCTTTATGGCTTCCATTATGGGTATACGCGATATCTTCATTTAAGGAAGTGCGGACTACCGCCCCCTCAAAGTGATGTGATTCGTTAATGCCATATGTGGGACGTGTAAAGGATGGATTTAAAGTTATTATATATGATGTTATACTGGAATTATAATATACCTATATATATCATTATCATTTATTTCCATTAAAGTATGAGATAGAAATGAAAGTAGCGTTCATGCGTACGTACGGACTACCGTCTCCATGAACGGTGCATTTCATTTCTTATCCCCAAATGTAATGTACTATTAAAAGTACATGTATATAATGGATATATATAATTAATGATATATCTAAATGATGAATATAATTCTGGAATTAAAATATACATAAGTCTCATTTAGTTTTAATTCCATTAATATGACAAAGAAATGAAAGTAGCGTTCATGCGTACGTACGGACTACCGTCTCCATGAACGGTGCATTTCATTTCTTATCCCCAAATGTAATGTACTATTAAAAGTACATGTATATAATGGATATATATAATTAATGATATATCTAAATGATGAATATAATTCTGGAATTAAAATATACATAAGTCTCATTTAGTTTTAATTCCATTAATATGACAAAGAAATGAAAGTAGCGTTCATGCGTACGTACGGCTTACTGTCTCCATGAACGGTGCATTTCATTTCTTACCTCTAAATGATTATGTAATATTTTAAATACATGTATGTACTGTATATATATGACATATATGATATCTACATCATGAATACCATTCTGGATATAATGAAACATTGACCAAATTAACAACATGTAAGTGTAAGAAGTCTATTTTTGACTTAAGAACCAAATACCGACAAAATGAACATTATTAACTTAAATGATTACATGATGTTCATAACATGGTATAAAAGGAATAATGAACTTGGAAAAGATTCATAATCAAGTAGAGATTAACTAAAGTTTATTATTCAGGAGTTTAAAGAACGGTCGGGTCAAGTCAGATACGAGGTATGGGAACTTCTTAACCCAATTTCCATTCTTTGGGTTAATCTCGTACTTTCAAAGTATGTCATTATATTATTATGTCATATCTTGTATTTGTACTTTATTTATGTGTACTTATAGAGAATGCACATAATATATCTATTTTATTTTAAAAATTATCTTTGTATGGGACTTTGTCTCAATCTCCTTTCATTGAGGCATATTTTATTTTATACACAACTTTCTTTTATACGGTGTATAAACCCCTTTGACTTTTACGTTTATTCAAAAGGAATCTTTTTTTTATACGAAGCGTTTACTAAACGACAAAAGGGAATGTTTTTGTCGTACGTATGCGGCGACAACGACTTCTCCGCCGTCGTAACCGTTATTTGAGTTTTGGCTTCCTCTACAAGCCATACCTTCTTTTTTTAAAAGAAAAATAAATACCATGTTTTACTTTGGTATTGAAAATGGTTTTCATAATGTTTTTATTATATCAATGTGTTGTATTGATATCTCGTGATTGAAATGTGGAAATGTTATGTTTCCTTTATGCATGTTTTATGTGATATGATTATGTTATGGTTCTTGGGCATTATTATGAAGACGGGTGGTTCTGTGATAAACTAAGGGCGGGTGAGCCCGTTATAGCTCTCCAATGCATTGGGTAACGCGAAGGAGTGAAACGTTAAGGTTTCTCCGAAGAGATTTTTAGGGAATATACTGTGATGGGTATTCCAAACGTAACCAAGAGGGTTACTCCCTACGTAAGAATGTTATGAATGCCTCAAGTTACCTTTACATATTATGATTTCTATGATTTATTCATGATTTTATGAGGTATGTTAAAGTGCCTATGTTTTATGGGTAAAGTATGATTTCATTCTTATGTATATATGAACTCATGTTTCCTTTCCATGTTTTTATAACCCATACTGAGTTTTTATGCTCATCCCAAGTTTTTGAAATGTTTTTCACAGGTCAAGGGAAAGGTACATGATAAGATGATAGAGTCAAGGATGTGTCAAGAAATAATCCATGTTTTATTTTAAATATGTTTCCATTGATGGGAATGAAGAATACTATCTTTATGTAACCACTTTGTTTATATGTGGAATGTTATCCAAGTTTTATGATCTAATTCACTAAAACTCTAAACCCGAAAAGATCCTCAACGTGTAATCTTGTAATAACTCAAGATTAAGTAAGGTTTAAGGCTGGGGCCTTATAAAACCTCTCGATCTTCTTGTTGTATCAAGTGAAGTTTTATGTAATAAATCTTGTTTAAGTTTGTAATAAAAGAAGGGTTTTCATAATGCACCCATGTAGAAAACAAGCAAAGGGTACCTTGAATGATGCCTAGATCGCCCGACACTATGAAGCTGACCACAACCGGCTCCATAACCTCTCTAACCTAGCTGAGAACCACTTCCATGGTCGTGCTCTTCTCTCTAAGGATGAAGAGCATCTCAGAGCTATCTGCATCCCGCCCCATCTCCTCTCTATTGGACATCTTTGGCGCAAACATGATGAGGACATCGACCTAAAGCCATACCTGCAAAAAGAACAAACTATTAAAGCTCTTAAACCTAGAATATTTAATATCTAACATTAATTGATTATTTATTTGTTATATTGTTAAGGTTTTAACCTATCCCAAGTTCAACCATTTCAAATATGGGTGCAAAGAAGAATGATGCATGATCCTTTCCTAGTTCTCTGCCCTGTAATCAGTATCACTTCATTTAGTGGGCTTAGAAAACTTAAAGGTTTGTGCATCAGATCACAGGGGGGCCTAAATACTTGTGTCTCATCTAGTCTCCCATGTTTGCATTGCTTACTAAACTTAGTTGATATTGTTTCCTTACCAACCCATGAAACCTCACATGTTTCAAACTCCAAACTTCATCCTATCCTTCAAACCTAAACCTTTTATACCACTCTTTCATGACCCCCTCCCCCCAAAGAGTACCCCTCCTGGGTCAGCAATGAGAGAAGGCAGATGGTGGCCAACTCAGTACTGCCTCAAGTAGGCCCCGGGTTGGTGACTAGCACCGAGGGTATAATAAACATACATATGGGAGGCATTACCCTCTAAGATAACATGCAGAAGAGAGAGATAATACAGATGCACCAATCAGCACCTAGTAAAATATATAAAATAAATCTCATGTGCTAACATGCAATGCAATACAATAATGAAACAACTGAAAAATAAACTACAAGTACCAAAAAGGTAAAGACGGTAGTGACCACGAAGCCCAAACAGATCCTGCAAAACCACAAGCTATTAATATCCAGCTTGATCTCCAGCCTGGTACTATTAACCTAAAAATAGTTTATATATAATTAGTATGAGAATTATAGTATACTTAGCAGGATCCTCTCGGAGCCTCTTGTGCAAAAGATAAATAAATCATGCTAAATCACAGTGTACAAAAGTTAAACTAACTCGTCACCTAAACAGATATACAAAGCTCACAACCACACCATGTCTAAGTCTCACCAAGTATCACATACAAGAGAGCATATAATATAATAATGAAACATCAATGGTACCCCGCTACCACTTCCCCACTAGTTTGATGCTTTTCCCCAACATTTCATGTCTTGATCCATCTCTCTCCAAAATAATCTAGCCCGCAGACACCTGGGTTAAGTATCACAACATGCACCTCGTGCATCACATCATCACATCATCCCATATCACATCTATGTATAGTAACCAGGAATTTTCCAAGAGCCACGACAACCCGTATAATTTGAACCATACATCAGGTATTATACCTCAATCCATGCATACCAGCACATATAACTACCACAAGTCAACACAACCCTCTACACACATATACAAGAAAACTAACTACCATGCATACCAACACATATAACTGCCAAGATAAGAGAGTGGGGCCAGAGGGGGTAGTCAGTCATCCATCCTCCCATCGAGATGTTGGGGAAAATGCCCTCCTGGAGTCCATTGGGAATCAGTCACCCTAACCGATATGGGTGTGGTAGCATATGAAATCATAGAATATATAGGATATAATATAGCTCACAACCACACTAAGGGCATAACCTAGTCCTAAGCTCAACTACAAGTATTGTTTCTCGTACACCTGGTTTCCACTCCTATGGACTAAATATCCTATAAGCACACAAACATTTAAAGAGCTACATTAATTACTTCTTTTATTTTTATCATTTCCTTTCATTAATTAATTTATTTTCCATTAAATTAACCATTAACATTATTTCAAGATACATTCATTAACCACCAGCGTGAAGTCCTTGCCCTCCAAGCATAATCCAAACCGAGTCCATTGTTTCACAAGATTAACATCTTTTCAGCATTTTCATTCCATCAACACCAACCGTGTGGGTTAAGAATTATTTATTCATTATTAGCATCATTCGATAATCTACAGAAAAATTATCCTAAACTACTACCAAGAGGAAACATGCAACCAAGCACACTCAACAACCTTAAGTAGTGGGTAAAGGAATGCAGATAAAACAAGTAACCCAGTCATCAGTCATTAAACATATTCATGAAAAAAGAAAGCATATAGATTTATCATATCAACGGGCAAGCCCAACTTCAACCTGTTCTATCATCTCTGGTGTCATCCCCGACACCCACATGCACATCCCGATGTATCTCATCATCATAAGGGTTAACTACCACCACATCATCCAGGCCTCCCCACCCCATATCACATCAGTTATCCTAGGCTCAGTCATTCCAGGATCATAACACATCACATAGCGAATCTCATATCCAGAGCACATCACAAGTCAGCAAGAAACAAACAGTCATCGGGGAAATCTAGGCCCTAAAATAAGGCATTCAGTCTTCACTCAAAACGAGCTCTCACAACTCCAAACACAAGACACTCAACCTTCTCGAGAAAATGGGAAACTCGGTCCTTAATAACTATCTTTATCACACAATCTTGAAATAACCTATTCATTATTAACAGGTTCCAACTATGGGAAACCTAAGGCATCAGCTATAACAAGCTATCAAAAGCTAAACATGATCTTAGCATCAATTCTGGTTCCAAAAAACCTAGAGAAGTACCATTATCATTTAAACACGCCTTTTAAAATTATCAACAACAAGCATTACCATGCCTCGCATTATTTATCAATTCCATTATCATGGAAGAACACATTTAATTAAGCATGTGTGTTGCATTAATTTGATTATCATCAAATTATAAGAAACATCGGATTCATTTAACATGCCTCTTCTTAAATTATTCCAAATCCAATTAATCAATTAATTCCAGCTTTACGTTCTTTACCTTTTTTCGTCAAGAACAGCATGCAAATCCACAGCATAACAAGACATGCTAACAAGCATAACATAGATAGCACACTATCTAGAAAATCAAGAGGAAATCGTTATCATGTTATAAAGCGACAACATCGACATGTGACCACTTTCCAATTATTTATTAATCTGATTCAATAATTATTAAGTTAATTATTTTGTCATCCAAAGGGATAAACCATGCTAACTTTACGATTGCACATAAATAAGAGAATCAACAAATCTCTTACCTCAAAGGCATCAACGTTCTTCATATAATAATATATCAACGTTGCAGATCACGATCACTCCTCCCATGAGATGCTCGGATCACCACAGATCGAACATGGGAAGCCAAGAATCAATCCTCGTTGAAGGGTTTCCAAAATTCTTGAAGAGAGAAGCTTCACTTGATTCACTGCACCAAAATAGGGGCGCGCGCAAGATGGAATCGTTGCTAGAAAAAGATCGAACCAACGATAGCAGGGTTCCACGACTCCAAGGGAAGGGGCTCGAAACCTCAAGCCTCAATGGAAAACAAAGAGAAAGGAACGAAGGGAGGAACTTCGTTCTCAAGTCAACAGATACGAGACTATCAGAATTTTAGATCGCAAAAGATTTAATTAACCAACTACTGAGGATCTTGTTAAACTCCACAAGGAAGGACTCATTTACAGCCTCGGTCATCACAAAAAATCAAGGATATAATTATCTTTGACGAACAGCCTTTGAATGCTCTTGATTCACACTATCGAAAGACTCGCATGGTCATTTTTACATAACTGGCGGAAAACTCTGCGTGGATGATTCCACATAGCCGAAAGCCCCACATAGCCAAAAACTTCACATAACCATTTTCACATATCATACTCAGCCACTTAGTTGATTCGCGTAGTTGATCCAGCCACATAGCTGACACACGTAACTGATCCAGTCATGTATTCGATTCGCATAGCTGATCCAGCTACGTAGCAGATTCACGTAGTCAATCCAGTCATGTAGCTGGTTCACGTAGCAGATTAGTCATGTAGTCGATTCACGTAGTTAATCTAGCCATGTAGTTGATTCGCGTAGCGGATCCAACCATGTAGCTGATTCATGTAGTCAATCAGTTATGTAGCTAATCCAGCTATGTAGCCAATTCGACTGGTCATGAGAAGAAACAACTAACTGTGTCAATCGACCGCACGACCAACCAAGATACCACACAAACAAACAGGTGATTGTACCAATCGACTGCATGACCAACCAACCTACCGCATGAACAACCAACCTACCAAACAAACAAACAACCTACTGCACGAAAAAACAGGTGACCATGCTAATAGACCACACGACTAACCAAATGATCGTGTGGACAAACAAGTGATCATGCCAACCGACCACGTGACCAAACAACCTACTGCACAAACAAACAACCCGCTGCACGAACAAACAGGTGATTGTGCCAACTGACCGCACGAAGGAAAAAATTAGAAGAACTAGAGGAAAAGACTCCTAACACCCTCTAACCACAAAAACTGGTAAAGTAATAGGCCGGGAAGGTACGGGCTGTTACACTTTCAGTGTGATAAGTACACTTAAGACATTATCACATACTATGTCACATAGAATAACAACCATGATATGATAAGATATTTTATCAATATTCAAATACACGAATACAAGTAATCATAAAGTTCTTAGAAGTTGGTTTTAGGGCACCAACTCCGACAGACTTTCGCATGCACTAGTACCAACTCCTAACAACTTTCAATTTGCTAACTCTCACATGATGTTCATGCTTCTGTTAAGATAAGGCTATGACATTTTCTTCCATGGAAACTCTGCTCACAGTGAGTTCATCCCTTTGGGAAAAATCCCAAAAGATGTGAAATTTGCGGAGCATGTTTTTCATTTGTTGATGTGACCTTTACTCTTTTACGAGAACCACAACTGTAGTATTATTACAATACAACGTGATATGATTTGTACTACTATACACAACATCAATCTCTTGGACAAAGTTTTGAATCCAAACAAATTCTTTTGTTGTATCAGAAGCCGCTATATAATCGAACTCTGCTGTAGAATTGCGACAACTAGTTGTTTTAAACTCTTTTAGCTTAAAGCTCCTCTATTGAGACTGAAGACATATCCTGACTGCGGTTTCATTTGTTTGGAAACTAGCATCAGTATATCTTTTGATGATTGTTTCCTTATATCATGCATATACTAGGAACATATCATCAGCGCACTTCAGACAATAACGGATAGCCTTAATAGCAGAACAATATTGTTCTCTTTGATCAGCTTGATATCTACCTACCATGCTTAAAGTGTAGGCAACATTAAGCCTAGTATATATCATGACATACATGATAGATCCTATCATAGATGCGTATGATATTATGCTCACTTGCTCTCTCTCTCTCTCTCTCTCTCTCGTTGTGTTTGAAGTCACGTTTTATTGGAGAGATTTATACTATGTAACATTGGAACCAATATCTTATTGGATTGTACCATACTAAATCTCTTTAGTATCTAGTTAATGTATATACCTTGAGGATATGCATTAATAGTACGCAATTGAGGATATGCATTAATAGTAATCTTAAAGTTTATAGACTATTACACGCGTTTGTAGATAGAAACATCTAATGACACATATAAATGTGGATTTCCTATTGGCGAGTCAAGTTCACATAATTGCTTATGTTGGAGATAACCAAGGATGAACTTAATGAGAAGTAGTCTCAATGTTTTATGAGCCACCTACTCTTGATAGCCTATATTATTTATGTCTTGTTGGACGACATCATTCGACCATAGAACAAGTGTTTAAAAATATTATCACGGAACTTCTAGGTTTTTGTTATATCGAGGAACTGTTATAACCTTTTAGTGTGACAGACATCCTTAGAACATTATCACATATAAAGTTACGCATAAGAACAATTATGATGTGATAAGAACTTTATTAATATTCAAAACAATGAATACAGATAATTGTAAGTATGTAGAAGTTGGTTCTAGAAAACCAACTTCAACAATACATCGATGAAACGAAGTTGAAAGGTCCACAAATTTAATAAATAAAATTGATTGCAAAAAAAAAACTTTCACTTGTGGTGGGGAGAGGAGAGGCACTACTAGATTTTTTGGTTTTTGTGTCTATGGAAGCGAGCAACCGCCTTTGGTGGTCACTAATACTTTTTTATTTTCAGCGCGATATTTTTTTCGTTGAACCTTCTTCTTCCCGCCGATCCGCCTCAGCTTCTCCTCGCATATTCTGCAACCCTGCACCGCTGCTCCTCGTGTCACACGTCGCCGCCCATACATTGCTGCTTGATGTGCCTTCGTTGCTCCGCTGGTGACCCCGACCACCTATCAACTATCCTGACTGGTGTCTTGCCATCCCCAACTCCCTATCGCCACTCAAACCAGTTTCCGACCACCATGGATCCGCCATGGCCGACAAGTCCAAGGTGTGGCAGCACTGCTGGCGGGTGTGCGACGATCGACATCCAAAAGCGTGATTTCATTCGTAGTTTTGAGTAGGATCTTGAGGGGCTGTCCATGGCGGTCGCTGGACGGTCTCTAAAAACTTTTAGTGGCCACTTTTGACGGTTGTTAAAGATCCCTTTAGTGGGGGGGGGGGTGATGTTGACAATGACACAAAGAAGAGAAGGAAGATGTTGTGGGCAAGAGGAGGATGAGAGGTGATCTAGGTGGATGGGGACTAGACTAAGGTGGGGAGGGAGGGATGGTGTCCCCTACCCTTATGTTGCCAATCCCAAGGGATTGCTTGATTTGATTTTGGGTTGGCACTCTGTGTTTTAATATTTTGAATGCATAATAATTTAGAGATGGTGGCACTTCTTATGAGTTTTAGGGTTTAAGTGGGGTCAACCGAGTCATAACGTGTTTCGTTTGGAACATTACAAATAATTGAAAATGATGGGATGGATTAAACTTTATTTTGAACATGGATCCAATCAAGTTCCAAATTCAACAATTTTATGTTAATTTTTAAAAAATAAAAGGGAGGGTCAAGAAACGTGAGTCTGGTGTACACGGTTTTTACGTTGTATTCGCAAAAGAATGTGCGGGAGGGAGGGAGCGCGCACCTTGCTTTCCAACAGATTAAACACGTAGGAAACTACAAAAAGTCAATTAAATAAAAGCAGCTTTTCCATTTCAAAAGTCAATGGTGGGCAGCCCCGCATCCCCACACACCATGCGTTACTGCCTCCGCCCATCATACCCCCACCCAAATCTTATCCATATTTTTATATTTATAAAACGACATAATTTTTTAAATGGATGGGTCAACCGACACGTGTCTATTTACACCGGATGAGGGTGCGCCATTTTTTAATGATTGTATCATCATCGACAGGGGCATGTTATTTTTATTATTTTCACCCGAGAGAAGAGAATGGATGCAAACGCAATCACTCCAGGCGGCGGAGCCGTCCCCATCATCATAATGCCGGCCTGCTCCCTACGCATGATAGCGTGTAAATTAATGGGATTTATTTGTAATAAAAAGAAAGTATGATGGAGAAAAGGAGTGGGGACATGATGGTCTGCTAGTTAGGCCTCCAGGCGGCTGGCCGGACGGACCCAGTTGTATGGGGTCGGATCTGTTCCATTTATTGGGATCACCGATCATGATTCCCTTTTAACCTTCATCCAGGTCATCTACATCACTAGGGTTTGGATTCCACCACCCTAAACCATCCCACTCCATCAGAAATATATATATACATTTCTAATTTTATCATTATTTTTTTAGAACTGATAAACACATCTTTTATCTACACTAAAAAAAACACTAATAAAAATTTATTTTATCAATGCCAATAAACCTATTTTATTAGCGTTAAAAAAATGATGATATACAAAGCTTATTTTAAGCTCTAATAAAGGGTGATTATGTAGTAGTGATTGGTGAAACAAAACCGATCCAAACCTTATCACCACCCTCAAAAGCCAAATGCGCAATATGTTGCAAGACTTGATTACCCAATCTATTAATAAATGAAAATCGACAATGCTCAAAATAAACTGAACGCTAAAGAATTTATTCAACAAGAATATCAACAAAAGACAGATTCTCCTTGCAACAATTGAATTAATCAAAACATAGTATTCTGACTCAACAACAACAAATTTCCAACCTGAAAGTCCCAATCAGGATCCGTGTGATCACTGAAAGGGGGAGGGGGTGAATTAGTGATCTTCACTTTTTATGTTTTATTACTTAAGAAACAACCTTCACCTTCGGTTAATGAGTAATGATTATACTGGAAAACAACAAACATATCCACTCACAAGAACACATATATTTACACGATTCACTACTCAATAAGAAAATTCAGTCCTTGGCATGATTTGTAAATAATCCAAGACCACACAACCGCAATAAAACAATCCTTTTGGTGGTTACAGTAAGCAAGAAGTATTCATCACTTGTGCAGCACTGTAGTCATTTGACATCACACGTGCTCGAACAAATAGTATGATATAACAATTTTTGCAACAAAAGAGCATTCACCAATAGGCTTCAATGTTGTCACTGCGTTGCTTGAACTTTCCTCAATCTTGCCTCGCTGCAAGTTCTTCTTCCTCTTCACTTTCTTGCACAATAGTGAGCAAGACCTTCAGTATCAACTTATTCGTCTGGACCTATCCATCTGATACTCTGTCCGGCACCTTAAATCTTTTGTCCTCAATCCGATACCCTTTGTCTGGTACCTCGTTCAACTGATGCCAAGTGATGCCCTGTTCATCTGATCATCTCTTCACCCTATTCATTCGATACCAATTGATAGGACGACTGTCCGGTATCACTCCGTGCGGTGCTATTGCATTCGGTGCTACGACATAAGATCTCTCAAGCTCTTTCGTTGACACCTCACTTCAATACACACAACAACAACATCATCAGCAACCTTCTCTCAACACACTTGCTTCCCTTTATATAAGCAACATTTCTCTAAAAAGTTTGGGAGAAGCACAAACTCAAATTTGTAGTATCCTCTTCCAAATTTGAATATTTCGCTCGAATCTTTCAGCATTTTGACCGCCTTCAAACTTCCTAAACGACAGAAGTCAACATTCATTACAAACACTTTCCTAATACCTCGGGGTCATCGTTCTTCAAACCTTTCTAAAATTTGGGCTAGAATCACAATCTCCCCTTCATGATTATTGAATCATGAACAACCAACTCAACATCATCACATTTTATGTCTTTGCAAAAGACTTTGCAAAGATTCCCAAAACATCATGCAGTTCATCTTCATAAGAACTTCTCTATCTGGTAACCTCATAAGGTTCTTTTTTGTCCGATCATCCCATGTTCAGTAGACTTTATATTTGTTTGTCTGGAAGTCTTCACCTATTTCTTATGCTCGAAGCTCTTTGAGCAACTATGTTCGAAGGCTCTGCTTGAAACCCTTTGCCTAATACCTCTACACATTCTTCATCTAGTAGACTTAGTCTAGAAGCCTATATTTGATTTCTTCATTTGGAAACCATCTATCCTATAAACTTTTTCAAACTCCTTTTCATCCCAAGCTTCCACAACAACTTCTCTGTTCGATGATCTTCATATGTTTCTTATGTCTAATGAATTTGTTAGGAAACCTTTTCCCAATCATTCAGAAACTTCTGCCCAACAGATTCTATCCAATGAAATGGAATCCTTTGTTCGGTGGACTCACCAAGTTCATCCTGTAGACTTCGTACTTCCTTTTTGTCTGTTACAACCTCATCAATAGCTTCCACAACTCCTCTATCCATTGGGCTTAGAAACATTCTTCCTTTAACCAACTAAAGTTAGAATCATGAATACCTTCGTATAAACATGATGTTTGAGTACTTTGAAGATTAGAAAAGCATTGCCAAATTTGACTTTACTGAATATCTATGTTCGATAGAACTGTGAACATAATTGGATAAATATTTAGAGCCACACTCCTTCTGATCACTCCAGTATGTTGGAATTCACCGGATCAACTCAATCCATTGGACTGCATCCATTCACCTTTGCAAGGAATGATCAACATTGTGAAGTGATTTATATTGGACAACAAAAGACAATTCATAAGCAATCCCTCTTTATTCTCAACGAGTTTCCTCTTAACAAAAAAACACCTCAAAGATTTTTGGTCCCAATAATCCCCCCCTTTGGATTTTGTTGGCAACTAAGGAACATAAATCACCGAGACTTTGAAACTCATGCAAAGGATTACTTATCCAACAATTCTAATCCCACGTGAGCAAAATTGGTATAGGAAACAAGAATCACTGAACAATAATACCGTGCTATCCATAAAGTAGTTATTCACATGCTCTTTGATGAAGTGATCCCTTCGGTAATGGTTTAGTGAATATATTAGCAACTTGATCCGTTGTAGGAGCAAACTCAAGCTTTAGTTTATTTCTTTCAACATGCTCTTTGATGAAGTGATATTTAATATCAATGTTCCTAGAATGAGAATATTTCACTAGATTCTTAGTGATATTTATATCACTTTTATTATCATAAACTAAGAGAATGGGAAACTTCACATCAACTAACAAATCTTCCAGCTATGTCTTCATCCACATTGACTGTGTTACAGCTTGAGTGGCAGCTACATACCCAGCTTCTGAAGTGCTGAGAGTAACTGCATTTTTCTTCTGTGTATTCCAACTCAAACATCTTTCTCTCAAGAAGAAAAATCCACTAGATGTGGATCTTATGTCATTGACACAACCCACCCAATCTGCATCTGTATAACCTAACAAATCAATCTTTTCTGAGTTGTCATATTTTATTCCGAAGTTAATTGTGCGTTTAATATATCTAAGAATTATTTTTTAAGCCATGAGATGTCAGTCCTTTAGTGAACTTTGATACCTGACACAAAGTGTAACAACATACACTATATATGTCCTCAAAGATGTTAGATATAAAATGATTATAACCAACTTTATAAACTCTTTAGGATCAACCTATTTTCCTTTCCTATCTTTTTCCAACTTCATTCCCACTGAAATGGGCGTGGAAACATGCTTTGAATCTTCCATGTCAGACTTCTTTAGAAGTTCCTTAGCATACTTCTCTTGAGATATGAAGATCCATTTATTACTATGATAGATTTGTAAGCCAATAAAGTATTTCATTTCTCATAGCATGAATATTTCAATTAACTTCTTCATCTCCTCGGAATTTTTTTCACAAATTTCTTTATCATTCACTGTGAATATGATATCATCAACATAACAAATCACAATTAGGGAAAACCTTTTGATTTTATTTTATGCATAGGTTACTATCAACTCTTCCTTTCTTGAATTTCAAATTTCTTAATGAAGTATCCAATTTAGAATACCAGGCTCTTAGAGCTTTCTTTAACTCTTACAAATACTTCTTCAACTTTCACACATAACTTTCATCATTTCCAAGCACAAAACCACATGGTTTCTCAATATAAAATTCTTTATCGAGCTCTTCATTAAGAAAATGCGACTTGAAATCCATTTGAAATATTTTGTATCTTCATTGTGCAACAATAACAAGAAATATTCTGATGGGTTCAAGTATTACTACTGGAGAAAAGGTCTCATCAAAATAAATGCCTTCAACCTGTGAGTAACCTTTACAAACCAACCATGCCTTGTTCCTTATCACTTCACCCTCTTTATTCAATTTGTTTTGGAAAACCCATTTTGCTCTAATCATGTTCTTATTTTCTAGTTTGGGTACAAGTTACCATGTATCATTCATTTCAGTCTGATTCAATTCTTTATTCATGGAATCAATCCACTCCTAATGTTTCAAAGCTTCTTCAACATCACTTGGATCAACCTGTGAATACAAAGAGATATGTGAGACAATACTCAATGTTCTTCTGGTTTAAACCTGTTGTCCCTTATCAACAATAATATTTTGGACCTCCACTTATTTTCTCAGCCTAGGATGAGATGAACAATATTACCCCTCATCTCTTGAAAAAGATGAATAAAAATATCCATCCTGTTCAGTTTCTACATCACTACTTATGTTATAAACTTTGTTATGTTGTTTAACAATAAAAACTTCATCTTTACTTTCTATTACATCTACAGATGATTGTGAAACTTTTCTATCAAAATGTTCTAGCACATTGACATCTGCAGAGTCAAAAATCTTTCATGTTTATTTATTATAGCACCTGAATCCTTTACCATTAGGAGGGTACCTAAGAAAGATACCATCAAAACCTCTTTGATAAAACTTTCCAATATTCTCACCCTTAACTTTGATAATACAAGGACTACCAAACATTCATAAGTATTTCAAACTTAGGGTTTCTTTGTAATACATATCATAAGGAGTCATATCATAGTTTTTCTTTTAGAAATAGTAATTCTGAATGTGAACTATTTATCTAATATATTTTCTCTAAAAGAATCGAGAAGCATCATGTTCAATCAGTATAGTTAGAGCCATCTCAACCAAACTTCTATTTATTCTTTCAGAAACACCATTATATTGTGGTGTGCATGGTGCACTAAATTCACGATGAATGCCATGATTTTTCATATAATCTTTAAACTTCCCATTTTTGTATTCTGCACCATTATCAGTTTGAATCTTCTTTAAAAAATATCCACATTTCTTTTTAGCACTTCTCCTAAAACTCTTAAACATTTTGAGAGCCTCTGATTTATGTTTTAAAAACATAATACATGTAATGAAAGTAAAATCATTGACAAAGGAAATAAAGTACTTATCTTTGTTTTTCAATTTCTTTCTCATGGGCCCTCATATGATAGAATGTATAAGCTTAAAGGGACAAGTTAAATGCATCTCAACTTTCTTACGAACTGAGTTTGTAATCTTCCCTTTATGGTATACCGAACAACACCAATTTATTCTTTTCATGTCAGAAATATCATAAAAATTTTCCCTCTTTGTCAGCTTTCTCATATTCCTCTAGCACGCATATCCAAGCCTCTTATTCTATAATGAATTTTCTTCCATAACGCTTAGATAACAAGAACACTATGCATCTCTAAATTGAAACAAGTTTCCCTTGGTTTGTAGTCCTCTTGTAATAACTTTCCCATTTTAATGCTTTTAACAACAAAGCCATCTCTTTTGAAAAAAACTTTGTTTCCTTCATCATAGAGTTGTGAAACACTTAAAAATTTGTGTTTTAGTCCATCAACAAATAAGGCTCTTTTGGATTTTAATTTTTCTTTTACAACGATAGCAAATAAAATTCATTTGATTCTAAGGGAATCATCGTTTCCAAAAGTTAATGTCCATTCTTTGGAATCTTCCACATTCTTCAATAACTTCAAATCTTTGGTCATATGTGAGGAACACCCACTATACAATATCTGGGTCCGCTTTCCTTTTATATCTTTGAGTAGTTTCAACCACTAAGGCCTTCACTTTATTGTTTTCATCCTTAACATGAGGCTTTTGAGATAAGTTATATAAACTTTGTTAAGTTATAACATGATGATACATCATTTTCCAAGAATTTTATATTGATAAAATCTTTCAAAAATATTTTTCAAAGGTTGAAATCTATTTTCAATATTCAAACTGGATTTTTCAGATTGCCTTCTTTGAGTGGGTTAAATCCCCCTCAAACTCTGCCTCTAGTATCTCCTAGATTCATTTTAGTGTTGATGATTGAACCAACACATCTTCACTATATGCTGAAAGCCTCCATAGTACCAATAATATTTATAGAAATCATATTTTCCTATATAACTTATATGTTGTCTAGAACTATGTACCTTATTTACATCATCTTTTTGATTATCAGATTTGGTTCCTTGTTGTGAACCAAATTTTTGGCAGCCTTTTGAAATCTTCTTCTTCAGATGAGTTTCTTCTCACCCTTAACAGAGTCTCCAGTTGTAGAATTTTTTTCTTCAAAATTTTTTCTTAAGGAATTTCAGAATTTTTGACTGATTTTTTTTGGCTACATACATGGTATTCTTGACTAGCTTCTTCATATGAACATCTTCAACCTTGTTGTTAACCACTAAGGATGATCTTTGTTGATCCTTTTGAGGTTTTCATTTCTTGTAACTTTCACCAACATCTGAAATCGAGTTTTGGAAGTTTATTATTCCTTGCTCAACTTTAACAAGTGTTTATTGAACAAGTTCAAATTCTTTCTCTTTCACCAGTATCTTTTCTCTAAGCTTGATTTTGAGGTTTCTCTCTTTATCAAGTAAATTCTTCAGATCATCAATCTCTTTTAGCAATTTGGATTTTTCTTCAAGAACAAATTCTTGATTTTTTGTTGAAAGATATTCTTTCTTCAACTTCTTATTCTCTCTTTTAAGTTTAAAAATATTTGAGAGATATCATCTCAATTATATTTTAAGAATAAAATCCATCTCAATATCCTTATCTTCTTTTTCTTATTTATAGCAACTAATTTCATAATTGGTAAACTTCTCATCATTCACTTTTGTAATAATCATTTTTTTAACAGCATCATCATTGGAGTTTTCAACTTTCACTTCACTATCATCATCTTCCTTACACTTAGATTAAAAGTTTATCTATTTTGTATTTATAGAGATTTTTATCCCTTTTCTTTGAATAGGAATTTGATTTATCTACACTATTCTTTAAATATCTTCTTGATTTTCTATCATTTTCATTTCTATCTTCAACTTCCTTTAATCTTGGAAAATTTGCAGCAAAATTTCCAATGTCTCCATAGCCAAAAAACTTCTTATACATATTTCACATTTCTAGAAAATGAAGACATCACTACTACAAAAACGGGCAAGGGAAGCGCCACCCTTTATCAGTGCTTTTTTTAGTGATGATAAAGGGGACCCCTTTATCATATCTTTTTTTAGTAGCGCTGATAAAGGGGGGCTTTATCAGCGCTTTTTCCTAGCATTGATAAAATTTATATTTAAAAAAAATCATGAAAAACAATATATTTTTATATAAGTATATTTATATTGATATAAATATAATATATATTTTTTAAATATGTTTTAGATAAGTATAAATAGACGATTACATTTAATATATAATAAATTTAGAGAAAACGACTTTAAAATATTTTAAAAAATATTATTAATTAAAAATTTCCTAATTATCATCGATTAATAATCATTTAATAACAATCTGAAGACACAAAAATCAAAAAAATGAATAAGAGATCCAAAATAAGTTGAAAATGTAACTCAAAATTCAAACGACCATTATTTTTGATCCAGGTGTCCGTTTGAGCTCTACAACATATCAAATCGAAGTTTGCGACGAGCTCTATGCGATAGTAACCTAAGGGAACCTTTTGTCACATTTTTGGAGGCCCAAAAAGGCCCATAAGGCTTCCAAAACTGAGTTTTTAACCGGGATACCCCAATTTTTAACATTCAAACAGGTATAACTTCTTATTCGGATGTCCTCTAGGATCGTAACAAATATCATATCAAATATTGTTCCATTTTCTTCGATTTGACAGGTTGTAGTGTTGAAACAAACTTTTGGATTAGAAGTTATGGTCATTTTAACATTCTATGGCTTTTTAAATACACACACACACACAGATATATATATATATGTATTTATTCATATATATATATATATATATATATATATATCTGTGTGTGTGTGTGTCTCTGTGTGTATGTGTGTTGTATATATGTATGTATGTATTTATTTATTTATAAACACGCATAAAAAAACATATTTTATAAATGTATTTAAAACTAATCTTATAAATATATATTAATATACAAATAAATGTATGGATAAAAAATTATAACTAAAAAAATATATATAAATAAATATAAATATAAATTAATATACGAATAAATATATATATATATATATACTAATATATGAATAAATATATACATATTAATATAACTAAATTTATTTATATTAATATGAATCTATATTAATATACAAATAAATATAACTATATATATATAAATAAATATAAATATATATTAATATACAAATAAATATATATATATTAATAAATGAATAAATATATATGTATTAATATAACTAAATATATTTATATTAATATGAATCTATATTAATATAAGAATAAATATAACTATATAACTATATATATAGATATATCATTAAATAGAGAAAAAACAAAATGGATTAGTGGTAAAGGTGTAGGCACACATGAGGGGAGGTCGCGGGTTTGAGTTCGGGTGGAAGCAAGGAGGTGCACGCGAGCATGTTGGGCGATGCGTGGGTAAGAGCAGCACACGGGAGAGTCTGCCTAGCGCTGATAGGGGGGTCAAGCGCTGGTAAAAGCTCCCCCGTATTATATATTCTTTTTTTATTTTTTTTTTATTTTTTTTACTTTTATCAGCGCTTTTTTAGCGATGATAAAAGGGTATTTTATCAGGGCTTTTTTAGCACTGATAAAAGGGGCTTTTATCAGTGCTTTTCTGAGCGCTGATAAAAGGGACCCCCCTTATCTTTGCCTCGATTAACATAGATTTTTTAGCGATGTTAATTCAATTTTCTAGCGCTGATAAAGGCCATATTTGTAGTAGTGCATGAATTCATCAAATTTTTTACTAGCCTCATCTCTGGTGTTAGAGTTACTTAATTATTCATTGGGAACTTTCTTAGACTGACATTTCTTTTCAATTTTGAAAGAAATTTCCTCATCAACATTTTCTTTATTCTTGATAGTTATTTCTATTCTCATTTCATATGTGATAAGAATTCTATGAAGATCATCTAGAGAAAGAGTCTCAATATCTATATCTTCTAAAAATTATACCTTGGCATCAAATTTATCCCTAATAATTCTTAAAATCTTTTCAATAATAGTTAAATCCTCCAACGTATCACCAAAACATATTATGGTGCTTAAAATATCATTAACCCTTGTACAACAGTCACCAATAGATTCATCGCCATCCATTTTAAGATCTTCATACTTCAATCACCATATCTATAAATTTTCTTTCTTCACTTTTTTTATTTCCTTCATAAATGTTCTTCAGCTTGTTTGAGATTCCTTTATCTATTCCAATACCTTTAACACTAAAAAATTAACTTTTAGAGAGTGAGGAAAGTATAACATTTTTGGCTCACCAATCATTCTCCAAATTCTTCTTATTAGCAGTTATTAAGGTAACATCCTCAGTAGGAGGAGGAAAACCATCTATAGTAGCTTCAAGTACTTCATAAACAATGGATATAAGATAAGGTAACATTACGTCCTTCTAGATATGATAGTTCTTTCCATTGAATATAGGAATCCCCTTAATATTAATAGAGTTATGCACATCCATGATAACTTTACTTTTCTCATAACTTCATAAAAGCGACAATGAAAGAACCTTCACTTTGATATCAATAAAAAGGTCTAATTATGATTTGTGTGATCACTGAGAGGGGATAGGGTGAATTAGTGATCTTATCTTTTTATGTTTTCTTTCTTAAGAAACAACCTTTGATTTCTATTAGTGATAAATAAGTCTTCTAGAAAATAAAAAACAAGCGCACCCATAGGAAAACAAGTATTTATAAGGTTCACTACTCAATAAGAGTAGCTTTTCCTTGACATGGTTTAGAAGTAATCCAAGACCACACTACCTATATAAAACTATCCTTATGGTAGTTACAACAAGCAGGGAATATCCATCAATTGTGTATCACTATAGTCCTTAAATAGGTCATGTGATACTCACACAGATAGTATGACATAACAACTTTTGTAACAATAAAAGAACATGCAACAGGCTTCAACAATGTCACTATGATGCTTGAACTTTCTTCACACTTACCTTATTGAAAGTTATTCTTCTTCCTCTTCACTTTATTGTATAACATTGAACAAGAATTTTCGTATCAAATTCATCATCTAGAACTATCCATCTGATACTCTATGTCTGGTACCCTCAGTCTATTATCCTCGATCTAGTACCTCGTTTGACTGATACCAACTGATGCCTTATTTTTCCGATCATCTCTTCACCGCATTTGTCTGATACCAATTGATAGGAAGAAACTATCCGACATCACTTCATCTGGTGCTATTCAAGATCTCTCAAGATCTTCCACCAGTACATCACTTCTTCAATAATACACATGGAAGAAAAAACATCAACAACCATATCTCAATACAATTTCCTCCCTTTATATATGCAACATTTCTTTGAAATATTTGGGAGAAGCATGAACTCAAATTTGAATTTCCTACTTCCAAACTTGAATATCCTACTCAAACATTTCAAAGTTTTTACCAACTCTAAACTTCCTAAAATATAAGAGCCAAAATTCGTTACGAATACTTTCCTAATACGTCAACATCAATAATCTTCAAACCTTCCTGAAATATGGTTTAAAATCATGATCACCCCTCTGTGATTTTTGAATAATTGAACAACTATCTTAATATCATCACATTTAATGTATTTATAAAATAATTTTCAAATATACCCAAAATTTTATATGGTTCATCTTCATAGGATATTATTTTTTCAGTAACCTTATAAGGTTATTCTTTGTCTTATCACCCTATGTCCAGTAGACTTCATATTTTTCTATATGAAAGTCTTCTCATGTTTCTTCTGCTCAAAGATCTTAGATTAACTCTATTAGAAGTCTCTAGTTGAAACCCTTTATCCAACACCTTTATACATTATTTGTCTGATGGAATTCGTTTGAAATACTATGTCTGATTGCTTCATTTGGAAACCATCTTTCTAATAAACTTTTTCAAACTCCCTTTCATCTCGAGATTCCACAACAAATTCTTTGTCCAATGATCTTCATATGTTTCTTCTGTCTGATGAATTTTTAGGAAATCTTTATCTAATCATTCAAAAACTTTTGTCTAATAGATCCTGTCTGATGATATGGAATCCTTTATCTGATGGACTCACTATGTCTATGCTATAAACTTTACACTTATTTTTCATCTGTTACAACCTCATCAATAACTTCCATAACTCTTCTATTCGTTGGTCTTACAAACATTCTTACTTCAACCAATTAAAGCTATAATCATGAATATATTCATATAAACATGAAGTTTGATTACTTTTAAGGTCATCAAAGTGTCGCCTGATTTGACTTTATCGAACAACTTTGCTCGATATAACTATTAACATAATTAGATAAACATTTAGAGCTATACTCCATCTGATCACTAGACTTCATCTGATCAACTCAATATATTGGACTCTATCCATTCACCTTTGTAAGGAATGCCCAACATTGTAAAATGATTTATGTTTGACAATGAAAGACAATACATAAGCAATCCCTCTTTCTTCTCAACCGGCTTCTTCTTAACAAAACAACACCTCAAAGCTTCTTGGTCTCAACATAACCTTATGAAAAACAAACTCTAAACTAGAAATCATTGCATTATATTTAACAGGAAAAGGATTCCATGTATCCACAAACAATATATGAGTAAAAATCACTATATTATCATATTCATCCTTAATCACAACTCCAACAAATAATTTATCAACTCCAAGAACACCTTTATCCACATCCAGTTTCATAAATCCTACCCCGAAGGGCACCATGTAGGATTTGTAGAAAAATTATTATCACACAACAAAACTTCTTTACTCATCTACCAAAGATCAAGCATACTTAGAATAAAAAGTATCCACACTTCATTTCTCTGACAAACATTCTGAAACAAGTTTCCTTCCACTTCATCCAAATGAACTAATGGTTCCAGATTCATAAAAAGCGCATATTGGGAAGTGGTCAACTTGGATTTTTTTTCAGGTTTCAATGAATAATCCACAATGTTCATGATTATATACATCATGACCAATGAATTAAATCTAATGAAGATTGATAGAGGATTTCAGAACCTAGATAGATGATCTTTCCTGTTAAATTTTTAATTAATTTATAGATGGATAAAAAATTACCTTAGCACACAATTCTTTCTTCATTGATGAATCGTATTATCTCACTTTTCATACTATCATTGATACGAAGGATCCAAGGGTATAATATCTCTATTAGTGATCCACACATGCTCTAAAAACCATATAACACCACCATAGAATCACTAGGTTCTAGCACGGTCGATCCTAATCACTTGTATTATTCACCATTCTGCGCAACTTGAATCACTTCATAAATGAAGTATTATTTAGGTTCTCTCAAAGGCTTGAGAGGAAGGAGGATCAACACTCTTGTTCTCAAGTGCATTCTTGGGAGATTTCTCTCTTAGGGGTTGAGAGAATTATCTCTTATGTTTGTTGTACATAATGAACATATATCCCTAGAAATTGATATAACTAGGTATTTATAAAGCTAGGTTAGGGTTGGTAATTACATTTAGGGCCTTATCCAATCTCTTATTCCATATAAAATCACATGTCTAATAATAATACAAATAATAATATTATTTCTTTGACATGAGAAACACCTATGGATAAATAAATATCATTTGATATATAAATAAATAAATATTTATATGATATTTAATGTATCGTTTCTAATCAGACCATTAAACTCGGTCCATATATCCTCATCAGTATTTTCCAAAACTTGAATAATGAATAGTTATTTAATAAATATATATTACTTTATTTTTAAATAAATAATATACTCACTAAAATAAAAAATAAATATTTATTAAATATTCAACTCACATATATTCTCTTGAATAATTGGTTACTGAATATTCACGGTTAACTAAACAAAAATAAATTTTAAACCATATATGGGAATAATATTTATTCAATAAGTTAAATTAATATCTAATTTAACTGAGGTTCCAAATACACTTAGTGTATGACCCTCTAGACCTCATTCTTAGTGGCAATAGGCAGAACAAACTAAAGTCGAAAGTTAGTGTCTAGAAACATGCCAAGAACCCCATAGAGATAGAAGTTAAATGTCACAATGACAAGAACCACATAAGAACATACACTATGTAATATAATCCCTTTATCATGATATCTTTAATCAAGAAGGTTTCACACTGATGTCATCAACCTATGTTCTCAATGACTCTTTCTTTGAATTTCTAGAAATGAACTTGTCGAAAAAATGCCATGACTATGAACTTAGTTAGGCAGTTCAATTTCTATCAAAAGGAATGGGATATTAACTTCTATTATAGAATATAAGGGACAAATAATTTCTCACATTATTCATTAATGCAATATTACTCATGACAAACCCAGCACATCCTACCACACTGTGAGCATATGTCATCATAGTTTTCATCAATACATTAAAGTATGTGACTCGTGATATACATTAATAATAATCTTAAAGTATGAGTACCATTGCACAAACCCGCAGATAAAAACATCCAACGACACATATAAATGTGTATTTACTACAAGTGGTTCATGTTATCTTAATCTCATACTCTGAAAATTACAAAGGGCGTACACTATGATAAAGTGTCTCAAAGACTTATGAGTCTCCACCCATGAAAGACTATATCAATTGTGTCCCATCAAATGATATCATATAGCTATAAAATATATTTTTAAGAATACTATCATGGAACTTATAGGTTCTCATCATAGTGTAGAACTATTATGACCCATTAGTGTGGAAAGTACTACAAGGACATTATCATATACATTTCATGAAAAAGAATGATCATCATGTGATAAGTAATTAATTATTATCCAAGACTATGAATATTCTAGTAATCTGATGTTCAAAGTAGTTGGTTACAGAGTGCTAACTTCAATAGACTCCATAGTTAAAATAACACATAACATTATAAAAACACACACTAAATAATAAATTAGAACCAAGTAAATGTTAAACATGCTTATAACGAGGTATGGATATAGTTGATGATCCCACTATGCTACCTATGGCTAATATTCTTACTGCGACCCCATATCTCCGAGAAAATCCCTCAAGAGATGATATTAATGAGTATATATTTTTGTTATCTATTATCCATGAAATTCTAGATAATACCACATATAAAAGTTTCATCATAATATGATTAAACTTTAATATCCAAGTATAACTCAAAAATATGGAACAAAATGTTGCTTAACTTTCTTCTTAAGCTACGTTAGAAACCAAAACATACTCATTCTAATATAAGATATAGAAAATACTAATTATAATAATATTTACCCTTAGAATCAATACAATTATAGATCAAAATGATCTAAATAATACTAGTTTTATATCCCCTAAAAACAAGCATTCCCATTTCTTTAATTTATAGAGATTCATGCATTTTTTCTTCTCAAATCACCGTCTGATAGTTCTGACTACCATAATGTTCAGTTCTCCTCATCTTGTTTGATATTTTCATTCTAAAATTTATAAATAAGCAAGACCAAACCTATGAAAATATCATGGAATGTGAGATATATTTTCAAATTACTCTTAGAAATACGTATTTTATATATCACAAGGATACTATTTTACATTGGAAACATTTCAGGTGTATTCTCCCATCTTATATTTTTCAATACCATGTCAACTATGTACTATGAATTGGATTAAGAAACACCATGATCTATACCTTTAGAATATTTTCCCTATATATTGGGTTTCTACTTAAGTCATCTTTGGATAAATTATTTAGTCTTATATAACCATAATACTAATATCTTATTTTCCATATTTTATCAAACATATTTGTCTTGGAAAAACATAAATCTCCCACTAACCTTTTATAGACACTTAAAAATATTTCATTTTAAATGAATATACTATGATCATTATACTTATCTTGACCCATAAATGGATCCTTGAAACATTCATTCCATATTAGATTTATTTTTTTTCACTAATATTTCTGGTTATATCATATAGATATGTTTCAAAAGGTTACTTACAAGGGAGGCATGCTTCATATCTGATGACAAATATGATGATCATATTAGTTATGAAAAGTATAATTCAAATGGATTTAAGAATGATGGTTTGGTACAACTATTCAAGACTTATTGGTACCTTTCCTATACCATCAATGTATGAAATCAGTTGAATACCCACCAACGTCTTTATATCAACCACCAAAATAATGAATTTTGGTATATATAATCCATTTTTGAATTCATAAAAACTTTTCAATATTAGCTAGTTACAAATTTACTACTCAATGTAGGATTTATTATTATTATCAAATAATTTTGCACCCAACATGGTTAATATAACACCACCACTATGGTTTTAACCATCCAACACAATATACGTCTCTAGAACAAGTCCTCCCACTAATACTTGTGGTGACACACCCGATTTTTCATTGTTTTGATCCGATTCATTTGAAATCCAGATACTTTTCTTGGGTCTTGTGTGAGATTAATTTTGAGTTTTTAAGTGTCATCTATGTCTAATCACCCTAATTTGGGCTCTCCATTTCTTGTTTAGGAGTTTTTGGAGAAAGGGTGGTTACTTCATGATTTGGGCCAACCGTGAGCCCATTTCCAGTTTTAAAAACCAAATTTTTTTCTTTTATAACTCATTTGTTTTTAAACCTTTTTCACCCATTCCACTTCCCACATGGCCTCAAATGGCATATTAAAACTACCATATCCTTTTGAACCCATTAATAATTCATAATCAAGGTGAATTAAGGTTACTTATTTAGGAATTGGGCCAGCCCATGGGCCCATTTCCAGTTTTTTTAAAAATAATTTGTTTATTTTATATCTAATTCAATATTTAATATTTTTCGATGATTCTACCTCCAACCCGAATCCAACATCCCTATACTCACCCAAATTATCTATTTTACCCCTTTGGAGCTCAGAATAGTCACGGAGTGGGGAAACATTCTCAATGTATCTCAAATCGTCCAGAATTGACAAGGTAAATTGTATCATTCATAAATCAATCAATTCGTACACTTTTGGCCACCAATATTCTTTAACTAGTTTTTCTAAACCTTCAGAGTCTCTCCAAGATGTTTCAAGCCATTCCATTTTATCTAAGGGTGCATATCTAGTGGAATACGAAGAGTTTTCTAGTTGAAAAGGTGATATTCCTTCTCCTTTATCCTCCATCTTCTTCCTCCTTTCATTATTTCTTGGTTTTATAATCTCCCCTAGTCCTGTTCGACTTAGGGTTCTGTTATTCCATAATTTTTGATGGGTTTTTTATTCATTTGGGTCTGTTTGTCATAGGTTTAGGGTTTGTAAACCTTTGGATGGTGATTTCGTGTGTGTGTTTCCATTACGCTAAGGATTTGAGGTAGGATATCCCTTAAACTTGCCTTTATTATTTAAGTTTCATCATTTTATTATTGTTAAAACCTGATATATATATGTTTATTATTTTTTTTCAGCCTTTTGATAATTTTCTTGGTGTGCAAAATGGTTTTTTATGCCTTGTTTTGTGAAAGGTAGTGTTGTTTTGTCATAAAAGTGCACACCAAATGTTTGTTTAAATGTTATGCTATCTTTCAAAACTGTTTTGTGAGGTTTATAAACTTTTTTATGGTATTTTTAACATGTTACAGTATCTTGAATAAAATACGGCATTCAATTGGTCTTTTATTCCTTTTCAAGTTCTTAAAATAAATTGTTTTGTTTAAAAAGGGCATGCCATGTGTTCGGTAAATTACCCGGTTGGATTTTATGTGTGGTGTGTGATTTAAAAATTATTTGTTTGGATTTATAAATGAATTGGAAGAATTATAAATGTTATTTTTGGGTCCTTATATGGTTTTACAATTTGGATTTGTTTTTACAAACAAATGAGTTTTGGTTTACAACATGTTTTGGCCCGAGTTGTCGGAAAATGGTCTGTTTCACATCCTTATGAAAATGGTTGTGTTTTGAATATGTAACCTAAGTGTTTTAAGGGATTTATGAATTTGTGTTGCTGTTGTAAATGGTGTGTATACACCTCCTTAATAAAATTTAATTCATACCTTGGTCAAATGTTAGTTTTGAGAAAGTCTTAAAGGCCCGTTTGGCATTTGTTTTATTTTGTAAAAATGGTTTCCATGTGTATTTCATGTTCTATCTTTTTGGGAAATTTTATGGTCCATGAAAATGATTTATTAATTGTTTTTGGGGCTTCCAAATATTTTTTATGTTATTTATGGGTTTTTTTCCTTAAAATATCATCTTTGAATGGATTTTATGTGCAAGGCCCCGTGATACTCCTTGAAATTGTTAAATGAAAATTTTTAGTGGTTTATTGATTCGTGAAAGAAATGTGAAGAACGTTTGTGGTCTGTTTGTGTGTTTATGTTTTGGGAATGGAATTTTGATGTGGAAAGTATATTTAATAATATGTGTAACTTGATTGAGCACCAAAAAGAATCCTGAGTATCTAGGTGGGCGGACGTGTACTAGTATGCTAGTAATTCTGTGGGGTTTGACCCATGTTTCATGTAGCAAGTTTGACGATGAAAACACTAACTAAACTATGATTATGATGATTTTGGGGGACCACTAGGTTATGGGTATGCTACCTACTAGTGGATCGTGTGCACAAGAATGGATATTTATTATGGTTACTTTCACCGAGATACGAGGTACCTGAGGCTCACAACTAACTAGTGCCTAGGGGTGTTCCCGTGAGTTGTGCTCATTGGCTATTTTGTACTCACCGTCGGAATACAGTGTGTTTAGTTGGTAAATTAAGTAGTTTGTTTTATTTATTTAAAAGTGTACAATCTTTAAATCATCCCTCATTAAAACAATTTTCATTTTGAAGTTGCACCTCTTTGAAAAATTGTTACTTGCATTTTTGTTTATAAAACATGTAAGTTTTTGTCTGATAATTATTATAGCATGGAACCTCATTTGAAAAACATACTTTTATATCTTGTATTTAAAACATGAAATTGATGTTTCTTTTTATTTTAAAGGAAGTGCATTGGTAATAGAATATCGGGCTAACCTACTGAGTTTTAATACTCACGCCTATAGTCTTCTTTTGTTTTTAGCCCTTGTGCAGGTTTCAGCTTGAGTTCGATCGCCTTGGGCGACATGTGATCATTATGTTGGAGAGTGACCAGCGGTGTCACATGGAGTTATTTGGTTATCGGGTTTGGTCAGTTGAGTTTTTGGTTTAGTTATACTTTTAGTTTCTTGTACAAATAATGTTTAGTTCAATTTTTATATAAATGCATTTTGGGCTGTCCATTTATTTCCGTTGTTTGTTTTATTGTTTATATATGGGAGAAATCATTCCCTTGTGTACTCTATTGATTTCCTTGGTGCTTGTCGCCATCCTGAGAGGATCGGGAATACCTCTTGGGACTTGTCGCGGGCTGGCCTCGGTGACCGGTTCATGTGAGCGAGACTTGCTAAAACACCATTGGTGAATGTGAAAATCCACCAAGTTAGTTTTTTTTTCAAAAGTGTTTTTAGCTGAAAAATTGTGGTGTTTGTTTTGAACCGATGGTTATGTGGATGGTTTATCCTATGTCTTAGAAGTGTTTTCCATTCAGTATGCTTCCTTATGATCTAGAATTCATACTCTTTTTTCATCTTGAGATGGGATCTTGTTGGTGGCTCAGCTTTGGAGTAATGTTTAGTGGGTTTCTAAAGATGTGTTGGATGTTGTGATGTGGCCACAGATAGTTCCATGTTTGAAATATATCCAATTGATAAACTTAAGGATTCTTTCTCATGTTTCACAAGCTATATCCACCTCCTAAAATAATTCCTCATACCGTCAGTTTAAATAGAGATCTATTTGGGATCGATTTAAAGTGATTCTAGTTCGTGATAATTCTTGTGGACATAGTAGTTGTGTTCGTTGATGTTGATGATTTTCACTGTATTCATTGTCCATTCTGCTTCTCATTCCGAGTGAGATAGAATTTTGATATGTATTTATGAGTTCTTATTTAGATGAAAGTGTTTTGTTGAGCAAGTGAGTTTTTTTGAGTGGTGTGATACTTAGCACCTAACTGTGGGGCAACAGATGCTTCATGGTTTAGGGTTCCATCCATAGGCCTTGGAGTGAAGCTTTTCACGCAGTCAGGAAATCTATAGAGGTGTGGGGCGCTTGACCAGGATATTGCCTCCACCATTGTTTTAAGGAAGTTTCTATGTCTATATTGTGGTTCCTCATTAGTGTGAATTTCCATTTGTCACAACAAGTGTGGTGGACTTACCCCTCCCACAATCTCTATGGTTATGCCTTCATGGATGTGGGTTTCCGATCAATGTCCCTTTGTGGATCGCCTCTTTAAATCGGGTGTGGTCTTGGTGTTACCTATTCATAGGTGGGGAGTTTTGGGTAGTTCCTTGGTTTATTTTGTGGTTCCAGTGGTCAAATTATTGGGTCCCCTTCCCTCCCCTCCCTGAGTGGTGGGGGTCCGGATCCGTGCTGAAAGTGTTGGCTAAGTTCTCGTCCCCTCTGTTTGGGAGTGGGTGGTTTATATGATCATGTTGTAACCCTCTTAACTTGGGTTGGTGGGTTGTTGTGGGAAAGTTTTTTTGGACTTGTGAAAGTGAGGTAATGTTGAGTTCTTGTTTTTTTGTTTCTAGTTGGGTTCTATTGGTGGGGAGACCCACCACAAGTCTCATTGATTTTTCCTCCTATGAACTTGTCTAGTGCTAGTTGTTTATTAATGTTGGGGATTCCATTCTGTACTCCCCTATATTACTTGGTTTTCTTGAGTTCTCTTTAGTTTGGTTGATTGTTTGTTTCATTTGGAGAAGGCCCAACAATCGGGTTCTTGGCTTGGTTGTGGAGGTGGTGGCTTGACCATTCCGTTGATTTTCACAAAGTGGTTGTGAGTTGGTGTTTTGTTTGGGAAAGAGGAATAAGTTATGTTGATGGAAAATGATATTTCACTAGATTTATAGTTTGGATCATGTTGATAAGGAATACTTGGGTGTTTATATTTCAGTTGGAAAGTGTTATGTCTTTCTGGGGGCGAAAAGATTTAATGGTGGGGAGAATTGTCACACCCAATTTTTCATGTCTTTATTTTGATCCGATTCATTTGAAATCCCGACACTTTTCTTGGGATTTTGTGAGATTAATGTTGAGTTTTTAAGTTTCATCTATGTCTAATCACCCTAATTTGGGTTATCCATTTCTTCTTTAGGAGTTTTTGGAGAAAGGGAGGTTACTTCATGATTTGGGCCAACCGTGATCCCATTTCCAGTTTTAAAAACCAAATTTGTTTCTTTTATAACTCCTTTGTTTTTCAATATTTAAATGTTTCGCTATCTTTCAAAACTGTTTTGTGAGGTTTATAAACTATTTTATGGTATTTTGAACATGTTACAATATCTTGAATAAAATATGGCATTCAATTGGTGTTTTATTCCGTTTTAAGTTCTTAAAATAAATTGTTTTGTTTAAAAAGGGCATGCCATGTGTTCGGTAAATTGCCCGGTTGGCTTTTGTGTATGATGTGTGATTTAAAAATTATTTTTTTTGGATTTATAAATTAATTGGAAGAATTATAAATGGTATTTTTGGGTCCTTATATGGCTTTCCAATTTGGATTTGTTTTTACAGACAAATGGGTTTTGGTTTACAACATGTTTTGGCCCGAGTTGTCGGAAAATGGTCCGTTTCACATTCTTATGAAAATGGTTATGTTTTGAATATGTAACCTGGGCATTTTAAGGGATTTATGAATTTGGGTTGCTGCTGTAAATGGTGTTTATACACCTCCTTAATAAAATTTAATGCATACCTTGTTCAAATGTTAGTTTTGAGAAAGGCTTAAAGGCCCGTTTGGCATTTGTTTTGTTTTGTAAAAATGGTTTCCATGTGTATTTCATGTTCTATATTTTTGGTAAATTTTATGGTCCATTAAAATGATTTATTAATTGTTTTTTGGATTCCAAATATGGTTTATTATGTTATTGATGAGTTTTTTGCCTTAAAAGATCATCTTTGAATGGATTTTATGTGCAAGGCCTCGTGATACTCCTTGAAATTGTTAAACGAAAATTTTTAGTGGTTTAATGATTCGTGAAAGAAATGTGAAGAAAGTTTGTGGGATGTTTGTGTTTTTATGGTTTGGGAATAGAATTTTGATGCGGAATGTGTATTTGATAATATGTTTAACCTTATTGGGCACAAAAGGGAATCCCATGTATCTAGGTGGGCGGATGTGTACTAGTATGCTAGTGATTCTGTGGGGTTTGGCCCTTGTTTCACGTAGCAAGTTTGACGATGACAACACTAACTAAACTATGATGATGATGATGTTGGGGGACCACTAAGTTATGGGTATGATCCCTACTATTTTCTTGTGTGCATGAGAACATATATTTATTATGGTTACTTTCACCGAGATACGAGGTACCTGGGGCTCACAACTAACTAGTTCCTAGGGGTGTTCCTGTGAGTTGTGTTCATTGGATATTTTTTACTCACCATTGGCATAAGGTGTGTTTGGTTGGTAAATTCAGTAGTGTGTGTTATTTATTTAAAAGTGTACAATCTTTAAAGCATCCCTCTTTAAAACAATTTTCATTTTGAAGTTGCACCTCTTTGAAAAATTGTTACTTGCATTTTTGTTTATAACACATGCACGTTTTTGTCTGATAATTATTATAGCAGGGAACCTCATTTGAAAAACATAATTTTATATCTTGTATTTAAAACATTAAATTGATGTTTCTTTTATTTTAAAGTAAGTGAATTGGTAATAGAATATCGGGCTAACCTACTGAGTTTTAATACTCACGCCTATAGTCTTCTTCTGTTTTTAGCCCTTGTACAAGTTTCAGCTTGATTTCAATCACCTTGGGCGACGTGTGATCATTGGGTTGGAGAGTAACCAATGGTGTCACATGGATTTAGTTGGTTATCGAGTTTGGTCAGTTGAGTTGTTGGTTTAGTTCTACTTTTAGTTTCTTGTACAAATAATGTTTAGTTCAATTTTTATATAAATGTATTTTGGGATGTCCATTTATTTCCATTGTTTGTTTGATTGTTTATATATGGGAAAAATCATTCCATTGTGTACTCTATTGATTCCCTTGGTGCTTTTCGCCATCCCGAGAGGACCGGGAACGCCTCTCAAGACTTGTCGCGGGCTGGCCTAGGTGACCAGTTTAGGGTTGACTCAGGCTGGTTCGTGAAATGTAGAGTTTATCATTCTTATGCAAACTTGTTTATCTAGATCCAAGATTATATTTAATTATTTATTTATACCACTATATAAAAATAGATATTATTTCCACATATAAATGTATTTGGTATAAATAATACCTTTCTAACTTGGTCTTGTTGATATTCTTAGTAGTAATAGGACCATTAACTGAGATGCAACTTTTGTTTTTTAGGATTTACATTTGAAGCTTTCACCAAATTTAAAAATGGTCCCATCAAAACACTTGAGGTTGTGACATAATGTAATTTCTTCATATCAAAACTTATATGATATCCATTCGTCTATATAGTTGGCATATGGTTAGTTGTTACACTGCTATTTTCAAAACATGTTTGGAAAGGTATCATGAAAGAATGCAATACATATATAAGACTCTTTATTGATCCATATGCTATATTTGTGGTGGTAGTGGGAATTTTCCATTTTTTTTCTTTATTATCCTAGATTTTAGCATAGATCAAATCATATCATGATGGTATATGGACCACCACATTTTTTTAAGGACTACCATGATATAAATTTACATGACCATTCTAACCATAGATTGACCATGGACCATTTGGATTATTGATACTAGGTGGTATTGGTGGGGGTTAGTTGAGAGATCCTCTATGACTAGAAAAATCACTATTTCATTTGATATGAGAAGATTTTAGACACCATGGATAATAAGAGAGAGGATCTGGATGTGAATAATTTCATTTGATGAAGATATATGAAGTAGGATAAATTTTGGTTATTTAGGGTGTGATATATAGGTTTTCTACCCTTGTTTCTATATTTTCTGATACCAATTATTCCAATTATATTATTAATCTTACCTTATACTAAGTTTTAGATCTACTGTTAGATAAAAATAATAGCCTAATGGAGTAATATTCTTTTATTACAGGCTGGTCAATACTAATGATTCCTATTTTTCAGGATGTACATTTGAAGCTTTCACCAAATTTAAAAATGGTCCCATCAAAACACTTGAGGTTGTGACATAATGTATTTTCTTCATATCACAACTTATATGATATCCATTAGTCTATATAGTTGGCATATCATTATTTGTTACATTGTTATTTTCAAAACATGTTTGTAAAGGTATCATGAAAGAATGAAATACATATATAAGACTCTTTATTGATCGATATGTTATATTTGTGGAGGTAGTGGGAATTTTCCATTTTTGTTTCTTTATTATCATAGAGTTTAGCATAGATAAAATCACATCATGATGGTATATGGACCACCACATTTGTTTTAAGGAATACTATGATAGAAATTTACACGACCATTCTAACCATAGATTGACCATAAACCATTTGGACTATTGATACTAGGTGGTATTTGTGGGGGTTAGTTTAGGGATCCTCTATGACTAGAAAAACCACAATTTGATTTGATATTAGAAGGTTTTAGACACCATGTATAATGAGACAGAGGAGCTGGATGTGGATAATTTCATTTGATGAAGATTTATGAATTAGAATAACTTTTAGTTATTTAGGGTGTGATATATAGGTTTTCTACCCTTGTTTCTATATTTTTTGATACCAATGATTCCCATTATATTATTAATATTACCTTATCCTAAGTGGTATATATACTGTTAGATAAAAATCATAGAATAATTGAGTAATATTCTTTTATTAGAGGCTGATCAATACTAAATGAGGTGCGTTGAGGTTATGTGTTGGATATGGAATGATATCAATTATCATGTGACTTTATGTTGATATAGATATATCCATATGTTATGTCCTTTTCATGGGTTGTTTTTATTTTCTATAGGCATGTGTCAATTATTATTATCATAAGGTTATCTTTACAAGCATGGAGTATGATTATGTTTTCTTACTTGGTGAGAGGGGGTTTTAGAAGGTACTTCAATGTAATGAGACACAAAGTATTACCACACTATTATAAAGTATCATTCTTTTAGTAGTTTTGGTTAAGGTAGAGGTTCTTACTAGGGTTTTGAGATATTTTACTGATATTTTTCTTGAGAAATTTTCAAGTTCCTACATGTCATGAAATTAATTTTGGCATAGAGTTATATCTATATGTTTTACCCATTTTGATATCACCTTAATAGAGAACACATGCATTGATTTATGAGTTATGGATTTATACTGATGTATGTTTGAACAAGGATTTATTTGACTGAGTGTGTCTTTATGGGGATATTTTAATTATTTTCATAAGTGTTATATGAGTTTAAGGTTATGAATTGATTATTGGTGACTAAATTGGTTTCTAGTGAATAAATTGTATCCTATTTTAAGGATTTATGACTTACTTGATTAGTTAAGAGGAAATATTAAATTATAAAATATTAACTTATGATTAAGATATCATGATTTTTTTCGAAGGATGAGTACATTCTAAATATAGAATTGTAATTTTTTAGAAATTCAGAATATGTAGTGATTCTTTTTAGAGTTACTAATACATCATGGTACTTATAATCTCAATGAATTAGGTGATTAGAACTTATAATAATTAATTTTTATGATTTTAATTTATTATATCTTGGTTTATTCAAGGACATAGGATGGTAAAATTTTAAAATTTGAGGATAGTTTTGGTATTTCATTATTGAAAAAAATTGTATGAAAAGAGATCAAAGTGTCACCTCTAGGGAAAATAGGTTTATTTCATTTAAATAGTTATTTTTATCATGGTATAGCTATATATCCATCCATTTTTGAAGTGGTATCTTTTTGAGATCAACCTTGTTTGTTTTTGATGTGCATAGTTTTTGTGGTTTAACAAGATATTATAGAAGATTCATGTATGATTTCTCTTTAATTTTAACTCCTTTTTCAACTTTAACCAAGAATTTTCATGACTTTTTTATATAGATAAATTTTAGGTATCATTTGAGTATATGAAATAGAATTTTACTTATGTTTAAGTATTTCAATTACTTTAGGGATGGGTTATTTTTATGGTTTATTGTGATTCTTTTCACAAGGGTTTGGGAAGCATGCTAATACAAGATAAAGAAATATTTTTTTATTGGTCAAGAAAAATATGTCTTCATGAATGTAATTATGTTACTAATGGTCTTAAAATTACAATAATGGTACTAAACTTGATGTTTTTGAGGAAATATTTTCTTACCAATCATTTTTTGGCCTTTATAAAGAACAAGATATTTCATTTCATATTTTCAAAAAGATACATAAATTTTTATTAGAGGATATGGTTGGTGTTTCTCAGGGATTATGATTTTTTAATCATAGATACCTCTATAAATTATAATATTGTAGCTAATACTTTTAGTTAGAATTATTATATTGATGTATCTTGGGATGTTGGTGAAGATGGGAATATGATTGAGTAGTTAATATCTATGCATTTATATATTCTAGAGTTTGATGGTTGCGATTTATTATAAAAAATGATGCTAGCTTCTTATTGATGAAATGGGTGGTTAATTATTAGTTAGAAGACACAAAAATAGAGGGTTTTAGTGATTATATTATTAGTAAATATGATCTTGATGGTTTTATGCAAGATGGAGAATATCAAATAATATTTCATGGGAGGATATTTATTCCTAATAGGTTGAGCAATGAGGTTTGTAATATGTTATATATCTGACCTTTGGTAATCTTCCCAAGTATAATAAAGATGTATCATGTGTTAAATAGATAGTTTTAGTGGACTAAAATTAAGAGACCAACAACAAAGTTTGTAGTATGATGCCTAATATATCAACTGGTAATGGTTGAGCATTTGGTTCAGATAAGATTTCTTTATCCTTTGAGTATTACTTAGTGGGAGTGAATAACCCTCAGATCTTGAATAACCCTCACCTAGTGAATTAAAAAATGTAGAAATGTGAGTTTTTAGGTGAATTTTCATGAGTTTAAAGTGTTTTTATGTTGTATTTATTGACAATATACTCATAGATGAGTTGGAGACTCTTTGAAGTTAATAATAAATGATAGTTTTTTGAGAATAAGTAGATAAACATGTTAAGGTAGATGTTTTTTATGATTATGTTGAATATAGAAATATATTTTTGTTCCATAAATGTTTTCACAATGAATTTTATAAAACAATTTGTGTTGTGATAAGAACCCATAAATTTGGTGCTTCACTCATTTTGGTGGAGTGACAAACCTCAAAGGTGACACACACAATACAATGGTTCAACACAAACCACAATACCTTTTCATATATGTTTGGTGGAGTATTGGTGTTAAGAAGGTTAAATGACCATGCCACAATTGAGAGAACCACACCACAAGTGATTGGGGAATCATGTCGTAGAAATCTAGGTCATTCTAAAATGGTGATCAAAGATAATTTTAGATAAATTTTTATTTTATTTATATATATTTATAATTTGATGGTCACACTAAAATCCATGGAATCATGCTATGATAGATTAAAACTCTATAAATAAGAGGTGATTCCCTCAAGATGATAATGCTTGATTGGGATGAGTTTTTATAGGACTCCAAGGGAGAAGATTACCCATTCTTGGGTTCATTTTAAAGAAGACGGTGTTGTCCATTTAAGGAGAATAACAAGGGTGCATACACAATCCAAATTCCAAAGGATCCTGAGGAAAAGGAAAGAAAAGATCATTTGACTTGTTAGCGCTTGTTGTTATATCTTATAGTTGGAGTTTAGAGATATCTCTATGAAACTACCCTTGTTCTTATTGATAATAAAATAGGAACATGACTTGAAGAATTAAAAATATTTTTCATCAAGGTTATACACTTGATAAAAGGAGTTTATGAACCTTTTATTTTTCACTTGTTTCATGTGTGTTATTTATCACACTTTCTATAACTGTCATTTTATTACCATTAAGATCCTGTTTGTATTAAATAGTGTGAGAAAAAAGGTTGAGAATAGGTTTTTTTAGTAACCACTAATTCAACCACAATCTTAGTAGTGTTTCAATCTCACCATGGTCCTTTAACATGGTGTTAGAGTAGGCTGAAATTTTCAAATTGGCATCCTGATATATTATTACAAAGTTTTTTTATCACAGTAGTACTATTTACTTTCACTTTGATTTGATTTTGTTTTCATTGATACAAATTTGATCAATGAGATCTACAAGGTCTATTAATACCCTCAATAAAAAGGATTCCCTATATTCAATGGAAAGGGATTTGATCTATGGATATAAAGGATGGTTCAATATGTTATATCACTTGGATTGGATATTATTGACATTACTAAGAATGGGGTTTCCAATGAGCCCATACCCAAGTGGTAAGGGCTCTTGCTTGGAATCCAAGAGACCCAGGTTCAAAACCAGGTGGAGGCGAATTTATAGGTTACTATAGCAGTACTGTAGCAAGCACTGTTCGGTACTATAGCATCTGGAACTATTCACCTGATTTGGGCTTTTCGGGCCATCGGTTTGGGGCTATGGGTCTCAAGGGCCTTCGACTCATCAAGCCTTAAGGACATAGGGACTTCGGGTCACATAGACCATAGAGTAGCCCAATTCACACAAATCAGGCCCCAGAAGAGGATCAGAACAACAAGAGTAGCAGTCACCAGAAGCAGAGCTAACCAAATTGGAAGAATGAGAGGGTATGACAACTGCCATCGGGACCAGACACTATGCAGCTTTGTACAAGGCAATGCTAGTCGATTAGCAATGCAAGGTGGGGAGCTAGGCGATCAATGATGCAGAAGCTGGGGAGGGGCAGTTCTAGTGGGTTGGGCCTACAGGTCATGTAATGGGCATATATGCCTCTGGGCCTTCGGGTCATGTCGGGCTTTGCGCCTTGGGCCTACGGGTCATGTACGGGTTCCCCTTAAATCCTTAAAAGGGGGATTATCCATAATAAAATAAAAATGAAGGCCTTCGGGCCATTCAGACTAAGAATGGGGTTCATCTTACCAAAGTTGAGACAAACCTACCTTATTGGACAAGAAGAATATTAAAGCTAATGGGAGTTCACACAATTCCTTACTTTTATCCCTATTAGAGAAGGATTTTACATGAGTTATTGGGAAAAAATAAATGTAAATTGTAGGAATATCCATGATATCCATTAAGGTAAAAATAAAATAAGGGAGTCATGGTTACAAACATCTTAGGCTCAATTCAAAGACATCAGAATGGGATAAGATAAAATAGTGGATGAATTATTCATTTGGGTAAACAAAATTGTGTGCATCATTTAAATCTATGGATAAGTTCTTGAAGATTCTATTATGGTAAAGAAGATGATGACAATCCTCTTAGATAGATTCAATTCAATGATTTCTACCCTAGAGGGTTAAGGAATGGATGAGTAGTCCATCGAAAATATTAATAATTTCATAATTTCTTAAGAGATGAGAAAAATTCCAAACTTAAGTAGAATAGAAAAAACATAGGATGAGACAACGCTTAAAGCTTTAAAAGGTTCAATACATATTGATCCATGGAAGTTTAAATTGGAAACTAATTCCAATGATGATATTATTGATTTGAATGAAATTATATCCTTGTTTTAAAAATGGATTCAATAGGGAAATGGTAAATATATCAGTGAACTTAAATTTATGTTACTAAAATATAGAAATATTGGACACTTTTTTAGAAAAATTATCTAATAAAGAAAAATAATATGAAGACACTGATAAATCTCGATGTTCATCAAGAAGAAAGAAGTTTCCAAGTGGTTGGAGTGTGAGAAAATTATTCAAACACCAAGGAAAGACCAACACGTCTAAGAATAAGAATAATTTTTCCTAAAATAATTACATCACATGTTGTTATGAGGAAAGTGAAAGAGATCAAGAGGACTTAGAGGATGAAGGGCCCATGAAATTTATGGCTAAATCTAGTCTACCCAAAGACCTCTCAAGTGAAGAATAAGGGGGTAATATTGAAGAGGAATAAATAAGAGACGGGGAATCACCTAAATAGTTTCAATTGGGGATGGATAATATTTTTTCCTTTATATAAAATAGGAGTCTTTAAAGATAAAAAAATAATTAAATTCTAAAAATTATTCCTTAAGAAAATATCTTGATGAATCAAAAGCCATAGAAATTATCAAGATCAATGTGTAGTTAAAATGAAATATCGGAGATCTCAATGATATATATGTTTTTATGGATATAATTTTTTAGATTACAACAACATATCTCATTGGAAATAATGAATAAGTAAAAGTGATTTAAGAAAAATGGGTTGATGCAGAAAATTACATGAAGAGAACAATCCATGTGTTTTGAAATTCTATAAATGAAGTTGGTGAAGGCTCAAAAACTATGAGAGAAGTTTATAATTAAACTAATAAACCTAGATATAATCACATAGTACCCTGGTCCATTATTTTTTACACCCATTATTTTCATATAGATTGTGGTAACAATGACAAATAGAAAAAGAAAGTCATTACATCACCCAAGAATGTGAAAACACCCATTATTAATATCAATGAAGATATTGATAATTATATATGCAATAAGGTGTGAAAGGATATTAATTTCAAATTAATACTAATGGAAAAACATGGTAAAACATAAATCTCACAATCTTTATCATTCTAATAATAAGAAAATGACTCAAAATAGAAAGACACAATAATGACCCGATTTTGAGGAACCTATCTATTATCCATGAGGATTTTTCTTTGAAGTAAGGTTATGATGCTGTGGAGTCTATAGAAAAAAGAATATTTGTACAAGTATAATATTATTCTCCCTTAATAAAATATCTATATTGAATTGGGTAGGATTTAACAAAAAATCCCAAGAGCTCATTCAAGATAATATCCAAAAGAGAAGGTTTAATTGAAAAATTATTTCAACACTATTAAGGAAACTTGGGGTATGTGTGATTAATTCAAACATACCACTAACAAGTGTGTCAGCATATACTACCATATAAATTTAAGTAATATGTGAATTAAAAATATATTAAAAAGAGAAATAATGAAGAGTAGAAAATGGTGATTGAGGCTACATACAAAGATTGAAAAGGAGAGAATCCATGGATACTTGATAGTTATTAATTATCACATATGACTAAAAATTTGAATACATTTAATGATTTAAAAATATATATTGTAGGTGCACTCACATTTGGATATGAATAATTACTTAATGTTAAAATCTCCAGATACACCGTGATTGGTAATAAAAAATTCAGTGATATTCTCTTTGTCGATGGGTTAAATCACAATCTCTTAAGTAGCTCTCAAATTTGTGATAATAGGAATGAAGTGATCTTTTGGAAGAATGGATGTGTCATTAGGCTGATTAAATATGGAATTTTTTTTGGTGAAGGTATAATAAAAATGCATTAATTTATTATGAAATTCCAATGATCAAGATACTCACTGCACGAGCATGAAGGGGGTCAATTAGTTATGGTATATGAGGATTGGACATCTGGGTTAAAAGAACATGGATAATATTATCAAACATAAATCCCTTAGAAATATACTAAAGATACAATGTAAGCGACTCAATAATTTGGACACATGTCATGGAGAAACAATGGTGGCTAAAAGCCGTGAGATAATGGAGAAAAAAACAAAGAAACCTATTGAATTAGTTCAATCAGATGTGTATGGTCTAATGATCTTGAAGACAAACAATGGAGATATTGTATGTTCAGGGCACAACAAATGCTGTGATGGGTTGTGCCCAACTTTTCTTGTTTTCATGATCGATGATCAATATGAGATCTACGAGATAATAAATGCCATGATCAAAGAAATTGAATCAAAGAAAACAGATAATGGAAATTATACCAGAACTAGAGGGAGAATCATCAAATATTATTTATAATTAACTTAATTAATGAAATAATTAACTTGTTGGAATTATTTCTTCATTGATGGATCTGAAAATAGATCTGCATTGTACTATCGTTGAGTTGTAGGAATCAAGAGTATATTTCCTCTAGTGGAAATTCACATGTGTTCTACAAATATACGAATGTCACTATAGGAATCTTTGGGTGCTAGCACGGTATATCCTATCTCTTGCATCATCCTCCTTTGATTGCCATGAGAACCACTTCCAAATCATTCTCCTTTATAACAACCCTGCTCTTTATTACACACTTTAACATGATTCATTACATAAACTTGTACTTAAGAAAACTCTGAGGATCGAGAGGCCTAGTGTCTTGGGAAATTAGGAACATTACATGATAACTTAAGACATAAAATAAAACATCTTTATTGAAAAATTCTTTTACATGATCACAACATTCCTTCGTACTTATAATTTCATGAGATAACCTGAGGACATACATAAGAAAAGGGTGAGCTATAAAGCCCAGTAAGGGAGTAAACAAGACATAACATGAAGAATACGATACATGTTAGGCAATAATAATATCAATGGATCATTATAAAAACATGAACATAAAGGCATGATATAACATGGTTATCATAACGTGGAGATGTGGCAATAACATTTAACATGATATTAGCATGAGCCAGGGCTCATTGCACACGAAACATGAGTAAACCCTCATTGCACTTGAATTAGAAGGAGTAAAACCTCATTTCACTTGAATTAACACGAGTAAACCCTCATTTCACATGGCATATCATGATACTATTCTTTACCCAATACATTAGAGCGATATCAGGGCACACCCTTTACAAACATTTCATTTCATGCATAAGTGCACCACATGGATCATATAACATGGAATCATTCCAAATCATCATTTATTACATGATAAAGGAATATGGAATACATACATGAAATTATATAATCAATTAGTATATGTGCATAAAGGTTAATACCCTTGATAGAGAAATGGATATGGTATTCACTACATGATGATTTGGCTTGAAAAAACGTGGTGCAATTTCAACAGCATAACGACGTGGCATAATCATTCATAAAAATGGTTTATGAGAGAGAAAGGGACATCTCATAACATGTAAAATAAATGGACATTAAGGTGATCATATAGATACATGTCTCAACACAAGTAATTTGGAAATAGAAGGCATTACGTATTAAAGAAATTTGAAGAAAGAGGAGAAAGGTAATAAATCTTATGAAATTTTGGCATGGTAACTGGTGTACATGGGAGGGATTAATGAGAGATAAATAAGTTTCTAATCATTCAAAAATAAGGATGAAAGTATGAGGGAGGTTCTAAATCATACCCCAAAATTTTTAATTGAAAATACAAAGGTATAACAATATAAAGAAACTTGGACAAAAATGAGAAAGGAAGAAATTCTTTACTTGGAAGTGTGATCCCAAAGGCTTGGGAGAGGATTTAGAGAGGCTTCTTGGGAGCTTGGGGTACCTTGGGAAGATTATAGAGAGATTATGGAAGAGTAGGGACGTGATCCAAGGGTTTTTAGTGAAGATAAGTGAGAGCTTGGGTGTGTTTATATAGGAAAAGAGAGGAGAATTCTTAAATATTTCACAAACTTAGGTTTTGGAATCTATATAATTAAATATTTAAAACCACAAACCAACCCATGGTTTTTCCCACGGTTTTTGCCAAAGGGAAGTGGAAAAAATTATTTTATAAGGCCAATGACATAACTTATTAAAATATTAGGCTTTCTTATGTGGAGGTGATTCACACTCTCAAGGAAATCATTTTAAAATATTAAAACATTTTATAAGTCTTGGAGGGTCCACTAAGGCATCATAAAATTAATCAAACAAATCTAAAATAAAATTATTCTAAAGGTAAGACATATATTGTCTGAATATACCTTTTATAGTATTTTATTACATCACTATTGGGTCATTATGATGTCATAAAACACATTATATATTTATACAGTGTTTAATTTTACCCAAAAATTCGATTGTATCATAAAATTATAAAAAATTCACCATTAGATAATTTCAACATCCTGATTCCAAAAATAATATTCATTTTATCTAAATAATTTTCTAAATATGTAAATTTTAAATTTTAAAATAAAAACTTACATTTATTGAAAATTCATGGGTTTTGACAAAAATAGTTTTCAAACCTTAATAAAAATTTCAATTGTATTCATAAAAATTGTACGATCATTTATATTTAATAAAAATTAATTTAGATATAATATTTTATTAAAATATTATTTAATTCAAAAATACATTAATTCATCAAAATAGATTTCTTAATTGAATTTAAATATTAACTAAAAATACTATTTGTGATTTAAAACCTATTTACAAAGTAACAATAATAAAATGAATGTATATTATTTATACAAAAATAATGCACATAATCATAGTGCTAGAGTCTTGTTACATAACCCTTTATAACACCTGCATAAGACCTAAGGGTAAGGTGTGTGATGGTGACAGACTCTTGGGGCAGCTCGGATAACATCGCTCGGGTTGTAATCTCTATTAACTTGTACTTCTCCCGTAGGCGATTTTGTTCAAGATTAATGTGTTGAAGTTCAACTTGGGCTTGGTCAAGAGAGAATCTCAATGACGCTACCTCCTTTATGAGCTCCAAAAAATGGCTTCTTATGGAGCAATTCTACTGGATGAGGCCATCGATTTCTTTGTCTGAGTAAATTGGATTTGTTAAATCCCTATATTTATACTAATCATGTGATTACTGTTCAATGACTACATTAGAAACAGTAACAATTATTAACGGTATTTTAAAATCCAAAAACATAAAACCAAGGAATTACATATGTTTTATATAACCTTTTTACATAATAAGACATTTAATTAGATCAAGAGGAATTTTCATTAATAAAAGTTTGGGTCGTTACATTTTTGATCTCTCTATACTTGAGAGTGGGAGGTGGAGGAAGACCGATCTCCATTCGTGGGAGTGTTCTTGGAGAAGGGAGCTATCTAGGGAATGAGAGGATTCTCCAAATCCATTGCACACAACCAAAACAAATGAATTGTCTCTCTTAGAAAATAATATAATTGGATTTATATATGGAAAGGATTAAAATAAAAAAACTGCATAAGTGAACTTTATTATTTATTTAATCCCCAAGGAACCCCAATTCAAATAATAATAATATTAATAATAATATTATTATTTATCAACATGTTCTTAAATTGAGAATTAAATTAAAAATTATTTAATCAAATAATATTCAATATTCATTATTTCTCACCAGACCATTAAACTCGGTCCACCATCCCTACAAAATATTTATCGGGACTTGAATAATGACTATTTATTTATTAAATAAATATCACCACATTATTCACCAATAAATAAATAATATTATATTCACTAAATAGAAAATACATATTTATTAAATAGTTCACTCACATTATATTCTCTCGAATAACTCGTGAAAGAATATAGGAGATCAAAAAAAAACATGAATAATTATTAAACCATGTGTGGGAATAATATTTATTCGACCTGTTAAATAATAAATAATAATATATTATTTAATTGAGATTTCAGATACACTTATTGTGTAACCCTTTAGGCCGTTTTCACAATGGCATTAGGAAAAGCAGCCTAAAGTCCAAGGTTAGCGTCTAACAACACACCAAGGCACCCATAAAAAAAGAAGTTAATGTTGCAATGAAATAATACCTCATACAGATTCTTACTGTTTAATATAATCCCTATATCATGATATCTCAAATCAAGTAGGTTGCATGCTAGTGCCATCAACCTATGTGCTCGACGCCTCTTTCTTTGACTTCCTGGAAATTAAACTTTCCTATAGAAAAACATGGACTTTGATTTATTTAGGATATACCATTTTCATCAAAGGGCCTAAGATATCAACTTCCATTAAATAACATAAAGTAAAAATCCTTTCTCACATTATTCATTAATGCAATATTTCTCATGATGTACCCAATGTATCCTACCTTGACACAAACATATGTCATTACAGTTTTTGTCAATACATCAAAGTATGTGACTCATAATACTCATTAATAATAATCTTAATGTCTAATTACCAATACACACGTCTGTAGATAGGAAAATACAATGACACATATAAATGTGGATTTCCTACTAGAGGGTCTCATTCTCACAATATCCTACTAGATATTACTAAGGGCTTACACCATGATAAGGTGCCTCAAAGTTCTATGAGTTTCCACCCCTGATAGCCTGTATCATTTGTGTCACTCAAATGATATCATCTAGAAACTAAACATATATCTAAGAATAGTGTCATATCACTTTCAGGTTCTTATCATAGCCGGGAAATGCTAGGACCTTTTAGCGAGACAACTACTTTTAAGACATTATCACATACTATGTTATGCAGAAGAACAATCATGATTTGATAAGAAGTTTATTAATATTAAAAATTATGAATACAAGTTATCATAAAGTACACAAAAGTTAGTTCTAGGTCACCAACTCCAACAGACTCCCACTTTCACTAGAGCCAACTGCTAAAAAAATTCAGTCTCTAGCTCTCACATAATGCTCAAGCTTCTTTTGAGATTGGCCTTTAGTTAAGGGGTCTTCCATATTCTCTTCCATGGATAGTCTGATTACTGGAACATCACCCCTCTGATTAAAATCCCTCAATAGATGATACTTTTGGAGTATATTCTTTGTCTGTTGGTGTGACCTTGGATTATTTACAAGATCCACTGCTATAGTATTATAACAATACAATGTGATAGGGTCTTTACTACTAGGTACCACATCAAGATCCTAGAAAAATTTTCATATCTAAACAGATTCCTTGGATGCATCATAAGAATCTATATACTTGGAATTCATAGTAGAATCAGCGACAAATGGATGCTTTGAACTCTTCCAGCTCACAACTCCTCAATTAAGATAGAAAATATATCCTAACTACAACTTCAGATCATTCTGATCTATTTGAAAACTAGCATCAGTATAACCCATGATGAATAGCTCCTTATCTTCTCCATACACTAGGAACATATCCTTAGTTCTCCTCAGATACTTAAGGATAACCTTAGCAGCAGACCAATGCTGTTCTCCTGGATCTGGTTGATATCTTCCTACCATGTTCAATGCATAGGAAACATCAATTCTAGTACATAACATTGCATACATGATTGATCCTATCGTCAAAGAATATGAGATCTTACTCATTATATGTTTCTCCTATTGTTTATGAGGACACATTTTCTTAGAAATATGTATACCATGTGACACTAGAACTGATCCCCTCTTGGATTGTTACATACTAAATCTATTTAGTATCTGGTCAACATATATATTTTGACTTAGTCCAAGTAGCCACTTGTATATATCAAAAATGATCTTGATCCCTAGAATATAGGCTGCTTCACCTAAGTCCTTTATAGAGAAACACTTATTTAACCAGTCCTTAACCGACTGTAAGACTGGTATTTTGTTTCCAATAAATAATATGTCATCAACATATACTACTAGGATAATGATCAGATTCCCACTAAACCTCTTGTAAACACACAACTCACATTTGTTCTTAATGAAACCAAATTCTTTTATATCTTTATCTAATTGAATGTTCTATGACCCAGATGCTTGCTTCAATCCATAAATGGATCTATGAAACTTGAAAATCCTTTTAGAATCACTTGAAGACACAAACCCTTCTAGTTGGTCATATATATATCTTCCTGAAGGTTTCCATTAAGGAATTCAATTTTGATATCCATCTTCCAAATATCATAGTCAGGGTAAGATTCTATAGAAAGTATAATTCTGGTGGACTTAAACATGGAAACTAGTGAAAAGGTTTTATCGTAGTCAATTCCTTGATTCTATTTAAACCCTTTATCCACTATCCTTATTTTATAGGTATTTAATTTAACTTACATTTTTAGTTTTCTCTTGAATACCCATTTTCATCCTATGAGATTTACATCAACTTGCACATTTACTAAAGCCAGACTTGGTTCTGATACATGAAATCCATTTTAGAATTCACGTCTTATTGCCATCTTGTAGATTTTGATCTCTCTACTACCTCTTCATAGGATAGAGGTTCATCATTTTCAACCAATAAAGATTCACCATATTTTGTGACTAGAAAACCATATATCTCTGGTTCTCTTACCTCTCTTATGCTCACATGCATTACTTTTGTTTTAGGAACCACTTCTTCCACGGGGACCTGTGGAATCTGTTCCTGTACCAAATCTTGTGTAAATTGAGCATCAACTTCATCAAATCCAATATTTATGCCACTATCCATTTTGAAGATATGACCCCTCTTAAGAAATAAGGCTTTTCTAACGACATTCACTTTCTTGTACGAGGGGTTGTATAGGTATTATCCATTTGTTTCCTTGGGATACCCAATAAATGTGCCATGGGGTGCTAGTTTGTTGTCTGAGAAGCCCTTAAAAAATTCCTCTAAACCCCATACATGTGTACATGAAAAAATAGGTTTCTTTCCACTTCACAACTCAAAGGGAATTCTATTTTCTATTTTATTTGGTACTCGATTTAATGTGTATTCCGTAATTTGTAATGCATATCCTCAAAAGGATAATATAAGATCTTTATGACTCATCATCAACCTTACCATGTCTAACAAGGAACAATTACTCCATTCACTAACACCATTCCACTATGGTGTGTAAGGTAGAGTGAGTTGAGATATAATCCCAAAATTCTATAAAAAGTCGATAAACTCTTGGTTAAGATATTCACCACCTCAATATTATTGAAGTTTATTTATCTTTTTTCCAAGTTGATTCTATACTTCATTCTTGAATTCCTTGAATTTCTCAAAGGACTTGGACTTATACCTCAACAAGTATACATAACCATATCTACTCAAGTCATCAGTAAAAGATATGAAGTAAGAATATCCACCTCTATATTATACTAGAAATGGCCTACACACATGAGTGTGTACCAATCCTAGAATCTCTATGGCCCTTTCACCCTATCCACTGAATAACGGTTTGGTTATTTTTCCTTGTAAACAATCATGAAATTTATATGCGAACCATGTTGAAGGCACCAGGACGATTACCTAAGTGGAGGAGTTATATTTTCAAGGCCCAATGATGCGTGGGAGATTAAAGAGGTTAAATTCAACAATGGGCACCCATATCGCTTCATTAAAGGCCCAATGGATCTTACCTTGCATGGTTGGAGAAAATGGGCCTATTATCTCACTTATTTAAGCAAAAATATGATGTTTAAAGTTTTTCCCACATGGTTGCACGAATTTTAGAAGCCTTACCCACATGGAGAATTCTAGAATGGAATCTTTGGACACCAAAGTCAAATTTTGCAGGTTAGGTACTCAAAGTCAAATCTGGTGGGATATGGTTGGAAAGGCATGTGCTGCTTTACCCAAAAGTCTTTGTTTGGATTTATCTTTTTTTACTTTAAGGGGACAAGGTAGATTTAGCCTTTATGACTTTAGGGTATTAGACCCTTGACTAATGTATCGCCCTTTTCTATAAATATCCACCCCATGGAATTTTATTTTCGTTCAAGATTTAATTGAGAGATTATGATTTGTTTCTCTCCATTGTATAAGGATTGTTCTGATTTATCCCCTTTCTCTTGTGCATTATTTCCTTGTCAATCTACAAGTTAGATTAGTGATCCAAGATCACAAATCCCCCAATACCGTGCCTCAACCCAAGTGCATTGTTGTGTGGATTGGCTATCACATCCCTCCCTTGAGTATGTTTTCTAAGTAGTAGGTCACGCTCCTTATAGCATTGATTAAATACTTGCATCTTCTGTCCATACCCATCATCCGCCACTTAGCCCCGAACTGCATACTACATCCGTCGCCCTATACCGTAAAGATTGGGCCACCCCGTGCATCTCACATCAATTGGTATCAGAGCTCCGGTTGACACATTAGGCATCTATCCCTTCATTTACTTTACTTTTTTCCATTACCCTTCTTATCTTTACTTATTATCCACCCATTAAAAAACCCATTTTCTTTTAAAACTTTCAGAATTGGATTTTTGTGTGCAAGATTGAAATATTTTTTACATTTATTCAATTATTCATCCATCTTTTTTTTTCATTTAATTCGTTATATGTGATTTTTATCGGAAAAAAAACACAAAAAAATATCTCAACTCATCATTTTTTTCTTTTCAAAATTAAGCACATACTTTCTTTGATAGATTTCCAAAAAAAAATTTCTTACTCTCCGTTCATCATCTTGTGCTTTAAAACTAAAAGCACATCACTTTTTGGGGATATTTGATGAAAAAAAAAGAAAAAAGCATATACAATTACTTCATCACCGTGCTTTGCAATATTAGCACTTTCCATTTCCGTACATCACTTAATCCATAATTTTACTTCATCCCCATATTATATTTGGCTCATATTGTAATTAATTTTTCTTATATTTCACAATCCAGAAAAACCCAAATACCACCTTTCTACCCCCTTTTCCACCCACCCTTTACCCATTTTCTACCCTCTTTTCACCATTTACCCTTTACCACTCAAGCGGGTTATGTTAAACCAACCCCCAACACAATCTTTATTGGGGAAGGTTTGGTGGCAAGTGATCACCCTAAATAAGGTATTATATTTCATAAGAGCTTGGGATTTAAATTGAGAATTGAGAGTGGAGAGAAAAAAAACTTGTGAGTGTGTATGCTTGTGTGTGTGTGTATTTATTGTGTGTGTAAGTGTGTATCATTGTGTGCGTGAGTGTGTGCATCTTGTACGTGTGAGTGTGTGTACCTCTTGTGTGTGTCTATGTGTTTGTGTGTGGGAGTGTGTTTTTGTTTCATTGTGTGAGTTTATCCTCATGCGTGTCTGTGTTTGTGTAATATATCATGATTGGAGATCGTGGGAAGAAAATTACTCATGCTAGTGATGAAAGAATCCAAAGTAGGTCTCCTACACCGGAAGCTTCACAAATCAAAATGAAATCTTTGATGATCCATTTCAAAAATCTTCTTGATAGGAAGATGGAGGTGCTGCATGAGAGGATTGGAAACTTGGAGAATTAATCAAGTTTGAGGATGATCCATGATAACCCACAACACGCTCCAGCACCACGTCGCCCCCACATCATGGGGGAGGAGACAATAAACTTTGATGATGATCTTGAGGATATCCCATAAATGAGGAGTTTGTATCAAAACCCAATAGGAGGAATGAGACAACCTGGTGATGACCTACTTGGTGGGATCAAGGTGAAAGTCCCTTCATTTCAAGGGAAAAGCAATCTAAAAACATACTTGGAGTGGGAGATGTGGATCGAGCAAGTATTTTCTTATCATACCTATTCCAAGGAGAAAAAGGTAAAACTTTTAGCCCTTGAATTCATTGATTATGCATTAATATAGTGGGATCAAGTTCAAAAGGATAGATCTCAATATGGAGGACGTTCTATCCAAACTTGGTAAGACACGAAGTTTGCCATGCGGAAGCGGTTCGTTCCCTCACACTACCATAGAGATCTCCACAAAAAACTTCAGTAGCTCACCCAAGGGAGTAAGACCGTAGAGTATTACTATAAGAAGATGTAAATTTCCATGATTCGGGAAAACATTGAGGAGGATCCAGAGGCAACTGTGGCCCGGTTTTTACACGGGCTCAATTGGGATATTTCTGATCAAGTGGAGATGTACCACCATGTGTAAATACAAGATATGATCCATCAAGCCACCAAGATCGAGAAAAAAAAATCAAAATGAGGAGAAACATGAAGAAACCACTACCCATTTCATGCCATGAATAAATCCAAGGAAGGATATTGAAGAACCATCAAATGCAAAAGAGGTGTTTGATCGCAAAAGTGACAAGGTAATTCTTCCACCTAAGAAACCTACTTTAGAGGATAAATAAACCAGGAATTGGGATATTCATTATTACAAATGTCAAGGAAGGGTTCACATTTCTACTAAGTTCCCAAACTGCCACACCTTGACCATCAAGAAGTATGGAGAATGTGAGACTGATGGAGAGAGCTCGGAAGAAGAGGAGGAAGAATCTCCAGAAATTGATAATGGAGAATTTTTGGAAGATAGTGCGATTCTTATCACTTGGAGAGTTTTAAGTGCAAAAATTATTGTTGGAGAGAAGGAGAAGTGAGAGAACCTTTTCCATACATGATGCAAGATCAATGGGAAGGTATGTAGCGTTATTATTGATGGGAGAAGTTGTAGCAATGTGGAGAGCACCGAGTTGGTGAAGAAGTTGGGACTCCTAACTTTAAGGCATCAAAATCCATATCGGCTTCAGTGGTTGAATGATTGCAGTGAGCTGAAGGTCACCAAGAAAGTGAAGGTATTGTTCACCATTGGTAAGTACAAAGATGAGGTTTTGTGTGAAGTTGTTCCTATGAAGGCTTTTCATTTGTTGTTGGGATGACTGTGGCAATACGATCGACATGTTACTCATGACGGTTTCTTGAATTGTCACTCTCTTATACTCCGAGGGGAACCTATAACCCTCAACCCCATGTACCCCAAGAAAATTTTGGAAGATCACATTTTGAGAGAAAATAAAAAAAGAGTGATGAGGGAAAAAAGAGAGAAAATGAAAAAGGATAGAATGAAGGGAAAGTAGAAAATGAGAGAAAAGAAGAAATGGAGAGCAAAGAAAAATCAAGAGGAGAAAAAATTTGAGAGGAGAGAAAAGTGTGATGTTGGAAAAAAAGAGTGAGGTTAAGGAAGCTTTGATTTCTTAGCAAAATCTCTTAGTACTTATGTAAAAAGAGGTAATGTTGAACAATAATGACTTAACATCTCCCTTGCCACATGTTGTTGAGTCTTTGTTGTAGGAATTTGAAGATGCGTTTCCCAAAGAGGTGCCACCTGGTTTTCCTCCCATTAGAGGTATTGAGCATCAAATTGACCTCATACCTGGAGCATTACTACCGAACCTGTAACACCCCTAGATTTTGTGAAAAATATTCTTTTAATTGATGTCTTCTATTATGCACCACACCAATTTTATCTTGTACTATACGCAACACCGTATTAGCTTGCAGTATACGCAATGCTATTCTTGGATCATGTTACACACAATTTCAAGTTCGTTTTATAATAGTCATTCTACGCAACATTGAGTGTGTTTATATATATATATATATATTCAATGTATAAATAAAATATGGTTGGATTCTGTTATACGAAACAACGAAGGATTCTTGCGCAACGTGCAACCCTGACTTGGCTTGCATTACACGCAATCGCGACCTTCCTCGATAGCGTGTGTTGTACGCAATACCGAGTTTTACTAAACAAAGATATATTATTATTATGAACTAGCCGTTATGAATAGTATTAACTAAATTTTTAATTTTATAACATTATTATTAATCTTACATATTTTTTAGAACATGGTATGAGAACAGAATAAATTTTTCGGGTAAAATAAGTATTTTTCAAAAAATGCAGTTTTGCCGCCTTTTGATGGCGCACCCACATTAAATCTAGTTTTTGACATGTTTATAAGTTCAATTTGACAGAATAAAATTCTTCTTTTGAATCAGGATATAAAATTTTACATTGGATAAAGTTTTGATATTTTTCTGATAACTTTCATATTTTAATGAATAGTAGAAACACGCTATATTTTAATTAAAAACAACATTTTTCATCATAATAATTTATGTGGTTAAATTATAATATTGAATGGTTTTAAAGTATAAATAGAATATATTTTTACCACGTAATATAATGTATGTCATTAGCATTGATTTTACCTTGAATTCGTAGGTTAAATCAATTCAATCTTTTGCAATGTTTTAAACAAAAACCCGTTTTCTTTCGACAACGTGATTAATTTTAATTTAATTTCTGCAACTTTTGTGTATTTAATTTGGAAAAATTGATTCCATATTTGGAATCAGTGGTTCCAAATTATGTTAATAAGCTACTTTTTATTTTTTGGGCATTATGAATAGTAACTACGGTAATTTTTATTTACTGCGGTTAAAGGTCAATAGGGTAATTCAAGGTTAAAATAATATTATAATAATTCAAAATTAATTTGACACCTATCCTAACCTTATTGGATGAGTAGTGGCCGACCATGGGCATCCTTGGGCCGATTTTGGGACCCCAATGAGCCACTTGGTAGTGAAAATGACAATTTGGATTAATTAATTTAATGTAAAGACAAAATTGACTTTAACAAAAATCGTTTAGTAATAAATTTTTATAAGGGGTTATATAAGTTATATTTTCAACTATAAATATTCTTTGGAAAGATAAAAAGAGTCCCTACATCATGGTATTTTTTTCATAATTTTTAGACATTAAATGAATTAAATTATTTATGACACAATAATGATGTAGTGTTTACCTCATTAATAAATGATTTAAATAAATAAGATTATAATGATTAAAATATCATCCAAAACCTGTACAATTCCAATTGGATGATTTTATTTCGAATATGAGTCATCTTATCTTCAAAATTAATGTGTTTTGGACCTCTTTAAACTGAAGATAAGTTTATAATAAAATAATATTTTCACACATTCCTAAAGAGCCCCTCCTCTCCATTATAAAAGGAGACCACTTCTATGCAATTACTCACACCTCTCAAGCCTTTTGGCTCGTCCAAACTCTGCCAAACTAAGATCCCTACATCCCTATACTCCCCCTTGAGGCCTTACATTTGGAAGAAGACTCTCCAAGAAGTCCTTTTGGTTCAAACCAAAGGAAGTTACCAAAATTAAAGGTAATAGTTTCTCTTAAGTTGTTTTCTTTTATTCTACTTCTCCAACCCCTAAACTCTTTTTAATCATTTCTTTTGTAACAAAAAAAATATCCTAAATATACTAGGATGTTTTATGAGAAGTATTGGAACTACACTTACACACACCTCCATCTAATGGATGAAGAACATAATGTTTCTGTGATGGCAAACTAACGCCTCACGAAACGATGATTGTTCGATTTTCTCCTACCGCCTCTCATGGTGGCCATATGATGGCCCTGTATTTATATATAATATATATTATGTTTATGATTTCTTTATGCTTCTTTACTTCCCAATTATATAAAGCCTTTACGATTTCCATAGTCGGTAAATACGATAATCTCATTTGAGGAAGTGCGGACTACCACCCCCTCAAAGTGATGTGATTCGTTAATACCTTATGTGGGATGTATAAAGGATGTGGTTAATGATAATATATATGATATTATACTGGAATTATAATATAGCTATGTATCATTATGTTTTCATTCCATTAAAATAATAAATAGAAATGAAAGTAGCGTTCATGGGTACGTACGGCTTACCGTCTCCATGAATGGTGCGTTTCATTTCTTACCTCCATATGTTATGTACTATTATAAATGCTTGTATATTCTGGATATATAATGAATGTATATGATATATAAATCATGATTTATATTTTTTAAGTAAGTAAATCATGATATAAGTAATAATAACATCAAGAACAACAAGTCCAAACACGTACGATAAATAAGATGATTTTACCCAAAACGCTACTTTAACATTATTTACAAAAGAATGGGTAATATAAAGTCATAAGTGAACCATATATGATATCATAACAATGAATATGATTCTGTAATAAGTCAATGACATTATTTAAATCATTATACAGGAGGTTTGGGTACGTACAAAGCATATCGGACCTAAGGTAAGGGATAATTTTGCAAATCTCATTTTTATCCGAGATTGCTTATTCGTAATTATTTACTGGGGTTATTGTTATCATCCATGTCCATGTTTCCTAAAAATGGTTTCATGTATGTTTAAAGTCATTTTTACCCACTTTTTACTTTTACTACATGGTATGTAAGGAATCTTTCTTTTGTTTACGTTACAAGGTACTTTTTGACTTTTCCGACAAAAGTACGTTAAGAATGTTTTTTTAACGTATACGGCATGAAAGGATTTTTATAGTTTTATAAAGCCTTATTTTCATGAAGATTCATTCAAAAGATTTCATGACTATTTTCAACAAAAACCTTTTCTTCTAAAATTGCATGACATTTTGTGAAAAGAAAATGATTTTGAAGGAAAAAAGGATATTTTCCTCAAGAATTCATTTAAAGTGTTTTATCAAAATCATTTTCATCTAAGATGACATTATTTCACATGTTTATGTTTCAAGTGTAATGTATCTATGATTTACATGATTTTAATTTTATTATGATGAAATATCCATTTATTTTATATTGATTATGTGATGATGATATGATGTTTATGAAACCCATTTTATTCTTTGGGTTATGATGAATGTTTTAAGTTTATGTTGTGGCACAAGTAAGAATGATTTCATTATGAGATGGGTGGGAACTATATCTACCTCCAATGCATTGAGTAAAGATTTATATCTCATGATATAGACATGGATGGAATGGCAAGTTAAACCGGTTCAGTAATACAGGACTGGAACGAGGAGTGAACTCGATTCAGAAAGGGACTTTGTCCACTATGATGGTCTTGGCAACAATGCCTTGGCTACTATGGAAATCATATCATGTGCTTAATGGTTTCCACAATTACATTTTTTATTCTCATTCTATTTTATCATGATTTATGTTCCATTATTATCTATGACTTATGTACTTCCATGTTTTATGTTGTTGCTCAAGATTTTGATGTTTAAACTTTATGTTCATGTTTTAAAGTTCAAATGTATATGATATGTTTTATTTTATCCATGCTTACCCTTACTGAGCATTTGAGCTCACCCATTTTATGTTTTCTTTTCCCCAGGATATAAAGAAAGGTTTTAGGTAAGAAAAAATGGGGAAGATCTTTATTGGGAGATGTTGAAGATCTTTCACCATGATTAGAAGATTTTATTCCGAGTTTCCAAAGACACTAAACTATTACGATCCTTGTGTGTCTGTTTTTGTTATGTATTAAGTATTCCATAAAAGTAATGTAATTTCCATTTACGTCAGGCTACCGGTCTCTAGAGTTGGTATCGGAGGAAAGGTTTAGTTAACCTTTGGAAACTAGGATGCGAAAACGTTAGTGAGATCCCTAGAGATATTTCTAAGGTATGTCTAGGGATGTCCCTAAGGATAACTATACGTATAGGATATAGTCCTAGAACTACGGTAACGATCTTATAATTTAACCTAAGATGTTAGATATTGAAGGTACTCCACCTTTACTATGTTGTTTTCTCTAGCATGATTTTTTCCTCTCACAGAATTCTTTTTCTGTTTTAGTTAATGGAGGGAACCAGAAGGAATTCGGTTAACATTGAATCCAATGGACAAATTGGTGACTATGAGCAAAAAAATTGAGTAATTCCTAGAGAGAAAGATATTGTGATTATGCCGAATCAGTCATCGTGACATATGATTAACAAGGTGAAATTTAGTGGTATGCCTAATTCATCAAAGAAGAGGAAGATAGACTATTATGCATGTTCGCATGTTGAGGAGCATAAAGAAAGAAAGATTGAGATTTCTAAAGAAGGGAAGAAGAACCTTGAGGAATACCTCAAATGGAGGGACCGATGTTATTTGTGTGGAGAAAAGGGTCATAGAGTGACAGACTGTTATGGAGTTCAATGTATTATTTGTGTAGAACATGGGCATTACCCAACTCAATGCCCTGACCTAAAAAGTTACTTCTAAATCAAGGAAGGACTTATTCCAGGACAATAATTGAAGGGATGGATTGAAGTGTTTATGTATTGGTATTCAAGAATAATGTTGTTGAGGTAATTTTATTGTGTATTAGAATATTTTTGTATTATTCTATTGTGGTTTTCAATAATTTTAAGGTACCGGTAACCATGAAAAGAGGTTCAAATATTTTGGAAAGCAGATAATATGCACATAATGAAGGGATAAGGAGAAAATGAAATGTTTTACAGTATTCATGAGCTCATGATTGATATAAGGACTAAGTGATATCATGGTTTGAGTATATAGAATTTTGAGGATTTTGGTATGTGGAAAGTGTTAACTTTTAACTGCATTCATATTTTCACTAAGGTTCAATGGGTATTCATTCTTCAAGAGAATACATGATTAAGGTATTCAATAGGATATATCTTATGATATATGGGGGATAAATGATGGCATTCATGTGATTGTTATGTGACATTTCAATAATCATTTTCTTTATACTATGAGCTTGGACCGAAGTATTTTAGATAAGCCTAAAGATTGGAATGGATTATGTTGGACATAAGTTAGTATTGTTTAAGGATAAAACTTTTTTCGATATTATTGATGGGATGTTATAGTAATGTAATTTTAGAAAAAGGAAAACCTGCAGGACGGGCGACAACCCATCGCATCGGACAAGGCTGTGGGAATCGAACCCACAACTGAAGTGCGACAGACCTTTATCACCTACCATTGGCCTACAGGAACTCCCTGGTTAGTGGAAAGTAGTTTTATTTTATTAAGAGGTATGATAAATAAAGTATGAGTCCATTTTTGGAACCATATACGATTAATCTCACCATAAGATGGACTTATAACGTTTGCTAACCTTTTGTTTGAAACAGATGGAATGACCCATCATTCTATCACATGATCTGCTAATGCTTCACGAATAGAAAATTCAACTTCATTTCTTTAAGATATGAAGTGGAAATTGTTCAATTCAAAAACAACAGTGAGATTGTACCAAAATCATGTAAGTATTTCTTTTAATTCATCAAATTTAGGGAAATGATCTTGAAAATCAAAAATGTTTTCCTAGTGCTCTTATATCCGATGAACCAGATGGTACCCCAGATCATCACAAAATTATGGCTTTGAGATTGTTGGATTTTTCATAGCCATGTTCTCTACCACTCTCCATCAGAACTTGATGGTTAGATTTTTCTTCCATATCCATATTTTCACCTATGTTCTCCTACGTGGAAACCCAGTGATGAGTTAATTTGGGTAACTGTTATGTTTCATACTTTAGTTTTTAAAGCCAAGTTTTCGTATTTCTTTTTACGATGTGGGTTTCTATTAAAGAAATTTTCAAGTAGTAAACCATTTTTAACCCCGACGAATTTCGAGGGCGAAATTCATTTTAAGGGGGGTAGAATGTAACACCCCTAGATTTTATGAAAAATATTCTTTTAATTGATGTCTTCTATTATAAACCACAACAAGTTTAGCTTGTACTATACGCAACACCGTATTAGCTTGCAGTATACGCAATGCTATTCTTGGATCGTGTTACACACAATTTCAAGTTCGTTTTATAATATTCATTCTACGCAACATTGAGTGTGTTTATATATATATATATATTCAATGTATAAATAAAATATGGTTGGATTCTATTATACGAAACAATGAAGGATTCTTGTGCAACGTGCAACCCTAACTTGGCTTGCATTACACGCAATCGTGACCTTCCTCGATAGCGTGTGTTGTACGCAATACCGAGTTTTACTAAACAACGATATATTATTATTATGAACTAGCCGTTATGAATAGTATTAACTAAATTTTAAATTTTATAACATTATTATTAATCTTACATATTTTCTAGAACATGGTATGAGAACAGAATAAATTTTTCAGCTAAAATAAGTATTTTTCAAAAAATGCAGTTTTGCCGCATTTTGATGGCGCACCCACATTAAATCAAGTTTTTGACATGTTTATAAGTTAAATTTGACAGAATAAAATTCTTCTTTTGAATCAAGATATAAAATTTTACATTGGATAAAGTTTTGATATTTTTCTGATAACTTTCATATTTTAATGAATAGTAAAAACATGCTATATTTTAATTAAAAACAACTTTTTTCATCATAATAATTTATGTGGTTAAATTATAATATTGAATGGTTTTAAAGTGTAAATAGAATATATTTTTACCATTTAATATAATTTATGTCATTAACATTGATTTTACCTTGAATTCGTAGGTTAAATCAATTCAATCTTTTGCAATGTTTTAAACAAAAACCCGTTTTCTTTCGACAACGAGATTAATTTTAATTTAATTTCTGCAACTTTTGTGTATTGAATTTGGAAAAATGGATTCCATATTTGGAATCAGTAGGTCCAAATTATGTTAATAAGCTACTTTTTATTTTTTGGGCTTTATAAATAGTAACTACGGTAATTTTTATTTACTGCGGTTAAAGGTCAATAGGGTAATTCAAGGTTAAAATAATATTATAATAATTCAAAATTAACTTGACACCTGTCCTAACTTTATTGGATGAGTAGTGGCCGACCATGGGCATCCTTGGGCCGATTTTGGGACCCCAATGAGCCACTTGGTAGTGAAAATGACAATTTGGATTAATTAATTTAATGTAAAGACAAAATTGACTTTAACAAAAATCATTTAGTAATTAATTTTTATAAGGGTTTATATAAGTTATATTTTCGACTATAAATATTCTTTGGAAAGATAAAAAGATTCCCTACATCATGGTATTTTTTTTCATAATTTTTAGACATTAAATGAATTAAATTATTTATGACACAATAATGATGTAGTGTTTACATCATTAATAAATGATTTAAATAAATAAGATTATAATGATTAAAATATCATCCAAAACCTATCCAATTACAATTGGATGATTTTATTTCGAATATGAGTCATCTTATCTTCAAAATTAATGTGTTTTGGACCTCTTGAAACCGAAGATAAGTTTATAATAAAATAATGTTTTCACACTTTCCTAAAGAGCCCCTCCTCTCCCTTATAAAAGGAGACCACTTCTATGAAATTACTCACACCTCTAAAGCCTTTTGGCTCATCCAAAATCTGCCTAATTAAGCTCCCTACATCCCTCTACTCCCCTTTGAATCCTTACATTAGGAAGAAGACTCTCCAAGAAGTCCTTTTGGTTCAAACCAAAGGAAGTTACCAAAATTAAAGGTAACAGTTTCTCTTAAGTTATTTTCTTTTATTCTACTTATCCAACTCCTAAACTCTTTTTAATCATTTATTTTGTAAAAAAATATCCTAAATATACTAGTATGTGGTTATTATAAGTATTGGAACTACACTTACACACACCTCCATCTAATGGATGAAGAACATAATGTTTCTGTGATGGCAAACTAACGCCTCACGAAACGATGATTGTTCGATTTTCTCCTACCGCCTCTCATGGTGGCCATTATGATGGAACTGTATTTATATGTAATATATATTATGTTTATGATTTCTTTATTTTTATTTACTTCCCAATTATATAAATCCTTTACGGTTTCCATAGTCGGTAAATACGATAATCTCATTTGAGGAAGTGCGGACTACCGCCCCCTTAAAGTGATGTGATTCGTTAATACCTTATGTGGGATGTTTAAAGGATGTGGTTAATGATATTATATATTATATTATACTGGAATTATAATATACCTATGTATAATTATGTTTTAATTCCATTAAAATAATAAATAGAAATGAAAGTCGCGTTCATGCGTACGTACGACTTACCGCCTCCATGAACGGTGCGTTTCATTTCTTACCTCCATATGTTATGTACTATTATAAATTCTTGTATATTCTGGATATATAATGAATGTATATGATATATAAATCATTATTTACATTTTGTAAGTAAGTAAATCATGATATAAGTAATAATAACATCAAGAACAATAAGTCCAAACACGTACGATAAATAAGATGATTTTACCCAAAACGATACTTTAACATTAATTTACAAAATAATGGGTAATATAAAGTCATAAGTGAATCATATATGATATCATAACAATTAATATTATTCTGTAATAAGTCAATGACATTATTTAAATCATTATACAGGAGTTTTGGATACGTACAAAGCATATCGGACCTAAGGTAAGGGATAATTTTGCAAATCTCATTTTTATCCGAGATTGCTTATTCGTAATTATTTACTGGGGTTATTGTTATCATCCATGTCCATGTTTCCTAAAAATGGTTTCATGTATGTTTAAAGTCCTTTTTACCCACTTTTTACTTTTACTACATGGTATGTAAGGAATCTTTCTTTTGTTTACGTTACGAGGTACTTTTTGACTTTTCCGACAAAAGTACGTTAAGAATGTTTTTTTAACGTATACAGCATGAAAGGATTTTTATGGTTTTATAAAGCCTTATTTTCATGAAGCTTCCTTCAAAATATTTCAGGACTATTTTCAACAAAAACCTTTTCTTCTAAAATTGCATGACATTTTGTGAAAAGAAAATGATTTTGAAGGAAAAAGGATATTTTCCTCAAGAATTCATTTAAAGTGTTTTATCAAAATAATTTTCATCTAAGATGACATTATTTCACATGTTTTTGTTTCAAGTGTAATGTCTCTATGATTTACATGATTTCAATTTTATTATGATTAAATATCCATTTATTTTATATGGATTATGTGATGATGATATGATGTTTATGAAACCCATTTTATTCTTTGGGTTATGATGAATGTTTTAAGTTTATGTTGTGGAACAAGTAAGAATGATTTCATTATGAGATGGGTGGGACCTATATCTCCCTCCAATGCATTGGTTAAAGATTTATATCTCATGAGATAGACATGGCTGGAACGACAAGTTAAACCGGTTCAATAATACATGACTGGAATGAGGAGTGAACTCGATTCAGAAAGGGACTTTGTCCACTAAGATGGTCTTGGCAGCATTGCCTTGGATACTATGGAAATCATATCATGTGCTTAATGGTTTCCCCAATTACATGTTTTATTACCATGCTATTTTATCATGATTTATGTTCCATTATGATCTATGCCTTATGTACTTCCATGTTTTATGTCGTTGCTCAAGATTTTGATGTTTAAACTTTATGTTCATGTTTTTAAGTTCAAATGTATATGGTATGTTTTATTTTATCCATGCTTACCCTTAATGAGAATTTGAGCTCACCCATTTTATGTTTTCTTTTCCCCAGGATATAAAGAAAGGTTTTAGGTAAGAAAAAAAGGGGAAGATCTTTACTGGGAGATGTTTAAGATCTTTCACCATGATTAGAAGATTTTATTCCGAGTTTCCAAAGACACTAAACTATTACGATCCTTGTGTGTCTGTTTTTGTTATGTATTAAGTATTCCGAAAAAGTAATGTAATGTCCATGTATGTCAGGCTACCGGTCTCTACAGAACCACCCTACATATCACACCAACCTAGAAGAGACAAAAGAGACTCAATGTCAAGTTCAAGAGCTGTTGGATGTGGGATATGTCAGAGAGAGCCTTAGTCCTTGTGTTGTATCGGTGCTTCTTATACCAAATAAATATGAAACATAGAGTATGTGCATTGAATGAAGAGCCATCAATAACATCACAGTTAGGTATCTTCATCTTATCCCTAGGTTAGATGATATGCTAAATGAATTAAATAGTTCAACTATTTGCTCAAAAATTGATTTAAGAAGTGGCTACCATCAAATTAGGATGAAAGAAGGAGATGAGTGGAAAACTACATTTAAGACAAAACATGGACTTTATGAATGGTTAGTCATGCCCTTTGGTCTCACCAATGCACCTAGCACATTTATGAGGTTAATGAATCATGTCTTACGTGCATATATCGAAAAATTTGTGGTAGTTTAATTTGATGATATTATTGTGTATAGTAAGACTTTTCATGAACATTTAAATCACTTAAGAAAAGTCCTAGAGGAGTTAAGGAAAGAAAACTTGTTTGGAAACATTAATAAGTGCGAATTTTGTCTTGATAATATTTTTTCCTTGGATTTGTTGTGAGTGGGAATGAAGTTGAAGTGGACACCGAGAAGATCAAAGCAATACAAGAATGGACAACTCTGACCTCTGTTGAGTAGGTAAGAAGTTTTCATGGGCTTGATTCTTTTTACAGGAGATTTGTGAAAGACTTCATCACACCAACATCACCGTTGAAAGAGTTGACAAAGAATAACATTCCTTTCAAATGGGGGACAAATCAAGAGAATAACTTCTATTCTATTAAGGAGAGACTCACCCATGCACCTCTACTTTCACTTCCAGACTTCAGAAGTAGTCAAAATTCATGTAATTCCAAGGAAGATTGTGTCACATTGAGACAAAAAATTCCTCATCTACTTTTGGAAGACATTATGGAGCAAACTACGAACAAAGTTACTATTTTCCAATACTTATCATCCACAAACCGATGGACAAACCGAGGTGGTGAATCAAACACTATCGTCCCTTCTGCGAACCATTGTGAAGAAGAACATCAAGAATTGGGAGGATTTTCTTCCACATGTGGAATTCTTATATAACAAGTCCAAGCATTCCACTACTCAATATTCTCCATTTGAAATTGTCTACAACTTTAAACCCATTTACCCTATTGATCTTGTTTCTTTTCCTTTGCAGGAAGTAGTTAATATGGATGAAAAAGGGTGTGTATAATTAATCAAGAAAAAACATGAAAAGGTAAGGATAAATATCAATCTGACGACCTAGAAATACATTGATCATGCAAACAAGGGTTTCAAGAAAATGTTGTTCGAGCCTAGTGACATAGTATGGGTTCGTATGCAGAAGGAAAGATTTCACAACAAGCAGAAATCAAAACTCACACCACGAGGCGATGGAACTTTCTGAGTGTTTGAGAAGATTAACAATAATGATTACAAGATAGCTTTTCTAGGTGAGTATGGTGTATGTGCCACTTTCAATGTTTCTGATCTTTCTCCTTTTTTGGGTGTAAAGGATGAAGAGTAGAGGATGAATCCTTTTCAATAGGGGGAGGATAATGAGAGCCATATTAAAGGCACTGGGTCGATTACCCAAGTAGAGGAGTTGGATTTTCAAGGCCTGATGATGCGTGGGATATTATAGAAGTTGAATGAAACAATGGGCTCCCATTTCGCTTCATTAAAGGCCCAATGGATCTTTCCTTGCATGGATGGCGAAAATGGGACTATTATCTCACTTATTCAAGACCAAATATGATGTTTAAAGTTATTTCAACATGGTTGCATGAATTTTAGAAGCCTTACCCACATGGAGAATTCTAGAGTGGCATCTTTGGACACCAAAGTCAAATCTGGTGGGCTATGAGTGGAAAGGCATGTGCTACTTTTCCCAAAATTCTTTGTTAGACTTTATCTTTTTTACTTAATGGGGAGAAGGTAGATTTAGCCTTTATGAATTTAGGGTATTATACCCTTGAATATTGTATCACCCCTTGGCTATAAATAGCTACCCATGGAATTGTATTTTCATTCAAGATTTAATTGAGAGCTTATTCTTTGTTTCTCTCCATTGTGTAAGGATTGTCCCGGTTTATCCCCTTGCTCTTGTGCATTATTGACTTGTCAATCTACAAGTTAGATTGGTGATCCAAGATCACAAAGCTCCCAATTTCACACCTCAACCCAAGTGTGTTGTTGTGTGGACTGGATATCACATCCCTCCATTGAGTGTGTTGTCTAATTAGTAAGTCACGATCCTTATAGCCTCGATTGACTACTTCCATCCTCTATCCATACCCATCATCCACCACTTAGTCCCGAACTGCATACTACATCCGACGCCCTACACCATGAATATCGGGCCATCCCGTGCATCTCACATCACATTTTCAAGCAGTTTTATCTCAGATGAGTCTAAATAACCTTCTTAACATAGATTTTTCAATTTTTTTTACATAACCAAGATGGTGATTCTATAGCTGGGTGTTATATGAGTTGTGTGAAAAATATTTTTTTATCAGTTTCCAAAACTTGGTTTTCTTAATTTAAAATGTAAATACCATTATTTAAATGTTCCATACCATAAAATATGTTTTCCTTATAAAATAAACAACTTTTATTTCCAAACTTGAAAATAAACCTATCTTCATCTAGGAATGATATAGAAATAATGTTCTTGGTAACCATAGGTATATAATAGAAATATTTTAAAATGAAAATCATTACCATTGTAAAGGAAAGGTGGTAGTCAACAATGTCTAGAGAAGCTATCCTCACACCATTGGCAGCTCTTAAATCCACCTCTCCTCTATCAATCTTTTGAAATCTACTAGGTTCCTACATTTGGCTATAGATGTGAGCACCACATGCTATATATAATACCCAATGTGTAGATATTGAAATATTACACTCAATAACGAATGTACCTTTATATTTTCATTGCTTCTGGGTGTATTTCCTCTTCCAGTGGCCTAGTTTGACACATGAAAAACATACTGCCTCATTTTCCTTTCCCTACATATGGATCTTTCTCTTCTTGAAAGAACAGTACTCGGTATCTTTAGACTTTTTATGAGTCTTGGGACCCTTTTCATTACTATTCATTTTATTGTTCACCATAAGGACCGTGGGTTTATCATTCACCATGTCCTTATCCACTTAGCGAATCAAAATAAGAAGTTACAAAATACTCTTATCATTATTGGTCATATTTTAATTAACAATAAAACTGGATATGGTATTGGGAAGTGATGAAAGAATGAGATATGTATGCAACTCATTCGGGAATTTAATCTCTAAGATGTATAAACATTTAGTGAATCTAATAAGCTTGAATACATGAGGCCTATATGTGACAAACTCTCCAAGCTTAGTTGTAAACAAAGCACTGGGGATCTGATACCTCTCTTGTATCACCTTCTCTTGATAGAGATCCCGAAGGTGAGACATCATGCTATATGCATCCATGTCCTCATGTTGCTTCAAAATCACATTAGACATGGATGATATCGTGAAACATTGAAAATATATGGAATCATTCATTTTTTTTGATAGAGTGGAAACTCTTTATTACTTTCATTATTACTAGGTGCATTGGGAATACGTTCTTCTGGCATATACAATTTACTTTCATGGTAAAGGATAACACATAAGCACCTTTGACACTCTTGGAAATTTGTGTCGATGATAAGGTTATGATTCTCAAGTATGGATTGTAGTGATTTGTTTGAAGTCATTTTAATGATGTTTATACAAAATAAGATAAGTATAATTTTAGTACTTTGTCTAATAAAAGTTAGACAAATAAAGATATATTATATTTATTAATCTCCCACTATTTTATCAAAACCCAATATCCCTCACCATTGGATTTGGAATATATTGTTTCTTGGACATTCTAGTGGAAATGATCCATATTCCCCTTCTTATTACCCAAAATTTGGTTTGTCAAGTAACACAAATAGTTTTAGGTAGGCATTCCAAATGCCGACTGTATTAACTCACAGTTCCTTGATATGTTTTGTAGACTCCCCAACATTGAAACCCTTAAATTGGATTTCCTCAACCCTTGCCTCTTAGTTACACCAAGTCCTTCTTTGGCAGTCAACCCTTGATGTGAACTATGTTAAGTCAACCCAAAACTTCAAGTTATAATTCCTCAATAATTGAAAGCACCCCAACTTTGGATGGTTAAGAACTTTTAACCATGGTTTGATTTTAACTAAATTAGTGGAAGGTTATACCAATTAAATATATATAATTGAGGTATTTTATCCTTTATGCATAAATTTATAATTATTATATTTATCACATGATTTTTAATATTTAGTTAATTTACTTAAGTGATTAACTAGGTCTTAGATAATATTTACTCACAAGATAATTTATTTTAGTTTTAACTTGCATGCTAGTTAATTTAATTAATTCACGTGATCCCCAAAAAACATCCATATTGAAATAAACATGAAACTTGACATAAATAGAATCATAAAGTTGTATGATCATGATCTTTTACTATTTTTTAGTTTATCTAGTGTTTGATAAACTAACCTTTGACCTAGGGGAAAAACACCCCGAACCAATTAAGGTCCATGTTATAGCTATACACCTCTCCACCTATATATCTCTCTTGGATTGGTTTTGCCTTGACTCCAAACTTGAACTGCCTTCAATAGATTAGGAGCTTCATCTGTTACATATACTTTTACTCACACACAGGTGAGGGAAAAAAGAGGTTTACATAAAAGAAACCACGAGCATGAAAAACCATAGATAATAAGATAGAGAAGGAACACATGCCAACAATTTAATTTAATAATAAATTACATGAAACCAATTACATACAAAGGTCTGTTTTATGCTCATGATTATCCACATACATGCAACAAATTAGTCATTTAATAAAACTAGCATTAAATTCTTAATCATTATTATTTAAGATAAATCAAACTCAAATCAATTAATTATTATCTTTAATTAATCAATTATTTTATCTAATTCTCATCTAAATTTCCTTGATATTCTCATCCATCATAATTTTTAACAAATTTAATAAAATTATTTAAAATTAACTATGTACATAAATGTACCTTGGAGGAAACATGGTGAATACCCATCTGAATCCACCCAACATGTATTATACTCATATAATATTTACTCTTGTGACATATGGAATACATGAATTATCACATACTTTCATAACATGTACTATCAACTTAATGATTACACGAATTACATGATTTTTCGGTCACATGTTATGATTCAATGCATATAGAGTAACAACCATGATATGACTCATACATTATATGAAGATCTAAAAATTACACAGATATTAATTATATATATATATATATATATATATATATTAAAACCTATCACATGGTGTTTCCTATCTACTTGATGAACGCATGCAAGTACATGTCGATAATGTTTACACAGTTTAATATAAAATTTTAAATATGCATAATTTGGTATAAGTACATGGTGTGTATAGGTGAGCTACACGGTGTGTACATATCTCACCATCTATCCGAGGCACATGCCTAGGGACCCATCTTGTAAACGTGCCTCAGAAAATTGGAATACATGATGTGTATAAACAACCACATGGTGTGTGGTCTTTGAGTTACACAGTTACCATTTAGGTAGTCCATTAATGGTAATACATATACCATCTATGACTCAAAGGGACTACACACTGTGTATGTAGACTACACGACATGTACTTCAGCTGACTGTGTGCCATCCTGGTCTATTCAACACGTAGTGCAAGAAATAAATACACACCTTTTCATCAATACACATAGTTTAAATTAATTTCTGAATTAATTACTGATGCATCAAACAGAAGTACATGATGTGTAAATACAGTTACACACTGTGTAATACAGTGTTATATAGTCAAAATACTTATCACCTTCAGGTGAGATCTTTGATTTTATTTCATTCATAAAATTAATCATACTAATTAGATCTACGAGAAACGATGGAGGAAGAAGAAAATCTCAGAATTTATATTAAATGAACAATTAAACTTGAATTTAAAACTAAATAAAAAAAATTCATAAATCAATCAACGATATTTAAATAATTATAAATAATTATGTGAACACTCTGATACCACTTATAGGTTCCGGGTACAAAAAAAAATAATGTAATGTGGTATGCCAAACTTTTCTTTTTTTTCATGGTCGATGATCAATACGAGATCTACATAATGGTAAATTCTATGATAAATGGAATTGAATCAAATAAAATATAAAATGGAAATTATATTCGACCCTTAGGGATGATCATCACATATTATTTATAATTAATTTAATTAATTAAAGAATTATATTATTGGAATTATTTATTCATTGATGGATATGAAAAATATTTGTATTGTACCATCATTGCATTGTAGGAATCAATAGCCTATTTCCTCTAGCGGTGATCCACCCGTGTTACAAAAATCTTCGAACATCACCATAGGAATCTTCGAGTTCAAGCATGGCAGATTCTATCTCTTGCATTGTTCTTCTTTGATCGCCACAAGAACTGCTTCCAAAGCATTCTCATTGATCTCACTATTTTGAGAGTGGGAGGTGGAGGAAGATCACTCTCTGTTTCTAGAAGAGTTCATGGAGAAGGGAGATCTCTAGGGCTTGATAGGATTCTTAAAATTTATTATGCACAACCAAAAAAAAATTAATTGTCTCTATCATAAAATAATATAATTGTGTTTATATACCGTTAGGATTAAAATAAAATAATTACACATGTGACCTTTATTATTTATTTAATCCCTACAGAACCCCATGTCAAATAATAATAATAAAATTATTATTTCTCAATATTCTCTTAACTTGTGAATTAAATTAAATATTATTTAATCAAATAATATTCAATATTTATTATTTCTCACCGAACCATTATACTCGGTCCGCCATTCCTCCAAAATATTTATTTTTCCTTAAATAATGACTATTTATTTATTAAATAAATATCACTATATTAATCCTTAATAAATAAATAAATATTATATTCACTAAATAACTAATAAATATTTATTAAATTTTCTACTCACATTATATTCTCTCGAATAACTTGTAACAGAATATATGCGATCAAGAAAAAATAAATAATTATTAAATCACACATGGGAATAATATTTATTCAACTTGTTAAATAATAAATAATAATATATTATTTAACTAAGATTTTGGATACACTTAGTGTGTGCCCCTCTTAGCCTCTTTATTAGTTTCATTAGGTGAAGAAACCTAAAGTCCAAGGTTAGCATCTAGAAACACACCAAGGTACCCATAGAGAAAGAAGTTAATGTCGAAATGACATAATACCTTATACAAATTCTTACTGTGTAATATAATACCTTTATCATGATATCTCAAATCAAGCAGGTTTCATGGTGGGGCTATCAACCTATGTGCTCAATGTCTCTTTCTTTGAATTCCTAGAAATTGAAATTCCCTATAGAAAACCATGGCCATGGATTTATTTAAGCTATATCATTTCCATCAAAGGTCCTGATATATTAACTTCCATTAAAGAACATAAGGGAACAATCATTTCTCACATTTTTCATTAATGCAATATTACTCGTGATGCACCGAACATATCCTAGCTCACCAAAAACATCTATCATCATGGTTTTCATTAATACATCAAAGTATGTAACTCATAACACTCATTAATAATAATCTTAAAGTATAAAGACCAATACACTCATCTGTAAATAGGAATATCTAATGTCACATATAAATGTGGATTTCCTACTTGTGGGTCTCGTTCTCATAATATCCTACTGGATATTACCAAGGGCGTACACCATGAGTAGGTTCCTCAAAGTCCTATGAGTCTCCACCCTAGATAACCTATATCATTTTTGTCCCTCAAATGATATCATCCGGCTACATAACATATATTTAAAAATAGTGTCATAGCACATCCGGGTTCTCATCATAGAGGGGAACTACTATGACCTTTTAGCATGAAAACTAATTTTAGGACATTATCACATAGTATGTTATGTATAAGAACAATCATGATGTGATAAGAAGTTTATTAATATTCAAAACTATGAAAACAAATTATCATAAAGTACACAGAAGTTGGTTCTCAGGCACCAACTCCAAAAGATATTCATGACTATAATTGATGATTTTACTCACATTAATTGTGATTATTTTATGTAAATTAAGTCATAAGATCTTAATAAATTCAACCATTTTCATATAATTATTGAAAATCAAGTGGGATGTATTATCAAAAGATTTCGGTTTGATAATGTATTTTATTATAATAAGGAAGTGTTTGAGGAATATCTTGATAATAATGGAATATGACATGAGTATGAAACTCCAAACACCCCAAAAAAATGGAATGTATAAGAATAATCACTAAATCTTTGTAGATATGGGAATAACAATTCTATTAGATCATGAGACCTCAATATTCTTTTGGTGAAAAACCACAACCATAATGTTCTATATTATAAACTAGTGTTAGAATTTATCTAATTTGATCAACACACTATATGAGTTATGGTTCAGAAAAAAATGATATTTAAGATCATGAAATTATTTGGAATCCCATTTTATATCAAAATAAAATTAAACAAATAGTAAAAGTTATATGAGAGTGATAATGTATAAATAATTCTTAGTTATAAACCTGGGAGAATATGTTATCTATTATACAATAAGAATATAAGAAAAATCATTTATATTTTCTATTTAATTGTTTTTTAAATAAAAAATATTTCACACCCATCATTTCCTAATGATGAAAATATTGAATATTTTTTTGGGAAGACGTTAAATACTATTTGAGTATTCCTGATGAGCAAGAATATTGTTAATAATTTCTCATTAATTTAGAAATTTCTAAAAATAATAAAAGAATTAAGAAAGAAGGAACTATATTTAATGATTTGGAAAACATCTAGAGCATTAAAAATCCTTAATGATAACAAAAAGGGGGTTCAAACTTAAATAATTTTGTGGAGTTTTTATCATATCTACCTTATTTTTCTTTCTAAACTAAAGAGTATTGTAAAGGTACTAAAATATGAGGATTAGATAGAAGGAATGTATGAATTAATAAAATAAAGAAAAAATAAACTTGGGATTTAGTGTCACATCCCAAATATAATAACGTGATAAGAACATAGTGGATTTTGAGATATAAACTCAATGATAAAGGTAAGGTATAATGAAAGAATATTATCTAGTTTAAAAAGGAAACTCTCAAATTGAGAGTATTGTTTTTATGAGACATTTACTATAGACAAAAGTCTTGTAAAGATTCAAATTTAATTATGATTTGTGATCAAGGAAACTTAAATATTTTCTAAATTGACATCATTTCAGCATTTCTTAATTAATAACATGAGGAATAAGTCTACATTATAACTAAAAGGGTTTATCCTTAATGGTGATGGTTCTCAAGTATAAAAGATGAATAAGACATTATGCAGTCTCAATTAAGTTCCTTGATCTTGTAATTTAATGTTGTACAAGAACTTATGGCTCACACAATTCAATAATTTCAATGAAAATTTAAATATCTATGTCAATGGAGTAATCATGAACTCACATATTGTGAATGTGTGTGTTTATGCCATAATTATTTCCAAAAAAAATGAGGAAACTTATGAGGATTTTATGACCCAAATAAAGAAACTTTTCTAAATGTAAATGATAAATGAGTTGAAAATTTTCTTATGTTTTAAAGTTAGAAATGTAAGAAATTTTATTTTTCTATCATAGGAGAAGTATTATCATGAGTTATGCAAAGAGTTTGGCATGGAGGTATCAACAGAAGTCACAACTACTATAAATACTAGGACTAATTTTTCTATTGATGAATATGGAAGGAGTGTGGATCAATAATAGTTTTAGATGATTATTGTTATAATACAAAATATATATGTATCTAGACTCGATGTAACTTATCAAATTTATCTATGTTTCTTTTTAAGATTTGGAATGTTTCCTCCTAGGTTTGGGAATCTTTGGGAAGGTATTGGTGGCTTTAAAAAAGGGTTCTTAGATTGACCTAGTAAAAAACAGGCTATACAACACCATGGTCCAATAAAATTCACCCCTAGGTGGCACCTATGAAGAACGGGTGGAGCCACCACACCCAGAGCAGGGCATGGAACTCTAATGGTCACCTTGTGTTCCACGACCAATAGGCTCCACCACAACTATAGTGGAGGCTGTGGCAAGTTGAGAATTCCTAGCCTGTTGGTGCTAGGGAATGTTGAGGTGGGCATGCTGGGCTGTATGCTAGGTTATAATAAGGATACTACAGGCTTAATGAGTATCCATCGTGATATCATGTCTTCTGGTTTTGTTTTTCATATGGTTGAATTGGGCACTTATTTTTGAAGAAACATATTTTCTTATTTATGGAAATTTAGAGGATCTTTATATGGGGTTCTATAATTCATTTTGAATCATTTTTCTCATTTATTAATCCCTCATATATTTTTTCTGATCTAGGGTTTTTAATTGGGTGTTTTTGGGAGGATATTTAGGAATATATTTGCGTATCTGTTCTACCTTGGTTGATCTCATTTTAGAATTTGATCCTAGATTTTTTGGCCATCATCGATTTGATTGTGTTGTGCGTTGGTTCTTAGAAATCAAATCTTTTTTGTTTGGGTTAGGATTTCATGTGCTACAAGTTATGTGATCTCTCTTCCTCTCCTATAAACTCGTGTTTATATAAACTTAATTCTAATATATCAAAATCATTGTCTAGTGCTTCATATTTGTTTATTGTGAGTTCCTATTCCTTTTAGTGAGTGTATCTCCCTATTGTTTTTTGTGAAAACCAAATTGTGAGGTAGGTAGTTTTGTCTCTATCCTATGTTTGATGAACCACACATGTTATTGGTTTTCTAAATTATTTTCTAAAATATGATTAACACGATCCTTGATTTTCATGATATACGTGCATAAATTATTTTTGATAAAATAAGGGTTTTACCCTTGTTTTGGTAAAAGAAATATTTTTTCAAAGCATTATGAAATGGCATGTGAAATTGGTTTTCAAAGCATGGTTTTGAAGAAAAAAATTGTTTTTTGGATTTTTTTTGAAATAATTTGACCCCTTTGAAACATTTTTACATATATAACACATGGGAGACTTGGGTACCTAGAAGGGGGTTAAGTACTGGTCCTTATCTGTTGACACCATTAGGGGTGTGTGTGTGTGTATGGGGGGGGGGGTTAGTCATGGGATGTTACTTTATTCCCTTATCCCTGATGTTCTAGGGACTTGATTCTTTAACACCGTAATGGGTTCATCCAATCGGAGTTCCTCTATTCCCTAAGCTCTTATATTCTAATTACTTGATTCTTTAACATCATATAGGGTTCATCTATGGGGTATTCCTCTATTCCATAGGACCTATTGTTCTAGGGAATTGTTCATGCACACTAAGTCTTAACTTGATTATTGAGACATTAGTTACCAAGCTATCCCAGACTTATGTTATCCTTAGGGTGATATCTATTGTGATTTTCATTGTATATATTTTGTTTTGATATGTATAAAAGAGGCATACTTTGATAAATTTTTTATTTGAAAATTTTCTTTGACCTGTATTATATGGTTTCTATTTTAGAAATGTGAAAACGGGGAGATTTTTTTCACATGACTTTGATATAAATGTGAATACTACTTTATTATTCTATTTTTCCCTTACATTGAGCATATTAATATTATTTGACATTGAATTTCTATGGAACACATGGGTGGGATCCCACTACGCCTATTTAGATCACACCCTGCACACTCTCTTAGGGGTGTGTAGACCTTTTTTTATCTGATGTAGGAAATAACAAGGTGATGTAGTTAGGTGTAAACGTTTTATGTTTGTTAGGCATGGGTAATTGGCGGTGAGAAAGTGGGATGGTTCCAATTTATCACACAGAGTAGTTGTAAATAGTTTGGGTTGTTGTTGGTTTTGTTCTTGGACATGTGCCTTGATTTCAGATTATTACCTTAGTTTTATCACTACTTTTTTTGGTTTTTTATTGTGGAATATTTATTTTCTGTTTATATTTCTCTTCTTGCATACCATGTTAGTTTTTTAGGCTGAGAAAATTGTTCCCTCTAGTTTTTGTTATATACCTAGGTACTAGTCACCGACCCGTGAGGATTGACAGTTCCCTTAGGGTATTTCCATGGTCTGGTTCAGAGCTTAGTTTGATGGGGTTTTAGGAAAGGTCATGAATATGTAGTATTGATGGATGGATATCCTCAAATGTCATTATATTAGGATGTTTGGTAGACAAAAGATAGGATTTACATAACTTAATGGGTATGTTTTGAGTGAGTTCATAAAAATCTATCATTATAACAAGACTTAAGTCACTATGGGATGTTGGGTTGTTTATATCCTATGTTGGGTTTTAATATAGATCTTAGTTACTTATTATATTCTTTTTGTGTAATATGATATTGTTTCATTGTCTGGTAGTATTATTCTATTTTTGGTATATAAAATCATGCCTCAAAGATGTCCTCTAGGGATTCCTTGGGAGGATTCAGTGGGAAATAATCCTCAAGGGAATCCTCATATTGATCAGAATCTCATCAAGGCTATCATATGGTAAGTTCATTCCATGGATCAGAATGTTATGGCTATTTAGAACCAAGCTAAAGAGGTGTAACCAGATGTTTGAGGAGACAAGGATTGAGCATAAGATTTCCTATGCCAGAATCCCCCTATTATAAGGGTATTAATTAACCTCAGGAGGTGGAGGAATTGATGGAGATTATTAATTAGGTCTTTGAATTTTTTGAAACAACTGAATCTATTAAGGTGAAGTGCACAACTTTTAAGCTCAAGGGTCCTAGAAAGGGGTGGTGGGACTCTATAGTTTGGGTGAATCAACATGTGGGCTTGGAGTGCAAGGACTTCAAAACCATCTTCTTTCAGCAGTTTTGTCTAGAATCCTGGATTATTAAAAATTATATGGAGTTAATCTCCTTTCCATATGGGGATCATTTGGTGATGTATTACACCATCCATTTTTATGAGTTGGTTTGTTTTTCTCCATAGGTGGTGATGAATGATAAACTAAAGGCTCAGAAATATCTGCAAGTCTTATGACCTAATATCATATCATAGGTGTATATGATGAAGATCAATACCTATGATGATATGTTTGGTAGAGATATGATGGTAGATATTGGTTTGGAGGTAATGTTAGGCTTGTTTGGGTTTTCTATTCAACCCAATAGAAAATTCAACGGCACACATGGGAATAAGAGGAAGTGGCATGATGATCGAAAATGAAATGAAGGTATCTCCTAGAAATGGGATCTTTATAATCCATTAAAAATATCTTTTAGAATACCCTTGACCTACTAACAGTGTGTTAAGGTGGGACACACCTAGCAATCTTGTCCCACACCTTCAAATACTTGCAATGCATGTGGTCACTGAGGTCATTTGTAGAGGTTATACTAGGATTTGTCTACTACTCAATATGGTTAATGATAATTAGCTACAAAATGAATTTTTACATAGTCATAAGATCCAAAGTAAATAGGTCTCTAGCCACAATTATTTAGAGTAAAGAAGTTTCTTGCAATGGAGGAGGTTCTGGCAGAAGTTGACGCGGGTCCAGCTATAGTGATAGGTGCTATTTTTGTTTTATATTCTATAAAAACTACTTTATTTGATATCAGTGCCTCAAATTGTTTTATATATTACCATATTTTAGATGTGTATAAAATTTAAATGGATTTTATGTACAATTTCATTGAGCTATAAATTCCTCTTGGAAATAGGAAAGCATAGGGGTTTTGTTTCTTTTCATGTTTTCTTTCAACAACCGACGTTGAATTAGTCTGGGATTTTTTGGTTCTTAATCTGGTTATTTTTGACATTATCATCACGATGGATTGGATATATTCTTAAAGAGTCGATATTTATTAGTATCATTAGTGTTTTTCATTCTTTTATTTTTATTAGAGCTCCTCGATGTTTTAGGGAGAGTGGGATTTGAGGTCTATTTGTGCAATACCTTCTCACTTAGAGCTTAGGGAATATTTTTTTCCATTGTGGTTATTCTCAATGATGTATCATCAATGTGTTTCATTATTTTTTTCACCATGGGTAGTTCCTATTCTCTTTTCCAAGAAGGCATATGTTTTATACATATTTGCATAGAATGTTGGAAGATGAATCAGGTAACAGTTAAGAATAAGTATACTTTTATCCACATGGATGAATTGTTTGATTCATTAAAGGTAGAAAGTGTTTTTCAAAAATCAATCTTCTATTGGATTACCATCAACTTATAGTTCATGAATCATAAATCTTAAAGAAAACTTTTAGGATAATGTACAACCACTATGAATATCTCATGATTCTATTTGTCCTAACTAACACTTTTTATACTTTTTATGGATTTAATGAACCAGATATTCCATCAGTATCTTGATACATTTTTCGCGGTATTCATGGATGTTATCTTGGTCTATTCAAGATCTGAGAAAGAGCATGAGTACCATCTGAATTCTGTTTTGGTAATATTGAGGAGTCACCACCTTTATGAAAAGTTATCAAAATTCAATTTCTAGACCTGATAGGTGAAGTTCTTAGGGAATGTAATTTTAGAACATGGAATCTTAGTTGATCCTAAACAGGTGAAGGATGTATTGTAATCGGAAGATCCACATAATGTATTTGAGATATGGAGCTTTCTAGGCCTAGCTGGGTATTATTGGTGGTTTGTAAAATATTTCTTGCATTCGAAATCACCATTGACTACTCTAACTAAGAAAGGGGTGAAATTTTCATGGGATTCTAAGTGTCAGGATTCTTTTAATGGTTTGAAACAATTTCTAACATTATCTCATATTCTGATATTACTATAACCTAATAAGGGATATGAGGTATATTATGATTCTTTTGGTGTTGGGTTGGGATGCATTATTATGAATAATGACTATGTTGTGGTGTACGGTTCTCATCATCCTTTTCCAAATGATAAGAATTATCCAACTCATAATTTAGATCTCATTACTGTTATGAATCTCTCAAATGTTGGTGACACTATCTCTTTAGAGAGAAGTTCATAGTCTATTATGATCACAAGATATTAAGTTATATATTCTCTTAGAAAAACCTAAATCTTAGGTAGAGTTTATGGGTGGAGTTCCCCCATATATTTTATTTTGACATCTCATATACCCCTAGAAAGGGGAATGTTATCACTGATGATCTCAGTAGTAATTTTCCCCTATGGATGTCTTGGAAGCAAAAAGGAGTGGAATCTTATGTAGATTTTCACTTAGTTTAATTTGGATGAGAAAGAGGATGATTTAGGTGTGGTTATGAGCAATGTTTATTTTTTATCAATTATACTTGAGTTAATTATTCATGTTTAGTAGTAGGATGATGATTTTAGAGGAATTAGGGATTCATTATATGTTAGAAGACTATATTTGGCTGGTCTCTCCCCTCTGATGAAATTCTTCGCTTCAATAGTTGATTTTTTATCCCTTTATTTGTTATAAATTCAGTGATTCATGATTGTCATAGTTTTTCATGAGACATTAATTTTGGAATGAATAATATGTATTATTACACAAAACAATATTTTCTAATGACCGGGTATGAAGCATGACATTCCTGTTCATGTGTCTTGATGTTACATCTTCCAACAGATTAAGGCAGAGCACCTGAAGCCTCCTGGGTTTCTTCAACCTATTTTGGTGAAGGTGTGGAAATGATACAAAGTATCTATGAAAATCATAGTGGGATTAACACATTCTCCCCAAATAAGGAATGAAATTTGGGTGGTGATTAATTAGTTGATGAAATCAATTCATTTTATTCTAATTAGTGACACCACCAAGGTTAAAGATCTCGGTAATATGTACATACAATAAATTTTGAGGTTTCATGAGGTTTAATCTTATATTTTCTATGATAGGGATCTGATGCGAGACGCACGGGGTGGCCCGATCTTCACGGCATAGGGAGGCGGATGATGGATGCGGTTTGGGGCTAAGTGACGGGTGAAGGGTATGGATAGTGGAAGCAAGTAGTCAACCAATGCTATATGGAGCGTGACCTACTACTTAGATAACGCACTCAAGGGAGGGGTGTGATGGCCAATCCACACAACAATGCACTTGGGTTGAGGCACAGAATTGGGGGCTTTGTGATCTTGGATCACCAATCTAACTTGTAGATTGACAAGGAAAGAATGCACAAGAGCAAGGGAAATTTGGAACAATGCTCACAAAATGGAGAGAAACAAAGCATAAGCCCTCAATTAGAATCTTCAATGCCAATAAAATACCATGGGGTGGCTATTTATAGCCAAGGGGGTGATACAATGGTCAAGGGTCTAATACCCTAAAGTCATAAAGTCTAAACCTACCTTGTCCCCTTAAAAGTCAAAAAGATAAAATCCAACAATGAATTTTGGAAAAGAAGCACACAAATTTCCAACACAGCCCATCGGATTTGACTTTGAGTGCATAGCCCACTGGATTTGACTTTGGTGTCCAAAGATGCCATTTCTAGAATCCTCCATGTGGGCAAGGCCTCCAAATTCGTGCAACCATGTGGGCCAAGCTTTAATCATCAATTTTGGGCTTGAATAAGTGATATTATTGGCTCACTTGCTCCATACATGCAAGGTAATACCCATTGGGCCTTTAATGAAGCAAGATGAGTGCCCATTGAAGCATTCAACCTCTTTAATCTTCCTCGTGTCATTGGGCCTTGCAAATCCAATTCCTCCACCCGAGCAATCGACTCTATGCCTTCCGCATGGTTCGCATCATCCTCCCCCACTTGAAAAGGAGTCGTCCTTGACTCTTCATCCTCTATACCCAAAAAAGGAGAAAGATCAGAAACATTGAAAGTGACACTTACACCATACTCACCTGGCAAAGCTATCTTGTAAGAATTGTTGTTAATCTTCTCAAGCACTCGTAATGGTCCATCGCCTCGTGGCATGAGTTTTGATTTCCGCTTTTCAGGGAATCTTTCCTTCCGCATATGAATCCAAACCAAGTCACCGGGCTCGAACAACATTTTCTTGCGACCCTTGTTTGCACGATCCATATATTTTTGGGTCATCTTCTCGATATTTAACCTTTCCCTTTCATGGATTTTCTTGATGAATTCTGCATGCCCTTTCGCATCCATATTAACTGCTTCCTGTAAAGGCAAAGGAACTAGATCAATAGGCGCAAGGGGGTTAAAGACATAAACTATTTCAAATGGAGAATATTGAGTAGTGGAATGCTTGGCCCTGTTATATGAGAACTCCATATATGGCAGACACTCCTCCCAATTCTTGATATTCTTTTTGACAATTGTTCGCAGAAGGGATGATAGTGTGCGATTCACCACCTCCGTTTGCCCATCGGTTTGTGGATGACAAGTATTGGAAAATAATAAATTTGTACCGAGTTTGCTCCAGAAGGTCTTACAAAAGTAACTAAGAAATTTTGTGTCTCGATCCGACACAATGGTCCTTGGAATTCCATGATGCTTGACTGCTTCCTGAAAGAAAAGTGTTGCAATGTTAGTGGCATCATCTGTTTTGTGACAGGGAATAAAATGTGCCATTTTTGAAAACCGATCCACCACAACAAAAATGGAATCTCTCCCCCTCTTGGTCCATGGTAACCCCACAATAAAGTCCATTGATATGTCCTCCCAAGGGGTGTTGGGAATTGGGAGAGGAAGATATAGTCCATGTGGGTTCAGCTTTGATTTGGCTTTATGGAAAACAATGCACTTTCCCACAAATTTCTCAACATCTCTAGATATCCTAGGCCAATAAAAATGATCAGTAAGAACACTTAGAGTTTTTGAAACACCAAAATGACCCATTAACCCACCCGAATGTGACTCCTTTAGTAAAAGTAAACGGATAGAGCAATTAGGAATGCAAAGCTTATCAATCCGAAATAAGAATCCATCATGCAAATAGAACTTTTCCCAACTAACTCCAGGTTTACAATGTTCATAAGGTTCTCTAAAATCACTATCAGTGGAATATAAATCCTTAATGTATTCAAAACCAAGAAGTTATGAATCCAACAAGGATAAAAGAGAATATCTACGCGAAAGTGCATCGGCCACAGTATTTTCTTTACCCTTTTTATGCTTGATGACATATGGAAATGATTCAATGAATTCCAGCCATCTAGAATGTCTCCTATTTAGTTTATGTTTTCTCCTAAGGTATTTAAGAGCCTCGTGATCAGAATGGATCACAAATTCTTTAGGCCAAAGATAGTGTTGCCATGTTTCGAGTACTCTAAACAATGCATACAACTCTTTATCATATGTAGCATAGTTTAGAGTTGGTCCATTTAACTTCTCACTAAAATAAGCAATAGGCTTACCTTCTTGCATGAGTACTCCTCCTATGCCAATTCCGCTTGCATCACATTCAATTTCAAAGGTCTTACCGAAGTCTGGAAGTGCAAGTAGAGGGGTGTGGGTGAGTCTCTCCTTTAGCGCATGGAAGGATTTTTCTTGAGTTGTCCCCCATTTGAAAGGAACATTCTTCTTTGTCAATTCATTCAATGGTGCTGCTAGTGTGCTGAAGTCTTTCACAAATCTCCTGTAAAAACTAGCAAGCCCATGAAAACTTCTTACCTATCCAATGGAGGTTGGAGTTGGCCATTCTTGTATTGCTTTAGGGTATAATATTTTTTATTGGAATGAAATTTTCCATTATCATATTACATAACTAATATAATAATATTATCATAAAAAACAGTCATATTTTTTCCAACCTGATATAAAAATTCAAATATTAATTCCAATGAATAAGTATGACTAAGGAGAAATCTATGAACAACCTACCATATATTCATAAAAATTACCTCAGTGATGAACAACCTATAATCCGAGCCAAAACATGGAAGGAATGCAATCTAGAAAACACAATGGATATAAGGTAAATGATTTCTTAAGGAAATAGAATTACATTTTAAAGGTTAAAAAAATAAAGGATGAAACACATATAGAAACATTCACTCTTTCTATTTGAGGAAACTCACGGATATCAAATCATAGCTCAAATAAAAGATAACTCTCAAAATAAACACTGATGGAAGATAGGATATCCCTCAACTAATGTGGATGGAAAATATGAGAAGAGGATCATAAAATGGTAAAATAATGGTATTGTAAAAAAAATTTAATTCCCCATTTTTAAAAGGGTTTATTGGTTATGTCACATGAGTTTGAAAATAGTTCACCCTTGCGGTAAATTATTTTTTTTTGAAAATTAAACCCCTCTCATGGCTAGGAACATGGTTTGTTAAACCATGGAAAACTATGTGCTATCCTCTAAAATTTAAAGCTTTTACACAAATTGATTTTACCTTAGGGTAAAAATATTTAGACCATGGTAAAAACATTATAGGACCACCCAATTGTGGTTTAATATTAGATGTAATATTTTCTAACTAAGCACATTACAGTTTATTTCCAAAAAATCTGGGTTCTCGAGTCATGGCACACCTAAAACCAAAAAATACGCTATTCATATTATAATTGGGAATTAAAACCCATCTAAAAAACAAATTATTGTATCATAAATCGTAGAATAATGTTTTGATACAAATAATAATGGTCGATCAATTCAAAAATTTAAATGTTCAAATTGCATTGGAATTTCATGAATTCTCAAAATCCCAGGACGTCAAAAACAACCCACCATATGATATCTTAATTAAAAAATATGTGGACTCAATTTGATATTATTCCAAACATACCCATCTAATTAAAATAAAACTAGACAACCCTTATTAATAACTCCACCAAATTTCTTTTATGGTGATCCATATATTATAAATTTAGTACCTCGTAAATTCCCACCCAACCGTCAAGAATTTCATTAGATCCACAAACTATCCTCTGTACATGAACATACCTATAACAACACTATTTTTTATTACACACTTAATTGATGATTTACTACATAAACAAACACTTAAGGAAACTACGAGGATTGATTTCTCTAGAGTCTTAGAATTTTATTAATAATACATGTCAACTTAAGACATAAACTACAACCTATTTATTGAAAACATCTTTTACATGACAACAACATTCCTTCATACCAAGAATTGTATGGGATAACCTCATGACCGGTCTATGAAAAGGTGGAGTTATAAATCCTAGGAAGGGAGTAAAAATGGCATAAAATGAAGAATAAAATACAGGTTAGACAATAGGCATATCAATAGAGCATAAGAGAAACGTGAACATAATGGCATGTTATAGAATGATTATCAAAACATGGATATGTGGAAAAAACATTTAACATGATATTATCATGGGAAAAGGCTCATTAGACCAAGATAATGTGTAAACCCTAATTGAACTTGAATTATCATGATTAAACCCTCATTTCACTTGATGTATCTTAATAATAATCTTTAACCAATGCATTGGAGCGCTATCAGGGAACACCCTTCTTAATCATTAATTTTCACACATAAGTGTTACACATAGATTATATAACATGGATTCATTAAACATAATAATTTATTCTATGGAGAAGATATGTAGAATACTTAAATGGATGTCCTCAATCAATAATTAAATGTTCATAATGTTGAATATCCTTGATCGAGAAATGTGTATAGTATTCACTTACATGATGATTTTGGCATGGGATCTTTTGGTGTAACTTCGGCATCATAACAACATCATATCGAAATAGTAAAATGGGTTAATGATAGATAAAGGGATATCTGATCATTTATAAATTAAATTTATAGTATGGGGGTCATTGAAAATAATATATAACAATATTCAATGGAATTTATTTGCACAAAATAAAATAAGTTCTTGAAAGTATACGAAGATAGAGAAATCCCCTACAAAATTTCGTCATGGTAACATGAGTAAATAGGACACATTAATTGGAGTTAAGGAGGTATATAATCATTCAAACATAAGGATAGAATTATATGGGAGTTGAGAAATTATACCCCAACATTTTTAATTTAAAATAAAAGGGTCATAAAAAACTATGGAAACATGGGCATAAATAAGGAAGGAAGGAAAGTGAGGACCCCTTATGGAATTTCGGCATGGTAACAGGTGTACATGGGATGAATTCATGAGAGTGGAAGATATATCTCATCATTAAAACATAGGGATCATATTATGTGGGAGGGGATAAATCATACCCAATCATTTTTAATCGAAAATAAAAGGGCATAACAAAAAAAAATTGGACAAAAATGAAAAAGGAACAGATCGTTTACTTGGATGTATGTTTCCAAAGGCTTGCGAGAGGCTCATTGGGAGACTGGGGAACCGTGGATGGATTATTTTAAGAGGATGGTAGAGGTTGGTCGAGCTCCAAATGTTTTGAGTGACGATGAATTTGAGATTGAGTGGGTTTATATAGGAATTGAGAGGGAATTCTTTATTATTTATGTTTTGGATACAACATATTAAACAAATCAAAACCACAGACCAACCCATGGTATTTCCCATGGTCTTCTCAAATGGGAGTGGAAATAGTTATTTTATAATTCTAATGGCTGAACTTATTATAATATTAGGATTTCTTATGTGGAGGTGAGTCACACACGCAAGGAAATTTTTTTCATGGTTAAAATATTTTATAAGTAATGGAGGGTCCACTAAGGAATCATAAAATTAATATAAAAACTTCTAAAATCACATTATTTTAATTTTAGAACTTATATTTTTTAAACAAAACTTTTAAATTATTTTCTTACATCATTATTTGGGTCATTATGATGTCATAAGATGAATTATATATTTAAATAGTATATAATTTTTTCCCAAAAATTCGACTCTCTCAGAAAATTATTAAAAATTCACCATTAGATAATTATGACATCCTAAATCCGAAAAATTTATTAATTTTATATAAATAATTTTTAAATATGTGAATTTTTACTTTTAATATAAAGACAGACATTTATCGAAAATTCATGGGTTTTGACAAAATCAACTTTCAATCCTTAATAAAAATTATCATTATATTCATAAGAAATGATAAGATCATTTATATTTAATAAGATTTGATTTAGAAAAAATATTTTATTAAAATATTTCTAAATTGAAAAATCCATTATTTCATCAAAAATTGAATTCTTCATTGAATATTAACGAAATAAACAATTGGTGCTTTAAAAAACAATTACAAAGTTTCAATGAATGTATATTCATTATAAAAAAATAAATCACATAATCATAGTGATAGGTTCTTGTTATATAACCCATTATAACACCCACATAAGACCTTTGGGTATGGTGAGCGAATTTGACAGTCTTTTGGGGTGGCTCATATAACATCGCTCGGGTGGTAATCTTTATTAGCATCCACTTCTCCCATCAGTGATTTTGTTCTCATATAATGTGTTGAATCACATATTGGTCTTGGTCAAGAGTGTTTCCCAGCTACATAACCCCCTTTCCGAGATCCGAAAAATGGGCTTCATGTGGTGAAATTCTACTGGATGAGGCCATCACATCCATTTTTTGAGTAAATTAGATTTGTTAAAGTCTTATATTTATACTAATCAAGTGATCATTGTTAAATGGAAATATTAGTAATGTTAACAAATATTAAAATTATTTTAAAATAAAAAACATAAAACCAAGGAAGTGCATATGTTTAATATAACCATTTTATAGAACAATGCATTTAATCAGATCAAGAGGATGTTTCATTAATAAATTTTTTGGTCATACAATGTTCCCCCTTATGAAATTAATCATTTGAAATTTACTTCTCCCACAATAAAACAGACGAGGTTAACTCTTCTTCATCACTTCCTATGATTCCTAGGTTTCTTATTAAAACTTTTAGTTTCTCCAAAACACCTTGGTGGGGGTCATTGTTTTATTTTATATTACTTTTTCCCTATGATATAATATCTTCACTGGATTCTCTTAATGGGAGAGGTCATTCCCCAATGGTAAACCCTCTGGTTTGAGTAAATGAGATGGTTCAGGTATGTACTTTTTCATGTGTGATACATGCAATACCTCATGTTCATGAGATAGGTTTAGTGGGAGTGTTAGTTGAAAGACCACTATTCCAAAGCGATCAATGATCTCAAAAGGGGAGATATACCTTGTACTAATCTTAACTTCTTCTAAAATCTCATAACTCTCTTCCATGGTGATATGAGGAGGAATAACATGTCTCCAACATCAAACTCTATATCTCATTAATGATTATGAACATATCTCTTTTGTGGACTCTGACCATTTTTAATGTGTTGTTGGATGGTATTAACCTTCTCCAACATTTCATCGACAATTTTTGGACCTATGATTTTTTGCTCCCCAAATTCATCCCAACATGTCAGTGTTTTTCACCTCCTCCCATAAAGGGCTTCATAAAAGACAGATGTATTCTTGAGTGGAAATTGTTATTGTAAGAGAACTCAACCATATGAATATATTGACCCCATCCTCCTTGGAAGTCTATTGAGTATGCTCTAAACATGTTCTCATATGCTTGGTTAGTCTGCTAAAATTGGCCATTGGTTTGAGGATGATAAGCCATACTATTGTTCAACATAGTATTCAGAGCATGTTGGAGACACTTCTAGAAAATAGAGGTGAATCATTGATCTCGATCTGATACAATAGATAGTGGAACTCCATGAAGCCTTATGAATTATCTGATGTATATCTGTGCAAGTTGATCAAAGGAGAAACCCTCTAAAATTTTAAATAAGTGTGTTTTCTTTTTAAGATGATCTGCAACAACCTAGACAGCATTGTTTCCTTTGGATGTCTTCGGATGTCTGGTGACAAAGTCCATGGTGATGTTGTCCCATTTTCATGTTGGTATGGGTAATGGTTGCATCATCACCCTATACTTCTGCCTCTCATCCTTCACCTAATAAAAAACAAGGCACACTGATGTATACTCATTTCTATCCTTCTTCATGTTATCCCACAAAAAATGTTCTCGTAGATCTCAATACAACTTCGTGTATCCTTGTTGAATGGAAAAATTCAAATTATTTACAACATTTAATTGTTCTTTCTTAACTCTATATTTAATGAAACATAATTTCGTGTCCCAAATCTCACAATTCCTATTTTCATTAACATTGAACTCTGAGGATTTACCTTTTCTTGTAGATTCCACTATTTTTTGAATTTCAACATCATGATTTGGAGTATCCATTAACCTTTCCAAAAGAGACGATTGAGAAATATGTTGTGATAAGATATATGATATTCCCTTCTTTATTATTCCAATTTTCGTCGTCATCAAATCTAAGAAGATTAGATCCTTTTCATTTCTCATCATGGATAGAGTCATTGGGTCCTTTATATTTATAGCATCTACCACCATATTAGGTTTCACCATGTGGTAATGGATTGAGTTGTAATAGTCTTTAATCAACTCTAACAATATTTATTGGAACATGATCAAATATTTCTATGTGAATATATACATGAGGATTTTATGATTTTTATATATTTCACACTTCTCCCCAAATAGGTAATGCTTCCATATTTTCAATGCAATGATTAATACAACCAACTCCAGATCATGTGTTGGATTGTTTTTCTCATGAACATTCTATTTCATTGAAGCACAGTCATTGAAATATTCACTTTGTATCAATAGAAGGCCCAAACCCTTCATCGATGTATCACTGAACACAACAAAATGTTCTCCACTTGTGGGTAGTGTGAGCACTGGTGAAATGATAAGCCTCCTTTTCAACTCCTTGAAGCTCTCTTATCATTCATCTATCCAATAAAACTTCAGTCTATTTTGAGTTATCATGGTAAGAGGGTTTTAAAATCTTGATAAATTTATCACAAATTGGTGATAATACAAAGGTAACCCCAGGAAGCTACAAATATCCTTCACTGATGTTGGCCTCGTCCATCCCTCAATTACAGCTCTCTAGATGGATCCATAGATCTTTTATTGTTTGTCAGTATATGAACAAAGAATTAGACCTCCTTCAACCAAAAATCACTCTTTTTGTACTATTCATATTGATTATCCTTTCGCAAGGTATCTATTATAGTGATTAGATTCTCCTCATGTTCCCCTTGAATTTTGAGTATATTATAATATAATTTATAAGTACTACCACAAATATGTTGCGGTAATATCTAAAGAATCTTTTCATCAAGTCCATGAAGATAGCCAGAGGACTAGTTAGACCGAAAGGCATTACTATGAATTCATAGTTCCCATACCTTGTACAAAAATTAGTGTTGGGATATCCTCCTTTATCACCCTTTCATGGTAATATCCTGACCTTAGATCCACCTTGGATAAGTATTGTTCTTTACATAGCTGATAAAAAAATAATCAATAAAGGGAAAATGATACTTTTTCTTTATCATGATTTGTTGATCTCACTATTATCAATGTAAAGGTGCATTGAACCATCCTTCTTTCTGACGAATAGGACTAGTTCACCCCATGGTGAAGCACTTGGGTGTATAAAACCTATATCCAGATTATCTTGTAGTTATTTATTTAACTCTTCATGACCCACAACAACAATTCTCTATGGATTCTTTGAAATTTGAAATTCCCCAGGTATAAGATCAATCGAGATTTCAATATATCATCTAGGTGAAAGACCATGCAATTCATCAGGAAACACATTACAGAATTCCCTCGCAATAAGCATGTCTTAAAGGGTGGTTTCTTCCTTTGAATCAATTATTTGAGAAATACGTGTGCTCATATGGAATTAATATCAACTCCTGAGATATTGGTGTTGAGGAAGATTCGTCCTACTCCTTGCACTTGTACATAACCAGGGGTCAATTCCCACAAATGGAGAGTGATAATGGAAAATTTCATTCCAATAAAAAATATTATACCCTAAATGGAATGGTTTTGCGGAATAGGATTCCAAATTGGTTTGGATGGATGTCATGGTAACATAATTTATTTTTTTTTGTTATGGCTATATGAGTTCCATGGGAATAAGTCAGGATATGGTGAAAATACATGGGATTATGATGATCACCGTTAATGAGGGGAAGAGGATTGTGTGGTTGATGTAGATGGTGATAACCCATGCTGTAGTTTTTTAATAGGAATCGCATGTAAAAATGGGGTTCCATCAGATGGTATGACATTGGATAGTTTTTTATTACTAATCATTGTTATTAGAATATTTTCTCGTTGGATTCATGTGCATATATGATAATGACCTGGTGAGGTGGTGGTGAACAATCAATATTGACAGAGGCCACTATAGTATTAGCATCGTACAGGATTGTGAAGACCAATATTTATGGAGGACCTTTTCAACATAAAAAATGGTTTGCTATGAATGGGTCCATTGGTTAGGCCTAAGGATCACATTGATATTGATACCAATTGGAAAAGATTACGGAAGGATATATATCATCATACCTTGGGATGTCAGGCTATGTGTCCATGGCAGTTTCTCAAGAGGATGTCGAAGGGACTAGTGATATGATTATGGTGCATGCAGTTCGGACACAAGTAATACTAGAAATTCAATATTGTTGGATTTTGTTATAACAAGGCATTAGTGTCATTTATATGTATGATAAAGTGTTGGATCTATGTTAGGAGTGATAGTGGTTACATCATCCTATTTCGGCATTGAAAGAAACTTGTAAACTCTCCCTTATGGTTGTTGATCATAATGGGTGTGTTTAAATTAATTTGGGAGTTGATACTATTACATTATGTTTTTAGTACACTGGTATTATTTTTTATGCAAGAAATAAAATTTTTTCTGTTGGCCTACTAAGTTCATAATTATACCCTATATGGAACCTTATGGTGTGTGTAGGTATTATAGAGTTGAGATCAAATTAAGGGACATGAATCATAGGATGGATCATAGTGAGAATATATGCATTGTGAGTTCATGGTTTCTATTGTAGATGGTCTTGGGTGTTCAATCCATTGAACATTATTTATTTTTGTATTTTTGGGAAAGTACCAATATTAATAGACTATCGGTGACCCTTTATGATTTTGGATGGATGTTTTTATACATGTGAATTATCTGATATGTATATATAATTATTTGTTTCTTTTTATTTGTTTTGTTTTTTATTTACTATATTGTGTTTGAATATATTATTCCAAATTACAATTATTATCACCTTTTCTAATGTTAAAATTATTAACACCATAAGGTATAGTCTCCCCAACATCCCTTATTTTGACCCTCATTATTAATCGGTAGCCTTTGGCATACAGGTAGGTGGATTGAAGGACATGTGTCCATTGTCCCATTAGATAAGGTCTAATGAATTTCAATTTGGGGGTCAACGCAATAAACAACTGTATCTCATTAATGTTATTCCATGTAAATAGTCTGAAAAATTATTAAATGGTGTATTATGTTAAACAATATATTATATAATGATTTAAAATTCATAAAAAATAATACATGAATATTTAATAATATATTCTCTATAACATATATATATATATCCCTCTATTTGTAAATTATCCATTTGTGGTAATTTGTTTACCACTAAATAGTAAAAAACATCGATATAATGGTATTCAACAACCATGATTACGAAGGATTAGAACTAAAATATAATGGTTAAAAATAGCCAAAAAATGAACAAATTTTATTGTATTCAACTCATAATTACCCTATTTTATGAATGTATCAATCTAATTCCACATATATATAATAATTTAATTTATTATAATTTAATAATTTATGTAACTCCATGAGTACCCTCCCCACATTTTTATAGGGGGACCCCCTCTTCTCTCTCAATCACACCGTTTGCAGACCCTAGAAAAAAATCAATGGAAATATCTATTGAAAATCCATTCCCATATCTTAGAGGTCATGGTTTCACAAAAAAATGAAACATAACAGGAATAAGGTTTATTCCAAAAAGGCTATATACAGATCTAGAATAAGTTCTGACAAACCTATTTTATGTATATATCATCATACAACTCATTAAAAAACTATTTAACCATGTTTATATATTAAGTTATGTTTTTTTCAATATATTGATCTGTTATTATGAATATGGTGAAAATTTTTTCATTATACATTTTTATTATATGAGAAATGATATGTTCTAACTCGCACATGGGTACACAAGCACAAGCACAACCACAATAAGATGTGTTTCCTATAATAACTAGTGGGATAAAACCAAGCCTACAGAAATCCATAGTGATCCATGACTTCGAGAGATATGATGAAATTGTATGATATACCCTTAGAGATGAAATGGAGATCAAGTGATCTACATGTTCATGCAAAGTCCTACTATACACCAGAATATCATCAAAGTAAACTACCACAAATTTTCCAATATATGCACGTAAGACATGATTCATTAACCTCATAAATGTGCTAGGTGCATTGGTGAGACCAAAGGGCATGACTAACCTATCTTCAGGTTAACCCATGCAATGCCTTGTACGAAGGAATGTTGTCGTCATGTAAAGGAATTTTTCAATAAAGATGTTTTACTTTATGTCTAATGTTGTAATGTAATATTCATAATTTCCCAATACAATTGAACTGTTTATCCTAAGAGTTTTCTTAAGTGAAATATTATGTATTAAATCATGTTTATGTGTGTAATAATGAACAGGTTTGTTATTGTGGGTATGAGAGGATAGGTTTTGTTAATTTTGCAATTAGGATTAGATAACCCTAGTGAATGCAGTAGGTATATGACTATGTTTAATAAAATCATCCATAAATTTAGCTAAATATAGAGTAAGTTGTTTATCAATAAAATAAATCCATATCTAGATACGAAAAGGTAGGGGTGACTCTGGCATAGATGCATCTAGGGGTAAAACCTAAAACCACCACATTGATCAAGGCTTGAATATGAACAGGTGCACAAAAATGGGTCGTAGGGCACTATTTGTTATGAAACTCCCAAAGGATATTCTTTGGTAAATTCATAAGATTAGTATTAACCATTATTAAGGAAAAAATGCCCCTATGAATATTTGATGGTAAGTACATCATGGATTACATATATTTAAGGCTATAAATTCAAAATTTAAGAAAATAAAAGTAATTTATAAGTTGTCCCTTTTTTCATTCGATTCCCCTTTATTTTATACCCAAAAATTGCCATTAATTCTATCCAATGGTCGTTAATATGAGGACTGAGGCAAAAAAAAATTCGTTGATCAATGTAATGACTATTCTAATGAGAGTCCCAATCTGATGAGAGTGAGAATCTCAAAAATTGCCAAGATACAATCTCAGTTAACTCATGTTTTGAATAGAATCATTGGTCAAGAGGAATGTTGACCCACCCCATAATAAAGAACAATCCACAATCGAGAGCATCATGAGACAAAGGCTGCCTACTATTAATAGACCATATGATCCCTCAGTTGTCAAACAATAGATCCCCTCCATTGGTAATATCTTCTTAATGCTTCAATGCTCTGAACCAGAGAAGGTACTTCTGGCTTCTTATTGTATTGAGGGTGAAGCTGACAAATGCTGGACATTGACCAAAAATATGATGCCTAAGGAGGAGTTCGAGGCATTGGTATGGTAGGATTTTTGTAAAAAGTTTTTTGAAAGAAATTTTCCTCAAACCCTCTGACTTGAGATGGAAAGGGGCTTCATTGACCTTATGTAAGAAGATGCTGAATCCATCAGAGCATACGAGGAAAACATCACAAGGCTTGCACGATATGCCTGCAACTTTTTCGTTACCCATGAATGATTGGTAACCGCTTCATTGGTGGGATAAAAGCAAGCCTACAGAAATCCATAGTGATCCATGACTTCGAGAGATATGATGAAATTGTATGATATACCCTTAGAGATGAAATGGAGATCAAGTGATCTACATGTTCATGCAAAGTCCTACTATACACCAGAATATCATCAAAGTAAAGTACCACAAATTTTCCAATATATGCACGTAAGACATGATTCATTAACCTCATAAATGTGCTAGGTGCATTGGTGAGACCAAAGGGCATGACTAACCATTCATAAAGTCCATGTTTTGTCTTAAATGCAGTTTTCCACTCATCTCCTTCTTTCATCCTAATTTGATGGTAGCCACTTCTTAAATCAATTTTTGAGAAAATAGTTGAACCATTTAATTCATCTAGCATATCATCTAACCTAGGGATAGGATGACGATACCTGACCGTGATGTTGTTGATGGATCTACAGTCAATGAAAATTCTTCATGTTCCATCCTTCTTTGGTACTAGAAGCACCGGTACCGCATAAGGACTAAGACTCTCTCTCACATACCCCACATTCAACAACTCTTGAACTTGCCTTTGAATTTCTTTTGTCTCCTCTGGGTTGGTGCGATATGCTGGGCGGTTCGGTAGTGATGCTCCAGGTATGAGGTCAATTTGATGCTCAATACCTCTAATGGGTGGAAAACCCAGTGGCACCTCTTCGGGAAACACATCTTCAAATTCCTGCAACAAAGACTCAACAACATGTGGCCAAGAAGATGTTAAGTTGTTAGTGTTCAACATCACCTCTTTGTACATAAGTACTAAGATATTTTGTCGAGAAATCAAAGCTTCCTTAACCTCACTCTTTTTTGACAACATCACACTTTTCTATCCTCTCAAATCTTTTTCCCCTCTTGATTTTTCTTTTCTCTCTATTTCTTTGCTTCTCTCATTTTCTATTTTTCCCTCATTATCTTCTTTTTCATTTTCTCTCTTTTTTTCCTCATCACTCTTTTTTTTCTTTTCTCTCAAAATGTGATCTTCCATAATTTTCTTAGGGGACATGGGGTTGAGGGTTATAGGTTCCCCTCGGAGTACAAAAGAGTGACGGTTCAAGAAACCATCATGAGTAACACGCCGATCGTACTGCCATGGTTGACCCAACAACAAGTGGAACTCCTTCATAGTAACAATGTCGCACAATACCTCATCTTTGTACTTACCGATGGTGAACAATACCTTCACTTGCTTGGTGACCTTAAGCTCCCCACAATCATTCAACCACTGAAGTCGGTATGGATTTGGATGCCTTAAAGTCGGGAGTCCCAACTTCTCCACCAACTCGGTGCTCGCCACATTGCTACAACTTCCACCATCAACAATAACACTACATACCTTCCCATTGATCTTGAATCATGTATGGAAAAGGTTCTCACACTGCTCCTTTTCTCCAATGGTCATTTGTGCACTTAAAACTCTTCTAGTGACAAGAATCTCGCCATCTTCTGCAAATTCTCCATTTTCAATTTCTGGAGATTCATCTTCCTCCTCTTCAGAGCTCTCTCTATTGGTCTCCCATTCTCCATACTTGTTGATGATAATGGTGCGACGGTTTGGGCATTCACTAGCAATGTGACCCCTTCCTTGACATTTAAAACACCGAATATCCCTATTCCTGGTTTGGTTAGCCTTAAAAGTAGGTTTCTTAGGTGGAATAATTACCTTGTCACTTTTGCAATCAACCACCTCTTTTTCCTTTGATGGTTCTCCAATCTCCTTCCTTGTATTTCTCCATCGTGTGAAAGGGGTAATGGGTTTCCTCTTGTTGCTCCTCCTTTTGATTTGTTGCTCGATCTTGGTGGCTTGGTGGATCATATCTTTTATCTCTACATGGTGGTACATCTCCACTTGATCCGCAATCTCCCGATTGAGCCCATGTAAAAACCGTGCCATGGTTGCCTCCGGATCCTCCTCAACGTTTGCCCGAATCATGGCAATTTTCATCTCCTTATAGTAGTCTTCTACACTCTTACTCCCTTGGATGAGGCGTTGAAGTTTGTTGTGGAGATCTCTATGGTAATGTGTGGGAACAAACCGCTTCCGCATGGTGAACTTCATGTCTTCCCAAGTGTTGATGGGACGTCCACCATATCTAGCCCTCTCCTTTTGAACTTGATCCCACCAAATTAAAGCATAATAAAAAAATTCAAGGGAAGCAAGTTTGACCTTTTTCTCCTCGGAATATGCATGGCATGAAAAGACCTGCTTGATCCGCATCTCCCACTCCAAGTATGCTTCCGGATCGCTTTTCCCAAGAAAAGAAGGTACCTTCACCTTGATCCCGCCAAGTAGGTCATCATCATGTTGTATCCTTTGGCCTCCTCTCGGTTGTTGGTACAAACTCCTACTTTGTGGGACTTCATCAAGATCATCATCAAAGTTCACCATCTCCTCCTCTATGGTGTGGGGACGACGTGGTGCGGGAGCACGTCGTGGGTTATCATGGAACATCCTTGGGCTTGGTTTATTCTCCAATTCATAAATCCTCTCATGCAACACCTCCAACATCCGATCAAGAAGCTTCTCGAAGTGGCTCACCAAAGCTTGCATTTGGAATTGCATAGCTTCAGGTTAGGGAGATCTACTTCGACTTCCTTCATCGATAACATGATCAATTTTCTTCCCACGATCTTCTGCCATGATAAGTTACACAAACACAAACACACACCGGGGGGGGGGGGACACACACAATGATACACACTCACTCACACACGTGAGATGTACACACTCACACAAGATGTACACACTCAAACACACAAAGATACACACTCACGCACACAATATATACACACTCACACGCACAAGATGTACACACACACGCACACAACAAGATGCACAAACTCACACACACAAGATATATATATATATATTTTTTATTTCTCTCCACTCTCAAAACTCAATTTGAATCCCAATCTATTATGAAATATAATACCTTGTTTAGGGCGATCAAGTGCCACCAATTCCTCCCCAATCAAGATTGTGTTGGGGGATGGTTTAACACAACCCGTTTGAGTGGTAAGGGGTTTATCAATGGTAAAGGGTCAAAAAGAGGGTGGAAAGAAGGGGTAGATAGGTGGATTGTGGGTTTTGCCCGATTGTGCAAGATAAGATAAATGAATAACAATATGAGCCAAATACAAAATGGGGATGAAGTAAAATGATAGAAAAAGTTATATATGAAAATAGAAAGTGCTAATAAGGTAAAGCACAAAGGAGTAATTGTATCTGCTCTCTTTTTTTTTGTTTTTTTGTCAATTCTCTCCAAAAAGTGTTGTGCTTGGAGTTTTAAAGCACAAGATGATTGAACGGAGAGTAAGACAATTTTTTTTCCTTTTTTTTTTCAAAATCTCTCAAATGAAGGATGTGATTAATTTTTAAAAGAACAAAATGATGAGTTGAGAGAATTTTTTTTGCCGGATACAAATCACATATAGAGAATTAAATGCGGAAAGAAGATGAATGAAAATTTGGCTCAATTTATAATAATCCAAGCTTGCACAAACTAGTACAATTCGGGAGGCTTTCAAGAAAAATGATTTTTTTGTTGAATGGGTGAATAATATGGAAAGATAAGGAGGGTAATGGATAGAATTAAAGTAAATGAAGGGATAGACCCCTACCATGTCAACCGGAGCTCTGATACCAACTGATGCGAGATGCACGGGGTGGCCCGATCTTCACGGCGTAGGGCAGCGGATGATGGATACGGTTTGGGGCTAAGTGATAGGTGAAGGGTATGGATAGTGGAAGCAAGTAGTCAACCAACGCTATATGGAGCACGTCCTACTACTTAGACAACGCACTCAAGGGAGGGGTGTGATGGCCAATCCACACAACAATGCACTTGGGTTGAGGCACGGAATTGGGGGCTTTGTGATCTTGGATCACCAATCTAACTTGTAGATTGAAAAGGCAAGAATGCACAAGATCAAGAGAAATTTGGAACAATCCTCACTCAATGGAGAGAAACAAAGAATAATCTCTCAATTAGAATCTTCAATGCCAATACAATGCCATGGGGTGGCTATTTATAGCCAAGGGGGTGATACAATGGTCAAGGGTCTAATACCCTAAAGTCATAAAGTCTAAACCTACCTTGTCCCCTTAAAAGTAAAAAATATAAAAGCCAACAAAGACTTTTGGAAAATAAGCACACAAATTTCCAACATAGCCCACCAGATTTGACTTTGAGTGCATAGCCCACTGGATTTGACTTTGGTGTCCAAAGATGCCATTTCTAGAATCTTCCATGTGGGCAAGGCCTCCAAATTCGTGCAACCATGTGGGCCAAGATTTAATCATCAATTTTGGGCTTGAATAAGTGATATTATAGGCTCATTTTATCCATCCATGCAAGTTAATACCCATTGGGCCTTTAATGAAGCAAGATGAGTGCCTATTGAAGCATTCAACCTCTTTAATCTTCCTCGTGTCATTGGGCCTTGCAAATCCAATTCCTCCACCCGAGAAATCGACTCTATGCCTTCAGCATGGTTCACATCAGGATCCTAGGTTTACATCCCAGTTATGTAAAAGTATCCAAGAGGTTATGGGTACTTAGGTCGAGATGAGTACAGTTTACCATCCACAGATAGATAGCTATATGGAGTGTGTTATTCAGATTCTAGATGATATGCTCCATGCTTGTGTCTTGATTTTAGAGGATATTGAGATATATATGTGGGACTCATTTAATTTTATTATAATAATAGTTATGAGTAATTGATTAGAATGGATCCTTTTGATGCTTTATATAGTCTCCCATGCAGGTCACCTATTTATTTTCCAAAGGTGGGTGAGGCCTCTCTCGTGGGACTAAGTATCATTTAGGAAATATTGATGAGGATCTAGGATGTACATAAATTCTTAGTTATAGATCAGAGTTGGTAGAAATCTTATACAAATCATTGATTCCATCCTTCGTAGGTTTTTTTGGTGACCAGGTTTTCTTGAAAGATTCCCCTTGGTTGGGTCATCATTGGCTCAAAAGATAGGGTAAGTTGGATCCGAGATATGTTGTACCATTTGGGATCATTTAGAAGATCGAGTAGGTAGCTTATTATTTAGAGTTACCAACTTATTTGATAAAAAATTCATGATTTTTTTCATATATACCATATTGAGAAGTATCATCCCGATCCTTCCCATGTTCTTAATTGGGAGGATATTGAGTTGGATCCAAATGTGTCCATTGTGGAGCAAACAATAGAGATCATTGACTCTCAAATAATGTTCTTCATGGGAATTATATTCTTCTGGTGAAAGTGTTATAGATGTAAAAATAAAATTATAATGAGACTTGGGAGTGATATTTGTTGATGATGGAGAAACATCCTCGTCTATTCATTGATATTACTTCTTATAAGTGAATTTGTGAGGAAAGAAAGTGATTTAGTGGGGAGATTGTAGCATACTAACTTTATGTATGTTCCTTTTTGATCTTTAAAATGTTTACTCCTGGGTTTGGGAAGATTTGGGAAGGGCATAGTGGATTTAAAAAGGGCTATTGGATTTTCCTTGTGTAAAATGGGCTAGACCATGCCGCAATCCAAGATTTTAAACCCTACGTTTCACCTATGCACCAAGGGTGGAGCCACCATGCCTAGAGCAGGGTCTGGTCTAGGGAATCCCTCCTTGGTAGCCACCCTACATTCCATAACCATCAGGATCCACCCAACCACGGTAGAGTCTATGGATGGTCCAAAATTCCCAGCCCATTGGTGCTATGGCATATTGAGGTGGGAGTGTCAAGTTGTTGGTGAAGTTTCACCAAGGTAACTACAGGCAGGGTGAGTTTCCACCACACTGGGGTCTCATCTAGTTTGGTTTTTCAAACAGCTGAATGTGCCTCATATTTTTAGGAAACCATTTCACTTGTTTATGGAAACTTAGATGATTTTTAGTAGGGGTATTTTAATGAATTTTGACTCAGATTTCACCTCAACTATGGTTTACTTTCTCTTTTATGATCTAGAATTTTGAATTTATCATTTTTTGGGAGGATCTTTGTGTGGAAAACTGAACCCGCACTTCAAGATTCAGTACTAAAAACATTATGTGTATTTTTTTCATTGAAAAGATAATTGAAAAATACACAGTACATTATACAAACAAGGATCTTTTTTGTTATAGGTTCTGGAGAATTAGAAAAAATCATACAATTTATCATATTTTTACAAAATTTGTGTAATGAACTAATTTTATTTTCATGTGCTACCTTCTTAAATGAAATAAGAACCCTTTAGAATTTCTACTAAACATGTGAAAAAAATCATAAAACTTGGGGTGAGCATAAAATTACCTAGTACGGGGTTTTAAAACCAATGAAAAATAATTTTATACATACTTATTTAAAAACTCTTTTAAATTTTTTTATATCAGATAAATAAATAAATATATATATTATATAAAATACCTTTTAAATGTTTTCAAAAATACTTATCATTTTTAAAATCCATTTAAAAAATAACATTTGAAAAATACTTGGATTTCTCCTTAAAAATATTTTGAAAATAATAATACTTTTATCGATTAAAATGATACTTGTAAAATCTTAAGAAAACCATATAGCCACTAGAAATATAACTTTTAGGACAACATACCCTTAAGGTTATGGGTTCACTCCCCATACCATCATTATCATCTCATTCAATACCCTAGTGTCGAATTTTAAGAAATAATTTTTAAAATATATACCTTTATAATTCATAAACCATTAGAAAAATTTAAAAATATTACATATATTACTTTCATAGAAGTAAATAATTTAATAACGTCAAATCTTGGAAAAATCTCATTTTTTGGATAAATCCATTTTCCAGAAAAGTGTTACTTACATGAACATAAACACATTAAAATTAAAAAAATTTCCTATATAAAAATTCATGACATGGAATAAGAAAATATTGAATATGGCCATATCTAATAATATTTATGACATTCATGTACATACAAAATCATTTTAAGTTTTGAGAATAATAATAATATTTCTTTCAAAAATATACTTTTGAAAATTTAAAAATTTGAGAATAATTATTTTCATTAATAATTTGAAGATATATTTTTTAAAAATATTACATTTATATGAAAAATTAATGAATTTAAATAATTTATTTTGGAAAATAATAATTTTTCCCTTACCTAGAGTCTGATTTTCCACACATGTCCTTTATCTTCTTCTTCTTTGGACAATCCATTTTCTTAACACCTTAAGACCACTAAAGTTATTGTTTTGTATAAACTAAGGCCTCTAGAATGAGGTTAGGAATTATAGAAATGTATTTGGGTAGTTATTGACCAACAAAAAAGGTTTTAATTTGTTTTGGAATGAGAAGAATATGAGCCCTTTTATAGGAGAGAGGTGTGGCACTCTTGAAATTTCCCAAAATATTAAATTATTATAAATTAATTATCAATTATAAATGGATTCAAAATTATTAATTTCAAATATAATATTATTATGGGTTGAAATAAAATCATAAAATAAAAATTAGATAAGTTTTGACTAAATTTATACCCTTATATTTTGGGTTTAACCCTTATTTAACCCCTTTAACTTTTACCATGACAACATGGATTTGTACTCTTTGAGGGTTAGTATAGTTACTATAAAATGAAAAAAGACTCATAAATGAGTCATGAATGACACTATAACCCTTATCCTAATAATTTATCCAAATATAACTCTTTTAAGAATTTTATATCATTTAATAAAATATTATTTATTTTAAAATATCATTAATGTCAATAGTGACACTATTTACTATGCTATCTTTTAAAAATATCAACACAACAAGATAACTTCAAAAAAATATTTTAATACATCCATAAAATGGAAATGTCGTATATAATTTTTTTGGATTATATTAATTATCTAATATTATATTGGTTTTAATATTTCTAATGTTATTTATTTGATTTTTTTATTAATTAAATAATTATTACATCAATGTTGTGAAAGCATTTAAGGTAATTATTTGTTCACTAAAAATTAAAAATAAATTACCATATTAATTATAAATATACTATATTTAAAAATAATATTTATTTCCAAACATATATTCTAAATAAATCCATATTAAAAATGTTATATTTATTAGAATCATGAATGTGACATCTTTGACTTTTCATTAAATAAAATACTATAAGGGTCATAATCTTATCCAAATGGATCCAAATGGTCATAAATCAGACCATTGGATGATTATAGTTGAGATATACTCAAAAAAAAATATTTATTCAAGTTTTTGAGTCATTTAATGGTGCTTATAATTTTAATTAAAATTATTTTGTTGATTTTTCATTTTCTTGCACAAGCACTGCATTAGTGTTGCATAAACATTAAAGGTAATTATTTCACATATAAAAATTAAAAATAAATTAATATCATAAAAATAAATTAATTAGGATAAATATAATCCTTTATATTAATTTATTATGTATATTTACTCATATCCATGTCAGGAAAACTCATTTAATTTGTTAATTTGACTTTTTTATCCTTACAAAAGCATTACACAAGCATTTGGATAATATTGTTGTTATATAGGTAAAAAATTCTAAACTATAAATAAAAATAATCATATATAAATTATATTTAATAAAAAAGTAAATAAAATACTTTTTACCTCTCAATTAATATCTACAAGACATCGGATTTCAATTTTCCAATGCTGTACAAGCACTGCAACAACACTGAAAATGATTTTCATATTTATCATGAAATAAATTATAATTTGCATGTTCTAAATTATTTTTGTTTGATATTTATATTATAATATAATACAAGAGTCATTACATAAATTTAATAAAATTTTATATGATAATTATTTATTAATGATATCAAAAAAGATACTGTATTTTATAAAAAACTGTATTTTTTTCTATTCGCTAAAAAATTAACTTTTTCCAAAAATTATAAAAATTTCACTATAGTCTAAATTTGGTATGTCGATTTGAAAAATTAATTTAATTTTATAAAATAAATTTTTTAAAACTTTCATAATTTAATTATAACATTCATTCATAAAAGTAATAAAAATTATTTTTGAAGAAAATGTATTTTTGAAGATTAAAATGACTTTACTAAAAATTATGTTATTATTTTATAATAATTTACCAATACCTTTATATTGATTAGTACCTATATATTTATTTCATAAATAATTTATTCTTATTCATACCCACTAAATTAATAGATAGGTTATAACTGTCACATTTAAATAATATTTAGTTATTCATTTAAGCTCAATGTGGCGTATCTTATACGATATCGAACATAGTGTTTCCTTTTAAAATATTGGGTTGTTACATTATCCCCCCATTAAATTAATTTCTAACTCTCCATTTATTCATTGCACTTAAGAAAATTCTGAATTTCTATCTTCATAATTATGAAAAACTAGAATGACTAAACTTCTAAATTTTTAGCGTATTTATCTTTTTATAAGTTCAAAAGAAAATTATATCACTTAGATTTTTCCACAAAAGAATGCCTAATCTCCATAGTTGTATAAATCATTTCTCTGATACCAATTGTGATAGATCGAACCTATACTTCCATATTCAGTACTAAAAACATGTTGTGTATTTTTTTCATTAAAAAGACAACTAAGAAATACAGAGTACATTATACAACCAAGGATATTTTCTGGTCTATGTTCTAGAGAATTAGAAAAAAAAAATACAATTTATCATAGTTGTACAAATTTTATGAAATTAACTAATTATATTTGCGTGCACTACTTCCTTATATGTAATTATCACCCTTTTTAATTTCTACTAAACCTGTGAAAAATATTTTATAACTTGGGGCGAGTATAAAATTTCCCAGCAAATGGTTTTAAAACCAGTGAAAAATATTTTTATACATACTTATTTAAAACTCTTTTAAAACATTTTATATCAAATATATTTATATTTTTATATATAAAATTCTTTTTAAATTTTTTCAAACATACTTATCATTTTGATAATCCATTTCGAAAATACGTATAATAACCCAGTCTTAACACATATATAAATTAAATTACCTTTGTGGAATACTTGAAACATCACACAAAAAAATACCCAAAGATCATATTAGTTTACTGCATTTAGAAACATAGAAATGTAAATGCTGATACATCAGTGACCTACATTATATCCCACTAGGTTCTCTAAGAATATAACCCCTCTTAGACATATCATACATGAAATATATCTTCATAGCCTGGGGAAGGAAACAATAAAAGGGGCGAGCTTAGATGCTCAATAAGGTAAACAAGGTAGATATGTAAGCATAATCATGCACATATGGGTATGATAATTTGAACATAACCTTAGAAGATCATACCCTCCATATCAAATACTATAAAAATGAATCCTGGAATAATGATTTATAGTTTATAAGACATGAATCATAAGGGAATCAAGAGTATAATCCATGAAATCATAACACAGGAGTAAGACATGGAATTATGGCATACACATAAATATGAAACATCATTCTCTATAATTTAAGATTCATTTAATAACTTATTAGGGCACTTCATGGGGACTAAAACTACTGGGTGAGACACACCACTATCCCCAGTAACAGTCCTTTCCATGTAATGGATTTGGTTTCCCCATATTCCCAGAGTGGATTAGGTTTTCCCATATTCCTAGAGTGGATAGAGTTTCCCCATATTTCTATAATGGTTTGGGTTCCCCATATTTCATCTTCATGGTGACTGCACCTACTGGGAAAGACACACCACCACCCCCAGTTGCAGTCCTTTCCTTATACAGGACCAAGTTTCCCCATATTACCATAGGGGATCAAGCCCTTAGACTTTATTCCCAACATTATATCACAAGATATAAATATTTACCTAATACATTGGAGGGAGATATAGGTCCCACCCATTTCGTAATAAAACCATTCATACATATTCCACAAGATAATAAAACCTTCATCATATCATGACCTGTAAAAGAGTTGGGTTTTATAAACATCCTATCATAACCCATGAAATGAAATGGGTATCATAAAAATTTAAATGGAATGCATAATGGAGGATTTTTAATAGAGCACCCCATACCTCAAATATTATATTTCATCAAACGTTGTTCAAAAACATAATAATAAAACTATATAATCTTATTTAAATAATAAATAACAGTATTAATGTTAATTTCATTGAAATTAACCTTTTTATTTTATTAATTATATTTTTTTAATTACATACATATTCAGTTAATTTTAGATCATACATTTTTGGGTTGATTGATTCATAATTCGAAAATTTCCTAAGAATGATGAATATAGTCACAGGGGGAACTGAGATATAATGTATAAAATTATAATAAATAACTAATTATCAATTTATGCATTAAAAATTGTTTTAGAACCATCCTTTAAGGGGATACATAAGAAACTAATCCCATCACTTCATAAAGATGGTAACACACTCATATGAAAAAAAAACATTATGAATTTCCTACTAATGGAATGGTATGAAAGTATATGATATATAATATTTATTTAATGATAATAATTTTATGGATATAACATAAATACATTAACTTTATTGTTATAAATATCCAAGATAGGTAGTAGTGGAAAAGGAAACACATCTTATTGTGGTTGTGCTTGTGTACTCATTGAAATCCTTTTCTTTGAAAAAAAACCTTTCAAAACATATAAAGGAAGCTTTGAAAATAATTTTAAACATTTTTTAAAAATAAAATAATTTTTAAAACACATTTTTATTTGAAAAAAATTTAAAATCCAAAGATTTCCAGAATATTAGGAATAAATTTTCTTTAAAAAAACCTTGTAAAATTACAAGGAATCATCAAGGAATTTACTATTATGATGGTAAGTAATTCCATACATTCCTAACATTCCTTTTACACCTTAAAAGTTTGTAAAAGTGACTTAATCAGAAAATGAAAAGAATATTACTTTTAAATCCATTTTTTTAAAAAGGTAATAATTGGGTAATCGTAGGATATTATTAATTTTTTTTTGAAAACATTTTTATAAAACATGCTTTTGAAAGAACACATATTTTCGATCGAAAGAATAAATAATGTTGGATTTTTATAATTTTTTTTTTCTGAATTATCTTAAGTAAAAAAGAGTGAAAAAATGGTACCATTAATGGTTATAACATGAATAAACATAGTTTAATAAAATTAATGATATTTATTGAGATATGGATCATAAGATTTTATCAATGGAAGCATAATCATAAAGAATCTCAATAAACGATGAGATTATAGTAATAAACTGTTTCCACTCTGGTAACTTTGAATCATAATAAAATGGAAAGAATAAAATTAAATGAATATTAAAATATAATAAAAATAATAAAATTCATGATATAACATTTCAAAGGAATTTTATTCACCTCATAGAAAAATATAGGTGCATAACACAACATATGTTTCAAAGAAGGAAAATTGAGACAAAACTAGTTTACTAATTTCGTAACTTTTGAAACATAAACCACATGAAATAGATATCATAAAATGGATATTTAAATAAAAATAAATTTAATTATAATAATCATATAATACATCCATGGGAATTAAACACATCACATATAAGAAATAGGTGGTGAACATAGCTTGTATCTCATGAAAGATAAAAGTGAGATGAGAAAACCCTTACTACTCAAGTAAGCTTAGAACTGTGATCCCCATGAGAGAATAAAATCGTTTAAAGATTTTAATATCATTAAATAAAGTAAATTAATGATATAAAATTCCATAGTTTAGTATATACACCACAAAAAAGCAACTTTTGAATATGGCATGTATCTCACGAAAATATAAAGTGAGATGAAATCCCCTTACCTTAAGTCTTGAATTTCTTTATACACATTAAAACCTCCTGTGTAATAAATATAAGTTTATTATACATATTATAAAGAACCATATTATTATATCTAATAACATATATTATTTTTTATGACTTTATATTACCCATTTATTAACAACTCCATGTTAATGTTACGTTTCGGGTAATATCCGCCTTACTTTTCGTATTTGTTTTGAATTTTTATTCTTGATCCTATTACTTAGATCACGATTAAATTATTTATAGAATGTAAAAAATGGTATAAATATTATATATATTTAGTATATATATTTATAATAATATATATAAGATATAAATATTAAATTAAATACACCATTCATGGAGACAGTTGACCGTACGTACGCATGAACGTTGCTTCCGTTTTATTATCGTATTGAAAGAAAGAAAGTAAATGAAATATATGTTTATATATATATATATTATCATAAAATTATAATTATTATTTAATATATATTATATAAATTTACTAAACACATCCTTAATAAATCCCATGAAAAGTGTGAACGAATCACATCGTTTTGAGGAGGCGACAATCCACACTTCCACAAATGAAGTTATCATTGTTACACAAAATAAAAATAATAAAGGTATGTTAAATATAAAAATTACAGAAGAATAAAGATATTATAAATATCAAATATATCATATATTATCAGTGTGTTCCTCATAATTCCCCACCATGGAAGGTGGTAAAGGAAAAACAAGCAACATCATTTCGTGAGGTGGTAGTTCAATGTACACAAGAATGGTAATTTCGTTACCCATTATATAGAAGTGTGTGTAAGTGCGGGTCAAAAAATTAGAATAAAAACATATAAGTATATTTATTATACTGGTTTTATTATATAATCATGTAATAAGAATATTTTAGGTGGTGGATAATGAAAATAAAACAAAGGATCTTGAAGGAGGATGCTACCTCTTATTCAGGTAACTCCTTTTAGTTTGCACAAAAGGGATTCCTTGGATGGATTTCTTCCCAAGGTGAGGCTTATAGGTTGAGGGGATGGATTTCAAGGAGATATTTTGGTAGATATTGGTCTATCAAAATTGTCTTGATACATGTGAGAAAGTTGGGGGGGGGGGGTGGGGGCCTTTTTATAATGGAGGGAGAGGACACACTTAGCATTTTTGAAAATAAGTTAGGTGTAACCATGTTTTTAACTAAAACAATTCATAAAAAAACAAAAAAACTCAATAATTAAAGGTTTATGGATGAAATATGGCCATAAAATGGGTGTTAGGAAAGTGTATAGGTCATTTTGTCCCTTAAGGTTTAGTCCCTTGTTAAGCTTACTTTTACCTTAATCACTGTAATTAATTTTAATCACTTTCACTAATCTTTTTGGTAAAAAACTAAGTTGATATTATTATACAATAAATTTCATACTAATTACAATCATGTATTTCTGGTTTTTATAAATTCAATTCACATAAGTGGTAAAATTATGTTTAATGCCAATCCTACAGACGTGGTGAGAAAACAGGTTTTTAAAGTGGGAATGTTCAAAAGTTCATTAAGCTTTTATATCAAAATTCAATATAAAAATTATTCTAATGAACTAAATTGGATTAATATATGTATAATTGATATATTATGACTTTAAAATAATCTTATAATATAATTTAACTGTGAAAATAAATTAGACAAAAAAGAAGTTTTGAATTAAAATTCAGTATTTTTCACTATTCATCCAAAAATGAAGTTTCTCAGAAAAATCCAAAAAATCACCCTAAGATAATTATGATAGTATGAATTTAAAAATTAATTTTATTTTATATAATTAAATTTCTAATAGTGTTTAAAATTAATTTAATTATTATTCAAAGAAGGACATAAAAAGGAGTCCCTCTAAGAAAATAGTATTTTTAAACATATAAACACTTTACAAAAAATTATATGTTTCATTATCAATATGATTTATTTATTTGAAAATATTATAAATAAAATTTAAAAATTAATTATTACTATCTATATTATTATGTTTAACAACTAGGTTATAACTATCTTGTTTAAATAATTTTACTAATAAAGTGTTGTTTCACATAAACTTGGTGCTGCATGTAATGCAAAAAAAGTCAGTGTTGCGTGTAGAGTAAACTTAACTTGGTGTAGCATATAATGAAAGTCATAATTAGTGCTTTAATATATAAAAAAACTATTTTTAGTTTTGTGTTAATGATAAATATCAAAAGTGGTAAATTAATTAAAAAATAATAATTCACAAAATCCTAGGGTGTTACAGTACCCTTTGAAAAATACTTGGATTTATCCTAAATTTTTTTTGAAGATAATAATAATTTTATGGATTGAAATTATACTTTTAAAATATTATGAAAACAATATGGCCACTAGTAGTATCACTTGTAGGATAGATTCCCCACAAGGTCATGGGTTCACTTCCCATACCATCATTATCATATCGTTTAATACCACCATACCAAATTTTAAGAATTTTTTTTAGAAGATATATGTTTCTAATCCATAACCCATTATTTTTTTATAATATTATATTTATTATTTTCATAGAATGAAATAATTTAATAACTTCTATTCTTGGAAAAAATATCATTTTAGGAGAAATCCATTTTCCAAAAAAGTGGCACTTACCTGTACATAAACACATAAATATTAAAACAATTAATTGTATTAAAATGAATGAAATGTCATAATAAAATATAGAACATGGTAATGTCTGATAAATTTCATGACACTAATGGTCATACAAAATATTTTCAATTTTTGAGAATAATAATAATATTTCTTTCAAAATTATTATTTTGAAAATATAAACATTTGAGAATAATTATTTTCCTTACTAATTTGAAAATAAATATTTTTAAAACAAAGTAAATTTATATACAAAAAATAATGATTTGAAATAATCATTTTTTCAAAATAATAATTTTTCCCTTACCATGAGTCTGATTTTTCACGCATGTCCATTATCTTACTCTTCTTTGGACAATCCATTTGCTTAACACCTTAAGACTACACGTGTTGAGGTTGTTTTAATGCCTAAAATAAGGTCTTTATAATGAGTTTAGGGATTTTAAGAATATTTTTATATAGGTATTGGATGAACCAAAAGGTTTTTTATGTGTTTTGAAATGAGAAGAAGAGGTGTCCTTTTATAGGAGAGGGGCGATGCACTCTTGAAATTTTCCAAAATATTAAATTATTATAAATTAATTTTTAATTATAAATGAATAAAAACTTATTAATTTAAAATATAATATTATTATGGGTCAAAATACCATAATATAATAAAAATTATATAATTTTTGACTAAATTTATACCCTTATCTTTTGGGTTTAATTCTTATTTAACCCTGTTATTTTTTACCGTGACAACATGAATCTTTACTTTTCTAGGGTTAGTATAGTTATTATAAAATGAAAAAATGACCTATAAATGAGTTATGGATGAAAATTTAAATCCCATTCTAATAATTTGACCGAATTTAAGATTTTTGGGAATTTTATATCTATTAATAATTTTTTTTTTATTTTAAAATATCATTAATTTAAATTTTGACACAATTCAAAACTTTGACATTTAAAAATATCAATACAATAGGATAAATTAGAAAAAAATATTTTAATACATCCCTAACAAGTCATATTCATCTATAAAATTATTTTATTACATTAATTATCCCATATTATATTTATTTTAATATTTTTAATATCATTTATTTTATTTTTTCATTAATTAAATAATTACTGCATCAGTATTGTGAAAGAATTTAAGGTAATTATTTATTCAATAAAAATTTAAAATAAATTACCATAATCATTATATATATATTATATTTAAAATTAATATTTATAGTAAAACATATCTTCTAAGGAACACCATATTAAAAATATTATAATGATTAAATTCATAAACGTGACGTCTTTGACTTTTCATTAAATAAAATACTATAAGGGTCATAATTTTATAAATGTAGATCTAAATGGTTATTAATTTGACCCTTGGATGATTATGGTTGATATATACAAAAATAATAAGATTTATTCAAGTGTTTGGGTCATTTATTAGTTCTAATCAATTTAATTAATATCATTTTATTGATTTTTCTTCTGCTTGCACAACCACAACATTAGTGTTTCATAAGAATTAAAGGTAATTATTTCACATATAAAAATTGAAAATAAATTACAATAATAATAATAAATAAATTATTGTCAATATAATATTTTATATTCATTCATTATGTATATTTACACATATCCATGTCAAGAAAACTTATTTAATTTGTTAATTTTACTTTTCTAGCCATGCACAAGAATTCCACAAGAATTTAGATAATATAATTGTTATATAAGTCCAAAATTATAATATATCAATAAAAATAATAATTTATGAATTATATTTAATAAAAAATTCTTTAAAATACGTTTTACCTCTCAATAAATATCTACGAGACATCAAATTTGACTTTTCCAGTGCCGCGCAAGCACTGAAAATAATTTTCATATTTATCATGAATTAAATTATAATTAAAATGTTATGAATTATTTTTATTTAATATTTATATTATAATAACATAAATAAGTTTTAACACCCCAATATTCCATGATACGTTTCCATTTGAATAATGCAATAGCTTGCACTGTACGCAACTTTGAATTTCTAACACACCATGACCAATCAAACTAGCCGTTATGAATAATAATACCCACTTTTTCAAAATTTATAAATTTTATTTTTCAAAATGGACTTCATTTTTGTATTATAAACATCAAAATAAGCTTAGGGTGATTTTTTGGTATTTTTCTAAAAACTTTCAATTTTTGATGAATAGTGAGAAATACTAAATTCTAATTAAAAACAAATTTTTTAATAAAAATAATTTATAGTGTTAAATTAAACTTTTGAACGGTTTTAAAGTATAATTAGATTATATTTTTACCATGTAATCCAATTTTGGTCATTGGATATAATTTCACATTTAAACTGGACATAAACAATTGTCAATATTTTGATAGTTATTATTTCTTAAAACACGCTTTTTGTTTTGACAATGAGAATTAATTTTAAATTAATTTCTGCCACTTTTGTGTTTTGAATTTGAAAAAATGGATTCCATGTTTTGAATCAGGTAGTCAAAATTGTGTAAAAAGGTAACTTTTATTTTTAGACATTATGAATATTTATTTTGGTAAATATTTTGTTTACCATGGTTGAAGGGTAAATACAGTAAATAAGGGTAAAAAATAATATTCTAATAATATTAAATTACCATAACACATGTATTAACCACATTGGATGATAACTTTCTGACCATTGGAATATTTGAGTCAATTTGTGGACCCCAAGGAGCCACTTGAGAGTGATAATGACACTTTATATTAATTAATTTAAAGTAAAGACAAAAATGACCTAAACATATATCTTTTACTAAAACAATTTTTAAATGATGTCATATAAGTTATCTCTTCAACTATAAATATTAATTTGAAAGATAAAAATATTTACTATATCATGGTATTTTTTTTATAATTTTTAGACATCAAATAAATAAAATTATTTATGACACAATAATGATACCATGTTTACCTCATTAATAAATGATTTAAATAAATATGATTATAAAAATTAAAAAATATACAAAAACCTGTCCAATTTTTATTGGATGATTTTATTTAAAACATTATTCATCTTATCTTTGACTTTAATGAGTTTTGGACATTTAGAAACCAAAAATAATTATATAATAAGAATAATATTTTCAAACTTTCTTAAAGAATCCCTCCTTCCCCTTATAAAAATCCCTCACATATAACCCATTTCTCACACCTCACAATCCCCTTGTATCATCCAACCTCTTCCCAATTAAGCTCCCTACATTCCTATATTACTCTTAGAAGCCTTACCTTAGGTATAAGGCATTTCAAGGAAGCCTTTTATTTCAAACCAAAGGGAGTTAAACGATTTAAAGGTAACATCTTCTCTTAAGGAGGTTATATAAGTTATCACTTAGACTATAAATATTATTTTGAAAGCTAATTTTTTTTCTAAATCATGTTATTTTTTTTATAATTTTTATACATCAAATAAATAAAATTATTTATGACACAATAATGATGCAGTGTTTACCTCATTAATAAATGATTTAAATAAATAAGATTATAAAAATTAAAAAAATATCCAAAACCTCTCCAATTCTTATTGGATGCTTTTATTTCGAACATGAGTCATATTATATTTTACTTTAATGAGTTTTGTACCTTTAGAAACCTAAAATAATTATATAATAAAATAATATTTTCAAACTTTCCTAAGGAGCCCCTCCCCCCCTTATTAAAAGCCCTCACCTCTAACCCATTTCTCACACCTAAAAAGCCCCTTGTATCTACTAACCTATGCCTAATTAAGCTCCCTATATCCCACTCTTCCTCTTATATGCCTTATCTTAGGCATAAGGCACTTCAAGGAAGCCTTTTGGTTCAAACCAAAGGGAGTTACCCGATTTAAAGGTAACATCTCCTCTTAAGTTCTTTTCTTTTATTTTACTTATCCAACCCCTATTCTCTCCTTATTAATTTATTTTATAAAACACTAGTATCCTCAATATACTAGGTTGTTTTTATAATAATTATTTGATCGACACTTACATACACCTCCATCTAAGGGGTATAAAACATAATGTTTCTATGGACGACAAACTAGTGCCTCACGAAATGATGATTGTTCAATCTTCTACTACCACATCTTATGGAGTCCATTATTATGATAATGTAATTATATATGATATATATGATATTTATTTTATATATAAGCTTATGTAATTCTATTTTATATCATACCTTTATTCTTTTCATGTTATACATATATGATAATTTCATTTGAGGAAGTGGGGACTACCGCCCACTCAAAGGGATGTGATTCGTTCATACCATACATGGAACGCATAAAGGATGGTGTTAATGAACTTAACAAACATATATAAAATATTATATTATACTGTAATAATAATACACCTATTTATAATTTGGTTTTTTTTCCTTTTAAAATAAAAAAAATGAAATGGAAGTAGCGTTCGTGCGTACGTACGGATTACCGTCTCCACGAACGCGATGAGATTCATTACCCATCATAACCATTTAGGAATAATTTTCATTTGATTGTTAAAAATAATATTTAATAACATAATATCATTTTTCAGATGAATCATATACATCATATTCATAACAAAAATGACTTACATAACAAAACATACTAAGTAAAACGAATCAGTTAACACCCGAAATGATGATAATACTGAAATATCATTAGCAAAGAAAAATTAGAAGATCATATATGATATAATGTTAATTTATATGATTCTTTTATAATTTATTAACAATTATTTTACCATTATAGAGGAGGTTAACCTACTCTCGACCAAGGAAAAGTACAAGGTAATGGTTAATTTCACAATCTCTTTATTATCCGAGGTTGTTTTTACATAAGTATCTACTGGGACCTCTTTATCATAACAATGTACTTTTTGAACTTTTCGACAAAATTACGGCAAGAATGTTTTTTTTAAGTTATACGGTGGGTACAAATATTTTCCGCCATTATAACATCATCAAAGCTTCCATTACAATCTTATAAGAATATTTTCAAAATAAATGTTTTCTTTTATAATTATATGACTCTTAAATGATTTCAAAATAGAAAGAGATATTTCTCTCAAATAGTTTTTATTTCATCTATAACAACTTACTTATAAATTTTAGACTTGTTCGAAGTTGATTTATTATGATAAAAATCTTACATATTGTATTTAAGGTTTTGTGATATGTTTGACTGTGGATGTGTTATTTTTATACCATTCATGATTTATGGTTAAAGTATTGAAATTTTGTATGCTAGTTTTAATATGAATGTTTATGTTATGTTTCAACCTTTTCATATGAGTAATGTATTGGACTTAGTAAGTGATGGGTAGAGACCTCTATAGCTCCTCGGTGCATCAGGTGGTCTCATGAGACAATTAGACGTGGAATTGGTCGAGGCCTTTCCCAATATGATATATGGTTTTGGATGAGGCCTTAGTAATTTTTAGACTTCTTAGTTGAGGCCTTGACAAGATGTTTCGAAATGTCCCTCATTATACATTCCCTCATTATGAAAATAATATTGGTGGTTCATGTGGTTATTCGAATAGTAGAATACCCATGACTATGTTTTATTATGGCATTATTTACTCAGATCATATTCCCTCCATAAAGTGTTCCTGTATATTATTTTTAAAGGCATGTGTTTTGAATTATTCACCATTCCTAATGTTTATATTATCTTCTACTGTATTGCTTACTCTTAATGAGAGTTTAAGCTCACCCCTTTCTTATGTTTCATTTTCTCAGGATATGAATAAGTTTTTTATGAGTGACCTTTATACATAATCTAGGAGGCTTGGATGTTTCTAATGGAATAAATTAGTGCTGTATTTTTTTTCAAGTTATAATGTTGAACACATGTATGTATCTTATTTCCAATAATACTAAACTGATCGGTCTTTTGGGACATGATTCCTTGTATCATGCCAATGTTATGTAATAATGCACCAACTCTGGGTAACAAGGGTCGAGGCGTTACAGTTGGTATTAGAGGAAGTTTATTATAAACCTTGGAAGCCATTTTTTGAAAAACTCTGATTAGAGAACATTTAAATAAGTTAGACTTTGAGGATTGGTATAGAAGAACTTTATAGAATTTTGGTAATGTAGAGATTTTGTGTATTTTACAAGAAATACATCGCTGTCTGGATACAAGCAGGTAGAGGAAGCTCTAGTATAGATGTACCTAGGATTGAAAACTCCGACAAGGAGTTTCAAGGTTGACTTGGGGTATCCTGGTATATGACAACGGGCCTTGCTGCACTCTTGGTTACGACACTCCCAGAGGATATGCTTAGGATAATTTATATTTTCTTTAAAAACTATTATGAAGGATTTATGAGTATATACTTTCTCAAAGAAAACATTTTTATAATTATGGATTATATCCATAATCTGTTCAATTTATTTTTAAGTGTTTTACATGTTTGGAATTATGTATTGCGATTTATAAACTAATATAGTGCATGCCATTGTATAGAAATGGTTCCTAGTGGAAGTAATGGAAACCGTATCAACCCACGTAATCCATTTAGGGATTTCCCTCCTACTCAAGATAATTATAGTGGATATGGTGATGCAACTGGTGCTGATATGCTTATCAACATACTGGGACAACTCACTCAGGTTATGAATAATAACCTTACCCATATGAAGCACCCTGATCCACAATGTGGAGGATCAATGTTAGACTGCTTCATGAGGCAAAAAACACCAACATTCATTGGGACTAAAAATCTATTTGGAGTCTAGAAATGAACATGTCCCTTAGAGAAAATATTTCATGCTTTGGGGAGTAGCGAAAGGGAAAAAGTTTTCATGACAGTTTATCACCTCACTGGAGATGCAGATCAATGGTGGTCATTGATTCAAAACACAAAGGAGGATAAAGAGGTATCAAGTATGTAATGGAGGGAGTTTAAAGAGATTTTATTAGAAAAATACTTTCCTCATGACCATCGAGCGGATATGGAAAGTCAATTTCTGAGTCTAATGCAAAAATAGGATTAGATTGTCATGAAGTATGAGGCTAACTTTACAAAGTTAGCAAGGCATGCTATAGATTATATACGTAACCCAAGGAGTAATATTGATCAATTATTTGATGGGTTAAAACCATTTCTCCATCGAGAATTAGTCTCACAATCCTTCTCATCATATGAAGATATAGTCTAATGTGCTATCAAGATAGAAAAATAATTCTATAAGTATTAAGACTATAAAGAAAAGAAAGAGAAGAAGATATCTTCTAAACACTCTAGAAATAGAAATAAGGGGAAGAAAGGAAAAGTTGAATATTCATCCTATATTAAATGTGGGAAGAAACACCTAGGTACATGCCTAAATGAATGGGAGTCTGTTATAATTGTGGTGAAAAAGTACACCAAGCTCGTGATTGCAAGGGAAAGAAAGTGGTTTTCAATGTTGAATGCTATAGTTGTAAAGAAATGGGGAATTATGAAAATGAATGTTCTAAGCATTAGGGAAACTTACCTCATAAAAGGCCAAGGGATCAAGGAAAAACTTATGTGATCACTATTACAGAGGTTGAAGCTCTGAAAGACATGGTGGTAGGTAATTTAATGGTTTCTGCAAGTTTATCCAATGCTTTATTTGATTCTAGATCATCACATTGTTTCATATCTTCCCAGTTTGCTAAGAAAATTATATATTTCCAATTTGATTTAACAAGTGAGTTATTTGTCAAAACTCCTAAGGGAAGTATCATTGCAACAAAGTTTTGTGAATCAGTTCCCATTAGGGAATATAAATGTGATTTATCTGGTGATATAATTGTCATACCTGTGATTGAATTTGATATAATCCTTGGTATGTATTGGATTTCAGATCATGATGCAAAAATTTATTGTAATAATAAGGAGGTTACAATTTTCAATGATGATAGTGAGTACCTTATCTTTAGAGCAGAAACGTCACCACATTATTCTTATATAGATCCACCCCCAGAAGCTCTACTAAATTCAATTATTAGGGAGGAAGATAATGAAACAACTGTGGGTGAGGAAAGGAATGTTAAAATAGAGAATGTATCTATTGTGGAAGAATATATTGATGTGTTTCCAGAGGATTGACCTGGACATGATCTAGAATGAGAAATTGAGTTTTCTATTAATTTAATTCCTGGTTCAAGGCCCATATCGAAGACCCCTTATAGAATGTACACTGTGGAATTAGTGGAACTAAAGAAACCACTAGAAGAATTGAGTAATAAGGATATTATTCACCATAGTGTTTCTCCATGTGGAGACCTTACCCTTTTTGTTAAGAAGAAAGATGGATATATGAGGTTGTGCATTGAGTACAAGGAGATCAATAATATAAAAATAATGAAAAAGTATCCCCTACCCTTATGATTTATTCGATCAACTTAATGTAGATCAATATTTTTCAAAGATTGACCTTCGATATGGATACCATCAGTTGTACGTGAAGAAGGAAGACATTCTGAAGGCAATATTTCAAACCAGGTATGAGTATTACGAGTTTACAGTAATGCCTTTTGGGTTGTCTAATTCAACCTCTCTCTTCATGGATCAAATGAATAGAGTTTTCAAGTAATATATTGATGAATTTTTAGTGGTATTTATTTATAATATCTTGGTATAATCCAAAATCTATGAAGATCATGAAGATCACTTGTGAACCCTTTTAAAAATCCACAGAAGAAATGAATTATACTGGAAGTTTAGGAAGTGTGAATTCTGGCTTCAGGAGATTTTTTTTCTTGGCCATATTATCTATAAGGATGGAATCTCTGTTGATCCTTCAAAGAAAAGAGCAATTCAAGAATGGCTAGAACCGACGATTATAACTGAGGTACACAGTTTTTTTGGTTTAGCTGGTTATTATCGACGTTTTGTCCAGAATTTTGCCTGATTGGCTAACCCATTAACCAAGATCACACGTAAAGGGGTTAATTTTTTTGGACAAAAGAGTGTGAAGAATGTTTTGAAGAACTGAAGATAAGATTAGTCAGTGATCCTATCTTGACTCTACCATTGGGGAATGATGGGTTTGTTATTTATAATGATGCTTCAAGGAAAGGACTTGGTTGTGTCCTTATGCAGAATGATATAGTTATTACCTATGCTTCATGACAACTAAAAATTCATGAACAAAACTATCCTAATCATGAACTTGTGTTAGCAGCTATAATATTTTTTATTGAAGATATGGTGACACTATCTCTTTGGTGAAAATTGTGAGATATATACCGATGACAAGAGTTTTAAGTACATTTTCTCATAGAAATAACTCAACATGAGGCAAAGGAGATGGCTTGAACTACTCAAAGTTTATGATTTCACTATACACTACAACCCGGGGAAGGCCAATAAGGTGGTAGATGCTTTGAGCAGAAAGGATCATAGAGTTATGAACAAGATGAGAGTTGAAAGAGATCCTATGTTCATGGATCCAGTAAAGATAGATATGGGCATAATCATGGAAGGTGAAACATCGATACTTTTTAAAATGATTTCCAAACCATATTTACTAGAAAGGATAAAAAGTTCTCAGATAGATGATGAGGAGTTTCAAAAGAAAATTAAAGCTGTGAATGATGGGAGATTGATTGACTTAGTATATGAAGATGTAATTTTGAAATTTGGGAAGAGACTTTGTGTTCCTAATATACCTGATCTAAAAAGGGAATTGTTAGATGATTCTCATAGCTCCATTTTCTATATAAACCCTGGTATCACTAAGATATATAGAGATTTGAAGGAACATTTTTTGTGGGACAACATGAAGAGGGAGATTGCTGATTATGTGTCAAGATGTATGGTTTTTAAATAAGTGAAATATAGAAGGAAACATCCTGGAGGAGTCATGGAATCTCTTACCATACCTGAGTGGAAATGGGATGTTATTATGATGTACTTTGTCATGGGACTACCATTTACTCCTAGAAGGAACGATGCGATATGGGTCATTGTTGATCGTCTTTCCAAGTCAGCACATTTTCTTGATATAAGAGAAGATTTACCACTTGAAAATTTAGAAAGAGTATATATTAATGAAGTTGTAAGATTTCCTAGAGTACCCCTATCGATTGTTTCTAATCATGATCCCCGTTTTACATCAAGATTCTGGAAAAGTCTTCAGAAGGACCTAGATACTAAACTTCCTTTGAGCACTTCCTACCACCCTCAAACTGATGGACAATCAGAACAAATTATTCAAACCTTATATGATATGTTGAGATCTTGATCACTTGACTTTCAAGGTATGTGGGATCTGTATTTACATCTGATATAATTTTCTTATAACAATAGATTCCATTCAAGTATTTAGATGGAACCATATTAAGAGGTATATGGAAGGATATGTCACACACCAAGTTATTGGGATGATATTGGTGAAAGAAAACTTGTTGGCCCAGAACTTGTTGAGGAAACAATGGAAAAAGTGAAGACTATCCAAACCCACATCAAAGCATCTCAAAGTAGGCAAAAGAGCTATGCCGATAACTGAAGGAAGGATTTGGAATTTCAAGTAGGAGATCATGTTTTCTTGATGTTATCTTCATGGAAGGGTGTTATAAATTTTGGTAAGAAGGGTTAATTAAGTTCCAAGTATATCGGGACTTTCAAAATTCTAGAACGAATTGGGGTTGTATATTACCGTTTGGAAATGTCGCCAAGTCTCTCCAAAGTTCATGATGTGTTCCACGTATCACTATTGAGAAAATACATGCTAGACCCAACACATGTCATCACATTTGAAGAAATAGAATTGGAACCCGATACATCTTATTGTGAAGATCCTATCAAGATTCTTGATACCAGAGAACAATAATTGAGAAATCAGACGACTTGTCTGATAAAAGTTCTATAGAGAAATCATAAGATGGAAGATGCAACGTGGGAACCCAAGGAACCTATGAAGAAGAACCACACAAATCTTTTTATGTTGTAGTATTCTAGAAATTTTAGGGACAAATTATTTAAATGAGGTAAGAGTGTAACACCCCAAGCTTCCACGATACATTTCCCTTTGAATAATGCAATATCTTATGTTGTACGCAACTTCGAGATTCTAACAGGCCACGACCAATCAAACTAGTAGTTATGAATAGTAATACCCATATTTTAAAGTTTTATAAATTTTATTTTTTAAAATGGATTTCATTTTTGGATTTGAAATATCAAAATTAGCTTAGGGTAAATTTTTGGTATTTTTCTGAAGACTTTCAATTTTTGATTAATAGTGAGAAATAATTTTTTTTAATTAAAAACAATTTTTTTAATCAAAATAATTTATAGTGTTAAATTATAATTTTGAGTGGTTTTAATTTATAATTAGATTATATTTTTACCATTTAATCCAATATTGGTCATTGGATGTAATTTTACATTTAAGCTGGACATAAACAAGTGTCAATCTTTTGATAGTTATTATTTCTTAAAAATACGCTTTTTTGTTTTGACGACGAGAATTAATTTTAAATTAATTTCTTCCACTTCAGTGTTTTGAATTTAGAAAAATGGATTCCATATTTTGAATCAAGATATCCAAATTGTGTAAAATGGTAACTTTTATTTTTATACATTATGAATTATTACTTCGGTAAATATTTTATTTACCATGGTTAAAGGGTAAATCCAAGAAATATGGGTAAAAAATAATATTATAATAATATTAAATTACCATAACACGTGTCCTAACCCTATTAGATGATACATGTCTAACCATGGGAATATTTGGGTCTATTTTGGGACCCCATGGAGCCACTTGGGAGTGATAATGACGCTTTATATTAATTAATTTAAAGTAAAGACAAAAATGATATAAACATATATCTTTTAGTAAAATAATTTTTACATGGGGTAATATAAGTTATCACTTTGACTATAAATATTATTTATAAAGATAAAAATATTTTCTACATCATTGTATTTTTTTATAATTATTATCCATCAAATAAATAAAATTATTTATGACACAATAATGATGCAGTGTTTACCTCATTAATAAATGATTTAAATAAACAAGATTATAAAAATTAAAAAAATATCCAAAACCAGTCCAATTCATATTGAATGATTTTATTTCGAAAATGAGTCATCTTATCTTCGACTTTAATGAGTTTTGTACCTTTAGAAACCTAAAATCATTATATAATAAAATAATATTTTCAAACTTTCCTAAGAATCCCCTCCCGACCCTTATGAAAAGCCATCACTTCTAACCCATTTCTCACACCTCACAAGCCAATTTTATCTTCCAACCTCTGCCCAATTAATCTCCCTACATCCCACTCTTCCTCTTATAATCCTTACCTTTGGATTAAGGCACTTCAAGGAAGCCTTTTGGTACAAACCAAAGGGAGTTACCCGATTTAAAGGTAACATCTTCTCTTAATTTCTTTTCTTTTATTTTACTTATCCAACCCCCTATTCTCTCTTTATTACTTTATTTTATAAAAACACAAGTATAATAAAAATAATAGGTTGTTTTTATGAGAATTATTTGATCTAAACTTACACACACCTCCATCTAATGGGTATAGAACATAATGTTTCTGTGGAGGGAAAACTACTGCCTTACGAAACGATGATTGTTCAATATTCTACTACCACCTCTTATGGCGTCCATTATGATGGTAATGTAATTATATATGATATATAGGATATTTATTTTATCTATAATCTTATTTAATTCTCTTTTATATCATACCTTTATTCTTTTCATGTAGTATATATACGATAATTTCATTTGAGGAAGTGCGGACTACCTCCCCCTCAAAGTGATATGACTCATTCATACCATACATGGAACGTATAAATGATGGTGTTAATGAAATTACATAACATATATAAAATATTATATTATATTTTAATAACAATACACCTATGTATCATTTGGTTTTCTTTCCTTTCAAAATAAAAAAATGAAATGGAAGTAGCGTTCGTGCGTATGTACTGATTACCATCTCCACGAACGCGATGAGATTCATTACCATCGTAACCATTCAAGAATAATTTTAATTTTATTATTAAAAATAAAATTTAATAACATAATATCATTCTATATATGAATCAAATACATCATATCCATAACAAACATGACTTACTTAATAAAACATACTAAGGAAAATGAATCAGCTAACACCCGAAACGATGATACTACTGAAATATCATTAACAAAGCAATATTAGAAGACTGTATATGGTATAATATTAATGTATATGCTTCTTTTATAATTTAATAACAATGATTTAACCATTATACATGAGTTTAACCTACCCTCGACTAAGGAAAAGTAGAAGGTAAGGGTTAATTTCACAATCTCTTTATTATCTGAGGTTGTTTTTACGTAAGTATCTACTGGGAACTCTTTATCATCCACATCCATGTTTTCTTGAAAATGTATTTCAAAACATTTTTACTATTTACTAGACTATGGGTTAAAGTCATTATACCCTTATTTGATCTTATATGTTTTGAATGGAATCTTTCCATCGTTTTCCTAACAAGGTACTTTATGACCTTTTCGACAAAATTAAGGTAAGAATGTATTTTTTAACTTATATGGTGGGTGTGGCTATTTTACACCATTATAACATCTTAAAAGATTTCATTACAAGATTATATGAGTATTTTTAAAATAAATGTTTTCTTTTATAATTATAATACTCTTAAATGATTTCAAAATAGAAAGTGATATTTCTCTAAAATAGTTTTTATTTCATCTATGTCAACATCCTTTGATAAATTTTACACTTGTTTGAAGTTGATTTATTATAATAAAAATCTTCCATATTGTTTTTAAGGTTTTGTGATATGTTTGACTGTGGATTTGTTATTTTTATACCATTCATGGTTTATGGTTAAAGTATTGACATTTGTATGCTAGTTTAAATATGAATGTTTATGTAATATTTTAACCTTTTCATATGAGGATTGTATTGTACTTAGTAAGTGATGGGTGGGGCCCGTAATAGCTCCTCAGTGCATCAGTAGGTCTCATTAGATAATTAGACATGGAATTTTCCAAGGCCTTTCCTAATTTGATATATGGTTTTGACTGAGTCCTTAATCATTTTTAGACATCTTGGATGAGGCTTTGACAAAATGTTTCAGAATGTCCCGCATTATACATTCTCTCATTATGAAAATAATATTGATGGTTCATGTGGTTATTCAACTAGTAGAATACCCATGACCATGTTTTATTATGTCTTTATTTACTTAGCTCATATTCCTTCCATAAAGTTTCCATGTCTATTATTTGTAAAGGCATGTGTTTTCCATTATTCACCATGCCTAATGTTTATGTTATCTTCCGCTGTTTTTCTTACTCTTACTAAGCATTTGAGCTCAACCCTTTCTTATGTTTCATTTTTTCAGGATATGAATAAGTTAGTTATGAGTGAATTGTAAGCATAATCTAGTAGGATTGGATGTTTCTAATGGAATAAATTAGTGGTGTATTTCTTTTAAAGTTGTAATGTTGAACTTATGTATATATATTGTTTCCAATAATACTAAACTGATCGTTATTTTGGGAAATGATTCCTTTATCATTCCAATGTTATATAATAATGAACCAACTCTGGGTAACCAGGGTCATGGCGTTACAGTTAGAATCAGAGGAAGTTTAGTATAAACCTTGGAAGCTAGATTTTGAAAATATTTGATTAGAGAACATTGCCCTAAGATGGACTTTGAGGATTGGTATAGAAGGACATCCTTAAAATTTGGTAATGTAGAGATTTTGTGTATTTTACAAGAAATACATCCCTGTCTGGATACGAGCAGGTATAGGTGGCTATGATACATATGTACCTAGGAGTGAAAACTCCGACAAGGAATTTTGGGCTTGAACCGGGGTATCCTGGTACACGACAACGGGCCTTGCTGCACTCTTGGTTACGACACTCCCAGGAGATATGCTTAAGATAGTTCACATTTTCTTTACAAATTATTATCAAGGATATATGAGTATATAATTTCTCAAAGAAAACATTTTTATGATTATGGATTATATCTATAAACCGTTCAATTTATGTTAAGTATTTTACATGTTTGGAATTATGTATTGCGATTCATAAACTAATCTAGTGGATTACATTGTTTAGAAATGGTTCATAGTAGAAGAAATGGAAACCATATCAATGCACGCAATTTATTTAAGGATTTCCATCCTACTCAAGATAATTACAGTGTAGCTGGTGATGCAACTGGTGCTGATCTGATTATCACCATACTGGGACAACTCACTCAGGTTATGAATAATAACTTTACCCGTATGGAGCACCCTGATCGACAATGTAAAGGATTAATGTTAGACTGCTTCATGATCCAAAAAACACCAACATTCAATGGGACTAAAAATCTATTTGGAGTCGAGCAATGGGTAAGTTACTTAGAGAAAACACTTCATGATTTGGGGAGTAGCGAAAGGGAAAAAGTTGTCATGGAAGTTTATCACCTCATTGGAGATGAAGATCAATAATGGTCATTGATTCAAAACACAAGGATAATGAAGAGGTATCAAGTATGGAATAGAGGAAGTTTAAAGAGATTTTATTAGAAAAATACTTCCCTCGTGACCATTGAAATGATATGGAAAGGAAATTTCCGAGTCTAAGGAAAAAGGAGGATGAGAATGTTACAAAGTATGAGGCTAACTTTACAAGGTTAGCAAGGCATGCTGTAGATTATATAAGTAACCCAAGGAGTAATATTGATCGATTCTTTGATGGGTTAAAACCATGTCTTCATCGAGAATTTGTCTCACAATCCTTCTTGTCATATGAAGATATAGTCTAATGTGCCATCAAGAGAGAAAAAGAATTCTCTACGTCTTATGACTTTAATGAAAAGCAAGAGAAGAATAGATCTGTTAAACACTTTAGAAATAGAAATAAGGGGAATACGGGAAAAGTTGAATATCCATCCTGTAGTAAATGTGGGAAGAAACACCCAGGTACTTTCCTGAAAGGAATGGGAGTCTGTTACAAGTGTGGTGAAAAATTCCACCAAGCTCGTGATTGCAAGGGAAAGACAGTAGTTGTCAATGTTGAATGCTATAGTTCTAAAGAAATGGGGAATTATGTAAATTAATTTCCTAATCATTAGAGAAACTTACCTCATAAAAGTCCAAGGGATCAAGGAAAAAATTATGTGATCACTACTACGGAGGTTGAAGCTCCGAAAGACATGGTGGCAGGTAATTTAATGGTTTCTGCAAGTTTAGACAATGCTTTATTTGATTATAGATCATCACATTGTTTCATATCTTCCCAGTTTTCTAAGAAAATTAGATATTTCCAATTTGATTTAACAAGGGAGTTATTTGTCAAAACTCCAAAGGGAAGTATCATTGCAACAACGTTTTGTGAATCAGTTCCCATTAGGGCATATAAATGTGATTTATCTATTGATATCATCATCATACCCGTGATTGAATTTGATATAATCCTTGGTATGGATTCTCTTTCAGATCATGATGCAAAAATTTATTGTAAGAAGAAGGAGGTTACAATTTTAAATGATGATAGTGAGTACCTTATCTTTAGAGCAGAAACGTCACCACTTGATTCTTATATAGATCCACCCCCAGTAGATCTACTAAATTAAATTATTGGGGAGGAAGAGAATTAAAAAACTATGGGTGAGGAAAGGAATGTTAAAATAGATAATGTACATATTGTGGAAGAATATGTTGATGTGTTTCCAGAGGATTTACCTGGACATGCTCCAGAATGAGAAATTGAGTTTTCCTTTGATTTAATTCCTAGTTCAAGGCCCATATCAAAGACCCCTTATAGAATGGTCACTGTGAAATTAGTGGAACTAAAGAAACAACTAGAGGAATTTAGTAATAAAAGATTTATTCACCCTAGTGTTTCTATATGTGCAGACCTTATCCTTTTTGTTAAGAAGAAATATGGATCTATGAAGTTGTGCATTGAGTACATGGAGATCAATGCTATAAAAATAAATAACAAGTATCCCCTACCACACATTGATGATTTATTCGATCAACTTCATGGAGATCAATATTTTTAAAATATTGACCTTTGATATGGAAACCATTAGTTGTGCATGAAGAAGGAAGAAATTCCGAAGACAATATTTTGAACCAGATATGGGCATTAAGAGTTTATAGTAATGCCTTTTGGGTTGACTATTGCACCATCTGTCTTCATGGATCTAATGAATAGAGTTTTCAAGGTATATATTGATGAATTTTTAGTGGTATTTATTGATGATATCTTGGTATAATCCAAAATCTATGAAGATAATGAAGATCACTTGCACACCATTCTGAAAACCCTCAGAAGAAATAAATTATACGAGAAGTTCATCAAGTGTGAATTCTAGCTTAAAAAGATTTTTTTTCTTGGCCATATTGTATCTAAGGATGGATTCTATGTTGATCCTTCAAATACAAGTGAAATCCTTGAATGGCTAGCACTGACGAGTATAACTGAGGTACGTAGTTTTATTGGTTTAGTAGGTTATTATCAGTGTTTTGTCTAGAATTTTGCCTAATTGGCTAACCTATTAACCAAGCTCACACGTAAAGGGGTTAATTTTTTTGGACAAAAGAGTGTGAATATTGTTTTGAAGAACTGAAGAGAAGATTAGTCAGTGATACTATCTTGACTCTACCATTGGGGAATGATGGGTTTGTTATTTATAATGATGCTTCAAAGAGAGGACTTGGTTTTGTCCTTATGCAGAATGATAGAGTTATTGCCTATGCATCATGACAGCTAAAGAATTCATGAACAAAACTATCCTACTCATGATCTTGAGTTAGCATCTGTAATCTTTTCTTTGGAGATATGGTGACACTATCTCTATGGTGAACATTGTGAGATATATACCGATCACAAGAGTTTGAAGTGTATTTTCTCACAGAAATAACTCAACATGGGGCAAAGGAGATGGCTTGAACTACTCAAAGATTATGATTTCACTATACACTACAATCCAGGGAAGGAAAATAAGGTGGTATATGCTTTGAGCATAAATGATCATGGAGTTCTGAACAAGATGAGAGTTGAAAGGGATCCTATGTTCATGGCTTGAGTGATGATGGATATGGACATAATCATAGAAGGTGAAACATTGATACCTTTTCAAATTATTTCCAAACCATCTTTACTAGAAAGGAAAAAAAGTTCTCAGACTGACGAAGAGGAGTTTCAAAAGAAAATTAAAGCTGTGAATGATGGGAGATTGATTAACTTCGTATATGAAGATGGAATTTTGAAATTTGTGAAGAGAATTTGTTTTATTGATATAATTGATCTAAAAAGGGAATTATTGGATTATGCTCAGAGCTCCAATTTCTCTATACACCCTGGTAGAACTAATATGTATAGAGATTTTAAGGAACATTTTTAGTGGGAAAACATGAAGAGGGAGATTGCTGATTATGTGTCAAGATGTATGGTTTTTCAATAAGTGAAAGCTGGAAGGAAACATCTAGGAGGAGTCATGCAACCTCTTCCCATACCTGAGTGGAAATGGGATGATATTACGATGTACTTTTTCATGTGACTACCGAGGACTCCTAGAAGAAACTATGCAATATGTGTCATTGTTGATCATCCTACCAAGTCATCACATTTTCTTACTATAAGATAAGATTTACCACTTGAACGTTTAGCAAGAATATATATTAATGAAGTTGTAATAATTCCTAGAGTACCTCTATCTATTGTTTCTGATCGTGATCCCCATTTTACATCAAGATTTTGGAAAATTCTTCAGAAGGACCTAGATATTGAACATCGTTTGAGCACTGCTGACCACCCTCAAACTTATGGAAAATCATAATGGACTATTAAAAACTTATAAGAAATGTTGAGATCTTGCTCACTTGACTTTCAAGGTATGTGGGATCAGTATTTACATCTGGTATAATTTTACAATAACAATAGCTTCCATTCAAGTATTCAGATGGCACCATATGAAGCGTTATATGGAAGGAGATGTCACACACCAACTTATTGGGATGATATTTGTGAAAGAAAAATTTTTGGCCCAAAACTTGTTGAGGAAATAATGGAAAAAGTGAAGACTATCCAAACCCACATCAAAGCACCTCAAAGTAGGTAAAAGAGAAATGATGATAACCAAAGGAAGGATTTGGAATTTCAAGTAGGAGATCATGTTTTCTTGAAGGTATCTCCATGGAAGGGTGTTATATGTTTCAGTAAGAAGGGTAAATTAAGTCCCAAGTATATCGGACCTTTTGAAATTCTATAACAAATTGGGGCTGTAGCTTACTGTTTGGCAATGCCGCCAAGTATCTCCAAAGTTCATGATGTGTTCCACGTATCACTGTTGAGAAAATACATGCTAGACCCAACGCATGTACTCACATATGAAGAAATAGAACTAAAACCCTATCTATCTTACTGTGAAGAGACTATCAAGATTCTTGATACCTGAGAACAATAATTGAGAAACAAGACGACTTTTATAATAAAAGTTCTATAGGGAAATCATAAGATGGAAGAGGCAACATGGGAACCCGAGGAACTTTTGAAGAAGATCCACCCGAATCTTTTTATGTAGTAGTATTCTAGAAATTTTGAGGATGAAATTATTTAAAGGAGGGAAGAATGTAACACCCCAAGCTTCCACAATACGTTTCCCTTTGAATAATACAATAGATTGTGCTGTATGCAACTTCGAGATTCTAACATGCCACGACCAATCAAACTAGCCATTATGAATAGTAATACCCACCTTTTAAAGTTTTATAAAGTTTATTTTTCAAAATGGAATTCATTTTTGGATTTGGAATATCAAATTTAACTTATGGTGAATTTTTGGTATTTTTCTGAAGACATTCAATTTTTAATGAATAGTGAGAAATACTAAATTTTAATAAAAAACAAATTTTTTAATCAAAATAATTTATAGTGTTAAGTTATAATTTTGAGTGGTTTTAAAGTATAATTAGATTATATTTTTACCATTTAATCTAATATGGGTCATTGGATGTAATTTCACATTTAAACTGGACATAAACATGTGTGAGTCTTTTGATAGTTATTATTTCTTAAAAACCCACTTTTTGTTTTGACAACAGGAATCAATTTTAAATTAATTTTTACCACTTCTATGTTTTGAATTTAGAGAAATTAATTCCATATTTTGAATTAGGAGATACAAATTGTGTAAAATGGTAACTTTTTTTTAGACATTATGAATAATTATTTTGGTAAATATTTTATTTACCGTGTTTAAAGGGTAAATCCAGGAAATAAGAGTGAAAAATAATATTATAATAATATTAAATTACCATAACACGTGTCCTATCCCTATTGGATGATAAATGTATGACCATGGGAATCTTTGGGTCATTTTTGGGACCCCATGGAATCACTTGGGAGTGATAATGACACTTTATATTAATTAATTTAAAGTAAAGACAAAAATTACAGAAACATATATTTTTTAGTAAAATAATTTTTACATGGGGTTATATGAGTTATCGCTTTGACTATAAATATTATTTTGAAATATAAAAATATTTTCTACATCATGATATTTTTTTTTAATTTTTATACATCAAATAAATAAAATTATTTATGACACAATAATGATGCGGTGTTTACCTCATTAACAAATGATTTAAATAAATAAGATTATAAAAATTAAAACAATATCCAAAACCTGTCCAATTATTATTGGATTATTTTATTTCAAACATGAGTCATCTTATCTTCTACTTTAATGAGTTTTGTACTTTTAGAAACCTAAAATCCTTATATAATAAAATAATATTTTCAAACTTTCCTAATGGGACCCTCCCCCCTTATAAAAACTCTCACCTCTAACCCATTTATCACACCTCATAAGACCCTTGTATCTTCCAAACTCTGCCCAATTAAGCTCCCTACATCCCAATATTCCTCTTATAATACTTATCTTAGGGAGAAGTCACTTCAAGGAAGTCTTTTGGTTCAAACCAGAGCGAGTTACCTGATTTAAAGGTAACATCTCCTCTTAAGTTATTTTCTTTTATTTTACTTATCCAACTCCTATTCTCTTTTTATTACTTACTTTTATAAAAACACCAGTATCCTCAATATACTAGGTTATTTTTATGAGAATTATTTTATCTACACTTACACACACCTCCATATAATGGGTATAGAACATAATGTTTATGTGGACGAAAAACTAATGTCGCACGAAAAGATGATTGTTCAATCTTCTACTACCACCTCTTATGGTGTCCATTATGATGGTACAATAATTATATTTGATATATATGATATTTATTTTATCTATAAGCTTATTTAATTCTCTTTTATATCATAACTTTATTCTTTTCATGTTGTATATATACGATAATTTCATTTGAGGAAGTGCGGACTACCGCCCCCTCAAAGTGATTTGACTCTTTCATACCATACATGGAACGTATAAAGGATGGTGTTAATAAACTTATGTAACATATATAAAATATTATATTATACTGGAATAATAATACACCTATTTATCATTTTGTTTTCTTTCCGTTTAAAATGAAAAAAAATAAAATGGAAGTAGCGTTCGTGCGTACGTATGGATTACCATCTCCAGGAATGCGATGAGATTGATCCCCCATCGTAACCATTCAAGAATAATTTTTTTTTGATTTTGAAAAATAATACTTAATAACATAATATCATTCTATATATGAATCAAATACATCATATCCACAAAAAATATGACTTACATAACAAAACAATCTAAGGAAAATGAATCAGTTGACACCCGAAACGATTATACTATAGAAATATAATTAACAAAGAAATATTAGAAGATCCTATATGATATAATATTAATGTATTTGATTATTTTATAATTTTATAACAATGATTTCACCATTACACAAAAGTTTAACCAACCCTCAACCAAGGAAAAGTACAAGGTAAGGGTTAATTTCACAATCTCTTTATTATCCGAGGTTGTTTTTACATAAGTATCTAATGGGACCTCTTTATCATCCACATCCATGTTTTCTTAAAAATGTATTTCAAAACATTTTTACTATTTACTAAACTATGGGTTAAATTCATTTATAACCTTATTTGACCTTATATGTTTTGAAGGGAATCTTTCCGTCGTTTTCCAAACAAGGTACTTTATGAACTTTTTAACAAAATTAAGGTAAGAATGTATTTTTTAAATTATACAGTGGGTGAGGATATTTTTTACCATTATAACATCATCAAAGCTTCCATTACAATCTTATAAGAATATTTTTAAAATAATTTTTTTTTATAATTCTACAACTCTTAAATGATTTCAAAATAGATAGAGATATTCCTCTCAAATAGTTTTGATTTCATTTATGTGAACATCCTTTGATAAATTTTACACTTGTTTGAAGTTGATTTATTATGATAAAAATATTCCATAATGTATTTAAGGATTTGTGATATGTTTGACTGTGGATGCGTTATTTTTATACCATTAATGGTTTATGGTTAAAGTATTGAAATTTCGTATGCTAGTTTTAATACGAATGTTTATGTTATGTTTCAACCTTTTCATATAAGGAATGTATTGGACTTAGTAAGTGATGGGTGGAGACTGCTATAGCTCCTCAGTGCATCGGTAGGTCTCATGAGACAATTTGACGAGGAATTGGCTGAGGCCTTACCCGATATGATATATGGTTTTGGCTGATGCCTTAATCATTTTTAGACGTCTTGGCCGAGGCCTTGAAAAAATGTTTCGGAATGTCCTGTATTATACATTCCCTCATTAAGAAAATAATATTGGTGGTTCATGTGGTTATTAGACTACTAGAATACCCATGACTATGTTTTATTATGGGATTATTTACTTAGCTCATATTCCCTCAATAATGTGTTCATGTATATTATTTGTAAAGGCATGTGTTTTCAATTATTCACCATGCCTAATGTTTATATTATCTTCCATAGTATTTCTTATTCTTAAAGATCATTTGAGCTTACCCCTTTCTTATGTTTTATTTTCCCAGGATTTGAAGAAGTTAGTTATGAGTGATTTTCAAGCATAATCTAGGAGTCTTGGATGTTTCTAATGGAATAAATTAGTGTTGTATTTCTTTTCAAGTTATAATGTTGAAATTATGTATGTATCTTGTTTCCAATAAAACTAAACTGATCGGTATTTTGGGACATGATTCCTTGTATCATACCAAGGTTAGGTAATAACACAACAACTCTGGGTAACTAGGGTCAGGGCGTTATAGTTGGTATCATAGGAAGTTTAGTATAAACCTTGGAAGCTAGATTTAGAAAAACTCTGATTAGATAACATTTCCCTAAGATAGACTTTGAGGATTGGTATAGAAGAACTACCTAGAATCTTGGTAATGTAGATATTTTGTTTATTTTCTAAGTAATACATCCCTTTCTTGATACAAGCAGGTAGAGGCAGATCTGATACAGATGCACCTAGGAGTGAAAACTCCAATAAGGAGTTTCGGGCTTGACCTGGGGTATCCTGGTACACGACAATGGGCCTTACTGCACTCTTGGTTATGACACTCCCAGGGGATATGCTTAGAATAATTCACATTTTCTTTACAAACTATTATGAAGGATTTATGAATATATAATTTCTCAAGGAAAATAATTTTATGATTATGGATTATATCCATAAACTATTCAATTTATGTTAAGTGTTTTACATGTTTGGAATTATGTATTGTGATTCATAAACTAATCCAGTGTATGCCATTTTTTATAAATGGTGCCTAGTGGAAGGAATGGAAACCGTATCAATGCGCACAATCCATTTAGGGATTACTCTCTTACTCAAGATAATAATAGTGGAGCTAGTGATACAACTGGTGCTAATCTGCTTATCACTATACTGGGACAACTCACTCAGGTTATGAATAATAACCTTACCTGTGTCGAGCACCCTGATCCACAATGTGGAAGATCAATGTTAGACCACTTCATGAGGAAAAAAACACCAGCATTCAATGGGACTAAAAATACATTTGGAGTCGAGCAGTGGATAAGTTCCTTAGAGAAAATATTTCATGCTTTGGGGAGTAGTGAAAGGGTAATAGTTATCATGGCAGTTTATCACCTCACTGGAGATACAGATCGATGGTGGTCATTGATTCAAAACACAAAGGAGGATGAATTGGTATCAAGTATGGAATTGAGGGTGTTTAATGAGATTTTATTAGAAAAATACTTTCCTCATGACCATCGAGAGGATAAGGAAATGCAATTTTTGAGTCTAAGGAAAAAGGAGGATGAGAATGTCGCAAAGTATGAGGCTAACATTACAAGGCTAGAAAGGAATATTGTAGATTATATACGTAAACCAAGGAGTAATATTTATCAAATCTTTTATGGGTTAAAACCATTTCTCCATCGAGGATTAGTCTCACAATCCTTCTTGTCGTACGAAGATATAGTCGAATGTGCTATTGAGACAGAAAAATAATTCTCTAAGTCTTACGACTTTAAAGCAAAGAAAGAGAATAAAAGATCTTAAGAACACTCTAGAAATGGAAATAAAGGGAAAAAGGGGAAATTTGAATATCCATCCTGTAGTAAATGTGGGAAGAAACACCCAGGTACTTGGCTGAAAGGAATGAGAGTCTGTTACAAGTGTGGTGAAAAAGTCCACCAAGCTCATGATTAAAAGGGAAAGAAAGAGGTTTTCAATGTTGAATGATATAGTTGTAAAGAAATTTGGAATTATGCAAATGAATTTCCTAATAATTAGGGAAACTTACATCATAAAAGGCCAAGGGATCAAGGCCAAATTTATGCGATCACTACTACTAAGGTCGAAGCTCCCAAAGACGTGGTGGTAGGTAATTTAATGGTTTCCTCAAGTTTAGCCATTGCTTTATTTGATTCTGGATCATAAAATTGATTCATATATCCACAATTTTCTAAGAAAATTAGATATTTACAATTTTATTTAAAAAGGGATTTATTAGTCAAAACTCCTAAGGAAAGTATAATTGTAACAAAGTTTTGTGAATCAGTTCCCATTAAGGCATATAAATGTGATTTATCTGCTGATCTCATCGTCAAAACCATGATTGAATTTGATATAATCCTCGGTATGGATTGTATTTCAGACCAAGATGCAAAAATTTATTGTAAGAAGAAAGAGGTTACAATTTTCAATGATGATAATGAGTATCTTATCTTTAGAGTAGAAATGTCACCACCTGATTCTTATATAGATCCACCCCCATTAGCTCTACTAAATTAAATTATTGGGGAGGAATAGAATGAAAAAACTGTGGGTTAGGAAAGGAATATTAAAATAAAGAATATATCTATTTTGGAAGAATATTTTTATGTGTTTCCAGAGGATTTACCTGGACATGCTCCAGAATGAGAAATTGAGTTTTCCATTGATTTAATTCCTGGTTCAAGACCTATATCGAAGACCCCTTATAGAATGGCCACTGTGGAATTAGTTTAACTAAATAAAAAAATAGAGGAATTGAGTAATAAGGGATTTATTTAACCTAGTGTTTGTCCAGTAGAGACCTTATTATTTTTGTTAAGAAGAAAGATGGATCTATGAGGTTGTTCATTGACTACAGGGAGATCAATGCTATAAAAATAAAGAACAAGTATCCCCTACCCCACATTGATGATTTATTCGATCAACTTCATGGAGATCAATATTTTTCAAAGATTGACCTTCGATATGGATACCATCATTTGTGCATGAAGAAGGAAGACATTCCGAAGAAAATATTTTGAACCAGGTATGGGCATTATGAGTTTACAATAATGCCTTTTGGGTTGACTATTGCACCATCTGTCTTCATGGATCTAATGAATAGAGTTTTCAAGGTATATATTGATGAATTTGTAGTGGTATTTATTTATTATATCTTGGTATAATCCAAAATCTATGAAGATCATCAAGATCACTTGTGATCCATTCTGAAAACCCTTAGAAGAAATGAATTATACGGGAAGTTTAGCAAGTGTGAATTCTGGATTCAGTAGATTTCTTTTCTTGGCCATATTGTCTCTAAGGATAGAATATCTGTTGATCCTTCAAAGACAAGAGCAATCCAAGAATGGCCAGCACCGATGAGTATAACTGAGGTACACAATTTTATTGGTTTAGAAGGTTATTATCGGCATTTTTTCCAGAACTTTCCCTGATTGGCTAACCCATTAACCAAGCTCACACGTAAAGGGGTTAATTTTTTTGGACAAAAGAGTGTGAGGAATGTTTTGAATAACTGAAGAGAATATTAGTCAGTGATCTTATCTTGACTCTTCCATTGGGGAATGATGGGTTTGTTATTTATAATGATGCTTCAAATAAAGTACTTGGTTGTGTCCTTATGGATAATGATAGAGTTATTGCCTATGCATCATGACAACTAAAAATTCAGGAACAAAACTATCCTACTCATAATCTTGAGCTAGTAGCTGTAATATTTTCTTTGAAGATATGGTGAAACTATCTCTATGGTAAAAATTGTGAGATTATAATGATCACAAGAGTTTGAAGTATATTTTCTCATAGAAAGAACTCAACATGAGGAAAAGGAACTGGCTTGAGCTACTCAAAGATTATGATTGCACTATACACTAAAACCCGGGGAAGGAAAATAAGGTGGTAGATGCTTTGAGAATAAAGGATCATGTAGTTCTGAACAAGATGAGATTTGAAAGGGATTATATGTTCATGTATCTAGTAAAGAAGGATATGGGCATAGTCATATAAGGTGAAACATCGATAATTTTTCAAATGATTTCAAAACCATCATTACTAGAAAAAATAAAAAGTTCTCAGACTGATGATGAGGAGTTTCAAAATAAAATTAAAGTTGTGAATAATAGGAGATTGATTGACTTCGTATATGAAGATGGAATTTTGAAATTTGGTAAGAGACTTCGTGTTCCTGATATACCTGATCTAAAAATGGAATTGTTGGATGATTCTCACAGCTCCAATTTCTCAATACACCCTAGTAGCACTAAGATGTATAGAGATTTGAAGGAACATTTTTGGTGGGACAACATGAAAAAGGAGATTGCTGATTATGTGTCAATATTTATGGTTTTTCAATAAGTGAAATCTGGAAGGAAACATCCTCGAGGAGTCATGCAACCTCTTCCCCTACCTGAGTGGAAATGGGATGATATTACGATGTACTTTGTCCTGGGACTACCAAGGACTCCAAGAAGGAACGATGCAATATGGGTCATTGTTGATCATTTTTCCAAGTCACCACATTTTATTGCTATAAGAAAAGATTTACCACTTGAATGTTTAGAAAGAATATATATTAATGAAGTTTTAAGACTTCCTGGAGTACCCCTATCGATTGTTTCTGAACACAATCCATGTTTTACATCAAGATTCTAGAAAAGTCTTCAGAAGGACCTAGATACTGGACTTCATTTGAGCACTACTTACCACCCTCAAACTGATGTACAATCAGAACGGACTATTAAAACCTTACAAGACATGTTTAGATCTTTCTGACTTGACTTTCAAGTTATGTGGGATCAATATTTACATCTGGTATAATTTTTCTATAACAATAGCTTCCATTCAAGTATTCAGATGGCACCATATGAAGCGTTATATGGAAGGAGATGCCGCACACCAACTTATTAAGATGATGTTCGTGAATGAAAAACTAATTGGTTGAGAACTTGTTGAGGAAACAATTGAAAAAGTGAAGACTATCCAAAACCACATCAAAATAGCTCAAAGTATGCAAAAGATCTATGCCAATAACCAAAGGAAGGATTTGGAATTTCAAGTAGGAGATCATGTTTTCTTGAAGGTATCTCCATGGAAGGTTGTTATACATTTTGGTAAGAAGGGTAAATTAAGTCCCAAGTATATCGGACCTTTGGAAATTATAGAACAAATTGGGGATGTAGCTTAACATTTGGAAATTCCTCCATTTCTCTCCAAAGTTCATGATGTGTTCCACGTATCACTGTTGAGAAAATACATGCTAGACCTAATGCATGTAATCACATATGAAGAAATAGAACTGGAACCCGATCTATCTTATTGTGAAGATCCTATCAAGATTCTTGATACCAGAGAACAAGAATGGATAAACCATACGACTTGTCTGATAAAAGTTCTATAGAGAAATCATAAGATGGAAGAGGCAACATGGGAACCCGAGGAACTTATGAAGAAGAACCACCTGAATCTTTTTTTTGTAGTAGTATTCTGGAAATGTTGAGGATGAAATTATTTAAAGGAGGGAAGAATGTAACACCCCAAGATTCCACAATATGTTTCCCTTTGAATAATGAAATAGCTTACGCTATACGCAACTTCGAGATTCTAACACGCCATGACCAATCAAACTAGCCGTTATGAATCGTAATACCCACCTTTTAAAGTTTTATAAATTTTATTTCTCAAAATGGACTTTATTTTTGGATTTGGAATATCAAAATTATCTTAGGGTGAATTTTTGGTATTTTTTTGAAGACTTTCAAATTTTGATGAATAGTGAGAAATACTAAATTTTAATTAAAAATTGATTTTTTAATCAAAATAATTTATAGTGTTAAATTATACTTATGTGTGGTTTAAAAATATAATTAGATTATATTTTTACCATTTAATCCAATATTGGTCATTTGATGTAATTTCACATTTAAACTGGACATAAACAAGTGTCAATCTTTTGATAGTTATTATTTCTTAAAAACACGTTTTTTGTTTTGACAAGGGGAATTAATTTTAAATTAATTTCTACCACTTCTGTGTTTTGAATTTTGAAAATTGGATTCCATATTTTTAATCAGAAGATCCAAATTGTGTAAAATGACAACTTTTATTTTTAGACATTATGAATAATTACTTTGGTAAATATTTTATTTACCATGGTTAGGTAAATCAAGGAAATAAGGGTAAAAATAGTATTATAATAATATATAATTACCCTAACACGTGTCCTAACCTTATTGGATGATACATATCTAGCCATGGGAATATTTGGGTCGATTTTGGGACCCCATGGAGCCCCTTGGGAGTGATAATGACGCTTTATATTAATTAATTTAAAGTAAAGACAAAAATGACATAAACATATATCTTTTAGTAAAATATTTTTTACATGGGGTTATATAAGTTATCGCGTCGACTATAAATATTATTTTGGAATATAAAAATATTTTCTACATCATGGTATTTTTTATTATAATTTTTATACATCAAATAAATAAAATTATTTATGGCATAATAATGATCTCATTAATAAATGATTTAAATAAATAAGATTATAAAAATTAAAACAATATCCAAAACCTATCCTATTATTATTGGATGATTTTATTTTGAACATGAGTAATCTTATCTTTGACTTTAATGAGTTTTGGACCTTTATAAACCTAAAATATTTATATAATAAAATAATATTTTCAAACTTTGCTAAGGAGCCCCTCCTCCCCCTTATAAAAAGCCCTCAACTCTAACCCATTTCTCACACCTCACCAGCCCCTTGGATCTTCCAACCTCTACCAAATTAAGCTCCCTACATCCCAATTTTTCTCTTATAATCTTTACTTTAGGTAGAAGTCACTTCAAGGAAGCCTTTTGGTTCAAACCAATGGGAGTTACCCGATTTAAAGGTAACTTCTCCTCTTATGTTATTTTCTTTTATTTTAATTCTCCAACCCACTATTCTATCTTTATTACTTTATTTTATAAAAACACCAGTATCATCAATATACTAGGTTGTTTTTATGAGAATTATTTGATCTAAATTTACACACACCCTCATCTAATGGGTATAAAACATAATGTTTCTGTGGACGACAAACTACTGCCTCACGAAACGATGATTGTTCAATCTTCTACTACCACCTCTTATGGTATCCATTATGATGGTACTGTAATTATATATAATATATATGATATTTATTTTATCTATAAGCCTATGTAATTCTCTTTTATATCATACCTTTATTCTTTTCTTGCTATATATATAGGATAATTTCTTTTGAGCAAGTGCGGACTACCACCCCCTCAAAGTGATATGACTCATTCATACCATACATGGAAAGTATAAAGGATGGTGTTAATGAACTTACATAACATATATAAAATATCATATTATAATGGAATAATAATAAAACTATGTATCATTTGGTTTTCTTTCCTTTTAAAATAAAAAAATGAAATGGAAGTAGCGTTCGTTCGTACGTACAAATTACCGTCTCCACGAATGCGATGAGATTCATTCCCCATCGTTACAATTCAAGAATAATTTTCATTTGATATTAAAAATAATATTTAATAACATAATATCATTCTGGATATGAATCAAATACATCTTATCCATAACAAACATGACTTATGTAACAAAACATACTAAGGAAAACGAATCAGTTAACACCCGAAACGATGATACTACTGAAATATAATTAACAAAGTAAAATTAGAAGATCATATATGATATAATATTAATGTACATGCTTCTTGTATAATTTAATAACGATTATTTCACCATTACACAGGATTTTAACCTACCCTCGACCAAGGAGAAGTACAAGGTAAGGGTTAATTTCACAATCTCTTTATTATCCGAGGTTATTTTTACGTAAGTATATACTTGGACCTCTTTATCATCCACATCCATGTTTTCTTAGAAATGTATTTCAAAACATTTTTACTATTTACTAGATTATTGGTTACATTCATTTATACCATTATTTGAATTTATATGTTTTGAATGGAATCTTTCCATCATTTTCCAAACAAGTTACTTTATGACCTTTTCGACAAAATTATGGTAAGAATGTATTTTTTAACTTATACGGCGGGTGCGGCTATTTTCTGCCATTATAACATCTTCAAAGCTTGCATTACAATAATATAAGAATATTTTAAAAATAATTGTTTTCTTTTATAATTATACTACTCTTAAATGATTTCAAAATAGAAAGTGATATTTCTCTCAAATAGTTTTAATTTCATCTATGTCAACATCCTTTTATAAATTTTATACTTGTTTGAAGTTGATTTATTATGATAAAGATCTTCCATATTGTATTTAAGGTTTTTGATATGTTTGACTGTGCATGTGTTATTTTTATACCATTCATGGTTTATGGTTAAAGTATTGACATTCGTATTCTAGTTTTAATACGAATGTTTATGTTATGTTTTAACCTTTTCATATGAGGAATGTATTGGACTTAGTAAGTGACAGGTGGAGCCCGCTATAGCTCCTCGGTGCATCGGTAGGTCTCATGAGACAATTAGACATGGAATTGATCGAGGCATTTCCCAATTTGATATATGGTTTTGGCAGAGGCCTTAATCATTTTTATACATCTTGGACGAGGTCTTGAAAAAATGTTTCAGAATATCCCGCATTATACATTCCCTCATTATGAAAACAATATTGATGGTTCATGTGGTTATTCAGCTTATAGAATATACATGACCATGTTTTATTATGACATTATTTACTCAGCTCATATTACTGTCATAAAGTTTCCATGTCTATTATTTGTAAATGCATTTGTTTTCCATTATTAACTATGCCTAATGTTTATGTTATCTTCTGTTGTTTTGCTTACTCTTACTAAGCGTTTGTATGATAACCCTGCTTTTATTACAAACTTAAACTTGATTTACTACATAAAAACTTCACTTGATACAACATCTAAGATCGATAGGTATAGTGTCTTTGGGGATTAGGATTATTAAATAAAAATTTATAACATAAAACATGCAACATATTTATTGAAAACTTCCTTTACATGACCACTACATTCCCTCATACTTAGCATTGCGTGGGATAACCTGAGGACATGCATAAGAAAAGGGTGGGATATAAAGCCGAGTAAGGGAATAAACATGGAATAACCTGAGGAATAAAATAAATGTTAGAAAATAGGAATATAAATAGAGAACAAGAGAATCATATACATAATGTCATGATAAATCATGATAATCATAACATGGAAATGTGGCAACAACACTTAACGTGGAATTAGCATGATCCAAGGATCATTTCACATAGAGCATGAGTAAACCCTCATTGCACATGAAGCACGAGTAAACCCTCATTTCACTTGGATTATCATGAGAAAAACCTAATTTCATAGAACATATCACGATACTATACTTTATTCAATGAATTGGAGTGCTATCAGGGCGTACCCTTCTTTAAACATTTCATTTCATGCATAAGTGTGCCACATGGATCATAAAACATTGAATCATTCAACATACTCATTTATTCCACAATACAAGAATGTGGAATAAATACATTAAACTCTTTAAACAATAAGTTAATGTTCAAAAATGTGAATTCCCTTGATAGAGAAATGGGCATGGTATTCACTACACAATGACTTTGGCTTGAAAAAATGCGGTGCAATTTCGACAGCATAACAACGTGACATAAGAACTTATAAAAATAGTTGATGAGAGAGAAAGGGGTGTATCATCATATTTACATGACATGGATAGTAAGGGGGTCATTTAGATACATGTCTAATAAATTTAATGGAATTTAGATTCATGATACAAAAGAATTGCTTGAATGTAAATGAGGAGAGGGAAATTTCTTTCGGAATTTCGGCATAGTAATGGGTGTACATGGGAGGCACTTAATGAGAGAGAAAGGGGTATCCCATCATTCAAACATAAATAAGGAAGTATATGGGAGGTGAAAAACCATTCCCCAACATTTATAATTGAAATTAAAACGTCATAACAACTTAAATAAAATTAGACGAAAGTGAGAAAGGAAAAAAAACCTTACTTGGAAGTGTGCTTCAAAATGCTTGAGAGAGGCTTGAGAGAGGCTTATTGGGAGGTTGGGGAACCTTTGAAGGATTCTAGAGAGTATGTCAGAGGTTGGATGAACTCCAAAGGCTTTGAGTGCGGAGGAAGTGGGAGCTTGGGTGGGTTTATATAGAAAAGGTGAGGGAATTATTTATTATTTAGGTTTGGGACCCTCACATTAAACTAATACAAAACACAAAACATCACATGGTTTTTGGAAAAGGGAAGTGGAAAACAATATTTTACAATGCCAAAGTCCAAACTTCTTAAAATAATGAGGTTGCTTATGTGGAGGTGAGTCACACTCTCAAGGAAAACAATTTAAAAAGAAAAGATGTTTAATAAGTCTTAAAGGGTTCATAAATGCTTTGTAAAATAAGTCAAACACACCCAAAATCACATTATTTTATTGTTAAAACATATATTGGCCGAACATAAAGCTCTTAGTATTTTATTACATCACTATTGGGTCATTATGATGTCATAAAACACATTATATATTTAAACGATATTTAATTTTTACCCAAAAATTTGACTCTCAGAAAATTATGAAAAATTCACCGTTGGATAATTTCAACATCCTGATTCCATAAATAATATTTATTTTGTCTAAATAATTTTCTAAATATGTTAATTTTAACTTTTAAAATAAAAATTTAAATTTATCGAAAATTCACAGGTTTTGAAAAAAATGGCTTTTGAACCTTAATAAAAATTACAATTGCATTCATAAAATTATATGATCATTTATATTTAATAAAAATAATTTAATAATAATAATAAAATTTTATTAAAATATTATTTAATTCAAAAATCCATTAATTCATCATAATATATTTCTTAGTTAAACATTAACTGAAAATACTATTTGTGCTTAAAAAAAACTATTTACAAGGTAACAATAATAAAATGAAAGCATATTCATTATTATATACCAAAAATAATGCACATAAACATAGTACTAGGGTATTGTTAAATAACTCCTTAAAACACCCACATAAGACCAAAGGGTGAGGTGTGCGATGGTGACAAACTCTTGGGGTGGCTCGGATAACATTGCTCGCCTGGTGATCTCTATCAACTTCCACTTCTCCCATAGGAAGTTCTGTTCGAGCTTAACCTATTGAAGCTCAGCTTGGGCTTGGTCAAGAGTGAAGCCCAATGATGCCACCTCTTTTCTGAGCTTTGACAAATGGGCTTTGTATGGAGAAATTCTACTGGATGAGGCCATTGCTTCCTTTGTCTGAGTAAATTGTATTTGTTAAAGCCCATATTTATACTAATCATGTGATCACTGTTCAACAGCTACAAAAGCAACAGTCAAAATTCATAATTGTATTTTAAAATCAAAAAACAAAAGAAGTGCATAGGTTGTATAACCATTTCACATATTAAGAAATTTAATTATATCTATATGGATTTTCATTAACAAAGGTTTGGGTCGTTACAATCTTCCCCCTTAAGAAATTTCACCCTCAAAATTTCATTTTACATTCTAGGACACAAAAAGATGTGGGTACTTTTCCTTCATTGCTTCCTCTAGTTCCCATGTTTCCTCTTCGTACTTATGGTTTCGCTATAGTACCTTGACCAAATGAGTAGTCTTGTTGTGTAGGACTTTGTCTCTACGATCCATGATCTTCATTGGTTGCTCCTCATAGGAAATATCATCCTCCAACTGTACCACCTCAGAAGATTGTACATCTGAAGGGTCTGGTATATACTTTCTTAAGAGGGATACATGAAATACATCATGTAATTTGGCCATAGTAGGTGGAAGTGCTAGTTGATAGGCTACAGCCCCGACACGATCAAGAATATTGAAGGGGCCGATGAACCTAGAACTTAACTTCCCTTTCTTTCCAAACCTCATGACCTTCTTCCACGAAGATATGCATAGAAATACCATGTCCCCTACTTTAAACTCAAGGTTTCATCAACGTTTACCTGCATAACTCTTATGTCGACTCTGGGATTCCTTGATATGATTTTGAATGGTTTTCACCTTCTCCACCATTTTTTTAATCATTTCAGGTCCTAGCATCTTACGCTCACCGACTTCATCCCAACATGCCGGTGTTCTGCACCTCTTCCCATACATGGCTTCATAAGGTTCCATTTGGATGCTCAAGTGGAAACATTTTTTAAGATAACTCAACCAGAGGAAGATCTTGATCCCACCCGCCTTTTAATTCCATTGAGAATGCTCTAAACATGTCCTCAAGTGTTTAGATAGTCCACTCGGATTGGCCATCAATTTGAAGATGATAAGCCGTACTGAAGTTCATCTCAGTATCCAAATCATGTTGAAGACTCTTCCAAAAATTTGAGGTGAATCTAGGATCACGGTCGGATAAAATAGATAGTGGTACTCCATTCAGCCTTACCACTTCCTTGAAATAAATCCGTGAAAGTTGATCCAATGATAAGTCCTATCGAATCGTGATAAAGTGAGTTGTCTTTGTAAGACGATCCACGATGACCCATATAGTATTATTTCCTCTAGATGTCTTTGGAAGTCCAATGAAAAAGTCTATGGTAATGTTCTCCCACTTCCATGCTGGTATGGGTAGTTTTTTCATCATCCCCTTAGATTTTTGTCTCTTAGCCTTCACTTGTTGACATACCAAACACTTTGATGTATATTCAACAATCTCCCTCTTCATATTGTCCCACCAAAAGTTTTCTCGGAGATCTCGATACATCTTTGTGATTCCTGTGTGGATAGAGAAGGTTGAGATATGTGCATCATTCAATAGCTCCTTCTTTATCTCTAGATCAGATGGTACACATATTCACATCCCAAATCTTACAAATCCTTCCTCATCAACTTTGGAATTAGAGGATTTCCCATTTTTAACAGCTTCTACCATTTTCTGAATTTCCACATATTTTCTTTGAGCAGTCTTTATTCTCTCTAAGAGGGATGGTTGAGCAATCATTTGAGAAAGGATTGATGATGTTCCTCCCTTAATGATTACCATGTTCATCCTTTGAAAATCTAAGAAGATCATATCCTTTTCAATTATCATCATTGATAAAGACGCATGATCTTTTCTACTTAGAGCATCCGTCACCTTGTTTGCCTTACCGAGATGGTAGTGGATTGAGCAGTCATAATCCTTGATGAGATCTATCCATCTTCGTTGGCACATATTAAGCTATTTCTGTGTAAATATATATATTTGGGACTCTTGTGGTTAGTATATATCTCACATTTCTCCCCATAGAGATAATGCCGCCAGATTTTCAAGGCAAAGATCACAGCTGCCAACTCCAGATCATGCGTTGTATAGTTTTGATCATGGATTTTCAACTACCTTGAGGCATAGGATATCAATTTATCATTTTTCATCATCACACAGCCTATTCCCTTCTTAGAATCATCACTATACACCACAAAGAGTTCTCCACTTGTAGGGAGTCTGAGTACTGGCGTAGTGATAAGCCTCTTTTTCAACTCCTTGAAACAGTCTTTACATTCCTATGTCCAAACAAACTTTACTCCCTTCTATGTCAGCATGGTCATTGGGCTTGAAAATTGTGAAAAATTCTTCACAAATCGTCGATAATATCCTGCTATACCCAAAAATCTACAGATATCCATTAGAGAAGTTGTCCTGGGCCACTCTTCAATTGCCTTCGTCTTGGTAGGGTCCACAGATATCCCTTTGCTGGTGATAACATGCCCCAATAATGATACTTCCTCCATAAAGAACTCACATTTACTGTACTTTGCATACAAATTCTATCTTCTCAAAGTCTTTAACATAGTTTTCAAATTCTCCTCATGTTCCTCCTTTCTCATGGAGTATATCAGAATATCATCAATAAAGACTACCAAAAATTTGTCAAGGTAATCTATAAAGAATCAATTTGTTAAATCCATGAAAATTGTTGGAGCATTAGTGAGTCCGAAGGGCATCACTATGAACTCATAGTGTCCATACCTCGTTTGAAAGGCAATCTTGGGAATATATTCTTTCCTCACCTTTAATTGGTGATATCCTGACCAAAGGTCTACCTTAGAGAAATAACTGGCCCCACAAAGATGATCAAACAAGTCATCTATCCATGGAAGGGGATACTTGTTCTTTATCATGATTTTATTGAGCTCATGATAATCAATGAAGAGGTGCATTGATCCATCCTTCTTCTTTACGAAGAGGATCGGCGCACCCCACGGTGAAGCACTCAGGCGTATAAAACCCTTCTCCATATTCTCCTGTAACTTCTTCTTCAACTCCTCTAGCTCTACGATGGCCATTCTGTAATGTGTCTTTGAGATTGGTAGAGATCCAGGGATAAGTTCAATTGAGAACTCAACCTCTCTGTACAGAGGAATACTAGGAAACTCTTTAGGGAATACATCAGTGTAATACCTCATGATGGGAATGTATTCAAGCATGATTCTATTCTTTATATCAATCATTTGAGATAGATATTCTTGCTCATAAGGCAGCAATATCCACACATTAGATGATGATTCGAAATGAGATTCATCTCCCTCCTTGCACTTGTAAAGAATTGGAGGATGCTTCAGGATGTGAAGAGTGATCTCACTTTCCCAGCAGTTGATAGTGGATTTGTATAAAGACAACCAATCCATGCCCAAGATAGAATCAAACTCCACTAAAGGAAGTATGACGAGATTTTTTGGGAGGTTCAGTTCACAAACATTAATCGGGGAGGAGTTATAAACCATGGATGCAATGATTTTCCCATTTTCTGTTCCCACATATAACTTTTCCTCCAAATTTTGAGGTGGTGTTTGAATTGTTCTACTAAACTTGTAAGATATGAAAGAATGAATAGAACCAAAATCAAATAGTACATTCTCTATTCTTGATTGAATAACTAGTGTACCTGTCACCACATAGTTTTCCAGCTCCACCTCAGTGGTAGTGATAGCATAGGCCCTTCATTGTTGTCTCGGAGGTTGTTGTTGATTGCCTCTGACAACCCTCGGCTTAGGGCAATGGTTTTCATAATGCCCAAGCTCCTTGCAGTTATAACACTACACTGATAGCTGAGTGTTGATCTAAAACTTCATTTCTTCTTCAACATTAGTAGAATTTCTCATATCCCCTTGGCAGTTCTTGGCCAGATGACCAAACATTCCACATTTAAAGCAATTTCGGGTTCCCTTGAGACAGTTACCAGGATATTTATTCCCACAATTTTTTCAAGGGGAAAAGTCAGGCTTCTTTCCATCATGGAATTTGTTTGATGGACCACCCATGTTGTTCTCCATCTTTCGCTTCTATTCACTGGGCCCAAGAGACCACTGAGAGTCTCCAATATCCATTTCAACCTTGAGGGCATGACAGAAAATATTCTCATAACTATCGAAGTCTCTAATCACCAATGATTTTCGTAGACTCAGATTTAGTCTGCTAAAGAAGCGATACACCTTGCTTTAGGTGTTCATGACAAAGCCAGAGGAATACCTTACAATCCTTGTAAAGTTTGCTTCATACGCCCCGATGAACTCATCTTCCTTCTACTTGAGTCCGAGGAACTCTCATTCCATCTTGAGATGGAGGGTTCAAGGAAAATATTTGTTGAAAAACATCCTCTTGAATTCCTCCCAATTCATGGAATCAATTTCCTCTTAGGACGTTGTATCCTTGATCAGTGTCTAGCACTGATCAACTACCCCATCAAAATAATAGACTGCCAGTACAAATTTTTCCTCTTCTGAGAACTGGAGGATGGATATATCTTTTCAATAGAGTTAATCCATTGTTCCTCAAGGAGGGGATCAGAAGATCTACTAAACATGGGAGGCCTTTTCCGCATGAAGGATTCTATCACAACTTGCTCTTTTCATGGAGGAGGAGGGAGTTCTGCCTGATTCAAGTTATTATTCATAACTCGATCCGTCTGAGCAAGTACTATCATGAAGTTTTGAGCACCCACTCCCATCATATCAGGCATATACTTAGGGCAATCTTCACATTTGCTATCACATTGGTTGTTGGAACATGTTCTTCTATTTCCTTCCATTAACTAAGAAAAAGAACGTATAATTAGAGGTCGTAAATACTTAGCGATTGTTCCTGAAAAGGAAACTTTGAACATAAAAGTATAAACTTATATAAAATAATTATATCCCAACTTGTGATTTCTTATGTTTAAATCTAGGTTATCCTCAATCTATTTCTTTACTTATATTCTTATGGGGGGTTTTTTTTGTCCCTTAATAATGGTTTGTACTAATCTCGTGAATCTACCAAATAATATCCCCCGGGAGTGTCGTAACCAAGAGTGCAGTAAGGCAGGTTTTCATGCACCAATTCCCATTCGAGTCTATCTCAAAGAAGTGTTTTCGGGTTTTACCCTTAGGATACATCTGTGCCAGAGATGCCTCATCCTGCTTGTATCTAGACAGGGATGCATTTGGTCGATAAACCAATTATTCAATACTCACCAAAACTTAGGGATGTTTTTACTATACTTAGTCTTGTCTCTAAGTATTTACTAGGGTTTTATAATCCTAATCCCAAAAATAACTAAACCTATCTTCTGATACCAACTATGATAACCCTACTTTTATAACAAACTTAAACTTGATTTAGTACATAAAAGCTTCACTTGATAAAACATAGAAGATTGAGAGGTATAGTGTCTTTGGGGATTAATATTATTACATAACAACTTAGAAAATAAAACATGCAACATCTTTATTGAAAACATCCTTTACATGACCACTATATTCCCTTATACTTAGCATTGCATGGGATAACCTAAGGACATGCATAAGAAAAGGGTGAGATATAAAGCAAAGTAAGGGAATAAACATGGATTAAAATGACGAATAAAATACATGTTAGACAATAGTCATATCAATAAAGAACAATAGAATCATATAAAAAAAGGCATGATAAAGCATGATAATCATAACATGGAAATGTGACAATAACACTTAACATGGAATTAGCATGAGCCAAGGCTCATTGAACATATAACATGAGTAAACCCTCATTGAACATGAAGCACGATTAAAACCTAGTTGAACTTGAATTATCATGAGTAAAACCTCATTTCACATAACATATCATGATACTATACTTTACCCAATGCATTGGAGTGCTATCAGGGCGCACCCTTCTTTAAACATTTCATTTCATGCATAAGTGTGCCACATGGATCATAAAACATTGAATCATTCAACATAATCATTTATTACAAGATAAAAGAATGTGTAATACATACATGAAACTCTTTAAACAATAAGTAAATGTTCAAAAAGGTGAATACCCTTGATAGAGAAATGGGAATGATATTCACTACATAATGACTTTGGCTTGGAAAAACTCGGTGAAATTTCGGCAACATAACGACATGACCTAAGAACTTATAAAAATGGTTTATGAGAGAGAAAGGGGTGTATCATCATATTTACATGACATGGACAGTAATGGGGGTCATTTAGATACATGCCCAACAAATTTAATGGAATTTAGATTTATGATACAAAAGAATTGCTTTAATGTAAATGAGGAGAGGGAAATTTCTTTCAGAATTTCGACATAGTAACGGGTGTAAATGGGTGGAACATAATGAGAGAGAAAGGTGAATACCATCATTAATACATAAAGAGGGCAGTATAGGGAAGGTTATAAACCATACCACAACATTTATAATTGAAATTAAAAGGTCATAACAACTTAATGAAAATTGGGCTAAAATGAGAAAGGAAAACAAACCTTACTTGGAAGTGTGATTCCAAAGGATTGGGAGAGGCATAAGAGTGGATTATTGGGATATTGGGGCACCTTGGGAGGATTATAGAGAGATGATGTCAGATGTTGGATGAACTCCAAAGTCTTTGAGCGAGGAGGAAGTGGGATCTTGGGTGGGTTTATATAGGAAAGGTGAGGGAATTCTTTATTATTTAGGTTTGGGAACCTCACATTAAACTAATCCAAACCACAAACCATCCCATGGTTTTTTCCCATGGTTTTTGGAAAAGGGAAGTGTAAAAAAATATTTTACAAGGCCAAAGTCCTAACTTCTTAAAATAATGAGGTTTCTTATGTGGATGTGAGTCACACTCCCAAGGAAAAAAATGTAAAAAGACAAGATGTTTAATAAGTCTTAAAGGGTTCATAAATGCTTTTTAAAATAAGTCAAACACACCCAAAATGACATTATTTTATTGGTAAAACATATATTGGCCGAACATAAAGCTTATAGTATTTTATTATATCACTATTGGGTCATTATGATGTCATAAAACACATTATATATTTAAACGGTATTTAATTTTTACCCAAAAATTTGAGTGTCTCTGAAAATTTTGAAAAATTAACCGTTGGATTATTTCGACATCCTGATTCCAGAAATAATATTTATTTTATCTAAATAAATTTTTAAATATGTTAATTTTTACTTTTAAAATAAAAATCAACATTTATAAAAAATTCACGGGTTTGACAAAAATGGCTTTCGAACCTTAATAAAAATTACAATTGCATTCATAAAATTATACGATCATTTATATTAAATAAAAATTAATTTAATAATAATAACAATATTTTAATAAAATATTATTTAATTCAAAAATCCATTAATTCATCAAAATATATTTCTTAGTTGAACATTAACTAAAAATACTATTTGTACTTAAAAAAAACTATTTACAAGGTAACAATAATAAAATGAAAGTATATTCATTATTATATACCAAAAATAATGGACATAAACATAGTACTAGGGTCTTGTTAAATAACCCCTTAAAAACCCACATAAGACCAACATGTGATGTGTGCGATGGTGACAGACTCTTGGGGTGGCTCAGATAACATTGCTCGCGTGGTGATATCTATCAACTTCAACTTATCCCGTAGGTGGTTCCATTTGAGCTTAACCTATTGAAGCTCGGATTGGGATTGGTCAATAGAGAATCCCAATGATGCCACCTCTTTTACAAGCTCCAAAAAATGGGCTTCGTATGTAGAAATTCTACTGGATGAGGCCATTGCTTCCTTTGTCTGAGTAAATTGGATTTGTTAAAGCCCATATTTATACTAATCATGCGATCACTGTTCAACAGATACAAAAGAAACTTTCACAATTATTAATGGTATTTTAAAATATAAAAACAAAATAAGTGAATATTTTGTATAACCATTTCACATATTAAGAAATTTAATTATATCTAGAGGGATTTTCATTAACAAAGGTTTGGGTCATTACAGTTTGAGCTCACCCCTTTCTTATGTTTCAGTTTCCCAGGATATGAAGAAGTTAGTTATGAGTGACTTGAAAGTATAATATTCTAGTCTTGGATGTTTCTAATGGAATAAATTAGTGTTGTATTTCTATTCAAGTTTAATTTTTGAACTTATGTATGTATCTTGTTTCTAATAATACTACACTGATCGGTCTTTCGGGACATGATTCCTTGTATCATGCCAATATTATGTAATAATGCAATGACTCTGGGTAACTAGGGTTAGGGATTTACATGAGTCATTCCATAAGTTTAATAAATTTTTATATCATAATCATGTCTTGATGATATCACAAAAGATATCATATTTTATAAAAAACTATATTTTTTTACTATTAGTCAAAAAATTAACTTTTTCAAAAAAATTTCCAAAATTTCACCAGAGAATAATTTTGATATTATGTTTTCAAAAATAAATTTTATTTTATCAAATTCATTTTCTAAAACTTCTAGAAATTAATTATAACATTCATTCATAAAAATCAATAAAAATCATTTTTGAAGAAAACATATTTATGATGATTAAAAAGAATTTACTAAAAATTATGTTGTTATTTTCTAATAATTTACCAATAAATTTATATTTATTAGGACCTACATTTTTATTTCATAAATAATTTATTATTTTTAGTACTCTCTAAATTAATGACTATGTTATAACATTTACATTTAAATATTATTTAGTTATTCATTTAAGTTTGATGTGGCGTATCTTGTTTGCTATCAAACATAGTGTTTCCTTTTAAAATATCAGGATGTTATACTTTGGGTGTATCATTAATCATCCATTATACCTTAGTTGATCTAATTTTTTCATTTTATCCTGGATCATTTGGTCATCTTCAGTTTGATCTTAGCGTGTGTTGGTTCTTGGAGGAAGAATTTTGTTGGGATGGGTGTAAATTTCATGTGCTACGATGTATATGATGTATCTCCCTCTTCACCAAACTTGTACTTATAGAAAATTGATTCTAATCTATGGTAATCGATATCTTGGGCCTCCTATCACTTTCTCATGTGTCCCCTTTCATTCTTGCCAGTGGATCCCACTTTCATTCCTATGAAAACCCAAGTACAAGGCTGTTGGTTCTATGTCGAGCCTATGATTGGTGAACTACACATACTCTTCATTTTCAGACTTATTTTATAAAATATTATTTTCATGATCCTTTATTTATCTTATATGCATGAATAAATATTTTTTTGATAAAATATGTGGTTTCCCCTTGTTTTGGTAAAATAACGAGGTTTTTTAAGCATTATAAAATGGTGTGTGAAATTGGTTTTCAAAGCATGGTTTTGAGGGAAAAAGGGTTGTTTAGAATTTTTTGTAAAATTCTATGAGCCATTTGAAATGTTTTGACATATGAAGAACTTGGTAGGCTTGGGTACTTAGGAGGGGGTTTAGTATTAGTGCTTATCCTTTGACACTATCAGGGGGTTCACTCATGGGGTGTTCCTCTATTACCTAGGCCTTGATGTTATAGGGACTTGATTCTTTGATACCGAAGGGGTTTCATTCATGGGGTGTTCATATATTTCCCAGGACCTGATGTTATATGTAATTTATTCTTTCAAACCATAGGAGGTTCATCCATGGGGTGTTTCTCTGTTCCCTAGGCCCTATTATTCTAGGGACTTATTTGTGCATGCTAAGTCTAGGCTTGATTATTGAGGTATGAGTGACCTAGATATCCTGAACCTATGTTATCCTAGGGGTTTTCTCCATTGTTACTTAATTTTTATGGATTTTTTTTGATATAGATAAATGGTGCATGCTTTGATAATTGAATTATTTGAGAATGTTCTTTGACCAATGTTATACGACATCTATTTTAGAACTATGAAAAAGGGGAAATATTTTACCGTGATTTTCATATAAATGTGAAAACTTATTTATCTTGCCATGTTTACCTTATATTGAACATATTGGGATTATTTGATATCAAATTTATATGGAACACTTAGGTGGGATCCTATTGAGAATTTTTACCTCACACCCTGCACACTCCCTTAGGGGTGTGTAGACCATTTTCTGTTTGATGTAGGAAACAACAAGGCACCACCGCATCAAGATGACGTTTTATGTCAGCTTGATATGGGTTTTCGGTGGTATGATGGTGGGATGTTTCCCTTGTATCACACATAGTAGAAATCAATATTTTGTGTTTCCATTGGTTTTTTTTCTGGGACATGTTCCTTAGTTCTGGTTTGTTTCCTTAGTTGTATTTCTAACATTGTTGGTTTTTCATTATGTAATATTAATGTTGTGGTTATATATCCCTTATTTTATGACTTATTAGTTGTCTAGGTTGGGAAAATTTATCCCTCTAGTTTTTGTTGGATGCCTGGGTGCTAGTCACCAGCCCGTGGGGATTAGGAACACCCTTTGAGTCTTTCCATGATCTGGTTCAAAGCATATTTTAATGTGGTTTCTGATCCATGTTGAGACACTAGACATTTTATTTGAAGTTACATTATTTGAATTATCCAATTAAACCCAAATTGTTCACATCTTTCATTAGTGAAACAATTCTTATGATATATCAAAGGGACTCTTTATTATGGATTTGGGTATAATAAAGTTACAACATTTTAGCTTTATAGCTATGCCTATGTACATTTAAAAGGATATTCTAGTGATTGAAATTTTATTTTTATAGGTTCTTTTTTTCCCGAAGAAGTATTATAGCTTGGAACTCAACGAAGAAACATTTTTTCACTCTTATCTCAAAAAAATCTAAGTATATGGATACATATAAATCTATAACACAAATTATTTTGTTAAAGTCACAGTTTAAAGAAATGAGGTTGAAAGTTTCATTATCATTGGTAGTTGGGTGTGATAATCAAAGTAAAATAAACCTATGAAAGAATATAGTGTGACATTCAAGGTTATATAATATCAATATCAAATATTGCTCAACCAAATAGAATGTGGAGTGTGGTGATCTTTGATTGGAGTATGTTTCAACCAAGGAGAAATTTTAAAATATCTTAACAAAACCTCTCTCAAAGGATCCCTTTTAAGACTTGATAGTGTTTTTGTAAGTAAATTATCTCCCAAAATCCCTACATGACTTTCTTGGTTTTTTCCATCTTTCATTATTTAGAATTTATTTACAAATGGGGATAATACTATTCGGAAAAAATCTCTCAAGGTAACTTTGTAATGTTTTTGTGTTGTTTGTGTTTGTTGAAAAATCCAGTTGACAACATTATGATATGTGTGTGGTCCAAAAATGTATTTTTAAGGTGGAATATTTTCCCAATGTTTTCCATATTTTTAGGCCTCAAAATTTGATTTTTTTTCTTTTGTAAAAGGAAGGATTATTACATAGTAAATGGGTGGAACACATAACACCTAAAAGTGTTTGAGTTGATGTGGAAAACATATGAGTTTTTCTATGTTAACCTCATAGGGAGTTTTCTGAACCAAAAATAAAAATAAAAAAGGTGGTGTTTTAGAGTTCATCACAAAGGGGTTGTGTGCTATCCAAACCATATAGAGAGATCAATTCATGGGAGATCATTGTTTATAATAAAAGGTGGTGAGTTAAAAGACACCATAAAGGGGATCACTTTTGTGGGTTAAGGTGGTTAATTAGACTTCCACAAGGTATTAATTTTTAATGAGAACCACATAGAAAAGCACGTGGTTATGGATAATACACAAAGGAATTTTCGATAAATATTATTAGTGGGTTTTTTGGATTTATTTTCTTGTAAAAAGGACCCCTAATAACGTCTTTAAAGAGAGATAATTTCATTAGCGAACCAACACTAGGATATTTCAGATAAGTTTGAAAGTTTTCCACCAAGAATATAAGATCAATAAGGGGTTGATTTCATCAAGTAGGCACTTCACAAAGGAGTTTAGTTTGAGATGCACTATAGCCTGCAAAGGAAACTTAAATTGAGGAGGTTTATTTTTGGGGCACTATAGATCGCAAAGGAAAAAGGGCTTGCATTGCGTCATTTTTCCATGAAGGAAAAATAATTCTATGAAGTACTCATTCTACATAGTGAAAATAAGCTCAAAAATGGATTTAGCCAGTCTATGAAGGAATTTAGACAGTGTATGAAGTATCAAAAACAGTTCTCGAAAGGTCTCTCTACAAGGAAATTACCACATTGTGAAGTGTACTTCATATATCAGGTGAAAATAAAACTTCATGGAAAAGTCATGTATGAAAATATTCTGAGGTGTTTCAGAATAATGTAATAATCTTCTGAAGGATCAGTGCATAGAATTCAATTGATAGAGAAGTGATTTTTCAAATTATGAATGGTTGTAAAGTAAGAGGGGTATTGATTCTTCTCCAAACATTATAATAGTAGTAAACTTTAGTAGATTTGGTATATAGGCACATTTCCTATGTATGCTCCTTGGAGATATCCCAATGTGAGTGAAACAAGTAAAATTATTGTGTCTCATGCATTTTTTCATTTATTATTATACATTTCTATAGGAAAGGGAGAGTATAGTGTTTTTTAATAACCAAACAAGATCCAAAGGGGTAGTTGTTTTAATATTTCATACCCGAATTCACCCCCTATCAGGGTATTTAACTTGGTTGGGCTAACACTTGGTATTAGACGAAAGGGTTAAAATTAGCATTTCTCTTTCAGAGGTTTAAATAGAGGTCGTTAATCAAAAAGGAATTGTGATCTTAAATGGAAACAATTTTTAGTTGTGGATCAAATGCATCACTACTTTTGATCATTAGGTATGGATGTATTTATAACTATGATTTTAGATATTTCTTCTAGTGTATATAGTGTATTTCTATCACAGGAAGACTTAATATAATTGGATTCTAATTCCAAAGGAATTAATGCCTTAGAAGGAGAATTATCTAACACAATCTATATGAAGCTGATATCATGTAAGTCAATTAATTTGATGTGGGAAAATATGTTAAATATCTATGAAGGAAATTTAAAAGTAAGAGAAGAAAAATTACAGGATATGTGGAACAAATATGAGGACCTAATAATGAATCCTAATGAGTCTGTAGATGCATTATTTTATAGGTTGAATGTTCTTTTGGAAGAAATTTATGGTCTTAGATAAATTTTTGAAGATGTAAAGATCGTTAAGTGCATATTAAAAAGTCTTACACCTTGTTTTAATCCAAAAGTCTCCATTTTGGAAGATAAAAATCCAAAGGAGATGAAATTGGATAGTTTGTATAGTACTCTTATCACATACGAGATTATAAATTATGATGATGAGTTCATTGAAAAAGGTAATTCCAAAAAGGAGTTATTAAAGTCCATGAAGAAGATCACTATTGAATATAGCTAGCAAGAATAAGATATAGATGATGTCATGTGATTCCTTTCCTAAAATATATGAATAGGAAAAGGAAAGTTCAAGGGGAAAATCTATATATCATTCCTTTTAATTGGAAAGGTTTTACATCTCATAGCAAGGTTCCCCAAGAAGTTTCAAGATGATGATAAAGATAAATTCAAAATTTTAATAAATAATTATTCAGCCTGCATACAAGGTAATATATTTTTTTAATATAAAATTCTTCAAAATGAAGAATCTTTATTCATAAGAAAATGATAGTTTAGAAGAATCTGAGGTTGAAGAGATGTATAACTACAATAATCATGGATAAAATTCTATTATGGTAGTTTTGGGTAAGTCCAGGACAAGGGATTAATGCAACAATGTTGAAGGATAATTCAAAGGAAAGATTGATCTCTAGGATTAATTAGAATATTATATTGAGGTGATAGATATTTGGAGATCCAAAATGAAGAAATAGAATAGAGTGGTTCATGATGCTAAACTCTACATGCAGTAGAAAGAAGAATATAATTATGAGATAGAGGAAGAAATTGAAAATCTTAACTATTCAATTCCAAATAATTCATAACATATTGTTGAGTACAAGCTCAAAGTTGAAGAATAGAAAAGAGTGATTGATGGTTTGACTAAAAAAAAATATAAAATCAGATGCATCGAGAAATTGAAGAGGACATTGTCAACCTATGAAGAAAATTAAAATATTTAGAGTGACTCTTGACTCCCAGTATTATATTGAGAAATAAGGTCACTCAGGTGATAGAAAATATAGAAGCAGATAATAAAGGCCCACAAAAATGAAAGCAATAATCAGATCCAAATTAAAAGGATAGTATGGGACATGATCACAAAAAAAGTCTCTAATGTTTTATTTCAAACCGCATGCACCCAATCTAAGGTTGAAAATTGATTTGGGTAAAAATCATAATCATAAAGATAAAATAAGACAAGAAACAACATGTCTTACAATAATGACTCACTGGAATTCACCTCAGATTAGGTGTTATTTCTATGGAAATATGGGATATTACAAAAATGTATGTTCCATAGACAAAAGTTAAAAAAGGAAATAAGATAAGCAAAGTGAAACAAAAATACTTCAATATTACAGGAATGATTTTGATGGTGGTTGTTTTTGTTGTGAAAGTTCTGGACACATAGACAGATATTTTGTTGGACTTGGTGGCCTAGAACCAACTATTTTGTACATTATTCATTAATAAATGCCTTATCACATCTTGATTGTTCTTATGCATGACAATGCATGTGATAATGTCCTAAGGATAGCTGTTGCATTAAAGGTTCATAGCGGATCCCTACTATGATGAGAACCCGGAAGTGCCATAACACTATTCTTGAAAGTATGTTCTATTGCCGGATGATATTATTTGAGGGGAAAAAATAATACAGGTCATTAGGGGTGAGGACTCATAAAACTTTGAGGCACCTTCTCATGGTGTGCGCCCTTGGTAATATCCAGGAGGATGTTATGAGAACGAGACCCGCCAGTAAAAAATCCACATTTCATAGTGCCATTGGATGTTCCTATCTGCGGATGTGTGTATTGGTCCTTAGACTTTAAGATTATTATTAATGGGTATTACAATTTGCTCACTTAGATGTATTGACAAAAACTGTGACAACACACTGTTCACAGCTTGGTAGGATACGTTGGGTGCGTCACGAGTAATACTGCATTAATAGATAATGTGAGAAAGGATTTGTCCCTTCTATTTCATAATGGAAGTAGATATCTCAGGCCCTTTGATGGAATTAATATAGCCTACATAAATCCATGACCATGGTAAGGTATGGGTGAGTTCAATTCCAGGAAGTGAAAGAAAGAATAATCGAGCACATGGGTTGATGGCACTAGCATGAAACCCGCTTGATTAGAGATGTCATGACAAAGGGATTATAATACACGGTAAGCGTTCGTAGGAGGTGACACGTCGTTGCGGTGTTAAATTCTTTCTCTATGGGTGCCTTGGCATGTTGCTAGATGCTAACCTTGGACTTTAAGCAGAGTCCGCCTAATGCCACTGAGAAAGAGGCCTAGAGGGTCACACACTAAGTGTGTCCATGTATCTCAGTTAAATATTAATTTAACAAGTTGAATAAAAATTATTCTCGATTGTGGTTTAATAATTATTCAAGGATGTCTGATCACATTTATTTTGACACTAGTTATTCGAGAGAATATATTGTGGGTGAAATAATATATATTTATTAGCGAGTAATGAAGTTACATTTATTTAAGAAATAAATAGCCATTACTCAAGGTCTAATAAATATATTGAAGGAAAATAAATAAAACTAAAAAATAAAAGTACACACCGTGTATATTTATATATACAAGCCATGTAGTTTATTTTTCGGGATTCATGAGAAAATATTGTTTATTTAATTAAATGATATTAAATGTAACATGTTGGACGCAAGTCAAGTAATAATGATGGTCAACTGTCATTATTAAGACATGGGGTATTAATAAGAATTAAATGAAATTATTAAATGCTTATGAACAATTAATTTGTTTTATTATTCTAGGTATTATAAATCCTAATTACATTATTCTCAAAAAGGTTAGCCATTTTGGTTGTTCACAACGGATTGGAAATACTCTCAAGCCAAGAGAGAATTCCCTTTCCACAAAGAAAACTTTCAAGTTATGAAAGCAAGATCCTCCACCGGATCAAGGCGATCGAAGATGGACATCGCAAATGAAAGGATCTTCCACGCTAGCACCCGGAGTTCCATTTGGCGATGTCCAGAGATACGTGGCACACGTGTGGATCACCACTAGAGGAATCCTACACTTGGATTCTCCGACGTAACGACGGATCACAGGATCGTGACCGGAGACACCAATGAAGAAATAATTCCATCGAGGTAATTCTTATGAATTAATTAAATTAATTATAACCAACATATGAATATCCTATCTCAAGGGTTCTGGGACTCTTTTTTCTTTTTCGTTTTTCGTTCTATTCCGAAGATCCGACGTTTTATATCGTGACAGATCTCGGATTGAACATCGTTTAACGCTAAAATTAAAGTTGGGCAAACCTACCAACGCGCTTCCGCTGCACCCGGAACCTTAAAGTGGTATCAGAGGGGTCATATCATTGGTTATAATTATTTATTTTTTCATTGATGTTTTACCTATTTAATAATTTAGTTATTTCAATTCAAGTTTAATCATTCTGGAAATCTGAATATCAAGATCTGTTCCTCCTCCCTCGTTTCTCATTCACCTCACAGAAACAAATTTTTCTTTTAATTTTTATTAAAATAAAATAGAGGAACTCATCAGGAGGAGCTAATCATTTCTGGTCGTACAACACCAGAATACACGGCGTGTATTCAGAAGTACACATCATGTAGTCTAAGTTCAATGCATTGACTGATCCGCCAAATCGGGCCGTGTATTGAGGTCATTCATGACACCGTGTGTTGACCAGAAACAGGTGGCACATGTTTTCCGGATTACATGCCGTGTGGTCCAACTGAACACGGCGTGTAGTCCCTTCGGGTTCGGGTTGGTCCATGTACCCCATACACGGCTTGCCCGGCTGGAAACTGTGTAACGCGGAAACTACACAGTGTGTTTCCAAAAGAACACGCCGTGTACTCCGAGAATTTCTGAAGTATACTTACACGCCATGTCCTCGGGCATGTACTTCGGATGGACGGTGAAGAAAAATACATGCCGTGTAGTCGGAACTACATGCCGTGTACTCACCCAAATTACGCAGATTTATTAAAGTTTAATTATTATATTATACAAACCCTTGATACGTGTACCATAGTGCAAGCGTAAAGCTGAGGCACAACACGTGATAGGTGTTTTTTATATGTGTGTTTAATTTAACATCTGCGTAATGAAATGGAACCCACCAGGTTTCCTCCAAGGTACAAGTTACGTACAAGGATAATTTTAAATGAATTTATTTGTTTAAAATTATGATGGATGAGAATCTCAAAGAAGTTCAGAAAAGAGTTTAAGATAAAAGGATTGATTAATTAAAGATAATTATATAATTCGAGCATGATTTATAATAAACAAGAACAATTAAAGAATTGAATGCTAGTTTTATTTTTGCGTAAATATCGTTGCATGTGTGGATGATCATGATCTACACCGAGACCTTTGTATGTGAATGGTTTCCTTTTAATTTATTTATCTAAATTAAATTTATTGGCCTGTGAGCCATCTCCTCATTAATATGTAGGGCCTGCGTGCCCAAGGATTCTTTTATGTAAAAACCCCCTTTTACCCCTCACCTACGTGTGAGATAAATTCATATGTAATGGATGGAGATCCCAAGCTAGTGGAGGCAGCTCAAGTCAGTAGACGAGATGAAACCAATCCAAGGAGATACAAAGGTGGACAGGTGGAAAGCTATAAACACGAACCTGCAATGTTCAAGGTGTTTCTCCCCTAGGTCTTGGGTTAGTTTATCAACCACTAGATAAACTAACCAATAGAACAAGCTCATGATCATACCGTTTATTTTATTTCTGTCAGTTTCATTTTTTATTTATTTTGGGTGTGTTGTCACGATCACACAATTAAAGAATATAACAAGCATGCAAGATGGAACTAAAATAAAATCTGGTTTATATGTAAATATTATCTTAGACATGGTTAATCACTTAATTATATCCCACTTAATATTAACAAGCTTGTAATCAAATATAATAAAATGGAAATTTATGTATAAGGATAAAATCCCTCAAAATAAATATTAAGTCGGTATAGCCTTCCATAATCATTGTTAGAATCGAACCATAGTTCAAAGTTCTTGACCAAACCTAGTTGGGGTGCTTTCAATTATCGGGGAATTCTAATTCAAGGTTTTGGGTTGAATTGACTTGGTTCACATCAAGGGTTGACTGCCACAGCAGGACTTGGTGTGACCAAGAGGCAAAGGTTGAGGAAATCCAAAATAAAAGGATTTCAGGATTGGGGAGTCCACTCAGCGAATCAAGGAGCTGCGGGTTAATGCAGTTGGAATTTGGAATGCCTACCTAAAACCCTTCAAGTTTCTTGACCAACCCTAGTTGGGGTAATGTGAAGGGAAATATGGATCCTTGCCACTAGAATATTCAGGCAATAGAATATTCCGAAGTCAATGGTGTGGGATATTGGATTTTGATAAAATAGTGGGAGACTAATAAGTATTAATTTATTTATTTGTCTCATTTTTTGTAATAAAGTACTAAACCTTTGCTCATCTTAATTTGTAGAAACGACAAGAAAATGACTTCAAACATATCATTGCACACCATACTCGAGAAGGAAAACCTTCTCACCGGCATCAATTTCCAAGAGTGGCAGAGGTGTTTACGCGTCGTCCTTCGCCACGAAAGGAAATTGTATGTGCTGGAAGAGCCTATTCCAGTTGCGCCTGGGAAAGAGGCTAGTGATGATGAATTATCTCTCTACATGAAAGACATGGATGATGCCACATATTTCCAGTGTTTCATGCTATCGGCCATGTCTAATGAGCCCTTTAAGAAACATGAAAACATGGACGCGTATAACATGATGTATCACATTAAGGATCTCTACCAAGAGAAGGAGAGATAGGATAGGTATGAGATCTCCAATGCTTTGTTCACCACGAAGCTTGGAGAGTCTGCGCCAGCTGGGCCTCATGTAGTCAAGCTTATTGGATACATTGAACGCCTAAACATCTTAGGGATTAAATTCCCGGATGAGTTGCGTACAAATATCATCCTATCATCATTTCCCAAGACCTTCTATAGCTTCATTGTCAACTATAATATGAGCGGCAATGAAAATATTCTATTGAAGTTTCTAACCTTGATTCGCCAGGTAGATAAGGACATGTGGCATGACAAACCCGCTGTCCTTATGGTGAACAAGAAAAGGAAGGACAAGGAAAAAGAGACAAAGTCTTTTAAACGGTCTGAATCCCCCAAGCACCATCCCTCCAATAAGGGGAAGATCCAGAGGCAAGGCAAGGAATGGGAGGTAGTGTGTTTTGCATGTGGCAAGCAGGGCCACTGGAAGAGGAACTGCACCCAGAAGCGTGGGGACGCTAAAGGTGTGTTCGTTATCGAGTGTAATATTTCTATTTCTATGCATTGGGTATTAGATACATCTTGTGGGGATCACATCTATATTCAAATGCAGGAACCAAGTATATTTAGAAAGATCTCTAGAGGAGAGGTGGATCTTAGAGCTGCCAATGGCACAAGGCTGGCTGCATTGGCTATTGGCGACTACCACCTCTCATTGCCGACTGGGATGATTTTGGTTTTACATAACTGTTATTATGTGCCTAGTGTTACCAAGAACATAATTTCTGTATCTTGTTTGGATATGGATGGATTTGTTTTCAAGTTCAGAAATAAGGGTTGTCTCTTTTATAAGAACAACATATGTTATGGTATAGCACATTTGAATAATGGTTTTTATGTATTGAATTATGAAAACCAAGTGTTGGAAATCGATAACGAAACAAACTCACATGACTCATACATCACCCAGTTGTGGCATCACCGCCTTGGTCATATAAACGAGAAGTGCTTGACAAAGCTCTGTCAAGATGGCTATTTAGACTCTGCTGAGCTAAAACCACTTGATAGATGTCACACTTGTTTACAAGGTAAAATTACCAAGCCGCCTTTTGGTGGATAGGGTGAAAGGGCCACAGAGCTTCTAGGATTGGTTTACACGGATGTATGTGGACCATTTCCAGTAGAAGCTAGAGGTGGATATTCTTACTTCAGTACTTTTACTGATGATTTGAGTGGATATGGATTTGTCTACTTAATGAGGTATAAGTTAGAGTCCTTAGAGAAATTTAAGGAATTCAAGAATGAAGTAGATAATCAGCTTGGTAAGAAGATAAAGAAGCTTTGATCGGATCGAGGTAGAGAATATCTGAACCAAGAGTTCATCGATCTTCTACGGGAGTCTGGGATTTTATCTCAGCTCACTCCTCCTTATACACCACAGTGGAATGGTGTTAGTGAAAGGAGGAACCGCACCTTGTTGGACATGGTGAGGTCGATGATGAGTCATGCAGATCTTCCATTATTCTTTTGGGGATATGCATTACAAACTGCAGCATACACATTAAACCGAGTACCAACTAAGGAGGAAAATGGAATTCCATCTGAGTTATGGAATGGACGGAAACCCACTTTGTCACACACATGTGTATGGGGATGCGAGGTGTTTATTAAGGCCTTATCAAGCAACAAACTAGCACCCCGGGGCACGAAGTGTATCTTTATAGGATATCCCAAGGAAACAAAAGGATATTACCTATATAACCCTCAAGACAAGAAAGTGACTGTTGCCAGAAAATACGCCTTTCTTGAGAGGGAGCACATCCGTAAGAAGGATAGTGGGAGCAAGATTGAATTCGATGAAGTTGATGCTCAAGATACACAATAGTTTGTACAGGAACAAGTTCCACAGGTCCCCATGGAAGAGGTTCCAGGAACACAAGTACTGCGTAGGAGCTCAAGAGAGGTAAGGGAACCAGAGAGATTTGGTTTCCTAGTCACCGAGGATGGTGAATCATTATTGTTGGACAATGATGAACCTCTATCCTACAAGGAAGAAGTAAAAAGCTTAGAAGCTTAAAGATGGCTAGAAGATATGAATTCTAAGATGGATTCCATGTATCAGAACCAAGTTTGGGTTCTGGTCGATGAGCCAGTTGATGTAAAGCCTGTTGGATGAAAATGGGTATTCAAAATAAAGCTGGACATGGAAGGTCAAGTTAGCACCTATAAAGCAAGGCTAGTGGCTAAAGGATTCTGACAACGTCAAGGAATTGAATATGATGAAACCTTCTCACCAGTTTCCATGTTTAAATCCATAAGAATCATACTTTCCATAACATCTTACCATGACTACGAGATTTGGAAAATGGATGTCAAAAACAGCATTCCTTAACAAGAACCTTCAGGAAGATGTCTATATGACACAACCAGAAGGGTTTGTGACATTAGGTGAAGCCAAACGGGTTTTCAAGTTGCAGAAATGCATTTATGTATTGAAGAAAGCATCCAGGTCATGGAAAATTCGATTTGATGAAGCCATAAAAGGAATTTGGTTTCATTAAGAACGAATGTGAGCCATGTGTTTATAAGTGGTTTAATGGGAAAGCGGTCATCATCCTAGTGGTATATGTTGATGACATATTACTTATTTGAAATGACGTACCAGCCTTACAGTCAGTTAAGGACTGGTTGAACAAGTGTTTCTCCATGAAAGACTTAGGTGAAGCAGCCTACATTCTAGGGATCAAGATCATTCATGATAGATCCAAGAGGCTGCTTGGACTAAGTCAGGGTACATACATTGACCAGAAACTAAAGAGATTTAGTATGGAAAAATCCAAGATAGGTTTGGTTCCAGTGTCACATGGATTAGATCTTTCTAAGAAAATGTTCCCTCAGACACAACAAGAGAAAGATAGGATGAGCAAGATCCCATACGCCTCGACAATAGGATCCATCATGTATGCCATGTTATGTACCAGGCTTGATGTTGCCTATACACTGAGCATGGTAGGTAGATATCAAGAAGATCCAGGGGAACATCATTGGACTACTATTAAGACTATCCTTAAGTATCTTAGAAGAACTAAGAATATGTTCCTGGTGTATGAAGGAGACGAGGAGCTTGTCATCAGAGGGTATGATGACTTCTAATGCAGCCAGTTGTCGCCGATTCTACAGCGGAGTCCAAGTATATAGCGACTTCTAATGCACCCAAGGAATCCGTCTAGATTCAGAACTGTGTCCAGGAGCTTGATGTGGTGCCTAGCAGTAAAGATCCCATTACATTGTATTGTGATAATACTGCAGCGGTGGCTCTTGCAAAAGAACCAAGGCCACATCAACGGATAAAGCACATACTCCGAAAGTATCACCTCTTGAGGGATTTCTATCAGAGGGGTGAAGTTGCAGTGAGCAGAGTGTCCACAAAAGAGAATGTGGTGGACCCCATGAGTAAAGGCCTATCTCAGCAGAATCATGAAAATCATGTGAGAGATAGCGGGTTAAAGGTTGTTAGTAGTTGGCTCTAGTCAAAGTGGGAGTCTGTTGGAGTTGGTGGCCTAGAACCAACTATTTTGTACTTTATTCATTAATAAATGCCTTATCACATCTTGATTGTTCTTCTTCGTGACAATGCATGTGATAATGTCCTATGGATAGTTGTTTCATTAAAGGGTCATAGTGGATCCCTACTATGATGAGAACCCGAAAGTGCCGTAACACTATTCTTGAAAGTATGTTCTATGGCCGGATGATATTATTTGAGGGGAACAAATAATATAGGTCATTAGGGGTGAGTACTCATAACACTTTGAGGCACCTTCTCATGGTGTGCGCCCTTGGTAATATCCAGGAGGATGTTATGAGAACGAGACTCTCCAGTAGGAAATCCACATTTCATAGTGTCATTGGATGTTCCTATCTGCGGACATATGTATTGGTCCTTAGACTTTAAGATTATTATTAATGGGTATTACAACTTGCGCACATAGATGTATTGATGAAAAATGTGACGACACACTATTCGTAGCGAGGTAGGATACGTTGGGTGCATTAAGAGTAATACTACATTAATAGATAATGCGATAAAGGATTTGTCCCTTCTGTTTCATAATGGAAGTAGATATCTCAGGCCCTTTGATAGAATTGATATAGCCTACATAAATACATTTCCACGGTAAGGTATGGGCGAGTTCAATTCCAGGAAGTCAAAGAAAGAATAATTGATCACATGGGTTGATGTCACTAGCATGAAACCCTCTTGATTAGAGATATCATGACAAAGGGATTATATTACATGGTAAGCATTCGTAGGAGGTGACACATCATTGCAGTGTTAACTTATTTCTCTATGGGTGCCTTGGCATGTTGCTAGATGCTAACCTTGGACTTTAGTTAGGCTCCGCCTAATGCCACTGAGAAAGAGGCCTAGAGGGTCACACACTAAGTGTGTCCATGTATCTCAGTTAAATTTTAATTTAACAAGTTGAATAAAGATTATTCCCGATTGTGGTTTAATAATTATTCAAGGATGTCTGATCGCATTTATTTCACCACTAGTTATTCGAGAGAATATATTGTGGCCGAAATAATATATATTTATTAGCGAGTAATGCAGTTACATTTATTTAAGAAATTAATAGCCATTACTCAAGGTCTAATAAATATAGTGGAGGAAAATAAATAAAACTGAAAAATAAAAGTACACGTCGTGTATATTTATATATACAAGCCTTGTAGTTTATTTTTTGAGATTCATGAGAAAATATTGTTTATTTAATTAAATGATATTAAATATAACACATTGGATGCATGTCAAGTAATAATTATGGTCAACTGTCATTATTAAGACATGGGGTATTACTAAGAATTGAATGAAAAGATTAAATGCTTATGAGCAATTAATTTATTTTATTATTCTATGTATTATAAATCCTAATTACATTATTCTCAAAAAGGTTAGCCATTTTGGTTGTGCACAACGGATTGGAAATACTCTCAAGCCAAGAGAGAATTCCATTTCCACCAAGAAGAGGAGATATTACTTGGATACTCAATAAAAAGAAAAGCATATAAATGTTTCAACAAGAGTATGGGAAAAATGGTTGAAAGCAATAAAATCACTATTTTAGAGAATGAATAGAATCATCAACAATACAATGAATAGTTCATTTATGATAGTGATGAGGAGGTAAGAAAGTTAGGGGGAGTAGAAGTGGGAAATAATGATTTAGAATAAGATACTAATGATGAGAAGGAGGAAGTAAAATCTGTATCTACAAAAAATCTAAAGAGTTGAGTTAATATTGATAGGAAAAACAACATTGGTGACTAGGATGCACCAATTAAAACACAAAGAATTAATTCTTCATATTAAGAATTATTAATATATCAAGTAGAGTATAAATGTTTTAAAGAAACAACTAAATATGAGAACTGGGTTTAGGCTATGAATGAAAAAACTTTATCAAATTTAGAAGAATCAAACATGGGAGATTTTTTTGAGACCGACAGATAAGAATGTCATTGGGACTAAATGGGGATTTTAGAACAAACTAAAAAATGATGGATTGTTAATTCTAATAAAATAATAACTAGTGTGCATGGGATACTCCCAGATTGAGGTAATTTATGTTGATGAGATATTTTCACCAATTATAAGGCTCAATACTATTCACATATTCTTAGCTATAATAGTGAAATAAAAGTTCAAAGGTTTCCATATGGATTTCAAGTTATAATTTCTGAATGGGGTTATAGAAGAAGTGTATATGAAGTATCTATATAGTTTTATTATTCATGAATACAAGAACAAAGTTTTTCAGTTAAGGAAGGAACTGTATGGGTTGAAGCAAGCACTGAGACCATGGTATTCAATACTTGATCAATTTTTGAAGGAGATCTATTTTCAGAATGGTGGATTTGATTACAATATATATTTCAACAATGAAAGTATTCAAATAAATATGGTTCTAGTGTATGTTAATGAAATAATATTTGGTATATTAGACAAAGAGAAGTAAAAAAATTTCACAAAATTCATGAAAAGTGAGTTCAAAATGTCAATGATTGGTTAAATAATTTTTTTCCTTAGTTTATTGGTGATAAAAGAATGAAATGGAAATTAAATTCTCAATAAAAATATGCGAAGGAGTTTCCAAGAATATGTTTAATGGATAATTTAAAGGAAATTAAAACTATGGTTGCTACTCGGATGAAACTATCATGAGATTATAATGAAAAAATGGTTAATGTAACAGAATTCATGAAGATGATTGGTAGTATATTTTACTTGATAATGGAACAAACCAAAATTATTTTTTCTACATGCCAAGTGGTATGGTATGAAAGTAATCCCTAGGAAAGTCACTTTATTGAAGTGAAAAGAAAACTTTAGTATATCAATGGAATGGGGGACTTATGTTTTTTATATAATAAAAAAATACCATTAAGAATAATTGGGCTATATAGTTGCTGATTTGGCCGATTTAGTAGAGTATAGAAACTAAACATTAGGTGGTGTATTCTGTATTTGTGGATTTTGTATTTCATGTCTAATAAAGAAATATGATTTCATTTCATTAAGCACTATAGAAGATAAAAATATTGCGGCTACTCAAGCTTTCACACATTTATCATGGATGATGCATCAACTTGAATATATGGGAGTTGATGTGAAGTCTCCAATTAGAATCCATTGTGATAATTTATGTACTATAAATTTTAGAAAAAATCCATTCCATCACTCATGGATGAAGCACATTGAAATCAAATATCATTTTATAAAGGATAAGGTAGAGCATGGGTTTGTGAAATTGCAGTATGTGCCTACAAAACTACATGTTATAGATATTCTGATGAAGGCCTTACCCAAATAAGTATTTGAAATTCATCAACTTTATCTTGGATTCTAGTGGACACTCGATGCTTGAAAAATGTGTAATTGGAACCCTTTCACCCTGAGGTATGGTGTGTTTTTGTCTTATGTGCTGGTATTTATTTTTTACAATGTTGCAACCAAAAAATAGAGATCTTTGGGTTCATTGAAAAAAGGGGAGAAAATATATTGGTCAATATAGAATGGGGAGCATATAATTATGGGTATTTTTAAATCTAATGGCTAAATATGATCGATAAAATGTTATATATTAAGACTTATGGGTTTCATGATGAAAGAACTTGGATGTTTTGGGAATGAAGTGATTCATTGATGAACTTTTAATGATACTATTATTTATCTTGAAGATAATGGATTCTGAGGTATTAGATTTTGTGTTGTGTAATACTTTTATTTCTATCTAGAATCGTAAGAAGATAATTTTTGCAAAATAAGGAAGGAGATTTAAAGTGGAATCAAAATGATACGAGTTTTCAACAAATCCAATAAGTTCATGGTAGTTCAACATTTTCAGTTGAAGAGTTAAAGGATGCCATAAAGGGGATCATCATTTGTGGGATAAGACAGTAAATTAGGCTACTATAAGGGAGTAATGTGCTATGAGAATCACTTAGCAAAGTATGCGGTGATGGATAATCAATAAATGATTTTTTGGTAATTGTGATTAGTAGGTTTTTTAGATTTATTTTCAAATATAAAAAAACCCTAATCAAATCATTATAGAGAGTTAATTTCATTATAGAATAATCACAGGGAGATTTCAGCTAAGTCTAAAAGTGGTCCATGAATCCAATAAGCTTAGGAAGGGGTTGATTTCTTGAAGGAGGTGTTTCAAGAAGGAGTTCGATTTGTAGTCCACTATATCTTGTATAGAAAAATCAGTTTTTAGAGCTCTGTTTATGAGGTTCTGTATCTCATAAAGGAAAATAGGATCATGTGGAATCATTCATCCATGAAGGAAAAATAATTCCGAGAATCACTCACACTATATTGTGAAAGAAAGCTCTTGAAGGGACTTAGGAAGTTAGTAAATAAGTAGAATAAGTTCATGACGAATCAAAAACAGATTGTGAAAGGCCTCTTCATAAAGAAATTACCATACAGTGAAGTGTACTTCATCTATCAGGTGAAAATGGAGTTTCATGGAACACTCATGTGTGAAACTATTTTGAGGTGCTTTAGATCAACAGAAGAATATTATAATAGAGAAGTTCATAGAATTGAGTTATGAGAGTAGTTAGTTTTCAAATTGTGAATGGTTATAAACCAAGAGGGATAGTGAGTTTTCTCTAAACATTGTAACAACAATGTGCTTTAGTGTATTTTATACATAGTGATACTGCCTGTGTATGCTCCTTAGACATATACCAGTGTGAGTGAACCAAGTAAAATTGTTGTTTTCTATTAATGATTTCATTTCTTCTCATAAATCACTACATTAAAGGGATTTAACAATGAAACAATATCCAAAGGGGTAGTTGTGTTAGTTTTTCATACCATGATTCACCCCCCTCTCAGGGTATTTAATTGGGTTAGGATAACATATACAAAGGGGAATTTTTTTTAAATGGAGAGAGACAAAAATTTCATTTAAAATAGATTATAAAGGTATAGAGAGGAAGATAAGTTTCCTATGTGGTGGTGGGTGGGGGGGGGGGGGGTACTTGAGGATTTGGTGAAAAAAAAACGTAGAGAAGATATCTTTCATTTATTCTCTTATTTTTCAAAAAATACAAAAGGGGAAATATAAGTTCTTTACCTATACACACTCATGTTGTTTTCATTATCACCATAACTATCTTTTGTATCTAATATTTCCTTTTGAGTGATTTATAAACTCCTTAACTTGACTTTAAGTCATGTTGTTAATGGTTATAATGGATTTATTAAATTCAATTCAAACAGTCCCTGTTGATATTTTTTAAGGCTTATATATTTATTGTTTCATGTATTAAGATTATAAAATCATGTTTGAAGTTCAATATAAGGCCTTATAACAAACTATGAATGAAACTTCTTGAATTAGGCGAAGTACAGGTAGAACTAGCTTGTCGGTGTAGTTCCATCGGCTAGCCGATGGAATGTAAAATACTTCAAGATCCTTTATAAGTCCATTGTCTAGCTAGTAAAGGTGAACCGAATAGCTGGTGGAAGCATGTATTGTGCAAAGGTTCCAAGAATCCCATTTGATAACTAGTGGGGGATATTGGGTAACCAATGGTGTCAAGGGATACTATTTACGGAAGTATGTATTATGGTAAAAATGCCCCTTCTTATCTCTTTAATCCTTTGATTCAACCCAAAGTATTTCAGAAGTTTCTTAGGAGCCTTGAAGGATATACATAGAGTATCATACGTGATTGGACCTTAATAATAGAAATAGGAGACTTGTGATTCAATTATATCATCGAATCGATCTCCAAATCTCTCTCAAGAGATCACCTTTTCTAAATCCTCTCTCATCATTTCTAGAGTGTGATAATTGTAATATCTTCTTAATCTCATCTTATTTATCATTATATCCTAGTTGTTTATCAAATTATTTTGAGAGAATCAAGACTATACTAAAATTAGATTTCTTCCAAGCAATTATCCCTTCCTCATCTTCCTTATATTATTGGTTCTCACTAACTTTAAAGTGAGGGATTTGGGTTTTCTTACTATAATCACTAAAATTAAGGGACTATTCTCTTTGATTTTTTACCTAAACCCATAAAAAAGTTAGTATCGATTGTATTTATTTTTTCTTTATATAACCTTCTAATCAAGTGATTTTTGGTATCTTGGTTACTTTTAAAGCCAAGGGACTAATAACTTAAATCCTTAAGCAATTATGGTTTTAGACACAGGGGCCCTTTTAGAGGTATTGATGAACATCCTTACCAAATACTATTCTTTATTTACTTTCTTCCTTTTTTATTTATTTCTCACATTTATTATTTCAATTAATAAATTGTATCATTCCAAACTCGATATACATAATGTGTATAAATTCACTAAGTCTCTTTCTATCATTATTAATCACTTAATTAAACTTTGATAATATCTTTAATATGGATAGAATTTATCACTTTATTATTTCATCATTTAATTTTTTTTAGTTTTAGTTTATTTTTATTGCTTTAATTTTTAAATGGAAATTCACCCCCTCTTCCTATTTTACCCCACTCTGAACAACATTTGGTATCAAATTAGATATTTTTATTTATTTCAAAATATTATTTTCAGTTTTTTTATTTTGAAATAAAATTATCAATATCAAAGTATGATTTTAAATTTTTATCTATCACATATTTTAACGGTACTTACTTTGATGGTTCAAATTATTCATATTATAAAACTTGCATGTCTGTTTTCCTTAGAAGCATTGGATATCCTATTTGGAAAGTGGTTATGCATGGTTATACTGAGACAACTGAACCTAAAGATAAATAGACTTCTGAAGATATCGCTTCTTTTGAATTAGATGGTAAAGTTATGAATGGCTTGCATTTTGGTTTAGATCAAAATGATTTTAATATAATATATACTTAAAAAAGGATAATGAAGTATGTAAATTATTAAAAGTCACACATGAAGTCAATAATAAATTAAAATAAACTATATTGGATATGTATCATAAATATTTTGAATTTTTTCCCATACATTCAAATGAATACATTTCTGATTTGTTTATATTATTTACTAAAATTTTAAATGATAGTAAAGCTCTTGATGATGATATATCTATAATAAATTTATAATTAAAATATTATGGGTTTTTCCTATCTCTTGGGCTCTTAAATTCACCATAATTAAAGAAGTCAGGTACATAAAAAATATTCCTCTTAAAGAACTTATCAGATCTATTATGAAATATGAAATTATGATAAAGAGAAAAGCTAAAAAATAAGTAATAGAATCCAAGAAAACCAAGAAGTTTCTTGATTTTAAAGTAATAAAAGATGATGATTATTTAAAAATAAACTATGATAGTAAAAGTGAAATTTAACACTTTATGAGAATATAAAACACATTGAACAAGTTGAATAAAAAGAATAGATTATTCTGATGAGTTAAAAATCAATATTAAATTGAGGTTCCAAATTTTTTTTGATTGGTTTCAAAAAGAAGATCTATATCAAGTTAGATTATCCCTTGAACAAAAATAAGAATCATGGTAACAAATCTCAAGAAATTTCAACTTGTATTGCTAGAGATTAAACAATTTCAATATATGAATCAAGATAATCAACTTCTAGATTCTTGATGAATCATATCGTGGTAGGTGAAGATGTTAGTTCTTACTCTATTTATCATTCCTCTTATTCCTCTCACCCATACTATTTTTATTTATATTCTTGTTCAGGAAATTTAATTAGAAATTTTTGTGAATAAATCATCTCAAAATATGTGAATCTATTAAATAATTATAAAAAATTTCTTAATGAGAAAAATATGATTCTTAATGGAAAAGAAATTCTTTTAAAATGAAAGTATGATTTAGTTTTAAAATTAAAAAGTAAACTATAAGTTGAAGTTTTCAAAATTTAAATCAACAAACTTAAAATATCTATTTCAAAATTCACCCAAAGTGAAAAAAATCTTAACACAATCCTTAATTATTTGAGTGTTAAAAGTAATAATCATGGTTCTAGTTTTTTAAATAATACCAGCTCTTCAAAAAATAAAAAATTTGTAAAATATATTTCTTAAAATAAGTTTTAAAATTATTATTAAAAATTTGGTCATTTAATTTATGAATGTGATTACAAAAATTATATATACGGTAGACCAAAATTCATTCATATTTCTTCTCAAATTTCTAAAATAAATTCTTATTCTAAAAATATTTTGGTTTCCAAATCATTATTGGGTAATCTTAGTGCACCCAAAATTATTTCACCTTCTCAAGATTTATTAGTTGAAATTGTTTGATCCTCAAGGGTACCAAAAGACACTTTTTTTTATGATTTTGAAGTACTTTTCCACCAATATTAATTGGAATATCAAATAATTACTTCTTAATATTGTGATTATAACCCTTGAAGTGTTTTATCTATTATTTTATATCATGAGCCCATCTATTAAATTTTTTCTACATGGGAAAAAGGTTTTTAAATATATTTAAATATATTTTTCTCTCTTTAATTTAATTTAAAAATATTTAGTTTATCTAATGAATTTGTTTTCTTTAAGTAGGAGAAAGTTTATTTTTTCAATTTTTGTTTTCTTTTTTTTTTCAATTTTTTTGTCATTTTTTTTCTTATTTATTTTTAAATTTATTTCAAAATTAATTTTCAATTTCTTTATCAACATTTATTTTTAAAATGTTTTATCTTTAAAATCTTGAGATTCACTCTCATTATTTTTTTGTAAATGAGATGATGCGATCTTCAATGTTTTATCTTTAATTCATCTCGAATGTCTTGCTTCTTTCAATATTATTATATTCTATATTTGTTTTATATTTGGGGGAGGGGTGGGTGGGTGGGTCCTTTTAATGATATATTAATCTTTACTACCTTCTCTAAGAATGATATTAATGTTTAAATTTTTCTAAGCATGATATATCTTGAAAATATTTTAATAAAAATAATGTTTTAAATGTCCATCTAATGGCATGATATTCTCTTTTACCTTATTTATTTTCCTTTTTTTATATTCAAAAAGGGGGAGAAGTTTTAGGTACTTTGTATTTCATATATGTTTTTTTGTGTTTCAATTTTCATAGTATGAGATGTTTTTGAATTTTTTTTTTGGGTTAAAAGGGAAGAAATGTTTTGTTTTTTAAGGGAGAGATATTTCTTGGTTTTTGGGGGGAAGTTTGTTTATCTATTAAGCAAGTTAAATATCATTTTTAGCCTATTAAGAATGTTGATTATCTGAAATTTTAAATTCTTTAATTGATTTAATATATATTTATGTCTCCATTTTCACTCAATTTATCTTTTTTATGTTAAGTGTTTTTGATCATCAAAAATGGGGAGATTGTTGTACCTCTCTTTCTCATGGAAATTTCATGATAAAAAACACTCTCTTTTATGCCCATTATTTTATTTTGAGTGACTTTATTACACCTCAATTTAAATTTAAGTGATGTTTTTAATGGTTCTAATGGAGTTCTTAAAGTAAATTCAAAGAGTCCTTGTAGATCTTGTTTAATTATTATACACGCCTTATTTTATTTATAAATATCATAAAATCATGTTTGAAGTTCGATATTTGGCCTTAAATGAAACCTGGAGTGGCACTTCTTGAATTTGATGAAGTGAAGGCCACAACAACTAGTTGGTGTCATAGTAAGTAGCTCCAAATCCTTCAAAATCCTAGTGAATAGCTATTGGAGTTACACCAACCAACTGATGGAAGAATATAGTGTGAATCAATTTCCAGGCAGCCCACTAGCTACCCAACAGAGGCTACTAGGTAACCAGTGCAGTTAAGGAATACTCTCTGAGGAAGAATTTATTATGGTCAAAACACTCCTAATTAGATCTTTAATTCTTTGGTTTGACCCAAAGTATTATAAATGGTTCTCAGGTGTCTTGAAGGCTATAAATAAAGTATCAAATGAGATTGGATTTCAAAAAATAAAAACAATATACTTATGATTCAATGCTATCATCAAATCTATTGTTAATCTCTCTCAAGCGCTCATATTTTTTAAATACTCTATTATCTTTTCTAGAGTGTGTGCCAATTATAATATCTTACTACTTTTATATTATTTCTAATTCTTTCATTGTTTTTCGTTATATTCATTTGAGAGAATAGATACTATACTAAAATGTAATTTCTTCCAAGAAATCCTCTTTCCCTTCTCATATAATTAGTGATCTCTACAGAATCAGTTTTTCTTTCTATAACCATTAAAAGGAAATGGACTATTCTATTTGATATTTCAATATGCATCCTTTAACAACCTGGTGTCAATTGTATTTATAGTTTCTTTCTATAACCTTATAAGCAAGGGAGTTTTATTATCTTGGATACCATTAAATTCAAGGGACTAATATGTTAAATATTCAAACAACTGGGGTGGTAGACATAGAGGATATTTTATATCTATTTCTGAACATCCTTACCAAATATTATAAATTATTTAATCTTTGATTATTTATTTACTTATCAATTTTGATCTTTCAATTAATCATTTTCATCATTTAAAACTCGATACACATAAAGTGCATAAATTCTACATGTAAATTTACAATGTGCTAAATCATTTAATTAAACTTTGATAATATCTTTAATATAGATTGAATTTATCACTTTAATATTTCAATATATCTAGTTTTTTAATTTATGTTTTTCTTTATCACTTTAATTTTTAAAAGGTAATTTACCCCTATTTCCTTTTTAACCCACTATGACCATCAATAAGATCCATTTTATATATATGAACACTCATGATGTAAATTAAAAAATGGGTATTTATGAGTTCTTAAGGTAAATGTTTTATGTATTTAAAGTGTTTTAATGTTTTATTTGTTGATTTCATGCTCATTGATGAGTAGGATACTCTTTTTAGTTGAGAAGCAAAAAGATTTTTCTACGAAGAAGTAGATCATAACATCAAGGATAGTAATGTACCATGACAGTGTTTAATTTATAAGTTTAACACCACAATATTAATTATTTCCCCATGAATGTGTTAATCACAAATAATGTGTAATGAGTTACATCATGATGGGAAGACACTGGAATTTGATTATTTTCTTATTTTTTTGAGGAGTGTTAGTCTATAATGATGATGTTCATACCAAAAAGAAGGAGCTTATGTCATGGCTGCTTAGCCACAAATGTTTGATGTGGTACTGAAGTTAAGAAGGTGATTTGGCTGCACCATGGATGAGGGAAATACAATGCAAGTGACAACGGAATTACACTATAGATATCCATGCCATGTTTCAATAATGTTCAAGGATACTCTAATATCCTTGTTATTTTTTCCATATTTTCTAAATTTGAGGGTGACACCATTATCTCATACTTCATGAAGTTATGATTGAAAATATTTATAAATAAGAGTTGATTCACCTTGGAATATAGTGAATGATTGAGATGATTTTATAAAGGAATTTGGGGTATATGATGATCCATTATAGGGGAATTCTCAATAGGTTCTTTAAATAATTTTTTTTTGAGGAATAAGGTATAAAAAACAATACATATTATTAAGGCAATTGAGGTAATATTAAGTGAAGACAATTCTTCTTTTTAACACTCATCTTTCTATATTTTACTTTCATTTCAGGCCTATATAAATACTAATTTTCTTATTATTATCCATAATAAAATATAAACTTGATTAAAGAGATCAAAACCATTTCTCATAGGGGATTATACACTTGATAAAAAGAGTTAGTGAACCTTTAATATAATCATTCTGTCATGTGTGTTCTTTCTCACTATTTCTTTCATCATAATTTCATCACCATTTAGATTTTATTCACACCAATAGTCATGAGAAAACAATATGAGAATTAGTGTTTTTGGTAACCACTAATGCATCCCCACTCCCAGTGTAATTCCATAGTCACTTAGTTCCTTTTAGGAAATGAGAAGATATTTCTATGGATTCAATAGCTGGATTGGAATGGATGTTTAAGGTTATGATGTTATATAGGTTACTGTTGATTGATTGATAAAATATGCTTATTTCAATCCAATATAAGAGTCTATTTTGGTTAAGAGTAAGAAAGACACTATATCATAGAATATGTGATACTACATAATGTTATGCATCCAATTATTTAGTAATTAAATACCTAGTTTATATCTATGATGTGAATGGGAATGAAATATAATTTTGGTACACATTTATGATTTTTTATAATTTTTCATCAATAAACTAATGGTAGAACCGATACAATATTTTAGACATTAGATACAATTTTAAATCACAGATCATGGATTTTTGTGGGTCATTCTCAAAGAATTTAATTTTTTTTAATATTAATTATTTTAACAGGATTAATTCCTTCTATATTTGTTTGATTATAACCTTATTACTAGAAATTAAACCAATTTATAATAATGAATGGTTTGGGGGTGTAATTATCAATCATGTAGTTATCTTAGTAGGAGTCTTTAGGGGTTTGGGTTGTGATATATAAGTCTAGTAGGTAGATCATCAGTGAGTAGTCATACCAATGCTTGAATCAATTACTTGATCATATTTCCAATATAAAAGAGATGATTTCCCTAGATTAGTTTTCCATGTGTGATCACTGGGGCCTCATGAAGTAATATGGTGTGAGTCTATCTTTTTAGAATGTAACATGAGGTAATAGGGACATTAAAAGCTGAAAAAATTAGATTAATGCATTTTTATGGGGTAGTTTACATTTCAACATGACTGGAATGAGGAAATTCATATAGTTTATGAGACTCATGAAAATGAGTGTTCTTTCAACATGGTATGGGAATATTCAAATTAACATGATCTAATAAAGGGATATAAATATTAGATTTTTTAATATGTACATGTTTTATAGGAATTATATTATTATTTTGGAAGGGAATTATTATTGGTAATGATAAAAAAATTATCATGATGTTTCTATTAGAGGGGTAAAATGATTATGGTGTGTGATTGTAATTCATTTTTTAAGAAATATTATTTGTCAATGATTTTTAATTTTTATTAAAAAATAAATAATTATATGATAATTTTATATGTAATCAATAAATGGTTCTAACATCTAAGGATAATCATAAAAAATGGCATATTATTAGTCATTTTTAGTTTGGATTGTGTTTTTAATATGGATATTTAAATTCCTAGATATAGGGAAACACTGTAAGGGTTGGTATTAGTAAATGTACTATTTATTATTAAAAATTATTTTTATTAAATTATATGACATATAATTGTTGGTATCAAGCTTTCATTAGACTTTCCCATGTTAGGGAAAATATTAATAATTTATTTTCGAAAAAGACTTTTTTAAATAAAAACATAGTTTAAGAATTTTAAAGCATTGGATAGGAATATTTTGGAGTTGTATGATTTAGGTTTATGAAAATAGATGATTAATCTTATCCATGGGTAGTTTATGGTATGATTTGAATGAATGAAATACTTATTTTCTTAATAAGTAATTTTAATTTTGGGAAACATGTCAACAAATTTTCTATATATAGTATTTAGAATGAATGTTTGATGTGACATATGAATTTTTGGTCAATAATTAATTAAGAAAGATATTTAGTATATTGTGATATATGTTTAATTAGGGAATGATATTTTTTTACCAGTATATGATGAAAAACTACATTTTTTTAAGATAAAATGTTTAATGGTGGGTATACCACAACATCTATCATTTTTTGATTTATTTTAAATATTTTTTAATCCTTATGTCAAACTGTTAATTAAGAAAAAATATTTTTTTTCAATGAAATATTTTAAGGGGATTTTATTATATCCCCTTAGGTTTATTCCAAGGGTTATCCCCTATTCAAATTTATTCTTCCTTATTCTCTTTATGTTAATATATATTTTCACATTTCAGGGATAAATCAACATATCATTTTTAGAGTGAAATTATAAAATCAAGTCTATAGTAATAAATCAATATATTTATTCTTCTTATATATTTTTCTTGGTATATAACAATGAATGGTATTTTTTAGGGTTTATTCTAATTTTCATCAAAATATATAGAATCAATTAATTTCATTTTATGGTTATCAACATCAAGGCTGATGAAATATAATATCATAAGTGACTCTAAACCAATATTTTTTTTCCAAGTTTTATTTTATTGGAATGATATTTGGAATTAAAAAGAGTGAATGTGACCAAACTGGAAATCCAATGCTCTTGAAAAAGCTTAATAAATGTGAAATTGATATTCTAAAAATATTCTATAATTTTACTATTCCAATTTAAATTTAATATTTAAAAATATATTAAGAATTATGACTTTTTATGGACACAAAATGTGTTTTTATAATGATTATTCTACCATTTAGTTGTGGTGTTGATAATTTTTTCTACAACCCTATTAATATTGATATGAAGAAAATAAATGTACTCATTTTTGGAATCTGGAATAAAACTATTAAATAAGTTGTTTAGAAATTTTCTAATGAGATTATTATTATATTGATTTTTCATGCATTATAGTAATTGAATATATAAAGTTTTTTTAATTATTTTGATATTGATCTTGTGTATAAATTGTTATGGTTATTGGTTTTTATAGTGAATTACTTTATTCGTTATACAAAATTATTGATTTTTCATTGGTATATAATAGTTTTGATGCCATGACATTTTTTAGGGAAATTTATTGTGTATAATCATTAGTGATATATACTTATTGATGTTTAAATTGTGATTATATGATATTTGGATATCAAAAAAATTGTTATGAATCGAGGTATTGAACCATTGTTGTAGGCACTGACAATGATATTTTTCTTCTTGGTATAACCCTCAGGGATTATAAAGAATAGTACGAGTATAAATTTTCCATCATGTTATAACCAATGAGGATGTTTTTATTAATATTTTTACTTAGGAAATAAACCTCAAGGATGTTAATTAATAATGCGAGAATACCTTTTTTACCTTAGGTTATGGTTATTAAGGATTACTCCTTGGATCATTTCCCTCTTTATATGACCTGTGAGGATGATATTCAAACTCATGAGAATGCCTTATAATTTTTTTTATGACCAATGTGGATTATCTCCATGATCATTTACATTTGATTTAGGATTGTGAGAATTATTTTTTGACATGATTATCTCTAAGTTGGCTTGAAGTAGGTAAATGGGTTACTCATGGAGGCACAATTAGAACAAAAGTTTTGTTTCTTATATGATTGATACATATTTTATTTGTTTCTTTCTTTAATTATGGAATTGTTTTTTATTTGATGATTTTTGAGATGTATTTGATAAATCATTCCTCCCACCTCATGAAAAAATTAGATTCTTACATGATTGTAACATGATATAGGTTCTGAGTTTTGTAATGAATCTCTATTGAGTGTTTTATATATACACCTTTTATGTAAACATTGGTATACATGCATATTATTTTGACATATTGGTTCAGGGGTCCTCTAAAGGCTTCAGATAACTTGGTAGCTTATGTCTAGTGAAGACTGAGGGATGGAGTTGACCCCAATAATTTTTATATTTGTCATAGAATTTACATTGAATCATTATATGGTTTATATGATATTTATACACTTATTTATTTATGAAATTCAATTGGGGACCACATTGTAACAAATAGACCCCACTGGGAGCATAGAAACCCAAAAATTAATATGGATGTCGGATCCTGGCCCACCAGACACCACCAATAGCCCTGTAGACACGTGGTCCATTACTGGAGCCCCCCCACATGCCTAAATGAATCGTCAGACTATTGAATATCCCTATAGGATGACACATGTTATTTCCAGTGTGGTTTTTCATCCCTCACACACACCTAGGGAAACCTCATAAGAGGACACCCATCCTAATCACTACTCCAGACCAAACCTCTTTAACTATGGAGTTCTAATCAGGCATCCCCCCCAAAATTAAGGTTCACCTTATTGACATGGGTAGTAACATTTATACTTTTAACCATTTAACATTACGGTATGTTACATTCACACACTTTAGAACACAATATCCTCATTCTAGATCCTATATCTCAACCTAGGAAATGGAACTGGACTTCCAGAAAGTTTCCTCCTCTAATACTAATGTAACAACTTGGACATACTGATAGCACAAACACCTTACCTTAACATGACCATTGGGTCTTGTCCTACCAGGTACCACTAGTTACCCCACAAACATGTGGTCCCCTACCTATGGTCCACCCACATGACTAAATGGATTATCGAACTAATTATTTTCCCCGCAGAATGATACATGTTCTTTTACAATGTGTTTTATCCTTACTCGCACACACCTAGGGAAACTTCATAGGAGTTCCCCTATCCTGGTCACTGCTCCAAGACAAACCTCCTTAACTATATAGTTCTAATTAGGTAGGCTCCTAAAAATAAAGGCACACTTCGTTGACATGGGTAATAACATTTATCCTTTTAAAAATTTAACATTATGGGGTGTTACAATCATGATATTGTATACATTTGTATGCATAGTACAATAGTGATTCTTAGAGTTTATTTTATTATTTTAGAGTTATTTTCATGTATATCTTTTATCATTTTTTAATTTGGATATTTATTTAAATTATTTATTATGTCTTGAGTTTTCAATTTATTTATCTAGAGGTCACATTACCTTTGATAATATATATATATATATATATATACCATCAACAGTAGTATTTGACATTTTGGGGGATGTGGTTGATGACATGTGGTACTCTAGCCTAGGTTGCATGATCTTGTTTGAGGTGGGTCATTACACAAACCCTAACAAAGAAAATGAATCATAATTGTTAGTTTGGAATTTGGAATTTTTATATTCTTTTATAATGAGCTATTTATCACCCTAAATGAATAATAATAAAACCTTAGCTTTTACTAATTAAATATGATATTTTTAACACTCATTGAGTAACCCTTAATAATATTTATATTCATATATAAAACATATCGTATATAATAAATCCTATGATAGATGATTGATGAATATTACTAATGAAATTAATTTATATATTTATAAATAAACTTTGATATTAGGTAAGAATATTGACTTTAAATATATTTAAATATCCCCTTTTGAAATTTTCTGTAATAAAACTCTTTAATACTTTACCAATATATGGGTTTCTAGTATTAAATAATAAAAATATTTAATCAATATATACAGATTTCATACCCCTTATGTAGGTTTCTTATCTCATATATTTCATCAAGAATAATTTTCTTAACTAAATATATATATCCTGTAAATTCAAGATTTCATTTTTGATTAGAAGTATTCTATATAAAAGAAATACCATAAAAAAGTATGGAACTCCCAATTAATTTTATATATATACTCAATTCATAAACATTATTGATGAAACCAAACCATTTTATTACATGATAAAAATTAATATTCTTAGTCAATTAGTATTTATTAAATCTATTAATTTATCATTAAAAATTAGAAATCTTACTAACACCATTATGATCCTCAAAACATTTGAGTTGTATCATATACAAGTCTCCAAATAAAATAACCTTAAAAATTTCTCATCTTCTATATATTATAATCATAATAATGTTAAGTGGAATGAAAATTATACATGGATTTATGATTTCGATTGGAGGAATGAAATCATAATTTTTATTTTATAAATTTGTTTATAAAAGTTTTCTACCAAATGAGATTTATAGGTAGGAACTCTACCACCCATGTTAGATTTTGTTCTAAAAGCCTATTCTCACCCTATAAGTATAAAGACACGATGTGGATTGATTATTATAAAAAGTTTATTATAATAAATGATATATATGATATAATTTTCCCCATCCATTTCTAAAATACAAAATTCTCATTAGCCTCTTGATAGGAATTAATTTAGTCCTCTATGAATATAACTTCATTATCATTTTCCTTTAATAATTAATATATATTTGGATATTTTCAAATACAACTAGAACTTTATAGGTTTTGGTTAATTTGAGTTTGTTCAACTTATGATACCTCTTAAAGAATAGAATCACACACCCCCTTAGGAAAACTTCATGTTTTTTCAGTCAAAATATTCACAATGATCAAGTGTACTCCCATATGTACTTCAAGAAATAACACCCTTGAGACACAAAAACTTTTTTAATATGATGTATCACAAATTATATAACTTTATAATTTTCTTGGGATATCAAAAAATAATCACTTAATAGTTTTTTGAAAATTTTTATTAGAAATTAATAATCATAAATATTCTTTACCACCATGAATCGCTATAAAAAATAAAGTTGGATACTTCCTAGTCCATATATCATATAGTGTAGTTTTATTTTACATATATGGAATGATGTTAAGTGTAAAATTAAAAGTTTCTAATGTGTAATCGAAAAGAAAAATAGAAAGTTAAGACTGACTCATCATAGATCAAACCATATATAATAATGTTTTTTCCTCTATTCAATCTCACCATTCTATTTATGTTTTCTCAGAAAGTGAGTTGTGAAAAAGTAACACATTATTATAGATGACTAATATAATTTGTGGTTACATACTTCTAACACTATAGGAAAACAATATCTAACAACGATTTTTCAAAGCTGTCGTGAAAAGCGCCATCACGAAAAATTTCACGACGATTTTCAAAAAGTTTCGCGAAATTATTGGGCGACGGTTTTGAAAACTCCAACGAAATGTTTAGTAGTGTTTTTTAATTTTTTTTAATTTTTAATTTTTTTTAAATTTTTTAAAAATTTTCATATTAATTAATTAATTATTATTCATTATTAATTTTTTAATATTTATTATTTATTTATCCTACCATGCATGCCCTTTTCATGCATGATGTGCATAAATTCAGTATATATATATATATGTTGTGTGAGATTTAAACCCCTACCTCTTTGTCATTCTGCCAAGACTTTACCACTTTAGTAAGTTCTTCATAGAGTGAGTAATAGAATTTAATATACTTATATATACAGAGAAAAATAAATATAAATACATATGCATAAATAATAACATTAAAGAATATTAATAATAATAGACAATAAAAAACAAATAATACATAACAAATAAATACGAAATAAACAAACAAACAAATAAATAAATAATAAATAAAAACAAATTATTAATAAATAATAAATAATAAACAATAAATAATAAATAATAAATAATTAATAGCAAGAAACAATAACAAAGAATAAATAACAACTAATAAATAATAAACAACAAACAATAAAAAATAATAAATAAAAAATATATAAAAAAATAAAAAAATATAATAAAAAAATAAAAAAATAAAAAAATAACAATTTAATAATAAATAATTAATCAATATATAATAAATAAGTAATAAATTAATAATTAATCAATAATAAATAATAAATAAATATATAAGAAATAATAAATAATTAGTAAATAAAAAAATAATAAATAATTACATATAAATTTATTTAAATAAAATTATATATATCTTATAAAAATATATAAATATAAATAAATTTACATAAATGTATTTAAATACAAGCATGATGACACACACACACACACCAACCAACCGAATACATACATAGACACACACACACACACACACACTAATATCATAAATATAAATATACCTTAATGTATATAAATACACATAAATGGATATAGATATATATAAATATAGACTAATGAGCATAAATAAATATAAATATCTATGCATATATGCAATTATGTATAATTTTTAAATAAATGTTTATATATATATAATATATATATATATATATATAAATGTATAAATACAGACACACACACACATATAATAGATAATAAATCAATAAAAGAATTAAAACCACAAAATTTGCAACACCATCAAATCAATTGGAATGGAAATCCATAGAATAAAATTATAGATAACCCAACAAGCATATAAAGACACTCTTAAATGATGCTAAAATCACAATGAATGTTCAGAAATTATAGTATCCAAACAAAAGACTCGGTTCGGGAGCCCTTATGAGTCTTTTTTGAACTCAAAAAAAGTGATCAGGGTCTCCCTAAGTTAATAAGATATAGATCTCTTCATAGGATTTGATTTTATATTTGGTAGATCCCAAATAGACACCCATATCAAAAGTTAGGGCCCTTTGATGTTGATGTTCAATTTTCAACTTCTCTTAAAATTATAAAAAAATTTATTCTATTAATTATCACTAAATTATCATCAAATTTCACCATATTTCATTTAATAAGCTTTGATTTGTTTATATGTAGAGCTAAAATGAATACCTAGATCAAAAGTTATAGCCATTTATTACTGAAGTCTGATTTTCAACTAATCTTAAATATGATATAAGTCTCAAATAATTACTAACTAATAATTATAAATAATAAATAATTAACACATAATAATTAAATAAAATTTAAAATAATAAAAATAAATAATTATAAATAATAAATAATAAATATTAATTATAAATAATAAATAATTAGTATATATTTAATAATTTTTAATTTATTTTTAGCCGTGGGTTCTTAAAAACCATAAAAAATTCCTGGATGTTTTAAAGAAGAGTAGCTAAAAATAAAAATTAAATAAAAAAAAATAAATTTAACTTTGTTTTTTTAAAAACCGTCACTAAAAATAAAATTTAAAAATAAAAAATAAATAAACTTATTTAGTGATAATTTTTAAAAAACCATCACAAAAAAATGTTGATGAAATATTTAGCAGTGGTTTTGAAAACCACCACTAAAAAACAGTCATGAATTTAAAATTTTCCTATAGTTAAACCTTATGTACTTTTTTATGCCATGAAAATTTGAAATATTATAAGCATACATTTCATCAGAAACACATGACCATACTAATTATAGTCATTATAAAAGGTTACTGAGTACCTATCACCACTAGTTTCTTGTATGGTCATTAGACTACAAACATTAGTTTTTATTAAGGAAATCAACTCAATATCATTTTAATATTCCTTTAAAATAATGTTTGGTCATCTTTGTGAGTAAGAAAAATTTTCATGTATCATATGATTTATAATCAAATGATATAAACTATAAAATCCCTACATCGTTTCACTAAAAGAAATAAGTAGACTAGGTTGATATGTAAACTTAGGCGCGCCTCCTCGTATGTAAGAGGCTACTGACTAGTAATGAGGGTTTACGATGTGAAAGTGGAGAGGCTATACCCTCATATTTGAGTTGTAATAATAGAGGAAAAAAGAAAAATATTTTCCAAAATACTAAATACACATCACAGTATATGCGGATGAAACAAAGAAACAAGAGTGTAGGATATAGTCATACTACAAACAGATACCGCCCAGACCGGTCACAAATACAAAATAAATAAAGAACCAAAATACATTGAGGATCTACCACATCCCTAAGACTCATTTCATCCCTATCACTAGTTCCATCCAAGAAATCCTTCCATGTAAAGTTGCTCTGAGAATCTACCTAACATGAACCTATGAATAGTGAAGGCTTCTCAGATACCCAAGGGTAGTGGCTGCCCGAGCAGTGTGTGAGTATATAACCTAATAAAGAACCACCAACTTGGTCTCACACATAGCTAGAAAATACTGTGATATGTTTAGGTGACATACTCAATAGAATAAAATAATTTATACCCATGGATGTGTAGAATAATTAAATAAATAAATAACCACCATCGATCTTTAGGGAAAATATAACACCCGAGATCGACCATACCTAATTTGACCAGTGATAAAGGTAACTATCAACAACAGCATAGTCATTTTTACAAGAACATGTTCACACCATCTATAAGAACTATGTATAAGGTCCCCCAACAACATAATAATAATGGGAATACCAAATCCTTAGAATCACATCAAGGTCCCCAAACCATCCCATAATAATAGGATCATTTAATCCTTTGAATCATGTCAAGGTACCCCAATAATAGAAATAATAAATATCACACCATATCCTTAGAATCACAACAAGGTCCCCCAAAAACATATAAAATCATAATAACGGGAAACACTCATCACTTAATGATAATATATCCCTCAAACTCAACCCAAACACAAAGAGACCACTACATTCTCCCAAGATCATCTGGTCTAGTATTTGGTCTAGGTGACACTCAAGGATAACCTTAACTAGTCTACACATACTTCCATACTAGGGGAGAACAAAATACTAAGGCACATCCTCTATATTCGTTTATTTCTGACTCATCTCATCTAGAACCAAGGATCTTAGGAACCTCACAAATACATAAGGTCAACATGGAAAAATTATACCAATTCATAACTCATCCCCACACAAGGGGTCCACAGAAACCTACTAGGATCACTATATTATTATAATTATTTATTCAGAACCTATCATGGGTTCACATATCCAAGCTACATTATTAAAATTATACTCTCATCTATCGGTGATTGGGATTTCCATATAGTGCATAGGGGTCCTCCGTGTCCATTAACACTTTGTGTATTCCATATATAGGTAATTTATTTAATTCAAAACAAATTAATTCTTAATAAAATAGTTTATTAATTTAAGGTTCAATCTATCATGGTGGTGAGACCATATATAATATTTTATATCAAAAGCATAAATATAATGTATAATACATAAGGTAATGCTTAGGTACCACCCACCTCATTCAAATCCATTACCTCATCAATTGAAGGTGAATAACTATACCCAGGATCACAAATAATTATTCATGACCAATCAAATACCTCTCATCAATGATATTCCTTATCTTGCTTAGTAACCTACACTAACTAGAACTACACACAACCACACATGGAAGGTTTACAACACATCCTTGGTTCCATTTCATGCAAAATACCTCCATTGAAACATCGATAAATAGTACGAAGAAAATATCTACGGTCCTATTATTAATAAAAAATTGGAAATTTCTGTAAACCAACCTCTTAAGACACCCTCTAGAAACATCGATCCAAAGAACCATCTTTCTTAGATAATTTCACCATGCTTCGAGGAAATCATCATCAAACCCCCAAAATTCACTATGGAATCGCCATAAGAATCACCTTGGATCAAGGGGAACCATGGGAGGAATACTAGGGGGAGGAGTTGGTAGAATGAACCTCTTCCATGAGCCCCAACCTCATACATCTTTAGGAGGATCAACACCAAAATGATGAAAAGACACTTGCTAAATATGAAGCTAGGCTGACCCCACCATCTAACCATCAGAGATTATGAGTGATCTAGTGGATCCATCCATCAGCTGATAGAGTATAACTGTCTAATTTGAGGACCTAGTCAGGTACCTAGGCTACTTCTGTACCCATTGGGGTGCCGGTAGAGTCTCACTAGCTAGTTGGTGGAATGATGTTGAAATTCAGTAGCCCAGTCACCTCAGTTATTCCTCTAATTCCTTCTCACTACCACATGATACTCAAACTACATAAAAAATCATATTTTATGGACTCTAAGACCCTCATAATTTCATTCTAAATCTCATTTCTCAAAACAACCCTTCCATCAATATGGGAATTAAAATTCCTTCTAAATTTTATCAACTAATCCATATATGGGGTATTACATCAACAATTTTTCCTTATTAAGTATTCAACTGAATTTATTATTTATTTTTTAAAGATAAAAAATTAAAAGGAAAGTAATGTTTGATTCATTAACCATAGCTTAATTATTTTTAATATTATAGATTAAAATAAATTAGTATAACATATATAATCTACTAATTATTAGCTTAATTAAATAAAAAATGTCACTAATGTATAAACAACCACTCTTTTTTTAAACAAGAAAGAAACTTTATTATTCTAAAAATAATAATATATATATTTTTAAATTTTATAATGGTATAATAATAATAATCATGTAATTTTATATAAAATAACCCTTTCCCATATTTTTAAATGGTGAATAATAACAAAAATGTGTGAATTGTATCTAATATTCAAAACCCACAAAGAATAATTTGTTTTTTATAAAATATACTTCTCTAATCCCATAATTATTTTCATACTTTTTATACCATTCAATAATGTTTATTTTTTCCATCTTCTCATATAGAATAAATTTTTTATAAATTTTGGTGGATAATAAAATAAATATTATGTAATATGTATCCTCCAGATTATTTTAATAATCATCCCTTTCCTCTTGAATGGGATACAAATAAAATCTATTAGACATGGATTAATGTAGAATTTAAATATTTTCTACATTATATAGAACACTTCTCAAGTTACAATAATAATTTATATGGTTTTTTACTCTAAAATTTCCTTTCTAGGATTTGATATTATTATCACATTGGTTATTAGGTTTGGGTCTATCATAATATACAAAAGGAATATACATCAAGTGAGTATCATGTTTATATAAATAGTCAGTATGTACTTTTTGGGTTTTGTTATAATATATGATTATCATAGACCACCAAAGAATCATATTAAAATTTCATTTATATCATTATTGAATGAACATATAATATGAAGAATATTAAACAAAATTCCTTGTCTCAAGTCTTGTGAACACCATATCAATATAACCCGATTGATTAAGATCACTAAGAAACAACACACATACTCTTTCAACTAAAGGTAGTGAACTAACCGCTAGAATCCTTGAAAAATAAATGATTACCCATTAATCTTCAAAAGCTATGCTAGCACCCTCTCATTGAAAGTGAATAATGAACAAGGAAGAATTGAGATTGGTCTTAGATCAAAAATACACCACACTATCCAAATGAGACAAATAATATCTCTATATATGATTACTTAAATCTATCAAGGAGACCATACATCACTGGAAATGTTTGGAAGCCACCATACATTACCCCTAACATATAGCTGTTTGATGTTTTATGACCGTTGAAAAATTAAAACACAATATATCATTTATTAGTCAATAAATGAATCATGGAAATGATTAATAATCGATGAGAACAAATTTTAGGGACGTGGTAGCATCCAATTCAATATGATGTTATATATTATAAACCATTGGTTTTATCATATGATATAATATAGGTATCTCATCTCTATGATAGTATAAGATCTAGCCTTAAATATTGGAATAAAATATGCATCACATCCATATCATTGGTAATAATATAATAGTGAATTATACTATATGATCAAACTATATTAATGAATATCCATAAATATCCCACTTTCGCTTAAATACCATAATGTTAAAAAAAAATCCAAAACCTTTTTGAATACATCTAAACACCTTTGGGTATAGGTTATAATAATTTTTAAATTTTTGGAAAAACACATTGTGTAATATCCTGGTCAAAGGTATGCTCTCTTTTAATGTTTATAGAGACTTTTATTATATTTCATGAGTCCTAGAGGTGTTTTGGGAGTTTAATGCAGGAAACTGGTATGAGAAATTGAAGTAAAAATAGTTCACACCGTGAAATAGGTTCAAGAAATGAAATTGTTTTGGGTGTAATCCATAAAACCATTTTAAGGAATGAAAAAATTAGAAGGAATGAAATATATTCATGATCTGAATTCATCACTTGGGATTTTTATGTCAAGTCTATTCCTTCTTCAGCGTACATTAAACCGTATGAGTTTACATTGTGAATCAATGATTCATGATGTGAATCATTTATAACTAGTTGGTTTTTATGAAATAAAATATTGAATCCTATCTCATTCAATATGAACTCTTCTCCCTCCAACATTTTATATCTTCCAGGTATTGTGAGGTTGTTTATATCCTTCTAGATTTCACTTTTTGGAACCTTGATCTTTACTGTGGTGGATTTCTTATCCTTGGATTCCTCAATGTGTTTGTCTTATAGAGGCCAATTTTGGTGCTGGTTGTGGTGTAACATGTGGGTTTCTCAAGTTATGTGTTATCCTAACCTTTATATAGACAATTTTTCTTATAGAATTTTATTCTATTATATGAGAATAAATGATATAGCCTCCTTTTTTTATCTTCATTAATTTCCTTTCACTGTTGGTGTGTGGATCCCGTTGTGGGTGGTGTGCGAGATGAGATTTTGGTAGGTGGTTTTGTCTCTAGGATCTGTTGGACGAACCTTAATTGATCTTATTTTTATAATATTTTTTCTAAATAATTTTCATGATACTATATTTATGGGTTTGTGTGTGTAAATGTGTTTTTGAGAAAATATGTCATTCCCTTCATTTTGGTAAAAGAAAGGTGATTTTCAAATCATTATGAAAAGGGTTGAAAAATAGGTTTTTAAATAATGTTTTGATGGAAAAAGGGTGTTTGAAATTGTATTTTTAAAATTTTAAGACCTTTTAAATTATTTAAAAAATGAAGCACATGGGAGCCATGGGTACTTAGGCAGAGGGTTTATTATTAGGGATCGTCCTTTGGTGTTATATGGGTGTTCACTTTATGGGGTGTTCTTTCATTCCTAGATCAAGATAAATTTAGATCTAGGACTTGATTGAAATTTTAAGAGGGTTAAATTTCTAGGGTGTTTCTATATTCTCTATACCGTGATGAATTGGTTTTAGGTACTTTTAGTGAGAAATATTCCTAATTTATATACGATTAACCAAACTAACTTGACTATAAGTTATACTAGTATTGTTTTACCATTTTTCTTTGGGTTTTTATGTTATTGAATTTGATATAACTATTTTTGGAAAATAAAAATAGTTTATATAAATTATGATTTGAAATTATTTTACCTGGATTTTTTTAAAGCTATGTATAAAGAAGAACTATTTACGATTCTTTTGATATAAAAAATGCTTAAGTGTTTATCATGCCTTGTTTTTTGTAAATTGACCATTTTGGGATTATTGTATAGAGACTTGATATGAAACACCTAAGTGGAATACTATTAATAATTTTCATATCACAACCTACAAATTCCCTCAAGAATGTGTAAACCTTATATTTTGACACCTTGATTTTAGAAAAGAAAACTATGTTCAATAGCGTATATGACACATAACACCGAGTCTAAACAATCCATGATTATTTAAATATGACCATTTTAACCTAGACATTAAATTGGTGGGTATGAATAGTATTACTTATTTATAAAAAATATATAAATTTCTACTCAATAAAAACGTGTTGATAAATTCTTAGGAACAAATCCCTCAATTTTTAATAGACATTTTAGTTATTCTTCAAAAATGTTTTTTATTTCTTTTTGTGAGAAAATATTGTAATTAATTTTTTGAATGTTTAGAAAATATATTTTATAAAATGAAATAAATTTTTGAAATCATCATATTAACTTTATCTTTGGCTAAAATTTTGGGATTTTTCTGAAAATATTGACTTTTTAGTGAATAGTAAAAATACCACTTTTTGTAAAATTGTCATTTATTTTCAATAAATCTAGTAATTTAAAAGTCTAATTATGTTTTTAATATGATTTTAATTTAACTGAAATAATATTATTTTAGATATAATATATTTATTTACACTTGAATCATCTTTATACTATATTTTGGTATAAATTCATTTTGGGACTTAAGACATTTTTATGAAAAAACATTTTTCGTCGCATCTCATGGGTCTAATTTCATATAAAATTATTCTAATTATGGGAATATAATATTATTAAATGAATTCCATATTTATAACTATAATAATTAATATTATTTAATATGTTTAAAATAATTTTTTTCATAATAAATAATAAAATCAGTAAAAATTATTTACCATGGTCAAGGTTAATATGGGTTTTGCGCATTACATGAGTTTGTGTTAAAATTAATTTTTCAAACACATATAAATTTTATTTGATAAATTTTATTTAATATTTATAATAATTGGGTCCATATTAAATAATAAGTCTCATTTTTTTATTCTTAAATGATAAATTACCTAGGTAAAAACTAGTTACTGTGGTGAAAACTAAAATTGTAAAAGTGAGTAACCTTAGAGGTAAAAGAAATAACTTGTTTAAAAAATGTTTATATTTTAATTTTGGAGATTTTTATTGAAATAATATTCCATAAAATCCATTATTTACCTATTTTTGAGGCACTTTTTTTGATATTGACTTCCCGTTGTTGAATAGTTTTGTGTATTTACAAAAATGCCACTCCTTATCACTTATAAAAGGGAACCTCATATCCTATTTTATTTACACTTAAAAAGCCTATTGGATCCCCCAATACCAAACCAAATACCTTAATTACTCCCCTTAAAACGTTTTAGTGGCTTTTTTGATTATAAAACCCTCTAAATAAGGATTTTGGTGTAAGCCCAAAGAGGGTGTTCGAAGAAAAGGTATAATTATTAACCATGAATTTTCATTTTATTTTTTGTTCCACGTACTTAAAATATTATTCAACCTTTAATATATAAAAAATAATCTAGGTATATATGTGATATATAACTTATAAGTTATGTATATATGTATGGTGGATTACTGCCTTGTGAACCGATGTAATTCATTTTCCATCATCGACTCTTAAGATTATTTATGATGATGGATTTAATTTATATATATATTATATTAATGAAATATTTATCATTTTATAAAATTAATATATCATATATTTTCTTTCTTTTCCATTCATAGAAAAATGATAACATTATTTGTGCATACGTGTGGATTACCACCTCCCTGATGGGATGTGATTCATTTTTCATTTCCGCATCACATGGGTGGTATATGTGAGTGTATTTAGGGAAGTAATATGATATTTATGATATAATTATCATTATATAGAGATAAAACAATACTAACCTTATTTCCATCACAATCGTTGAAAAATGGAAATGTTACTCATACGTACGTACAACCTACCATCTTCATGATCGTAACATACTTGATTATTAATAAAAATAATTCTAGATTTATTTTAAAAGTATAATTGAAGTATAAAATTTTAATTATTTCATGATTATTGTACTAGATATTATGGAATAATTACCACTTTACCACAGTAAACCCACTAAAGTCATTTTGGATATATGACCTGAATATTGTCAAAACATCTAACGTGAAATTAATTGATTAAGTAATTGAATATTACATGGTAAAAAATAAAATAAAATGAATAATAAAATTTAAATAGGTTATTAATCAAGGAAATAATTAACATGAGTTTATTATTTAGTAATATAATGAATGCACATGATGATTCAGGCTTGAGGTAAGTGATCTCTCTAAACCACTCATTTATTCGGGTCCTGACTATTATCTCTATAACCCACTTTGTCTATATTTTTAATGTTATGGATTGATTATAAGTTTTGTATATATGTATATCACATATATACCTAGATTATTTTTCCTTCCTTTATGGGGTAATAAATTCTTTATTACCATTCTCAAATGCCTTCTTTAAGAAATCTCTTTTGAATATGATATATGGAAATATTGTGATACCCATTTTATTTCCATGGGTAATTTATAGTGATCCAGATTTTCATACATAGATATTACATATTTTATATGAGTATTAATTAAATTACACAAAACAAGCCCAAGGATCATATAGGAATAGTTCCATTTGAATCAAGGACACATAAAAAATTGGTCCATAAGTGAGCTACATCATCTCAGAGTATATTCTATAGAAATAGAACCCTTCTTAAACATATCATATATAATACATTTCTTTATATCCCATGGAAATGAAACATAAGTAAGGGTGAGATTAGATTCTCAGTATGTAATGCCCCGACCCCAGTTACCCAGAGTCGGTGCATTATTGCGTAACATTGGCATGATCACAAAAGATCAAGTCTCGAAAGACCGATTAGTTTAGTAGCCTTGGAAACACTAGATACATTCATAAATGTTACATTACATCATAATGTGAAAAACTACAATAACATAGTCTCCATAGTCCACACTCATATCCTCTTCTGACTATCCCTGTAGGTCATTCATAAAATACTTCGTCACATCCTGGAAAATATTAAAACATTGAAAGGGGTGAGATCAGATGATCAGTAAGAATAACAATATAGCGGAAGATTTAATAAATAAACATAAACATTTAAGGCAATGTATAACTAAAACAAAAGCCTTTTAAACTTGAATTTCAACATAATATTGAAAAATTAAAATAAGATAATGCCATTTACGTATTAACATGGATATTCTACTGGTCGAATAATCACAAGCAATATCAATAACCACTTTCATAATGATGGAATGCATAATGCCAGAATAGCATAACCACGTAGCCAAGGCCTCATGCCAAGACTACAAATAAGATTTTGTCAAGGACTCGTGCCAAGACACTAGTTTGTCTCATGAGACCTGCCGATGCAATTTTTTTAGAAGATACTTATATTTAAAATTTCTCAAATATACTCTAGTGTTTTTTTGAAAACATTATGAAAGATTCTGAAAAAAAATAACTAATTCTAAGACTTCTTGACTAATTACAGGACATGATGGGTCCACTCCCAATCCCTTCCTGTCTACCACACTCGAGAGTCAGGTTTTCTGAAAACATTTTTAAGCTTGCGTTAAATACGTATACATTTGCACTGGATTTTCATGTATTTGATAGAAATATATCTTTTTTTAAATCATTTAAAAATCACATAATTATAAAATAAAACCTTTCGAATAAACGTAAAAGTCAAAGGGGTTTATACACCGTATAAAAGAAATTTTTGTATAAAACAAAATATGCCTCAATGAAAGGAGATTGAGACGAAGTCCCTTACAAAGATAATTTTTTAAATAAAATAGATCTATTATGTGTATTCACTATAAGTACACATAAATAAAGTACAAATACATGATAGGACATAATAATATCATGACATAATTTGAAAGTAGGAGATTAACCCAAAGAATTGAAATTGGGTTAAGAAGTTCCCTTACCTTGTGTCCGACTTGACTCGACCGTTATTTAACCTCCTAAATAATAAACTAGAGTTAATATCTACTTGGTTTGGAACCTTTTCCATGTTAATTATCCCATTTATATCACTTATTACAATGTTACGAAAATTATGTAGTTATTTAAGTTAATAACGGTCGTTTTGTCGATCTTTGGTACTTGAGTCAACAATAAACTTCTTATAATTACAAGTTGTTTATGTTTAGAATATCCATTATCTCCAAAATTATATTCATGATGTATATATCATATATATCATATATATCCAGTATATACATTCATTTATAATATTACATAACATTTAGAGGTAAGAAATGAAATGCACCATTCATGGAGACGGTAAGCCGTACGTACGCATGAACGACACTTTCATTTCTATGTCATATTTAATGGAATGAAATTATAATTATATAAAGGTATACTATAATTACAGTATAATATAATGTATAATACCATTTAATCCATCCTTTATACATCCCACATATGGCATTAACGATTCAAATCACTTTGAGAGGGCGGTAGTCCGCACTTCCTAAAATGAAAATATCGCGTTTACCCATAATGGAAACCATAACAGTATGCAATAAATTAAAACTAAATAAGCTTAAGTAAAACATAAACATATTATATATCATATATAAATATAGTGAAAACTTAATGGCCACATTTTAAGGTGTTATATGAGTGTTGAACAATCATCGTTTCGTGAGGCAGAAATTCGCCATCCACAGAAACAGTATGTTCTTTAACCATTAGATGTAGGTGTGTGTAAGTGTAGCTCTAATAATTTTTATAAAAACATCCTAGTATATTGAGGATACTTTTTTTTTACAAAATAAATTAATAAAAATATTTTAGGGGGTTGGAGAAGAAAAATAAACAAAATAACATAAGAGAAGACATTACCTTAAAATCGGGTAACTCTTTTTGATTTGAGCCAAAGGATTCCTTGGGAAGAATTATGCCCAAAGTGAGGTTTCTAGGAGTAAGGGAGGTAAGTTGTGAGAGTATTTGGTCAGATGTTGGCTGAGCCAAATGGATTGAATGTGTGAATAAGGTGGTAGTGGTGGGGGCCTTTTATAAGAGGAGAGGAGGGGCACTCTTGGAAAGTCATGAAATGTCACTTTATTATATAATGCGTTTCGGATTTTAAAGGTCCCAAACTTATATATTTCGAGGATAATGTGATAAGGGTTCGAAATATACTCATACAATAGGTTTTTGAAAAGTGTAAGCCTTGTATTTTACATTATCTTTTCATTTTATTTAAATCGTTAATTAATGTGGTAATCGCGACATCATCATGGTGTCATAAATAATTTAATTTATTTAATGTCTAAAAATTATAAAAGAAATATCATAATGTAGGAAATATTTTTATCTTTCTAATTAATATTTATAGTAAAAAATAAGACTTTTATAACCCCATTTAAAAATTGTTTTAGTAAAACAACTCATGTTTGTGACATTTTTATTTTAACATTAAATAAAAAGTTTTTAATGTCATTTTCCTACCAAAGTGGCTCCATGAGGTCCCCAAGTTGACCCATGGATTTTATTGGTCAGCCATGACTCATAAAATAGGGGTAGGACAAGTGTAAAGGTATTTTCATATTTTTATAATATCATTTTTTCCTTAAATTTCACTAATTACCTTTAATAGCGATTAATTAAACTTAAAAGTTACTATTCACCAAAATATTATTTTAATCCAATTGAACCAAATTTTACTTCCTAATGAAAACCATTTATTTTAGATTTTTGAAAATCAAATCATATAAGTGGTAATGTTTCATTTAAACGAAAAATTAGTTTTTTAACTACCACTTAGTGGTTTCACTATTCATCAAAAATTGATGTTTTTCAGAACAATGCCAAAATTCACCCTAAGCTATAATTGATATTCCGAATTCAAAAATTATGTATATTTTAAAAAATTCCAAACATATAAGTTTCATTAATTAATTTTATAATTAACTTCCGCCGTCACAACAAATTGCATGTTTTTAAGAAACAATATATATCAAAAGATTGACAATTGTTTATGTCCAATTTCAAAGTGAAATTAATTCTAATGACCACAATTGGATAAAATGGTAAAAATATATTCTAATTATAATTTAAAACCACTAAATAGTATAATTTATCACTATAAATTATTTTGATTAAAAAAGTTGTTTTTAAGTATTTTTCACTATTCATAAAAAATTGGAAGTTCTCAGAAAAATACCAAAAATTAAACATAGGCTAATTTTGACATTACAAATCTAAAAATGAAGTCCATTTTGAAATATAAAAAATATATAATTTCAAAAAGTGGGTATTACTATTCATAATGGCCATTTTGATTGGTCGCGGTGTGTTAGAATCTTAAACTTGCGTACAATACAAGCTATTGCATTATTGAAAGAGAAGCGTATTGTGGAAGCTCGGGGTGTTACATTCTCCCCTCCTTAAATAAATTGCATCCTAGCAATTTGAAAATTTTCTTTGAAAATAAAAGGTTCAAAATAGAAAATACCTTTGTGGAAAACCCACATCGGAAATAAGGTTAATAAAATTTAGCCTTAATAAGAGGGAAAGGGAAATGAAAAAGTCACCACCAAATTATGATCATGATAAGAAGAACATTGGTGGAAATTAGAGACATATAATTGGAGGAAAAAAATAAATATTTGTATGCAGTGATTGAGGTCATCAATCACAAACAAGTGTAAAATTGAGGGCCTCAAAGCCTTCAATCTATGTTGATTTAAAATATTATCAGTTCAACAAGACATAAGGTATTAGGATAACACATTTTTTTGTTTTAATATCCCTTTACTAAAGTTTAAGAATTAATTTATTCATAGAATAAGAGATAGGTAAATATATATATATGCTTGAAAAGTAAAGCTTCAACCTTCAACTAATTTTTACCACAAACTCATCTTTCACTCAAAAAGATAATGGAACTCAAAAATATTATATTTATCCTAATCGTACAAGGTTAAAAGTATTAACACATAAAATTTATATTAGGAAAACTATTTTGTAATAACCAGGGACTTCCTGTAGGCTAGTGGTATGTAATAAAGGCCTGTTGCACTATGGTTGTGGGTTTGATTCCTGCAGCTTTGTCTAACGTGACGGGTTATCCCCCAAACTGCAGGTTGTCCTTTTCCTAAAACTATAGTATTATAACATTCCAAAAATAATCTTCATAAATGTTTTAACCTTAAACAATACTATCCAAAGTTCAACTTAATCCATTCCAACCGTTATAGTTATCCAAAATACCTCCGTCCAGACTTTCTCTAAAAGGTCCTTAAATTCCAAAATCAATTGTAAAAATAGATTCCCCAAACAAAGTAAAGTTTTTCTTATTGTCACATACTAAAAATATGATTACCTTCATCATATTAAAACCTTAATGAAAACAACAAGTACTGCAGTACAATCCTTATATATATCACATTATTCTTATAACCAGAATATAATCCTTATTTCCAAAATCACCAATACATTAATTTTTCCACTTCAACTATAGTAACATCATAAGATTTTCTTTGATCACTTGGACTTTTCTAAGGTATGTTTCCTTGGCGCTTAGGACATTAATTTTCATAATGCCCCATTTCCCTACAATTGTAGCATTCAACATTGATATCCTCTTTCTTTCCCTTTCAATCACGAGCCTGGTGACCTTTTTCTCCACATTTATAACAAACTCACATTCCTTTTAGGCAAGTACCGGGGTGATTCTTCCCACAATTATCGCATAATGGAAAATCCTTATTTCCCTTTTTCCCTTTATCTGTATCTTGTTCCACCGCTCTCTTCTTCTCTTGCTTTACTTTATTGTCATAAGATTTAGAGAATTCCTTTTCTGTCTTGATAGAGCCCGAGACTATATCTTCGTACGACGAGAAATATTGTGAGAATAAGGCTCGATGGAGAAATGGTTTTAACCCATCAAAGAAACGATCAATCTTACTTATTGGGTTACGTATAAAATTTGCTGCATGCCTTTCTAACCTTGTAAAGTTAGCCTCATACTTTGCGACATTCTCATCCTCCTTCTGCCTCAGACTCAGAAATTGCCTTTCCATATCTGCTCAATAGTCATGTGGAATGTATTTTTCTAAGAAAATTTCCTTAAACTCCCTCCATTCCATACTTGATATTTCTTCATCTTCCTTTGTGTTTTGAATCAGCGACCACCATTGATCGGCATCTTCAGTGAGGCGGTAAACTACCATGAAAACTTTCTCCCTTTCAATACACCCCAAGGAGTGGAATATTTTCTCTAAGGAGTTTATCCATTGCTCAGCTAGTAATGGATTTGTACCCCAATTAAATGTTGGCAGTTGTTTCCTCATGAAGCGGTCTAATATTGATCCTCTACATTGCGGATCAGGGTGCTCCATACGAGTAAGGTTACTATTCATAACCTGAGTGAGTTGTCCCAGTATGGTAATAAGTTGATCAACACCAGTTGTATCTCCAGCTCTACAATAATTATCTTGAACAGGAGGGCAATCCCTACACGGAGTGCGTGCATTGATACGGTTTCCATTCCTCCCACTAGGCGCCATTTCTAAATAATGGAATAAACTAGATTAGTTTATGAATTAAAATACATAATTACATACTTGTAAAACACTTAACATAAATTGAACTATTAATGGATATAATCCATAATCATAAAAATGTTTTCTTTGAGGAAGTATGTACTCATAATCCCTTCATAATGGTTTGTAAAGAAAATGATAATTATCCTAAGCATATCCCCCGAGAGTGTCGTAACCAAGAGTGCAGCAAGGCCCGTTGTCGTGCACTAGTTCCCATTCGAGTCTAGATCAAAGCAGTGTTTTCGGGTTTTACCCTTAGGTACATCTGTGCCAGAGCCACCTCTACCTGCTCGTATCTAGACAGGGATGTATTGCTCGGAAAACTCATAAAATCTCTATAATACCAAAATTCTAAGAAGTTATTCAATACTAATCCTCAAAGTCTATCTTAGGGCTATGTGATCTAATCAGAGTCGGTGCATTATTGCGTAACATTGGCATGATCACAAAAGATCAAGTCTCGAAAGACCGATTAGTTTAGTATCCTTGGAAACACTAGATACATTCATAAATGTTACATTACATCATAATGTGAAAAAATACAATAACATAGTCTCCATAGTCCACACTCATATCCTCTTCTGACTATCCCTGTAAGTCATTCATAAAATACTTTTCACGTCCTGGAAAATATTAAAACATTGAAAGGGGAGAGCTCAGATGATCAGTAAGGATAAAAATATAGCGGAAGCTTTCATAAATAAACATAAACATTTAAGGAAATGTATAACTAAAACAAAATCCTTTTAAACTTGAATTTCAACATAATATGGAAAAAGTAAAATGAGATAATGCCATTTACTTATTAACGTGGATATTCTACTGGTCGAATAATCACATGCAATATCAATAACCACTTTCATAATGATGGAATGCATAATTCCATACTATCATAACCATGTATCCAAGGCCTCGTGCCAATACTACAAATACGATTTTGTCAAGGCCTTGTGCCAAGACACTAGTTTGTCTCATGAGACATGCCGATGCAATTTTTTTAGAAGATACTTACATTTAAAATTGCTCAAATATACTCCAGTGTTTTTTTGAAAACATTTTGCAAGCTTCTGAAAACAAAATAACTAATTCTGAGACTTCTCAACTAATTACAGGCCATGATGGGTCCACTCCCAATCCCTTCCTTTCTACCACACTCGAGAGTCAGGTTTTCTGAAAACATTTTTATGCTTGCGTTAAATACGTATACATTTGCACTGGATTTTCATATATTTGAGAGAAATATCTCTTTTTTTAAATCATTTAAAAATCACATAATTATAAAATAAAACCTTTTGAATAAACTTAAAGGTCAAAGGGGTTTATACACCGTATAAAAGAAAGTTATGTATAAAACAAAATATGCCTCAATGAAAGGAGATTGAGACGAAGTCCCTTACAAAGATCATTTTTTAAATAAAATAGATCTATTATGTGTATTCACTATAAGTACACATAAATAATGTACAAATACATGATAGGACATAATAATATCATGACATAATTTGAAAGTAGGAGATTAACCCAAAGAATGGAAATTGGGTTAAGAAGTTCCCTTACCTTGTGTCCGACTTGACTCGACCGTTATTTAGCCTCCTAAATAATAAACTAGAGTTAATATATACTTTCTTAAGAACCTTTTTCAAGTTAATTATCCCTTTTATATCACTTATTACAATGTTACGAAAATTATGTAGTCATTTAAGTTAATAACGGTCGTTTTGTCGATCTTTGGTACTTGAGTCAACAATAAACTTATTATAATTACAAGTTGTTTTTGTGGTTGAATATCCATTATCTCCAGAATTATATTCATGATTTAGATATAATATATATCATATATATCCAGTATATACATTCATTTATAATATTACATAACATTTAGAGGTAAGAAATGAAATGCACCGTTCATGGAGACGGTAAGCCGTACGTACGCAAGAACGCTACTTTCATTTCTATGTCATATTTAATGGAATGAAATTATAATTATATAAAGTTATACTATAATTCTAGTATAATATAATGTATAATACCATTTACTCCATCCTTTATACATCACACATATGACATTAACGATTCAAATCTCTTTGAGGGGGCGGTAGTCCGCACTTCCTAAAATGAAAATATCGCGTTTACCCATAATGGAAACCATAAAGGTATGAAATAAATGAAAAATACAGAATCTTAAGTAAAAAAAAACATATTATATATCATATATAAATATAGTGAAATCTTAATGGCCACCTTTGAAGGTGTTATATGAGTGTTGAAGAATCATCATTTCGTGAGGTAGAAATTCGCCATCCACAGAAACAATATGTTTTTTAACCATTAGATGTAGGTGTGTGTAAGTTTAGCTCGAATACTTCTTATAAAAAAATCCTATTATATTGAGGATACTGGTGTTATTACAAAAGAAATTAATAAAAATATCTTATGGGGTTGGAGAAGCAAAATAAACAAAATAACATAAGAGAAGACATTACCTTAAAATAGGGTAACTCTTTTTGATTTGAGCCAAAGGCTTTCTTGGGAAGAATTATTCCCAAAGTGAGGCTTCTAGGAGTAAGGGAGGGAAGTTGGGAGAGTATTTGGGTAGAGTTTGGCCGATCCAAATAGCTTTAAAGTGTGAATAAGGTGGTAGTGGTGGGGGCCTTTTATAAGAGGAGAGGAGGGGCACTCTTGGAAAGTCATGAAATATCACTTTATTATATAATGAGTTTCGGATTTTAAAGGTCCCAAACTTATATATTTGTATTATAAGGTGATAAGGGTTCTAAATATACTCATCCAATAGGTTTTTGACAAGTGTAAGCCTTGGATTTTACATTATCGTTTCATTTTATTTAAATCGTTAATTATTGAGGTAATCGCTGCATCATCATAGTGTCATAAATAATTTAATTTATTTAATGTATAAAAATTATAAAAAAAATATCATGATGTAGGAAATTTGTTTAGATTTCTAATGAATATTTATAGTCAAAAATATGACTTGTATAACCCCATTTAAAAATTTATTTAGTAAAACAACTCATGTTTGTGACATTTTTATTTTAACATTAAATAAAATATTTTTAATGTCATTTTCCTACAAAAGTGGATCCATGGGGTCCCCAAGTTTACCCATGGATTTTCTTGGTCGGCCATGACTCATCCAATAGGGGTAGGAAAAGTTTAAAGGTATTTTCATATTTTTATAATATCATTTTTTCCTTAAATTTCACTAATTACCTTTAATTGCGATTAATTAAACTTAAAAGTTTCTATTCAAAAAAAAAAATTATTTTAATCCCATTGAACCAAATTTTATTTCCTAATGACAACCACGTATTTCTAATTTTTGAAAATCAAATCACAGAAGTGGTAATGTTTCATTTAAACGAAAAATCAGTTTTTTAACTACCACTTCGTAGTTTCACTATTCATCAAAAATTGAAGTTTTTCAGAACAATGCCAAAATTTCACCCTAAGCTATAATTGATATTACAAATTAAAAAATGATGTGTATTTTAAAAAATTAAAAACATATAATTTTCATTAATTAATTTTATAATTAACTCCTGCTTTCACAACAAATAGCGTGTTTTTAAGAAACAATATATATCAAAAGATTGACAATTGTTTATGTCCAATTTCAAAGTAAAATTAATTCTAATGACCACCATTGGATAAAATTGTAAAAATATATTCTAATTATACTTTAAAACCAATAAATAGTATAATTTATCACTATAATTTTTTTTTAAAAAGGTTGTTTTTAAGTATTTTTCACTATTCATAAAAAATTGGAAGTTCTCAGAAAAATACCAAAAATTCAACATAGGCTAATTTCGATATTGAGAATCTAAAAATGAAGTCAATTTTGAAATATAAAATATATATAATTTCAAAAAGTGGGTATTACTATTCATAATGGCCATTTTGATTGGTCGCGGTGTGTTAGAATCTCGAACTTGCGTACAATGCAAGCTATTGCATTATTGAAAGAGAAGCGTATCGTGGATGCTCGGGGTGTTACACAGTAAGGGAAAACAAGGGATATATCAAAAAAACACGTGCCTATGGGTATAAGAATAGGATAATAACATATGAAAACCATACTATGCATATCATAGACCATAAACACGTGTCAATGCATAAATAATTACACTTAATAAGACATGAATCATAATAGAATCAAATGACATGATCCATGAGAGAATAAAATTATAATAATAAATATATTTATGGAATATACATAATCATAGAAAATTTAATTTCAAGGATACCTACCATGACATTAATAACATGTTTGTCTTAGGTTAACTACCTCTTTATCTACTTAGATCTTGGGATGACCTCCTAAGTGCCATATTTCGAGCATGGGATATCCTCCCATATACCCTATTTTGTGATTATTATAACCTACCATGTGCCCTATTTTGAGCATGGTATAACTACCCATGTACCCTTTGATATCATATAAAATTAATCATTAAAAAATTCATTATAGGGAGATATGAGTCCCACCAATTGTATAATGAAAATAATTTGTATGTGTTCCAAAAGATTATAAAAAAATCATCATATCAAAACCCATGAAATAAAATGTGTTTCATAAAAATTTCATTATATAATAACCTTTGGAAAAGAGACAAGTTTCATAATCATTTTATCATTTCATCATAACATAACCCATGTAAAAATAAGTGAGTTTCATAAGTATTTTAACAGGGTATAACCCATTGAAAAGAAACGGGGTTTAAAAACTTATCATCATCATAAACATAAAAAATTTAGAGAAAAAATAATAATGATATCCTTGGATCATATTCCCAGTCAGTAAAAATTAAAATCAAAGGATTTCAACTTGTATGGAAAATTATTTTAAAAAGACACTTGGAACCTTTCTTTAGGAAAATAAGTTTTCGTTGAAAATAACTTTTACAACTAAAAAATCATAAAAAATTTAGGAAATATTTTTACTTGAAAATAACCTTGAAAAGTTATAAAGGAATCTTTAATGAAAATAATGGTCATGGTGGTGTGAGGTTATTTTTATGTTGTACATGTTAAAATGAATATTTCTTTTATATTTTTAGTAAAATCCTAACGGGCATTGTTTGGAAAATTAATAAAAGATTACTTTCAATTTTTTTTGTAAAAAGTGAAGAATGGATAAAAATATATTTAATAAATAATTTTAATCATGTTAAAAATATTTCTTAAAATATTATTAGAAATCATTGTTTTGGAAGAAAAAAGTGTTTTTCAAATGTAGAGGAAAATAAAGTCAGTTTACCTTAAAAAAATTATTTTTGAATCTTGAGCACATAAAGAGAGGAAAAGAAAGGGAAAAAATTTACTTTCAAGACATAAATTGAGGATAAGAAAATTCAATAGTTTCTTTAGAGATGGATCATAATATTTCATCATCATAATCATTAACATAAACAATCCTGATAAACAATGTAATTGAATAATAAAACCATTAACACTTTGGTAAAATTGATCATAAGCCCCAAGAAAGAATAACATTAAATAAAACTTAAAATATAATGCGAATAAATAAGTGCAATATATTAAATATAAAAGAGGTTGTAAATACACTTTATAAAAAAAGATAGTTGCATTAAATGAAATAAATCTCAAAGAAGTCAAATTGAGACAAAAAACCCCTTTCTGCTTAAGTAACTTTTGAACTGTAAACCCCATGATAGAGAGATCCTAAAATGAATATATAAATCCGAATACTTTTCAGTAGAATAATCATAAAATACTTTAATGGTAATTATATACACAACATAAAAGAAACACATTGTGAATATGGATTGTATATCACAAAAAATAAAAGTGAGATATAAATCCCAACCACTTTAGTAATCTTTTGAATCGTAAGCCCCAATAAATAATAAAATAAAATGAAACATTAAATATCATGAAAATATGGCGATTCATGATATAACATATCAAATGGGAATTATATACACCATAAAAAAGAAATTGGTTGTTATATCCTGGCCCGGGTGCCACATGGTGGTGCTCCAAGATGGTTATTCACATGACCTCCCTGTATGATTGAGGATGCCGACTAGCAACGACGGTCTAATATCAATCACAGGGAGACTGTATCCACTTTTATAAGAGTAATAAAGCAATGAAAATACATAAAGAATAATAACTAAATAATAATATAACATGACCAGAACAGTATGAGTATCACAAGATGAACAAAACTGGATATACAGAATCAAAACTAAAGTAGAAAATATTCAATGCTAATGTACTTTTCAAGTGTCTAAAATCAAAACCCAAAATAGAGACACTGAAAACTCACCCAACCAGGCCCCGAATCTTTTCTGGTTCCCTCAATCATGCACCATCCCAACTTGGTCATCTAACACAGGGCCTTTTCCCTTTTCTTATCCTACAGTCCTGAAATCTATTCAGGTACCAATTTGGTAGCCTGTGTAGTGTGTGTGTACAACTCATTAGGCCACCACAAATGATTTATTAAACAATATCCAATCAATAATAGTGTGTTCAGTTGTATAAAGAAATAATCACAATCCCAAAGTAAATAGTTATCACATTCAATTATTCTTAATTTAAGCACATAAACCCCCAGGTTCTTGAGGACACCTAAACCTCAATACCTTCTTTGGCCTATGCCAGGTGTGAACCATTTCACATATTCAATTCACATTTCATTATCATATATGATATTTCATTATCCATGTCATTTCAATTCATTATATTGTCCATTTGAAACTATAGTCCAATGTCAATATTTTGGGTATAGAACGCCATGTCTAGCACCCCATGAGTATTTTGAGCATCAGTCCCTATCACACTGGTTATTTAAGGCATCAGTCCCCATCTCATAAAATTTAACATTCATGATTTTGGTGTAGAGCACCATGTCTAGTACTCCGTGAATATTTGGAGCATCAGTCCCAATATCACACTCTATTTATCAATCATTCACACATATCACAATATATCACATTATCACATGCATCTCAATATCACATGGCTTCACATATATTACATGTATCAAATTATCACATGGACCTAAATATCTTATGTTTTAAAAAATATCACATGTATCACATATATCATATTAATTAATTCAAAAATTAATTAATTACAATACCTCTATTAATTAATTCAACATGTAATTAATCATGGAAATACCTTAAATTAACTCATCAATTAATTATACACATCAATTAAATTAATTAATTAAACAATTAATTAGTCATATCAATTAATTTCAAAATTTAGATTAATTAATACATTGATTAATTAGTCTAATTTCACAATCCCAAATATTCCCATAATTAATTCATGAATTAATTATTTCATCCACAATCTTAGTATCCTATAATTAATTCATTAATTAATTATTAAATCCACAATATCGACATCCCATAATTAATTCATCAATTAATTATACAATTCATCATCTCAATATCCTATATTTAATTCATCAATTAATTATTCCATTCACAATCTCAATATCCCATAATTAATTCATTAGTTAATTATTCCATTCACACTCCCAATATCCCATAATTAATTTCAATAATTAATTATTCAATTAAAAATCTCAGTATCCCAGAATTATTTCATTGACTAATTATTCAACCCCCAATCTCAATATCCCATAATTAATTCATTAATTAATTATTCAATTGGAAATCTTATTATCCTATAATTAATTCAAATATTAATCATTCCTATTTACAATTTATTATTCCATAATTAATTCATCAATTAATTATTCAATTGTAAATATTGTTATCTGATAATTAATTCATTAATTAATTATTCATATCCCAATATAAATATCAGATAATTAATTAATTAATTAATCAATTGGAAATCTCATTATCCCATAATTAATTCATCAATTAATGATTCTAATTAACAATTCAATATTCCATAATTAATTTAACAATTAATTATTCCCCCAAATGCCACAATTTAAATACTCCAATAATCAATTCAACAATTAATTATCCAATTAACCATTTCCATAATCACAATTATCCATTAATTAATTTAATAACTAATTATTCCAAATCAACAATAATAACATTACATCCATCAATTAATTCACTAATTAATCATTCACATCAACTTTACTAATTAATTACACAATTAATTAATCAAATTCAATCCCTTCAATTAATAATCTAATTAATTGTCCATGTAAAATTTTATTAATTAATTTAAAATTAATTAATCACATTAAATCCCTCCAATTAAATCATAAATTAATTTCTTATATAAATTCCATTAATTAATTCAGAATTAATTTAAACACATTCAATCCTTTCAATTAATTGAATAATTAATTATCCATGTCAATTCCATTAATTAATTCACAATTAATTAATTAATTACTTTAATTAATTAATTAATAAATTAATTAATCCCACCAATCACATTATTTAATTTAATAGTTAAATAATCACATTACTCCCATTAATTAATCCATTAATTAATTAATCCCATCAATCCAATTATTTAATTCAACAATTAAATAATCACATTACTCCATTAATTAATTCATCAATTAATTAATCCCATCAATCATGTTATTTAATTCAATTATTTAATAATTACATTACCTACATTAATTAATTCATCACTTAATTAATCCCATCAACCCCATTATTTAATTAAATAACTAAATAATCACATTACCCCATTTATTAATTCATCAATCCCATTATTTAAATTGATAATTAAATAATCAAATTATTCGATTAATTAATCAATCAATTAATTAATCCCATAAATCTCATTATTTAATTCAACAATTAAATAATCATATTACTACAATTAATTAATTTATCAATTAATTAACCCCATCGATCCCATTATTTAATTCAATAATTAAATAATCACATTACTCCCATTAATTAATCTATCCCATTATTTAATTAAACAATTAAATAATCCCATTAATCCCATTAATTAATTCATCAATTAATACACATTGCATCCATTAATTAATTCAAAAATTAATTAACTAAATCTACATTGAGAAAAAACACCATAACCAATTCATCAATTAATTATTCTTACTTAAACAATTCAATAATACCCATTAATTAATCAATTAATTTTCCCATTACAATAAATTCAGTATCTCCAATTGATTCTTCAATTAATTGTTCAATCTCAATCAATTCAATATCCCCCAATTAATTCATAAATTATTTTTTCTATCTTAATCATTCTAATATCCCAAATTTCCAAATCCCTTAAGTAATTAATCTACTCAATTAAATAATTCAATTTTGGAAAACTCAATTTCTAATCAACCAATAGAAATTATACAATTAAAAACATTTAATATAAATATAGACTTCAGGATTTGAATTATAGACCACCAACCTTAATATTGCCGATAAATGCTCACCAATAGGATCCCCAATTTGTGTGGCATAACGATGTATAACGAGATCTAGATCTTAAACCGTAATTCAATATCTAACAATCAAGATCTAATAATACTATATCTAGATCTAAAAATCCTATATATAGATCTAATATGATAGAGGATAAATTCCATCTAAAAGATGAGGGAAAAATGAGAGAGAAGAAGGAAGCCACAAGAGATGAGATCTCCTTACCAGGAGGGGTGTATATCTTTAATCTAGGATTTTAATTTCCAATAATATATGTTAGGAGACCTATAAAATTGTTTGGGAGCCTCCAAAATTGGTTGAAATAATTAGTATTTGAGTGGAGGTTGATTTGGGGTTAATATAGTGGTTTATGTATTTTAAAATCTAATATTATGGTTAACTAAAACTAGGTATATGGTTTGATGCTCGGGGTGCATGGGTTCCCCTAACTATGTGCCTTAACCCTGAACCTCTTCTGGGGGGGGGGGGTTCATAGTTTCTCCTATTAGGGCACATAGTTTGACAAACCACGTGCCAACCGTGAAAACCCTCTATGTCTAGGGTTGTACGGTTTGCTAGGTCAAGACGCTCAGTTTGAGTAAACCATGTTCCAAACATGAACTTTACCTCTTCCTACCAAAATTATAAATCTATACAAAAAAATTCCTAATAATTAACTGAAAAAATGCACTCAATACTAGACAAAAGTGTACCAGAAAATACGTCCTAAAAATCTACAGAAAATATAACAACCGAACACTTTATTTCACAATAATACATAATTTATTACAAAAGATTACACTTAATATAACCTAGAATATCGAGAAGACTTGTGTCTTTGGGAATTAGGTACATTACCTAAAAATTTAAAATAGGAAAAACATCATATTTATTGAAAACTTCCTTAACATGCTCGCTCTTAAAACTGCATGGGATAACTTGGGGACATACATAAGAAATGGGTGATCTATAAAGACAAGTAAGGGTATAATCATGTAATAAGTAACACATGTTATAAAATAGGAATGATAATTTAGAATAAATTAAATATGAATAATTAAACATGATATAGCATGATAATCATAAAGGAAACATTGGAAATGTGGCAACGACTTAAAACAGTGTATCATAAACATAAGTAAAGTCTAAATGCCAATGCATCATGATGTAAAAATTATCATAAATTAATCAGGTTCACTCTCTATCCCAATATAACATTTCATGAAAATAAATATTACCCAATTCATTGGGGTGCTATATAATTCATTGTGCACCTGTTACTTTCATTTCATTATGATGCTTAAGTGTTCCATATAGATCATACAACATGGATTCATTCATAAAAATATTTTATTCCATGATTAAGGAGTGTTTAATACATAAATGTAAGTCCCAATTCAAATAATTATAAGTGTATAAAGGTTAATACCCTTGATAAGAAATGGGTATGGTATTCCCTGCACAATTGTTTGGGTATGGAAAACCCTAACAAAATTTTAAAAGCATAACGACGTCGCTTAAAAATTCATAAAATGGGTTGATAAGATAGAAAGGGGAATATATTCATTTTAAAATAAATTTTATAGTAAGTTAAATATTTAATAACATATCCTATCATAATTAAATTAATATAAAAGACATAATGTAAAGAAGATACTTGAATAAAGAGGAGAAAGGAAAAGATCTCTTACTTGAGTGTGTGACTCCAAATGCTTGTGAGGATCTTCTTGAGAGATTGGGGTAACCTTAGGAGGGATCTTGAGATGTTAGGGATGAGTAAGTATATGATTAAAGTATTTTTAGTGAAGAGAGGTAGGAGTTTGGGTGGGTTTAGATAAGAAATGAGTGGAGATTTCCTTATTTTTTCGCAAATCAGGTTTTGAACTCTATATAATAAAATGACCGAAACCACAAGACTTAATATGGTTTTGGACATGATTTATACTAAATGGGAGGGTTATTAATTTTTTTATAATTAAAAGGGATGAATTAATAAAATAATACCTTTTCTTTTGTGAAGGTTGGTCATACTCTTAATGAAATTATTTTAAAACCTTAAAATATATTAATGGTTTTGAAGGATTCATAAAGGTTTTATAAAATTAAAAAACAAACATAAAATCAAATTATTTTAAATCTAAAACATATATTTGGTCATGGATCCCATTTATTGTATTAATTATATAACTTTTGGGTCATTATGATGTCATAGTACACAAATTATATCTATACGGTATTTAATTTTTACCCGAAAATTTGACCCTTAGAAAATTATGAAAAATTAACCACAGTATAATTTTGATGTTATTATTCAAAAAATAATATTAATTTTATATTAATAATTTTCTGAATATTTTTATTTTTACTTTTAAAATAATAATTGACATTTTTTGAGAAATACTGGGTTTTTTGACAATAATAGTTTGTGAACCCATATAAAAATTACATTTGACTTCTTAAAAATCATATGATCATTTATATTTAAAAAATTATTTAATAATTATATTTTTTAAAAATATTATTTATTTTTAAAATAAATTAACTCATAAAAATAAATCCCTTAATTTAATTTGAATATTACCCAAGAATACTATTTTGGTTTTATTGTATCAAAATAAAAATCATTTTTAAAGTAACAATAATAGGATGATAATATAATAATTATTCTATACAAAATAATGTAAATACTCATATTTCTAGGGTCTTGATATATATCTCTTTAATACAACAGCAAAATCTGTAAGTGTAAGGTGTGCGATGATGAGACTTTTATTGGGTGGTTTGTTGTTCATGGTTTGGGCCATGATCTCGATGAGATTGAACTTCCCCTATAAATGGTTTCACTCGTGCTTAAGATGTTGGATCGTAGCTTGAGATTGGTTAAGGGAAAATCCTAGTGATTTTATTTCATTTGTAAGCCCCTATAAATGGGATTTATAGGGAATACTCCTACTAGTTTAGGCAATCACTTCCTTTTTCTATGTCATTTGGATTGTTTAAAACCCCATATTTTTACTAATCAAGTGATTACTATTCAACAACTATTTGTCAATGGTTGAGATTCTTAATAGACATTTAAATTTGATAGGATATAATAAAACCAAACAAGTTCATGTGTTTTCTATAACCTTATGACATTTAATTAAATCACAAGGGTAATTTTTTTTATAACAGTTCGGGTTGTTACAAAAAAGGCCAGGTTCTTAAAATCTCCTCAAATTATACAACTCATCCTCAAGCTGTTCTCCAAAACATATCTAAGATTACAAGTCAAAAAGGTTAGTCCACTTATCCCTGTTATTCACTTCTCCCTCCCATGTTTCCTCCTAAACCCGTCCATATTGACACAATACACAAACTATCAAAACAGTCTTTCCCCACAACAATTTCTAACTACGATCCAACACACTTATTAGATGCTCCTAAAAGAACACATCTATTACTGACACATGACTCCCCACCTTTGGTGTGTTGCGGTAATTTCTTTCCTTAATAAATTACCAACTACCATGACTCATACCCCTCCCCTATAAATCCCAAGAAGTGGGCATGGATGCCTCATCCTTAATCAAGCATCAAAATGGATACATTAACCATCACCCATTACTAGATTCCAAGAATGGATCCCTTATTATTTATCTACATGAAACCTCCTTATAAACCTCACTTAGGTATGACTGGTGCTTCACCAACCACCACTCAGTTTCACCATTAACTTGTTTTAAGGGAACAACCTTTAAGAAGTCCCTTTATCCCACTAGAAAAAATCCATAAGTATATTGGCGTATAACCAATGATCTCTCAGTGTACCCAGGATGATGTCAAGGTATAGGGAAATATCATCTCAATTATAAAATTACACAAAGATTGGTGCTGAAAAATACCAAACTTTTTCACAACAATCCCTACCAAGTGTCAAACCCTCACCTTAGGTTTCACTTCTCCCAAACCCCACCACACAGTCAAAACTGAGGCATTAACACTACCCTTAAACATCCTTTGTCTAGGTCATGGTTAACAAGGGTAAACAATTCTCATTTTTCAAGTTTTCACATTAGACACCCATTTATTCACATATTGCATCATTTTATAATTCCCAATTTCATATAGGCACCATTTTCTATTTAATTCACACAATCAAGGGAAAAATAGTTCAAGTTCAATAACTTACCCAAAACCCATTTTCCAATGAGTACCAAAAATGATGCATGACATAATAATATTAAGTTACTAGAATGATGAATGTAACTCAACATTCATACCATACCAGGACATGAGTCAAATCTCAACAATTTTCTAAAACATTAATCACATTACACAATAGGTTTGTCACCTAAGGTGAAATAGTATCCAAATGCTACCAAAAACAGTAATAATAGCAATCCCACCCTGGGTACTTGGGTTCTCCCTGATACATGGGTTAGCTACTCCCACACAAGATCTCATAACCAAGGCCTAAAATTTCATTATCTCATTTATACCTTTCCTAAGTTGTATGAAAAAAGAAAAGAAAAGAAAATTGGCCTCTCATACCACTTTGTAACATCCCAGCCCCTGTTCCACATGCTGGTTTCCTGAGATAGTCGGTCACATGACCTCAACCACGCCTCCATATATGCTAAAGGCCATCGACTAGCAGTGAGGATCTAGTATCAATCATGGGGAGATTATACCCTATTTTATTAGAGTAATATACCAATCGAAATAAATAAACAATAATAATGAAATGTTAATATAACATGACCAGAATAGTACCAGTATCACAAGATGACTAGAATTGGAAATATAGAATCAAAACTAAAGCATAAAATATTCCATTACAATTTACGTGTCAAATGTATAAAATAAAAACAAAAAATAAAGACACTGACAACTCCCCCAAGCGGGTCCCAAATCATGTATGATTCACTCATCCATGCTCTATCCCAACTCATCCATCTAACACAGGGAATCTCCCCTTATCCTATCCTACAACCATGAAAACTATTCAGGTACTGATAAAAAATCCCAAGTAGGGTGTGAGTACAACTCAATAGGCCACTATAAACAGTGTCTAAAACAATATCCAGTCTATAAAAGTGTATGTAGTTGTATAAAGAAATAAACAAAATTCTCAAGTAAACTGTTATCACATTATTAATTATTCATTATTTAATGACATAAGCCCCATAGTTCTAGATGACACCTGAACCTCAATAGATTCTTCAACCCATGAAAGTTTTGAACCATGTCACATATTCAATTCACATTTCATTATCACACATGGGATTTCATTATCCATTTAATTTCAATTCATTATTATGACTATTTGAAACCATAGTCCAATGAAAATATTTTGGGTGTATAACACCATGTCTTTAACCCCATGAGTATTTGGAGAATCAGTCTATATCTCATGACTTATGGGTATTTGGAGTATCAATCCCTATCCCATATAATTAACATGCACACTTTATGTGTAGAACGGCATGTATAGCACCCCAAGAGTATTTGGAGCATCAGTCCCTGTATCACACCCCGTTTATCAATCATTCACACATAACATAATATATCCCATTTTCACATGCATCTCAACATCACATGATTTCACATATATCATATGTATCACATTATCACATGATCCTCAATATCATGATTTTAAAATGATAATTTTATGGTAATGTGAAAAATTTTGTGTTTTGGAAAAAGGGGAATTTGATAAAATGATTTTAAAATGATGATTTTAAAAAGGTTATTTGGTTTTGATAAATGTAAAAGTATTTTTAAAAAAATGTTAGTTTTATTAGAATGGTTTTTTGGAAATTGTTTTTCATTAAAAGGTTGGTTTTATTGAAATTGTGTGTTATTATGATCTTCATTAAAAGTTCAGTTTTTATTAAAATGATTGAATTGGTTTGGGAAAGGTTGTATTGGAATGTTGTTGGATTAAGTGGTTAAAAATGGATGGAATGGGATAAATAATGTTCTGAAAAGTACCAATATCAAATGGTATGGGTTATTGATGTGAAGTTACAACATAAATGGAAACTCCGTGCTTGTGTGGTTGTGTGAGTGGTTGTGTGTATGGGTGTGTGCGTCTATTTGATATGGAATGGGTAATGAAAATTAAATCCATGAAATTATTGGTATGAATTGTTTGGTTACTTTACTTGGATTTTTTTATTTGATAAAACTATTTTGGTATGGAATTTTTTGGCTTTTTTGTAATTTATAGAACCATTTTAAATGGTATTTTTATATAATTTTTTATATAAATGTGATAAGTTGTTCTATCATAGTGGATTGACTAGAGAATTAATTTGGGGAAAACCAACTGAGTTTCATTACTCACCCCTTATTTGGAACGTTGGTGCTTTTGAAGATGTTTTTTTATTGGGACACAAGTAAAGGTAAATCATCACACTTCTTTAGTGGTGCTTTGAGATATTTTTATGGTATTTTGGAGTTGGATAATGGATCTTGTTCAGAGTTTGGAGTCTAGTCTTGGAGCTTTTGAGTTTTATTGATATTGTATCCCACTATGTACTTTGATATTTGTTGCATTCACTTATTATAACTTTTTGTATTTGGTTTTTATATCAATGGTATTACTTTGAGTTTTTTTTCATTATTATCATGCATCATGTATTAGTTTTCTAGTTATGGTATATTTGGTTGAGTTGTTTAATTTTATAAAATAAAATCATCCCCCATATATTAATGAAGCCCTTGGAATTTTTTGGCTGCCTTTGAAAACCTAGGTATGTCTCTTAAGGCCATGTAATGTCATTCCTTCTTCTCAATCCAATGAGGAGGGGCGGGATGTGATAGTGGATTCTTGTTATTTAGAAGTTTTGGGTATTCACAAAAATACCACTCCTCACTTATAAAAGGGAAACTAATATCCTTTTTTATTCACACTTAAAATGAATTTTAGTTTAGAAAATACATTACCAAATCAATTCCTTACTCCCCTTATCACTTACCATATGCCTTTTTTTATTATAAAAATCTCATAGGAAGGATTTTGGTGAAAACCCAAAGAGAGTGTCTGAAGAAGATGTATAATTCTTAATCGTGACTTTTCATTTTATTTATTCCTCCACATCCTTTATATCATATTAAATCATTATGATATAATAACAACAATATCCATCATATAATGATATGTTATTATTTAAGTTAAATAACTTACATCCATCTCCTCTTCGATCAAATGGGAAACAAATCCATCATTCATGTGTATGAAATATTGCTGCCTCACTAACTGATGTAATTTGTTTTCTATCATTATATCTCATGAATGTTTATGATGATGTATTTAATGTTTAAATATGATATTAATGACATATTTATTATTATTTAAAATTAATCTATCTTATATTTTCTTATATTTCCACTCATAGAAAAATGACAACGTCGTTCTTGTGTACGTGTGGATTAACACCTCTACGAAGTGATGTGATTTGTTTTTTGTTACAACATCACATGGAATGTATATATAAGTGTATTTAGAGAAATAATATGATATTTATGATACAATTATCATTATGGAGAGATAAAATAATGCTTACCATCTTTTTGATCATGATTATTGACAAATGGAAACGTTACTCATGTGTATGCATGATCTACCATCTCCATGATCGTAACATAGTTCGTTTTTCATAACCATCATTCATGATTTGTTTTAAAAGTATAATTAATGAATAAAAATTATAATTATTTAATTATTATTATTTCATAGATGATGTAATAATGACCTATTTTACCTTATTCAACCTACTAAATTCATTTTTTTATATATGAGATGAATATCGTCAAAATGCCTGACAAGAAATTTATTGATTAAATAATTGAATATGACATGATAATAGATAAAACAAAAGTTATAATAAACTTTTAAAACGTTTCTTAAGAAATTAAATAATTTATATTATTTTATTATTCACGAAGATAAGGAATGAACGTGATGAGTTGGGCTCGAGGTAAGGTATCTCTCTAAACCACCATTTCATTCGGGTTATGACTATTAAATCTCAAACCCAATTTATCTCTCCTTTTAATTTTATATAATGATTATAAATTCTATATATAAATCACCAACATGTAAAAATAGCTTATTCTCCCATCAATTGACGGTGTAATACATTTCTTATTATTATTTCCCATATTCATTCCTTAAGAAATCTCGTTTGATTATGATATGAGGAAAGATTATGCAATCCATTTTCTTTACATAGGAAATTATTATATTTATAGCTTATGATTGATCTCCTTTTTTATGGAAAAAATAACCATGAACATATTATGATGGTTGTACCTATATGGAACTCCAATGAATTGGTTAAATATTTTGTCTCATGAGACATTATGTATGAATTTAGGGAGTAAACCTAATCCACTATAGGACTCTATCCACCACGTGATGTTGTCTTAGAAGTTATCCTTGACTTATGCTTATGTAATGTTTTGTGTTTCAACCACATTTCATATGTTTACATGGTATTATGATACCATGTTTTATATGTTATACTCTCATGTGATTACTCATTAGCTTTCTCTTTTAGGACATCATGTTATATCTCTGACTCACGTATTAGGTTTCTTTACCATGTTTATTCCCTTACTAGGTTTTTTAGCTCACCCCTTTTGTCTAGTATTCACCAGGATTTCCCATGTAATTTTATAAACTCAAAGGGATTTAGGATCTCATTATAGAGTTTAAAAAAATGTTTTTTTATTTTAGTCACACTTTGATGTACTATGAAACTAGTCTTCCAAAGACACTAGGACTTTTTTTATACTTATTTGGTATTAATGAAAATTTAGGTTTAAAATCATGAAATAATATATATAAAAAGGTATGGGTCACTATATGTATTTTATTTTTATGTTGGAAAAGGAAAGGCACTGTAATGAGGTGGTGAGGTTTATGTCAGCTAGGTACAGGTAGATAGTGGTAAAATAGTGGGATATTGCACACTTATGACATGGATTTGTTGTTTTATGTTTTGGTTGTCGTTTTGATTGTTGGAAATGTACCCTGAATTTTTATCTTAATTCATTTGAGTTGTATTGCTTCTATTTTCACTTTTTTGATTGTGACATATTTTCCTTATGGTTGTTATTTACAATTGTGTATATATATACCATTGTTTCTAACATTTTCCTTCGGGGCACACCACCTGAGCGCATTTGAAATTCGCTTGGATGTGTATTGTACCCCACATTACCACATTCCAAAGGCGGGAAATATCCATCACCTCTTTGGTGATGTATTCTCCATGATCTAAATGGGATAATGTGATGTTGGTTCCACCTTCCATGGATTCCTCCTCATAAATCGTCGCCTAGTCCGGGTCTCCAATAAAGATTAAGATGTTGTTTGTGAAATCCTTCCCAGTGCCATATATTCATGGAAGCTGGTTAATTAAACTTTTTCTGCCCGGATATTCCAATGGGTCAAGTCAGGGTAGAAACCTTCAGTTATTGAAGTAGTCACATTGGGCATCAATGACATGTCTGGTAGTAGGAACCTTGGTACACCCGAATTCTACCTTATGAGAGGTCTTCTCAAGGGAATAAAAGCCCAAGACATCCCACGTTGAATGTGGAGAATCTTATTCTAGAGGTATGTCTCTAAGTTCTTCCTCGTCTTTCCAAGTTTAACATGGGGTATGCTACAAGTTTTACATCTAGTAGAGATGGATTAGACTGATTAAAACACTGACATGAGTGGATAATATGGATATGCCCATAGGAGGCATAAACTGGATGGTTTACCGGATAGGGGGATAAAAACACCCAATGAAGATGGAACTAGGATGGCATGTCCCAAAAGGGAAGGTTTCACACTATGAAGGATGATCATAACACCACAAAGTGAGGACCAAGAAAGATGATTCCCAAAGAGGGGTAAGCCAAGGTTTTTCGTTGGCTGGGATTGAACCTCAGAGAGGCTTCCTACGTACACTGTGTAGAATATGGGGATCAAAACCCACATAGTTCGGGGGGGGGGGATGAATTGGGGTGTAAAAAAAGGAAAAAAACCCAGAGACATGCTTGGGATTACACATGGTTAGCTACATAGGTGCCACTAGAAGTACCAATTTGATGGATGGGACTTATGTATGGTAAAATTCCCATATGGATGGATTAAGTTCACCGGGATGATGTAGCCCAGGTAAAATTAGGATAGATTATGGATGATTTGATAAAGTTTATGAGATTAATGGGATGGAACCAATATAAAGATGAAAGTTGTGTTGGGATTGAACCTCAGGGAGGATTCCTACATATCCCAGTCTATGAGAATCAATGTCCACATAGTTCGATGGGGCAATGAGACACCTGAGGAGGCGGTCCGTTAGAATGGAATGCATGGATAGGGACCCAAAGGAAGTAGAAACTCTGGGATAGGTAATGATCTTGTGAAGACATGAAGGCTCAAAGGAATGGCCAGGATGAGAAATGCGTGGTGGGATTGAACCTCAAGGATGATTCCTACATATCCCAGTGGTTGGGAATCAAAGTCCACATAGTTCAAGGGGATGTGGACATTGAATCAGGGAATATGAAAATGAAAGAGACCGAGAGACATGCTGAGGCATATGCATGGTTATAATTTCATCTCAAGAGGATAAACCTTAGTTAGATGAGTATAGTTATGTGTGTGGATTATGTATGGTTATGAGCTCACATGGATCATAACACCTCAGAGAGGCATATCTGGGAGATGAATCCCAAAAATGGAAAGTATCGCATCAGAATGTTACATCCTTTAGAAGGGACTATAGAGTTTACCATAGGTTGGGGTCGGGCCTCAGAGAGGTTTCCTATGTATCCCAGTAGGTGGGAATCAAAACCGGAATAGTTTTAAGGGTCTTACAGTTTAAATTCACGTGTGACGAAGGTGAACCGATGTGAAATGCATAGAACAGTTGGATTACGGGGAGTGGGGGGATTAAACCTCATAGAGGATTACTACATACCCTATTTAGAATAGAGGGATCAATGTCCACATAGTTTAGTAAGATATAGTTTAACATCATGCGAGATGAGGGTCATTGGACCGACACATGGTTAGCATCCCGAGGGGATTTCATGGTCGCTAATTTCTCTAAGCCCACATGAGTCATGCTCGGTGTGAGAAACAAGAGGTAGCGGTGGGACTGCTGATCGTGTTGTAAAAGGTACGACCATGAGGAATGGTGTAGGGCTTATACAAGGTTATCTGGCCAGGGATATGAATATTGGGACTTACTCTAGGCGGGAATCCCGAGAAGCGGGTCAAGGCTTAGGTGGATAATGCCCAAGGTTAACATGGAGAAAAATCCCAAAGGGAGAGAGAATGTGGGATAGATCTGATGCTCATTCCCATTTGAAATATCTCAGGCCTGCCAAACATGTGAAAAATCACAGTTTAACATCATGTGTTGGGGATGAGGGTGCTTGGCAATTTAACTTCCTACAGCTCAGACGAGGAGAAATCAATACTCACCCCTTGGAATTACATAACCTGTACCAAAACACACTTGGGGGAAGTAAGGAATAAAATAAATTCCAAGGAACAATGGGGTGGAGGAGTGGTCACTCGAGGGACTCACATTAGTTTTTCTATGCGAAGAAGCATATGTCAGGGAAACACTACATGAAACACCACTTGAGGAATTATGAAATCACTTTACAAAAGCCTATAGGGATATGCAGGAAAGAGGTTTGCAAGGAAAGGGGGCTTGACAAGAATATATTCATAAAGGAAACGTTCTTTGTAGAGGAAGGGTGCTTTGTAGAAGAAGGGTGCTTTGTGAAATAATGGAGCTTTACAAAGGCATGGTGCTTCATAGAGAAATGTTACTTTTCAAAGGAATGGGGATCTGTGATATAATGGGGATCTATAAAGTAATGCTTCTTCACAAAAGAATGGGGCTTCATGAAGGAAGGAATTTGGTAGAGTAGAGCTTGGCTTTAAGAATGAGATCTTTATTTAGAGAGTGCTCTGAGAAGGCTTAATGTTTCATGGAGCCTCAATCAACCAGAAGGAGATCCCTCATTTGAGAAGGGAAAAGGCCTTCGGAAAGGGAATCCTTACCATAGGCAAGGGATTTGATGAGAAAAAGGAGGTACAAATCCAATGCTCAAGTACCTTGGGCGATCTATATTCAAGTTCACAAAGATCTTCGCAAAACTGGAGCTAGGAAGGAGAAAGGTTGTGGTAACTACTGTTTAGAAAGAGGGTGATCCATCTATTTATAGGTAGTGGAGGTCAGAAACATTCATGGGGCTGCAAAGAAAAAGTGTCATCATGGAAGAGATATGATTGTGGTCAGATCCACAAAGGAAAAGGGACACCATGAAGGAGATATGTTTGTGGTCGGATTGCAAAGGAAAAGTGATGCCGTAGAAGAGATATGTTTATGGAGGATCATGAAAGAAAACTGACTCCAAAAAGGAGATATGTTCTTGGTATACTATGAAGGAAAATTGACATTGCTGAGGAGATAGGTTCATGACAGGTCATGAAGGAAAAGGGGTGCCTCAGAGGAGATACGTTCACAACCGATTTCAAAGGAAAACTAATGTTGTGAAGAAGATGCATTCGTGACGAATTACAAAGGAAAAGGGTTGTTGAGGAAGAGAAACATTCATGGTGAATCACAAAGGAAAAATGACACCCCAGAGGAGATACATTGATGGAGGACTGTGAAGGAAAAGTAATGCCGAAGATGAGATACATTCATGGCGGATCATGAAAGAAAAGTGAAACTGTTGAGGAGATACGTTTACGGATGATCACGAAGGAAAAGTGATTCCAAGGAGGAGATACATTCACGGTCATTTGGGCAAGGGATCTCCATGGAGTAGCTTCATTAAAGAGAACCCTTTTGATGATTCTTGATGGATTCTAAGGATATTTGGGTCTGCATTAGCGTAGAACCAGCCATAAATTTTCTCATGGATTTGAGGGAATGATTTTTGGTGGCAAAAATGACCCCCCTAGGAATGGGATCTGAGGGAAGGGAGGGTCATATTCTAAGAGAAATTCACTGAAAACACTCATGGGATCACGAAGAAGGATTGTGAAGGATTTAGGGTGCGGCACGCCTTGAAGCTCTATCGGCCAAATTCCACCACGAAGCGCGGGTTAGGTTCCCCACAAAGGGTGTGCTAGAGGTCACCTATAATTAGGGCGGGATTTATATTTTTTCTATACCTGGATCTCCGTGAATAACTACATTGATGCTCGATTTTGTGAGGAGATCCTCCCCACAAATGCGACTATGAAAACTAGGTTCTATGGTCTGGTACTCCATGAATGATTTTAAGCGATCCGGTACATCGTGATCTGCCGAGTCTTTGTGATGTAGGTTGAGATTAAGGATTATTCGCATGATTATACTCTGAAAAAGTTCTCTGTGAACCATCCCTATGAACCATCTATGCAAACCACCTTTGTAAACAGACATAAAAAATTTCCTAAGTCTCAGACTGATGGCTGCTCAGGGGGATTCTCGAGAAGTTCATGGTGATGCTTCTTGGAGGGAAGAAATGAAACAAAAAATTAAAATAGGAGAGTATGTTTAGAGTATTTACAACCATGAATCATTGATGAAACTGCTGTCATATGCTCATAAGGACTACCCTTTATGTAACAGACTACCACTGTATGACGTTGGCTTATTGGATGACATTTTCATTCCTTAGGAATGAATAGATGAGCTGGCCTATTAGTTTAGGAGCACACTAGGACAATATTAGTGGGACAGGGCTTTGGATGGCCATGTCGGGAAGGATAATACCCCTGGCACAGTTCACTACCTCTACAATAATGTCAACAATGTTGATTGTAAGGAGTTAGTGGAAGAGACATCCCCAAATTAGTACAAAAAAATTATTAAGGTAGGGCTTGGAAATCCAGAAAAGGGGTGGATAAATATCTAGGATCTGTGATAGGGTGGTAACTTCCCAAATGAGTGGGCCTATTCCTACTAGGATTGCACATCTTACATTAAGTTCGAGCATGCATTGAGGTGAGTAGGCCTGTTCAAAGAAGTATGGGATTCCTAATTCCATGTTTCTCAACCGAAGGAGATCAAACTGGAACTACTAAGTTGGTGGTTTCCAAATACCAACACATTCCACCTGCATCATTGGGAGGTTGGTATGAGCCTATGGGATCTTCATCAGATCTTTGTAATTCTGATTATGGGAGATATGTATGATGAGTTCATACCTACCATGAATTCCTGGGAAGATGCAGAATAGATGCTGCCTTTGGAAAAGGCATTTTTGAACCTGGTTCTTGGCACGGACGATGCCAATCAGAACACAGGGGATGTTAAATTCAAATAGTGGTTTAGATACTTTATGAACTTTCCATCTTAGGGAGCATCTGTGCTATGGAAACTATAAAAAATCCCCCCACTTTTCCAAGGTGAGATTTAAAAGGCAATAAAGGTTCTTACTGGAGGATCCTTGAGGATAACCAATGGAAACTATCGGGCTACAATATCTAGTACGACCATCCGCCAATATTCAGACTAGCCAAATTCATCTAGGAACTAATTCCTGGAAGGATTATGCCAGTGAGGGACACACACTTGGGGATGAAGCTAAGCACATTTATCATGGCAGTGCAACTGGCCTTCAGGATATTCATCAACCTGGGCATCCCAATGCTAGAGAAGATATATCATCTACTTCGGCACATCAGTGAAGTAAAGAGTCTGTTGTGTGTGTGTGGGCCCTTCTATTTCTGATATAGCTGGTCCGATGCACACATGAGAGGCTACTAAAACCTCAATCCCATTGTTTCACCTAAGATAGACTATTGACTAGTGATTTTGAATATTTAAGGGAGATCCTTACTAATGCTAGATATGAAGGTTATGCTGAAAAAGGTTGTGCAAGTCGAACAATTTACCTTCCACCCATTCCCATTGCTTACCAGATCATACACTGATGACGGAACATACACCATAGAGGAGTAGTCATATCTGATGTCCTTCTGTCGTGGTGTGTTGGTAGCACATGTGGACTTCAAACCCATATGCAGACCATATACTCCATACCAATTCACAAGACAACTCAAATGCATGAAGAGGTTGACTATATATGTTTATTTGGGGTGCATCATGAGAACCACCCATGTGTGATGAGATATTTGTGGATGATGTTCACATAAGAGGATGGAAAGATGTGGAATTAGTTGCCACCACCTACTGCTGCATTCAGATTAATCCATGAATATACATTGAGATGGTCAACTACTTACCTAGGTGAGATGTTGAAGAAGCCAAAAATCTGAGCTAGTAAAGTAGCGATCCTCGCACCTCAAAGTTGGGCTCAAGACATAGTGAGGGGATATCATGAGGTTGGTACCGATGTAGTTCATGGTGATGATGCTACAGAAGTAAGGGTAGTGGTCCATGAATAAGAATCGTTTAAAGGAGAAGAAAGGGAGGCGATAGTGAAAGAACTAGTTTTTCTAACCAGGATGACCCAAGAAAGTGGGGAATCATTGAGGGGATTCTACAAGAGTCCTACTGAGGCTCCAGGAAAGCATGTTCATCAAGCAGTGATTCCCCCAGATGATGTTTATCCAAATGCCTAGAAAGACTAAGAATTCTGTAAACATTTCATCAACCTGATGACGTCTGGGTGAACTTGAAAAAACAAGGGATAGAGTTGGGGGAAATCAGATTCACAAAAGTTGGCTTCAATACATCCACAACTCTGGGAAGAAGGTATGTATAGGAACTGAAGGAATTGGGGTACTCCTGAGGCACTATGTGGCCACTGACATTACGTGTGAGTGTGGTTTTGGGAAAAAATTCCCCTCCAATGTTGTCAGTGGATCAATTAGAAGAGTGCTTCCCCCTACCTGATAACTTAGATAGTTCATGGGGGGAATAGGTCTACACTGAGGACATATAGAAGGGTGATTAGGAAGCATCTTCCAAGGTATTATTTCTAGAAGAAGGCCAAATCATGTCCTTATAGAATACTTCTCGAGGATGATTTACTACTACTCTTGAAGTAATCTCTAACTCATCTCCAATGACATTATCTTTCTCACTTTATCTTAGTCTCTCAAACAATATCTACTTATGCTGAAGGAACTTTTGTAGAGAATACCTACTCTTTGGGATGAATATGTGACTACGAGTGTAGAGGACCAAGCATCATGACTTGCATCCAGAGAAATAATCACTACATAATCAAACAGTGCTGGGGAGGCAAAGGCAACATCATCAGAACCTTTAGATCCATCCATCATGTATGGGGGACCACACCCTAGAATTATAGTGTTGACAAGACAGAGGCGAGACCATGAGTTTGACCATCATAATTCTCTCACCTCCTATTGCTACACCTTCCATTTTGTTCAATCAAAATGACTGACATAACCCTTGTCTAAACAGTTCTTAGAATGACGGGCTCACAACTCATACAGATGGATAGAGGACCAAGGGACCCTTTACCAAGAGGGGTGATGGTCTATACAAAATTAAGTACCAAAGATTTCCAAGATATGGTTCCTGGTGATTGATCAATCATGATTGAGGGTCAATCCATTGGTGGAGAAGAGCCTGGATCTAGTTGGGCTGACATCATCAAGGTAGAAAAAAGTGTTGAGGACCAAATAGACAACATAGAGCCCAATTCTTCAGATGCAATGCCTAAGGAAGATCCTACTGCTGATCTCCTGGAGACATTTCCCAAGTATGAATCAGATGATCCCTTGGAGCTAAACTAATATGATTCTGATGTAGCAGAGAATAGTCATAAGTCATGGAACTGATCATGGAAACTAATCAAGTGCTTCCTCAATGAAGTTATAGAAGATTAGTATTTAGATTTCATGGGATCACTTCACACGTGGCTGTGAGATCTATGCGTTTAATGGGTAGACGCACAACATCTGCACATGCTGGACCAAGGCTACCTTACCAAGAAGATGCAGGTGAGTAGTCAATACATATATTCCAAGTGGTACTATAAGAAGTCTAAAAATATCCATAAACTCCAAGAGGCTAAGAAAGTGATCAAATAAATTGATGGGTAGATGAGCAAGCTTTTCGAATTCATCACTAAGAACATGGGGCTCACTGAACGACTGAAGGACCAATTGGCGGAGGCCAAGGAGCAATTAGCACAAGAGAACGCTATGGTGGTAGAACTTCAAGCTGAATGGGACCAAATTCACACCAGGGCTGAAGATATTCAATCTACGACAGTCAATGAGGAGGAAGATCTTGATAAATAGTAATAAACGATATAAGGTACACAATGGAGAGTGGTAGCATTAAAGCATTCCATTAAAGGATTAGATTAGTATGGGTAGTGTTTTGACCATGCTGAGACATACTTTCTTCATCTACATATGCATTCAAACTACGTACATGGACATATTTCATGATTATTTTATTACTACATCTCGATCATATTTTCGGAACAACTAAAGGTCAATCTATAAGCTCACATGGGTCATGACCTGTGTGAGAATTAAGGGATGACCACATAACCACCAGGGTCAACTATTGTTGAATAACCAATTGGAGAATTTTAGTTGAGAGAAGATGTGACTGGTGAATAAAGTTCCTAAGGCATCCAACTTTCCCTTCCCAATGTGTGCTAATACACGAGTGGGACAAGTCCAAGGGTGTTAGAATCAATCAGAACAAAGGGGAATGAAAAATGTGAATCATGATACCCAAAATTTGGAACAAAGTGATGGTGGAATAACTATAGAGGATAACTATTGACCATATTTGAAACATAGTATTCATATCACCTCAGCCTGAAATAGTGACAAACAAACGAGGGAAAACTTTTGACCAAGTTTGAAAACATGGGTCTTAACTCAAAATTCCATCCAATGTCTTCCATATTGTTGGCCTAGATGGTAGGTGATCCAAAATGGAATGGGACTAGACTATTAAAAGGTTCCTTTAGACATTAAAGAGGATGAGGATCCAAATAAAGGTTATGAAAAGAATGGCAATGGAGTGATGAGCTGTTCAAATGGAGCCCAACGCTCTTGAAATTACACCACTACATCAAAGACACATTGGGTGGGCGCATTGGCCTGAACCAAGATCAAACATATTTCCAGATAGGACCTCAATAGCGAGGACCTATAATACTTAGAATATGAGTATAATAGACATATATTTTAACATTATATGACGAGGACGATGCATAGAATAGTTTAACATAATATGACCAGGATGTTGCACATAGTTTAAGGATATACTTCCTGGAACCTAACAAATAGTTTAAAGTCGTGTTACATGGACTAGGGAAACCTATTTTAAGGTCATAAAGTTCAGACTATAATTGGGGACAAAGGGATAGGATGGTCAATGGACCTTGAGCTAGGCCCGAGGTGAAATTCTGGGGCTGTCTTACGTATCCTATAAGGGTAGGAATAAATCCATACATAGTTCTCAAATACGGAGCAGTTTAATATAATGCGAGGAAGACATCTGGGTTGTGATGCAGTTTATTATTATATATCTAAGACATGTGAACCACAAAGAATACATGTGTGGTGCGGTACATAACCCCATGTGAATGAGGATATATTTATTCCACACCACATCACACATTTTCAAAGGGGAACCCATGATCAAAGGGAAAAGGGAAAATAATGGTGAGGTTGGGCCCAAGATCAATGATTTGGGAATTTCTACGTATCCCATAAGGATGGGAATCAAGCTTCACGTTGTTCTCGCAGAAAGTCCTGGAAAATGGTCAATGACAAAGGTGGTGATATCCTCTAAATTGAGGAAAATAGAGTTTGTTACATAGTTTAATGTAATGCAAATATGGAAACTAAAGATCTCAGTTTAAGGTCATAGGGTGCATACCATCTCAAGGAGGAAATGTGTAGTGGTGCCACCATAATGTAACCTAATGTGAACGAGGACCAAAGAATTCCACACCACATCACACATTCCTCAGAAGAAACCCCGCACATAGTTTAAGGTCATAAGGTTTGGACCATGAAGTAAGACCTCCAAAGAAGGAATACTTAGTGAGGAACCATAAGGAAACCTCCTAGTTTAAGGTTGTAGTGTTTGGACCACGATAATGATATTTCCAAATAGAAAATGTGTAACACATTGTTAGATAGAAACCCGATGTGAATGAGGAAAAAAGAGGTCCACACCACATCATATATTCTCAAGAGAACTTGTACAAAGTTTAAAGTCATGTTCCCTAGACTTTGAGACCTGAGATCCTAGTTTAAGGTAATAAAGTTTAGACTATAAGGTGTGAGAATATTATAAGAAAGTATAAAACTTATCAAGAACCACTAAGCCCATGGGAGACATGATCAGTGTGGGAAACAATGGGTGAAGAACATCTTTACAACACAAGGAAGCACATAGTAGGGGAACAGAGGGGTGAAGTCAAGGGAAGCTCCACAATGATGGTTTACCAACTCAACGTGTAAAGGTGAACTGAGGGATGTCCCCAAGAGCATTGAATTTCTATATGTACATAAGGATGTGAGAAGGAATGTGAATCACTTGACAAATTTTGGTATGAAATATGATTGGTGTAATGATAGAGGATAAATGCTATCCATATTCGAAGCACCATATCCATATCGTGTGGATTGATATGGGAACAAAAAACCGAGGGTTGTCCATTGACAATATTTGGAGCATGGGTTGAACTTGCCCCAAGATGTTGTTCAAGATCCTTTAGGATGTTGGCCTAGAATGGTAGGAAAGTCTTAAGTCCAAGAATCCATACTATTTGGGGTCCTTTTGGATGTGAAAGATAATGGTGTACAAAATAAAGGGACACATGAAGTGTGGTGGTGGACTGAGAGGATGTCCATAAAGAATCTAATACTCTAATTCCCATACCATGGCGCATTTGAGCATTCTAATGAGGAAAATCAGACGAAGGGATCCGATTAAGGGCAGGTGACTCAAGAGGATGAGTAAAGGAAAGAGAAAAAATAGGTTGATGAACCTGGTCTAGACCCAAATAAAAAATGTCTATAAGTTCCTGCGTATCCTACAAGAGAAGGAATGAATCTATATGTAGTTATGAAATGCTATGTAGCTTAGCTTCATGTGGTAAAGATGGATTCTAGGAATGATATCTCTAAGAGGATTCACATGAAATGGTAGAATAAACCCAATGTGAATAAGGAAAAAAGAAGCCCCTAACACACTATGTGAATTGACGGAGAGAACCCGGGTCAAGAGGCTAGAAAGAGATGTAAATATTTGTGGTACCTGGGGATGGACCCAAAGACAAAGTGTCCAGGCATTCCTACGTATTCTTCAAGGGTATAAATCAATCCACATGTAGATCTGAAAGGATATGCTGTTTAACATCTCATATTAAGCATGTGGTATAGTTTAACGTCATGTGAGATGAAACCACTACAAATGGGGATTTATAATGGGTATACATTGCATGGTGAGGTAATAAACTTAAAAATAATGAGGACCAAGGAGGTATTATACCACACCACATATCTCCCTAGAAGAATGGGGGTATCGAACCTGATCTGGGCCTGAAGGATTTTTTTTTGGTAATTTCTACGCATGCTACAAGAGAATTAATCAAGCCATACATATTTTTCGAATTCCATGCAGTTTAACATCATGCAGGGAGGATGTGGGTATAATTTAATGTTGTGTTGGATAGTGATGCTGGTAGTTTTATGTCTTGCATCTCGTATGAGAAAAAAGGAGAGGTCCCTAAGGAGTAAGTACATGGTGAAGTAGTTGTAAAATCGACATGAATGAGAGACAAAGAGTCCTCATGCCACACCACATAATCCTGGGACACTCAGGCCCTACGGATGAATGAATAAAAATATTTTTGATACCTAGGGCTAGACCCAAAGACAAAATGTCTGGGCATTCCTAAGTATCATGCAAGGGAATAAATCAACCCACACATAGTTTTGAAAGGCTTTATAGTTTAACGTCATATGATAAGGATGTGGTATAGGAATAGGGATACTAATAGAGAAGGTACATGGTGCGATAGTTGTAAATCCGATGCAAATTAAGGAAAAAAATCCCACATCACACTTCGTACTTCTAGGGGGAACCTTGGAAAAGAAGTGTTGCCCTCTCAGATGAAGACACCAAGGCACTGCATAGTTCATCATCATGCGACCAGGAAAAAACAATAGTTTACCATCATGAAGGATGAGGCAGTTTAAATTCATGTTGGACAAAGGTGATAGGCAGTTTGATATCATATAGCTCGGACATGGATAAGTAGTTTAACATCATGAAGGATTATCCTGTACAGTTTAAAGTCATGTGAGATGGTGATGCTAGTCATTTCTATGTCCTTAAGCCCAAACAACGATGTCCTCATGTGAATTACTACTTGAGTAATTTGGAATTTGTGGGAGGAGTAATTCACTCAACATCAATGATGACCAAATAGTATGCACCATTGGGATAAACCTTATGAATAATATAGCCCCCCTACCTAGGATCCAACTTCGGTGGCTTCCTTCTGGGTATCATTGGAATAATTAGGGCCAATACTATGTCACCTTAGAGGAATGGACATAGACAAACCCTTTTATTGAAATCAATGAATATCTTGTTTTGGTGCCTCTCCATATTTTTCATGGCCCAGAGCCTGTTCTCATCAAGGGCTGCAAGCTCATCCATATAGACTTCTGCTATCTTGTATGAGGTTTGCTGATCATAAAAAGTTTTGTGGAGAAATGGTACCTAAATCTATTTGGGTAGGACTTCCTCTGTTCCATATACCAGGTAATATGGGGTCACCTGGGTGTAATTGTGATTTGTCATCCGGTAAGCTTAGAGAGTGTTGTGGAGCTTTTCTGACCAACTATTCTTGTTCTAACCAACCATTTTATGAATAATGTTAGAGAGGGTCTTGTTGAATGCGCCCATTTTCCGATTTTCTTGCCTACGATAGCAAGAAGTGTTGCTAGTCCAGATATTGTACTCAGTGTAAAATTTCTTGAGCTCGGATACTCAAAAGTTGGTTCCGTTATCAGTGATAATAGTGTGAGTGAATCCAAATTGGTGAATGATTTTGGATCTCACAAACTCGATGATTGAATGGGATTTGAATTCCTTGAGAGAATTATTGGTTCTCTCCATTTAAAAAATAAATAAATGGTGGTTAGGATAAACTTTCACTGGAGAGATATTACTGGTGGATATGGTCCCACAACATTGAGTCCCCATACCGCAAAGGTCCAAGAGTATTTAGTAGTATAAAGGGGTTCGGGTGGACAATTCAAGAAGTTGTAATGGATCTATAATGTGTGAATCCTATTGGAGAAATTGATACATTCATGGACCATGGTGGTCCAGAAGTAGATCAATCTATGGATTTGGTGAGAAAGTTTCAACTCTTCCTGATGAGATCCATAGGATCTGGCATTGACTTTCTTCATGATGTGGGGAATCCTATCTTATTGGATAAAATAGAGGATAAATCCATCAAAGTCACATTTGTAGAGGATATTCTCAAGGTTGGGACCACTCTAGAGGTTGAACTGTACTGCAGGCTGACAAATTTTCTCATGTTCAACTCTATCTATCAGAAAATTTCCACATTGTACATACTCAAAAAAGGGATTTTTCCAAACAGGGGGCTGTTATGTTGAAAAAGGGGTACCTGAATGTCCTAGTGTGGAGTCATTGGATGTAAGGTGGATTACCTGATGAGTATCTTCATTTTCCAAGCTGACAACAGTGATGACCCTTCGATGCACCACATGGATAATCATATCATCTTGACCAGGCTCTGTGAGGGACAAGGAAAGGCTATACAAGGCATAAAATCAACCATTCTGTGACTGAGGAACATGAGTTACCACTGGAAGAGAATGGGAATAGGCCATCAGCTGGAGAGTGCACTCTAACAGGGGAACAAGCTCTGGATTTCTGATAATGTAGTCACCATCGATATTCTTGATAACCATCTTGAAATACCCCTTCAAGTAAAGGTGGGGAACATAAATATCAAGATCTATCTCTAAAGCAGTGATAAGGGCCTAATACTCCACCTCATTTTTGGTGTAACCTTTTGAAAACAAGAATGAGTAAGGAAAAAAATCCTGAGTAGGCGCGAAGAAGACGATACCCAAGACCACCCTGTTGAGTATGGGATCATTTATCCTTTTCTCTGTGGGACTTATAGAAGTTCTGTCAAATTACATTTTCTAAAATGACATGGTCTGGTCCACTGATAGAATGGACTCATCTAGAAGGTCAAAATATAGAGACCTATTTGTAGGGATGGATGGGTAGCAAGAAAATCTGCCAATGCCTGAACATTAACATCTTTATAAGGGAAAAACTTTATGTTAAAATTCTAAAGGATCAATTCCCACCAAGCTTGATGACATATCAACATAGGGAAATTCATAATATACTTTTGAGGATCCACACAGAACACTACCTGTATCTTGTGATGCTGGAGATAGTGCCACAACTTATTCACTACAAAGACTAGCACGAGGCAGCAATTCTCGATAGAGGAATATATGATATCTATGTTTAGGCACATGTGATTAAGATAATATTAACTATTATCCATCCCTTAATTATTCTTCTTTGAATGAAGGGAACCGAGGGAATGCTTCAGGGTGGTCACATAGAAGACCACCAAATTTTTGAAGATGGGTGGAATTAGAACCAGAGGCTAGAGAAGGTACTTCTTAATCTCCTCAGAAGAAGTATGGAATTTTTCATCCAATTGGTATAATAAAACTTTATTCATGTGATGGTATAAGGGATTAAACTTTCCAGCTTAATTCACAATGAATCATCATATATAGGCTAAGTGGAATTGGAATCCTTAGAGCTCTCAAAGGTTTCTCAGAGGATGCATATGACTGATGGCATTTATCTTCTCCGTATTGATCTTGATTCCTATGTATCTAACAAAAATTCCAAGTAACTTTCTAGTGGTAACCCTGAAAGAACACTTCAATGGGTTCATCTTCAGATGATGGGAGTGGAGGAAGCCAAACACTTTCTCAAGATCTCTGAGATGGTCCTGATGCCAGCGGGATTTGACCACCAAATAATCCACATATCATTCTACCAATGTTCTAAGGGTCAGTTTGAATATTCAGTGCATAACATGGTGATAGGTGGATCCTACATTCTTCCGAACAAAAGGAATTACCTGGTAACAAAAGGAACCTTATGGTGCTATGAAGGTAGTGGACTCTTCATCCTTGGGGGCCATTCCGATTTGATTGTATCTGTAATACCCATCCATGAATGGAAGATCCTAGAAGCTGGTCATGGTGTCGATCAATAGACCTATCATGGGAAGGGGAAAATCATCCTTCAGATAGAGGCAGTTGAGGTCTTGGAATTCAATGTAGACTCTAATCTATTCGTTCTTCTTCCTATCAGGAATGATTTTGACAAACCACCTTGGGTAATGGACTTCGTTGATGAAGTTGGATTTGACGATATTATCAACTTTGGCCTCAACCATGGTGCCGTGAGAAGGGTGCATCCATCTGGGAGGCTGTTTGAACATGTAATAACTTACCAAGAGACTAAGGTGGTGTATATATACTTGATGATACAATCCTATAATCTCATCATAACTCCAAGAAAATAAATTCTGATGTTGCTTTAGGAAATCCACATAATGCTGCTGCTCTTCTACATGAATACCTGTGATGATCAGTGTTAATCTCAATTCTGTTTTGGAACGGAGATTCACCTAGATCAACTCATCCACAATGTTAGAGACACCTTCCTCAAATATAGGAGGAGAATCTTCCAAATCCTCTTCATCATCCATAGTGAATGGCCTTGGACGTGTGATGGTACCGACCTGATTGGTGGTGGAGCCTTCATTAGAAGAATCCCGCACCGTTGAAACCATAACGACAAAGGCTGTTGATCCAATTCTATCAGGCCTTTGACCAAGGGGCCCAAGATTGATAATATCAAATTAATATTGGTGCATTGTCTTGAGTCAATTCAACCCATCTTGACAAAACAATAAATTATGGTGTATTGCTGTTTCCATGGGGTGAACGTCCCGATACCTTACAAGGGTAAGGGGATTTGGTATGACTCGAGACTGATTCGTGTAGGAGTATGAAGTGATTTTACGAAACTCCTTACACCTAAGAACACACTTCTCACTCCTTCTGGAGACAACAAAGCAATGCCCTATGTCTGGGGTTGTGGCCTCCTACCAGTGAATTGGGAGAATGAAAGCATCATCCAAGTCTTTACACGGGTCGACTATAATGGTGGTGGGTTCAAAATCATTAGCCTGAACCTATTTATCCTTGATCTTGTAATAGTCAATATCTAAGTAGTGGGATTAAATGGAGGAAAAGGGAGATGCATCACCCTGGAGTACACCCAACCGACCGTTAGGGGAGTTTTTGAGGCATTGGAGATACAAAGAGGAAACTGATGCATGCAAATGGAGCCAAGGTTTACCCATCATGACACTGTAGGTGGTGTCCTGTGAGACGAACATGAATTCAGTGCTGGAAATCCGGCCATATAATTAGGTCTCTAGATGGATCTTTCCACATGGCCTCTGCTCGGTCCTGTCATGACCCAAAATCTTCAGGTCATATGGATCTAAATATGCTTCAAATAGGCCCAATTTGTTGAGCATCCGTGTCAAGATGAGATTGATCTTAGAACCTATGTCGATAATGAAAAGAAATACTTCCATGCCCTTAAACTGGATGGTGATGTATAATGGTATAATATTCCCCTACATGGGAGAATATTCATCCACTCCTAAGAATGAGATAATGGATTGAAACTCCACATGCTCAAATTCCTCAACATGAAAATCATATGTGGTTGATACCTATGTTTCAAATTAGAGGGGGCCTATTATATACTCTATGAGGGATTAGCACATATATTCAGACAATAAAAGATCTTAGAGGATCGTGAGCATTGTAGGAATGATGGAAAGGAGCTTAATCGCCTCATGCTTCCATGCCAGGAACACATTTCTACTACTAGGAGTTTTTCTAGGATTTTTCTCTATGGAAGGTTGTATGAAGGATGTTGCTAGTCAAATGGGTGGATTCTAGCTGGTGCTAGGAACATTCCACTTCTCACTAGAAGAGCCATGAAAAATGACGATCGACTTATTACTAGATGGTTGAGGTGTGGCCACACTGGGGCATGACTCATCGTAGCACGGTCGTAGTGGCTCTGCCTGATCGAGCAACACAAATGTCAGAGGTCATGATCCTGATGGTACATGAGGAGAGGAAATAACTTTCTGATCTTTGTGTTGATCCTACTATCTATTCTTAGTGGCATGCACAGATTAGCTAGAGGGACTGGCTGGTGCATTCTAACGATTCGTGTATCCATGGATTCTTCAATGATGGAGTCGACTGGGGATAATAAGAGGATATTCCTGACACTCTTCATCATCAGGAACCATTTAAGGGTTCACCATCTTGATGGTATTTACTGAGGCATTATACTGATCATCACTTGAATTTCCCTTCAATGATGGGAGGATACTGGGGGTGACTCCCATCTCTGGGGGTATAAAATCACCAAGAGTGTGGGATGGCTTTGGTACTGGTGAGGGGCTTTCCTTTCCCTTGCACCATTGTCACATGCCATTCAGGGAGGTAGGAGGATGAGATATGGATGCATCAGTGGTCGCTAGTGGAGGTGAAATGGATTTATAAGGCTTTATATAATTAATAAGGTAACAAATGATACCGTGGGAACAAGTGGTAGACTTAAGAATCATCAATTCATCATACTTATGAACCCCATGACTAGAGACCTACTGCCATTTTCCCTTACTTTCACTATCCGGACTCACAAAGACACATGGAACCTGTGTTTGGGAAGGGTCCATCTTGACTCTATTATTTTCAACCTAGACCTAGATCTAATCCTTGAAGACAAACCACTTCTTGAGAGTATGTCTGAGGAACCAGTGGTAGGGTAATTAATGGGGGCGATCAATGAAATCAGCCTCTTGAGGTCTCCTTCATTCTGGAAATTGCAGAATTCCTTGATCCAAGGCACTCCGAAAATAACTGGGGACCTAAGCCTCATCAAATTAGTAGACCTGGTTTCTTCTGTCTGGACAACGACTCTTGGATCCTGTCCTTGACGAGGGGCTAGATCCCGATGAGGAGGTAAAACCCGATTATCTCTTATGGGTAGTGGTGGGGCATTACGTGATAGTGCCTCCTGATTCCAAGGAGAGTGATACTAAACCTGAGGCTGGGGACCTCGATGAGGCTAAGGAGGAGGGGGCCTCTACCTATGCAATGGAAAAATTCTCAGCCTTGGATACTATTCTTGTAGGAGCTTTGGGAGGCAATGATCATGCCTTCTTGGCTTGCTGCAAAGCTTCCTTTGGGTGTGGAGACTTGTCAGAAAAATCTCAAAATCCACCTGGGATGTTCTAAGTGACAAGGGAGGGGACCAGTTATTTATTTACATTCCCCAAACACATTCTCAATAGATTCTCTTAAGTCAATGGATTTTCAGGTGAATATGTGAGGCCTTTCAACCAAGGAATAAAGTCTATGATGTGCTCATCTAGGCTTTTATTACACTTGAAAAAGTCAATGATACTAGTCTTCCCTATGGTGGAGCAGAAGTGATACAAAAACTACCTATGAAGACCCTCCCTACTAGATACAAACCTAATGGGTAGCTAGCTGTACAAAATGAATGTAGGCCCTTCTAGTTTTTTTACGAATAACCAAATCTTGGGGGCCTCTTTATGCACTAAAGCTCCCAGTATAGGTCCACACCTTGAGATAAAGTGGACCAGATGCTGTAGGGGGTATCTTGTCTCATTGAAATGAGAGAAAGTAGGATTCCAAAATCCCAAGGGTGTCGACATGTCATCTACCAATTTTAGATACAGATTTCCATTAGGTGGGATCACCACCTGTCCTATCTCAAGATCCTCAAGGAGAGTGATGAGATGGACCATCAGATCATACTAGAAAGGGTTCCTATCTTGGTGAGGTTTCTGACCACCAATGTGTTGGAAATATCTTCAACATGATAATCTATCCTGACAACTCATGAAGCGACTGGTGCAATGACCCTAGGATCTACTATAGGGATGACCTATGAAGAAACTTGAGGGTCCGATGGAGTAATAACCAAGAAAGCCAGATATCAGAGAAGATTCTCACGCATCTTAGGAAGATTTGGTGATGAATACCAAGTCCCCTTATTATAATATCCAACCTCTATCCTATTGGGATATGCAGGGTTATCGAGATCAATGTGAGGAAACTCGCTTGGGGGAATCTATAACTTCCCCTTCTCTCCCAGTAGAGGACGGTTGGGATCATACTAGGGATCACCATAGTCTGGATGTCGCTTTATTATGCTCTCAAAAAGGACCTTGTAAATAACTTTATTATATTCCAAAATCTGTTGGAGAAACACAACCTTTTTGGGATCATCCTCCGTCTTTTGCGTCGAGCCAGATAGGTCATAGGGCTTAACAGTCCCAGTGTGTCCTTTACCATTATTGGGGTCCCAATCGAGGGGAAATGACTCGACATGGTCTGAAAGGCCTAGTAAGTGTCTTTGATGGTGAGTGAAAATGCACGGGGGATCAAATAAAATTATAAATACCCTAGGGGGAAGGTTCTCTTCAATGAGTCCTGCCTCAGTATCCCTCTTTGTGAGGTTATCCATGTTTACTACGACTACGCCTAGGTCATATCCATGATATCACCCAGTAGGCTAGGATGATGTAGGATGGGACTAAAGTGAAGAGCATCATACTACTCCCAGCCACTTATCTAGACTTGTGGAGACACCTCCTTAATAATTCTATGGAGTACAATGAATATCTTAACACATCGTTGCTGAAGAGTCTAGTGATAACCAGACGATGCAGAATGTTGAGCCACATGAAGCGCATATAACTCAACTAGGCGACATTTCTGTCCAATGTCATTATTATGTTCCTAGATTTTTGTATAATATATTTAATGATGATGGAGAAGTAATTTCATTGTCCCCAGGTTTCTTCAGAAACACATGACTTCATACTGGGTGAGGGGCTCCGAGATGCCAAAGTTTGAAGTAGAGATCAACAAAAACATTTTAGGATGATGGTCTGTTGTGAGAATACCCCAAAAAATTCTTTTTTTATGCATTAAGATCTAGTACTTGTTTTCCCCATTCTTAAACTGGGGGTGGATTAGGATCCGGTAATGATACTGAGATGGACTACTGTGGTGGAGGATTGGCTAGTGGAGAGAATGCTACATGGGCTATCAAGCCTCTGCACACTAGTTCATCTTCTGCTGGTGGTACTGGCCAGGTCATCATGTTCCTGTAGGATGGAGTTATGACCGTCACTTCATGCATGAAGGCGGGGGCTTCTGGCGATGAGTGTGGGTGGTTATCATCATCTATCGACCCCTAGAACAGATCTTTGTAATCTCTTGTTGTGGTAGAGAATCATCATATTGAGGATAGAGAGGAATGCACGAAAAGGACATATAAAGGAGCCATATATTCTTCCTCTTGTATGTACTTACAAAGGGCCTCTGGGGTATTGTTTATTTCACTTTCCGGAAGTATGAAGATGATATGCTTTGTTCCTGCCCCAGACTCTGATACAGAGGATTAGGGTGAAGACTCCATCATCGAATCACACTCGACTTCAGAATATAAAAATAAAAACAAATTGAAAATGATCTATTGCTTCAAAGTATTGTTCTTTAGATGGAGAATGTTCTCCCTTCTCCCTTGGGATGGTTCCTTAGGGTAGGGTAAATATTCGACACAGGGAGGACCTCCATGCGGGATGGTGCTGTGGTGTGGAGGACCTCCATCGGAGCAGGTAGAAAAATGGGGAAAACTTCCATTCCAGATGTAATCAGAGTGGGAAGGGCTCTACTCTGAGTTCTAATAAAGATATGGGGATAACTTCCATGTTGGGTGAGAGATTGGGAAGGACCTCCACTTGGGTGCGCTGGGGTGTGAAGAGATCTCGAGCTAATGTCGAATGAAAAAGGTAGGACCTACATACTGAGTGTGGGACACGTATGGAGGAACTCTATTGGAGTTTGTAAAGAAATTGGGAGGGACTCCATGTTGTATAGCTACAACATGGGAAGGGCCTCCATAATGGTTGGCAGTGGTGGTATGAGGAGGGACTTTGTACTGATCAAACTGGACATGGGGAGTACCTCTGTGCTGATGGGTTATAGGGTGAGTAGGGACTTCAAATTCATAACCTAAAATATAGATAAAATATCTATACCTTGGTTCATGGGCATTGGAAGGACCTATGCGAGTGTATTGGGCATCAATAAGATGGGGAGGACCTCCGCTTGGACTGGCGGTGGCAGCATGTGGAGGACATCTATACTGAGTGTGAGAGTGGGGAGGACCTCCACTTTAAATGGAAAAGGTAAAGGGAGGACCTCCGTACTAGATCTGGACATCATGGGTTGGAATGCAGCAACTGATGCTCTTGACGAAGACTATAGGAGTTTTCCCAGCTTACCCATTGGGTGGATCGAGTCTCAATCCCAATTAGACATAAAGGTTCCCCTAATCTGTATTAACGTTGAGCTGATAGTATGTACCAGTGGAGACATGGGCCACTGAAGCTGTAGAAGATGAATCCCGCTAATGGGGAATCTTCCTGGGCCTACACCTGATGTTGATGCTAGGTCATCCTTGTTTGAGACACCTATATAGAGGTAGAGACCACCATTTTGTCAGTTTGAGGGACCAGCTGGAAGTGTTGATGTGGCCTGGTGGGACCTCTCCTTGTTGGTTCCTTGGATGAAGTCAAATTCAAGATGACTCGAATGACCCTTACCTCATCGGCGTAGGGAAGTTAATGATAGGATAGTTCTCGGGAGATTCTACCAAAATAGTTGGACGTCAAAGTGGGAATCAACAGCTCCCCATATGGATTTTGGGGGCGGTAGAGACGGCGTGGCACAAAAGCCTCTAAATCTTGGCGAGACATATCCCTTGTTGGGATGACCCCTTCCTGTTCACATTGTCAAATAAGAGTTTTAATCACCCTCCTCTAGATAAACTATACGGGTGAGATGGGGTGTGGGCACCTGATGACCGTGGTTATGGATGATGTCATGGAGGAGGTGGACCTATGTTGGATTAATGCATTAGCATTGTCTCTTCCCCTGCATCGGTGGGTGGGAGGCGACTGGGTTCCTATAGCTTCGGTCCTGCAAAGAAGGAAGATTCAGCTATTAGCATAGGTAGTAGGAAAGTATTTATTGGTGCCACAACACTATTTAGTCTTCCATGGATGGATAGAAAGATCCCCGCTGATGATGTCACTGACCGTAATGCCGAATGATTAACTACCCCAAATTCTAGTAAGTTCCTTGCAAGACCCACTATTTGCTTGGAGGGACCTGGCATCAGTTGGCCAGATTCATTTACATTCTTATCCGATGATGTCTCAAATTCTAATAATCCCCATGGTTGAAGAAGAAAAGATTCATTTTGGGTTCAACATTTCAATTTCTGATGCTCTCTACCGGGGTGCTCCACCCAATTGCATTTGACGTTCACTTGGTTGTACATTGTACGCCACATTCCCACATTCCAAAGGCAAGGGACATCCATCACCTCTTCAGTGATGTCTTCTCATTGATCAAAATGGGATGATGAGATGTCAGTTCCTCCTTTACTGGATTCCTCCTCGAAAATCATCGCTTAATTTGGGTCTCCCTTAATGATTAATATGTTTTTCATGAAACCCTTCCTAGTGCCATCTCTTCGTGGACACTGATTAATTGAAACTCTTCTATTAAGACCATAAAAAGGGTTAAGTTAGGGAAACACAAATCGGTCAGGGAAGCAATCACATTGGGAATCACTAGCATGTTTGGATGCTAGAACCTTGGTACACCTGGATTCTACCTTATGAGAGGTCTTCTCAAGAGCATGTAAACCTTAGGTAACCTATGTCAAATGCAGGGAATCTTATGGCAGAGGCATGTATCTAAGGTTTTACTCATCTTCCCATGTTTAACACAAGGTATTCTGTGAGTTTAGTGTTTAACAGAGATGTATTGAACTGATCAAAATACTGACAGGAGTGGATTAGATGGATACACCCCTAGGAGGGAGCACTTGGAAGGTTTACTAGATGGGTGGACCAAAACACCCAATAAGGATGGACCTAAAATGGACTGTCCCAAAAAGGGAAGGTTTCACACCATAAAGGTTGATCAGAACACCCCAAAGGGATGATCTAGGAAGATGGGTCCCATGGAGGGGGACTTCAAGGTTTACCATTAGCTAGGATTGAACCTCAGAGAGGCTTCCTATATACCCTATATAGAATATAGGGATCAAAACCCCCATAAGTTTTAAAGGGGAGGTGGGGGGGGGATGAATTAGGGTGTACACAAAAGACAAAAACCCGAAGACATGCTGGGGCTTATGCATGGTTAGCTGCCTGAGTGCCACTAAACTCAACAATTGGATGGATGTGGCTTATGCATGGTTAACAATCTAGATGGATGGTATGATTTCACCAGGATGTGGAAGCCTAGGTAAAATTAATATGGATGATGGATTATTTGATGAAGTGGATGAGGTGAATGGGATGTAACTGAATTAAATATGACAACGGTTTTGGGATTGAACCTTAGGGGGGATTCCCACATATCCTAGTGGATGGGAATCAAAGTCCACATAGTTTGGTGGGGCTATGATACGCCTAAGGAGGAAGCCAATGAGAATGGAATGCATGGATGGGGACCCTAAGGAAATAGAACCTCTGGGTTAAGGAAAGATATTATCGAGACCTGATAGATTAAATAAAAGGCTAGGATGGGAAATAGGTGGTGGTATTGAACCTAGGGGAAGCTTCTTAGGTATCCTAGTGGCTGGGAATCAAAGTTCACGTAGTTCAAGGGGATAGGGTCATAAAATCTGGTCGTACGCAAAGGATGGTGACCGAAGACATGATGAAGCTTACACATGGTTATAGGACCATCATAAGATGGGAAATATTTGTTTTAGGAGTGTGGTGAAGTGTGAGGTTATGAATGTTTACCTTCCCACATGGATCAGAACACCTAAGTGAGGTGTATTTAGGAGATGCATCAAAAAAGGGAAAGTATCACAACAGGAGGGTACATATTTTATGAGGGAGTACCAGAGTTTACCACATGTTTGTGTTGGAACTCAGAGAGAATTCCTACGTATCCTAGAGACTAGGAATCAAAACCCAAATATTTCTAAGGGTTATACAGTTTGATGTCATGATAGACAAAGGTGAACCAATGTGAAATGAAAAAATGGTTGGATTGTTGGGAGTGAGGGGCTTGAACCTCATAGAGGCTTCATATATACTCTGTTTAGAAAATAGGGATCAAAGTACATATAGTTTAGTAAGATTCAGTTTAACATCATACAAGATGAGGGGAATAGGACTTACACATGGTTAGTAGCCTGGGGGTTTTCATGGTCATTGCTTTCTCTAAGCCCATGTGATTCAAGATCAGTGTCAGAAACAAGAGGTAGTGGAAGACCTGATGATCGTGTCACCAAAGGTGCGACCACAAGGGATGGTGCAGGGCTTACACATGGTAAGATTCCCAGGGATATGTAGATTGAGAGTTACTCTAGGAGGGAAGTCTGAAAAGTTGTCCATGGCTTACATGGAGACTACCTGAGGCACACATGGTGACAAATCCCAAAGGGAGAGAGAAGGAGGGAGAGATCTGATGCTCACTCCCCTTATAAATCTCTTAGGACTTCCACACATGAGACAACTCATAATTTAACATCATGTGTTATGTATAAGGGTTCTTGGTAGTTTGACATCCTGCAGCTCAGACGAGAAGGACTAAATACTCAACCCTTGGACTTACATACCTTTTACCAACCCACACCTTAGGGGAGGAAGACACAAGAAATGTCAGGGAACATTGGGGTGGGGGTGGATGAGTGGTCACTCAAGGGGATCAATTTATAATGACTATGCGAAGAATCAATTCCCGTTATCATGCTTATGTGAAGAAGCATAAGTCAGGGAAACACTATATGAAACACTAGTAAAGGAACCATGAAATCACTTCACACATGCCAAGAGGGTCATGTAGGAAAGAGGGTTGCGAGGCTAGGGGGCTTGATAAGAAGATCTTAGTGAAGTAAAGGAACTTTGTGGAGGAAGAGTTCCTTGCGAAGGAATAGATCTTCGTGAAGGAAATGTGCTTTGTGGAGGAAGGGTGCTTTGCAAATAAATGTGGCTGCACAAAGAAATGGGGCTCCATGAAGGATGGTTGCTTAATAAAGGAATGATGCTTCATGAAGGAAGTAATTTTTCATAGAATAAATTCATCTTAGCAAAGATATATTTATTTGGAGAGTTCTTTGTGAATAATTAATGCTCTGTAGATCCTTGAGAAACCTAAAGGGGCTCCCTACTTTGTGAAGAGACAAGGCCTTCACAAAGGGCATCCCTACCATAGGCATGGGATGTGAAGAATAAAAGGAGGTACAACTCACAATGATCAAGTACCTTGGGAATTCCATATTTGGGTTCGCAAAGAGCTTCATGAAATGGGAGCTCAGAAGGTGAAAGGGAAAAGAAACAATAATTTGAAGGGGGGGGGGTGAGACTTATATTTATAAGCAGAAAATTTGGTGGAATTCGTAGGGCTCACCATGAAGAACAATCAGGGATATGGGAATAAAAAATGACACCACAGAAGATATAAATTCACGATTGGATCTGCAAAAGAAAAGGGATGTTGTGTAGGAGATATGTTCATAGTTGGATCGTGTAGGAAAAGTGTCTCCATAAAGGAGATACATTCGCAGAGGATAAGTGATGTTGTGGAGGAGATACGTTCGTAGTGGATTGTGAAAGAAAAATGAGGGTGTGGAGGAGATACATTCACAGGGATCATGAAGGAAATGGAGTTCTTCAAAGGCGATACATTCATATGGGATGGAAAAGTAAAATTAATTCCATGCAGGAGATTTTTTTGCAGTGGATCGTGAGGTAAAAGTGATGCCACATAGGAGATACATTTGCAGTGGATCATTAAGGAAATGTGACACCATATAGGAGATACATTCTTGTTCATTTGGGTGTGGGATCTATGTAGAGAAGCTGCATGAAACAAACCCCTGCTGATGATTCTTATTGTATTATAAATCTATTTGGGTCTACCTTAGCTTCAAACTGGATGTGAATTTGTTCATGCCTTCGAGGGCATTATTTTCAGCATAAAAAACCATGTATCTTGTTTAAGTTGGAAAAAATCATTCCCTTTGGTTGTTGATAGATGATCACGTGCTAGTCACCATCCCATGGGGATCGATAATTCCCTTCAGGTCAATGGTGGATCAGATTGTGTACCAAATTAGAGGGTATCCAATGTTGGTTCATTATAATTATTATCAGAGGTGGTATGAATTCAGGAGTCCTTATCTTGGGACATTTAGAAGAAATGAGATAGAATTTTTAGGATTTTAGTGTCAGGTTATAGTGAGTGAATAAACATATATTGTTTCGTAAATACTCATGTTACCATGGAATTCTAGGATGTGTGCCTCCTGTATTGGGGTTTTTGATCTTGATATCAATTTTTTCTTACAATTTTCTAGTTTTTAATGAGACTTGTTTAGATTTATAATCAATTTATTCTATATTTTGTATATAGAAAATTACCTCTAAGATGTCTTCTATAGGTTCTATAGGAGGGCTCACTGAGCAATGATCCTCAAAGAAATCCTCCTTTGGATCAGAATATTTTTGAGGCTGTCATGTAGGCATTTCATGTCATAGAATAGAATGTACCGTGAGGTTAGAATCAAGTTTTGAGGCATAACAAGGAGCTGAGAGAGAAATGGATCACTCTCATGAGTTCCTATATGATATTACCCATACTTTATGGTAATGAATGAACCCCAAGAGTTATATGACTGTATGGACAAAATTGATTAGGTTCTCAAAATTTTGGATACAATTGAGGCTATCACGGTAAAGTGAACAACATTCAAGCTCGAGGGTCCCATCAAGTAGTGGTGGAATTATATAATATGAGAAATTCATCAAATAGGATTTCAATGGAAGGGGTTTAAGAACCTATTATTTTATCAGTTCTTACCATAGTACCTAATAATAGCAAATTCTATAAAGTCCCTCTATTTATAGTAGGGATATCACTCAGTGCCAGAGTACAACAATCAGTTCGTGGTGATGGTTTGTTTTGATCCAGTGGTAGTGATAAATGATAAGTTGATATATAAGAAGTACCTATAAAGTTTAAGACAAAAAATATGATCATAGGTATATATGTTGAAGGTTTTTTCCTATGTAAAGATAGCTATTAGGGTTATGATGGAAGAAATGGATATGACATACATGAATGGATACTCTTCCCATTCTATTCTACCCAGTGAAAATTTTAGTGGTGTGTTGGAAAAAAAGAGGAAGTTTTTAGAAAATAAAAAGGGTGGTGGAGGTGGCAATCAATAGTGGGCCCTCTATTCACCATCTGTTGCAACCAGCAGTGTTTCGCTGACTTTCTATTAGTGTAGAAATGTAGGGCACACCAGATGTATGTGTCATGTGTCTATAAATATCTACAATGATTATGGACACTGAGGTTCTACTAGGACATGTCTATACCCCATTATGGTTAGGTATATTCAGATATAAAGTATACTATGGAATATTCAGATGATTCATGGTCTATAGGGCTCCATCGATAGGCCTTGGGAGTAAATAACCTTGAGGTAGTAGATGAGTTTCTACCAGATGTTTACAAAAATCTGATTACAGTGAGAGGTACCATATTTGTATCATATTCTATAGAAAATAATCCATTTAATACATGATCCTTGAAAATGATTATATATTCCCATTGTTTTCCAAAACTTCTAATGGACCCCAAGTCATTTGTTATGGAGCTAGAGACATCTCTTAGAAGTGTAACAACCCCGAACCCAATATCCCAGGGTCGATGATTATTTTATTATAATGGATTATATAAAAGAGATAACATCATCAAGTATAGATCAATTTAATAGTCTTGAAGAACTAGATATATACATAGTTCTCTTATGACATTGGTAATTAAACATAGAATATAATAAAGGGAAATAAACTGCTTCCTTGATAGTTATTCAACGATTTCATCTTTATAACCTGGGGAAGGAAAAAAAGGATATGCTCAAATGCTCAGTAAGGGTTACATATAGTAGAAACACTAATCAATGATATGTAAATAAAAATAAATAAGGAATAATGAAAATGGAATGGTAAATAATTGAATACATTTTCCATTTAATTAGAAAACTGAGAATGAAAATGCATCCATATATTTTTCCATTTTGAAAAAGTCATGGATAGTAATAACTGAATAATGAATGAAGGAAATGATTAATTATTAGATGTCATGTATCTATAACATTAACCAATACCATTATCACCTTTTACAATATGGTTTAAGTTTATGGTTACAAAATCATCTAATTTGGCATGGAAACAAACACTAAGGGTTTATTGGCAACTATTTTTTCTCGTGAGACATATCGATACATAGAGGGGCTATCTCTAACTGGGCCCCATATGTATCTACATTCCCAAATCATTACTCAAATATCAAAATTATCAATTTAATTCATGAATCAATAATACTTATCAATAAATATTCATATTTAAAAAAAGATACAAATTTAACATTATTTATTGAGATAATCAAATAATTTTCAATGTTAACACCTTGCAAAAAAATGGTATACGAATAAAAAATAATCATATCCATGATGTAATAAATATTTATACTTAGTTAAATATTCAATTAATTATGATCATAAATAAAATGGTAAGTATACATACACCACCATAAGAAATAAGTGGTGAATAAGGCATATCTCATAGAAATAAAAGTGAGATGAGAAACCCCTTACCTTATGTATGAAATCATTATGAACTTGTAATTAATATCATAGATGAAAAAATTAGATTAATTAATTACCTAATAAATAACCTATTAAAAATATATTTTATTTATCATAATTTTTTATGTTCATTTATGGGTAATATGATGAGTTATATTGTTTAATTTCATTGTCCCAGGAGTGTTCGTTTCAAGGTTTACAGTCGATTCACTTGTGTATAATTACTGAAGTTCTTGTAAATTAGGAATAATTATCCTGAAGGGAAGTTATTTAGTATTAATAAACCTCCATAAGTTTAAATAGTCTCGTATATCATTTGGTTATTTGGTATGAGGATGATTCATTAGATAAAACATTAATGGAATTTTTTTAGTTTATTTTGGCGGTCTTTACGACCATCACAAACTAGTTTCATTTTATTTAATATTAGTTTTATATACTAGATCAAAAACATTATATAAGTTTTAATATTATAATCTATTTTAACAAGAAAGGGGGTTCATATTCATCCTTGAAGGTGGTAGTGAAAAACAAAAACTCTTCATCCATGAAGGTTGTAGATCGACACCTCACAGACTATGTTTTCATTTTTAGAATTAAAGGATAAGATAAATGATTTGATGATGAATATTACATTAAAAAAATAAAATTACAATATATTTTTGATAATAGAGTTATCATTAAACTTAAAATAAGTGGAGTTGAGGATATAACAAGAAAAGAAATAAAATAAAAGAGAAATAAGGATGATTTTACCTCTCAAAAATATTCTCCTTGAGATCCTCCTTAAGGCACTTGGAAATGGTCTTTTGGTGAGAATAGAAAGACCAAGAAGTGGGGAATATGATTTATAGAGTAATTTAGTTGAATATTATCAAGATTTAATTCTTATAAGGTGTGAGTAATAGGGGTTGTGAGGGGTGGTTTTTATGGTGGAGGAGAGGGGTGTTTTTTCATTATTTTATTCAGTTTGTTTTTTATTTTTTTGGATCAAGAATGTCAATTGTGTTGATTATTGTGACACAATATGTTATGTGCCTATAAGTTTCCTATCACCTAATTAATCCCAACATGTTGGAATAAAAAATCTATTTCCATGTAATGCTTAATATAGTGACATTTTAATACTATAATGGATACTATTATTGTATAAAAACTCTACCAAAGGTAAATACTGATCCCAAATACCTTGAATGTCAAGTGAGTAAGATATAAACATGTCTTACAATGTTTGAATAGAATTTTTAGTTTTTCTATTGGTTTTAGGGTTATAATTAGTACTCAAATGAAGCTTGGTATCCAAAGCCTTCTGAAGACTCTTCTATAATTTTAATGTAAAATGAGGATATCGATCAGACACAATCAATAGATCTGCAACATGAATTCTTATAACTTCATTAATATAGAGTCTTTATAGGTGATCAAGAGGTAAATCCTCTATTATAGTAAGAAAATGTTCTGATTTTTTAAGGTGGTCAAAAATAACCCATATCAAATCATTCCTTCTATGGGAACATGGTAGTCCTGTGAAAATGTCCATAGTATTGTTATCCCACTTCCAAACAAGAATATGTAGATGTTATATGACTCCTCTAGGATGCTATCTCTTAGCCTTCACTTGTTGAAAAACTAGACATCTTGACACGTATGCAGCAATTTCCCATTTCATATTATCCCTTAAAAAATATTCCTTTAGATTTATATACATCTTGGTACTACCAGGGTGTATAGTGAAATTTGAGTTATGATCATCATCCAATAGTTCCATTTTTAGCTAAGTTATTGATGAAACACATATAATCTTTCTAAATTTCAGAATTTCATCCTGATACATGAAGTCTTCCAATTTTACATCCTTAATGGATTTAATTTTATTTTAAAAATTCTCATCATAAAATTGAGAACTTTTTATCTTCTCCAGTAAATATGGTTTAACAATTATTTAGAAAAGGAGTGTTGTTTTCACTCTCTTAAAAATTCCCATATTCATATTTACTAAATCCATGAACATTGTATCTTTATCAATCCTCATATTGGTCATAACTCCACGATCTTTCCTACTCAATATGTCAACCACCTTATTTTCTTTTCTTAGGCTATATTGTATTAAGAAATCATAATCTTTCAGTAACTCATGAATCATATTTTCCTCATGTTTATTTCTTTCTATCTAATGACTTAATTAAAAATTTTGTGATCTATATATATCTCACATATTTCACCATAAAGATAGTGTCTCCATATCTTCATAGAAAATATTATGACTTCTAAATCAATATAATGAGTTGGATAGTTTTGTTCATGAATCTTAAACTTCCATGATTAATATGAAATAAATTTACCATTTTTCATGAGGAAACAACCCAATTATTTCTTCAATGCATCACTATATATCACAAAACCATCATTTCTTGATGGTAGAGTTAGAATCAAAGCATTGAATAATATTCTCTAAAATTATTCAATATATTATAAACATTATTTTTTCCGTATAAACTTAACCCCTTTACGTGTGATCTTTGTTAATGGATTAGAAAATTGGGAAAAATTATTAAGAAAATGATGATAGTAACCTGCTAAAGAAATGAAACTATGTACCTCTGTTATGTTCATTGGCATAGAAAATTCTTATATTTACTTTGTCTTTATAGGATAAACTATGATTCCATCCATATAGATAATATGGCCAAGAAAATAAATTTCCAAAATCCATAATTCACACTTGATAAATTTACCATATAAATATTTCCTTCTGAGAGTCTCAAGAATAATCTATAAGTGATTCTCATGATCATCATAGCTTTTAGAATACACAAGAATATCATCAATGAATACTATACCAAAATCACCTAGAAATTTCTTGAATACTCTATTCATTGGATCCAGGACAATTGAGGGTGAATTAGTTAATCCAAAAGGGATTATTGTAAACTCATGGTATCCATACCTTATCAAGAAAGCTATCTTCAAAATCTATTCCTTCTTTACTCATAATTGATGATACCCATAATGAAGGTCAATATTCAAAAAAAAAATAGCTCCATGAAGTTGATCAAATAATTCATTAATACGAGGCAAAGGATGCTTATTCTTTATTGTAATAGTATTTATTTACCTATAGTCAATGAACAACCTCATGGATATATCTTTTTTCTTAACAAAGAGAATAAGGGATCCCCATAGAGAAAAACTAGGGTGACTAAATACCTTGTTACTCAAATCCTATTATTGTTTTTTCTACTCCACTATTTCCATAGTGGTTATTATATAAGGCATATTTGATATTGGTCTTGCCTCAGGGATTAAATAAAAGGTAAACTCAACTTCACACCATTAGGGGGTTTTAAGTAATTCCTCAGGAAATACTTCAATATATTCTTGTACAATTGGTACATGCTCAATTGTATGATTGCTGCCATCATCCCTAGATTTTGTTTTCTATTCCTACATAATAATGTCATTAAGTAGAGATACGAGGGTGGATCTAGATAAGAATTAGATGATTAATTTTTTGCTCTAAAGATACAGAATTATGCATCTTCCTAAAAAATAGTAATTTCCTTCTTCTAGAAATAAAATTTCATATAGTATTTTGTAATCTAGTCCATACCTATGATTATATAAAATTCAACCATAGGTATAAGGATAAGGTTAGTAAATATAGCATGCTTATATACCATAATGGGAGCTGCCTAACACTTTTTTTTACAACGAGACTTCCCTTAGAAGTTTTTACAGATAACTCCCTTATTAAATCAAAATGGAAATATCTAATTTTCCTGGAAAACTAGGTAGAAATAAAATATTGCAATGATACAGAATCAAATTAAGTAGTAATTGAATTTGAATATAGGATTAATATACCTACTACCACATCCTTGGGTGCTTCTACCTTAGTTTCAGTGATATCATAAGCTTAGACATCTCCCTTGACTTCTTCTATGGTAGATTCTCTTGACTCTTGGGACATTGGTTTGAATTATTCCCCATTTTATTATAGTTGAAGCATTTAAAATCAATTATTTTTTTATTTACTTTGAATTCATTAGCTTGATGACCCTTTTATAACAAACTCTCATGCCTATCATGTATTTTCCAAGATGATTCTTTTGACAATTTTTAGATAATGAGAATTTCTTTGTTTCCCTATTCTTAATTGATGATTAACCTTATTCATGGTTATTAGAAGAACAATTCTTCTCTTGATTTCCCTTGAACATGTTGAATCTAGAAAATTCCTTCTCTGTTCTGATGTCACTTAATACTATTTATTCATATGATGAAAATATTTGAGAAGCCAGTGTCCTTTAGAGAATTAGCTTAAAACATCCAAAAAGATGATCAATATTTTTTTTTTCAAATCATATATATAATCTATAACATATATTTCTATTATTGTGAATGCATCCTCATACTCTGAAACACTGCCTTCTTCCTTTTTATTTAATCTAAGAATTTTTTTCTTCATTTCAGTTTTCTTCCCACAAGGGAAGTATTTATCAATGAATTTTTCTTTGAAAGTTATACATTCTATGTATTATATTTCATCTTCCTCATTAGTATTCGAGATTAACAACCACTATTGATCAACATCATCCTTGAGGCAATATACCACTAGCACTACCTTTTCCATTTCATCACATCCCGATGCTAGAAATATATTTTCAAGGGACTTGATCCATTTCTCATCTACCACTGGATTAGTAGTCACACTAAAATATGGGGGCTTCTTTGGAATGAATAGATCCAACATAGGTGTAGTATATTTATTCATCATAATCAGAGTAAGATCTTCTGATATGGTCATGATATTATATGATCCATCACTAAATGTGTTGACTTTCTTATTGGGGTAATGCCTACATTTTCCATGGGTATTGATTCCCTTCCAACCATTAGGCGCCATCACTAAATAATGACACTCACTAAGTTAGTCTATAATCATCGTGAGTATTGAGAAAAAAATCACTATAATGATTTTTTATAATTCTCATATTTATTTAACATATACTTCCATTGATTTATACGAAACCTACTCTCCTACCAATAGTAACAACCCCGACCCTAGTAGCCAAGAGTTAGTAGTTTTTATTATTTCAATGGTATCAATATAAGAGATCACACAACCAAGGATCGATCAGTTTAGTAGTCTTGAAGAACTTGATATATACATGGTTCCATTATTACATTGGAGATTAAACATATAACATAACAATGGAAAATAAACTTCTTCCTTGACACTAATTCAAGAATTTCATCTTCAAAACCAGGGGAATGAAAAAAAACAAAAAGGTGTGATAAAATGATCTATAAGGTTTAAATATAGAAATAACACAAATCAATGATAATTGTATCATAATAAATAATTCATAATCAAAATAGAAAGGTAAATAACTGAAAAAATAGTCCATTTAATCAATAAATTCATAATGAAAAAATATCTATAGATTTTTTCATAGTTACAATATCATGGATAGTAATAATTGAATACTAAATGAGAGGAACGATTAATTATTTGACATCATGTATCTAGAACATGAACTACTACCATCAAGACCTTTCACAAGACATTTTAAGTCTGTGGGTAGAAACCCTTTTGATTCTACTTGGAAATAAACATGAAGGGTTTGTCGCCAAGTGTTTTGTCTCATGAGACCTATCGATGCATTGAGGGGCTATCTATAATTGGACCCCAACCATGTCTGCCTATCCAAATCATTCCAAAAATATTGAAATAATCAATTTAAAAATCAATAATCCTAATAACAAAATATCCATTTTGAGTAAAAGATACATATTTAACATTATTACTTTAGTTAATCAAATAACTTTCAATGTAAACACCATATTAAAAAATGATATAAGATTAAGAAAATAGTCATATACATTATGAAATAAATATGTATATCTAATGAAATATTCAATGAATTATGATCATAAATAAAAGAGGCAGTATACAAACACCACACATAATAAATGAGTGGTGAATAAGTCATATCTCATAGAAATAAAAGTGAGATGAGAAACCCCTTACATTATGTTTGAAAGTGTTCTAAAATTTTACTTAATGTACTAAAAGATCAAATTAGATTAAAAAATTAATTAATATATAACATATTAAACATATTTTTTATTTATTATAATTAAATTAATATTTTTTATGGTCATTATGATGAGTTATATCATTTAATTTTATTGTTGTAAGAGCATTCATTTCATATTTTTAAGGTCGGTTCAATTGTGTATAATTATGGGAGATATTTTCAATTTGTAATATTTCTTCTGAATTAAAATTACTTAGTATGAATGAAACTACATAATTTTAAATAGTCTCATATATCATTTAGTTTTATGGTATGAGGATGATTCATTAGATAAAACATTGATGAAAAATGATTATTTTTTGGTGGTTTTTATTACCATAAAAAAATAATATAATTTTATTTGATATTATGTTTATATAGTGGTTCCAAAACATTAAATATGTTTCAATACACATATTATAATATTTTTAACAATATTTTTTTTATGACTATCCCTGAAGGTGATAATGAAAAAAATGAAAACTTGTCATCCATGAAGGTGGTGAATCGATAAATCATGGACGATGTTTTCATTTTTAGAATTAAAAGGAGTGGAGAAGAGATTTGATGATGGATATTCCATTAGCACAATAAAATTATAGTATATGTTTTATACTGGAGTTTTCATGATACCTTTAATAAGGTGAGGTTAGTAGAGAATAATAAATGAAAAGAAAATAAAAGGGAAAGAATGATGATTTTAGCTCTTGGAAATTGTCTCTTTGAGAACCAATTTAAGGAACTTGGAAATGGTCTTTTGGTTAGAACATAAAGAAAAATTAATGGGGAAGAGTCTTGACATAATAATATTTTATTATATTGTCAATATTTAAGGCTTAGAAGTTGTGATTAGAATGGGTGGTGAGGTGTGGTATTTATAGTGGAGGAGAGGGGTGCTTTTTGATTATTTTATTTATTATTTTATTTTTTTGCCTCAATACTTTCAATAATATTGATTATTATTACTAATTATAGTAAATAGAACATTTTATTTCAAAATAATGACTACTTACATTATCCATGACTCAAAAATTCATGTATTTGGCTTAAAATGTTAAATACACTAAATTACCATATTTCACTATTCCCCAAAAATTCAATATTTCAAAAAAACATCAAGAATTAACCATACCCATTTTTCAACATGTAGATTTTAAAAGTGGAATCCAATTTATGAAAATAATTTTCTAAATACTAGGAGTTATATTTCTAATTAAAATCATTATTTATTCAAAAATACTAATTTAAAAATTGTAACTTATTTTATAATAATTTGAAAAATTAATTAAGGTCTCATTTAATTATATTATAATTATAAGACAACAAAATATTAATTTATGAATCTATTTTATCAAAATAAATTTTATTTTAAATCATTATATTACTTATAAAATTTTTAATAAACATTTATGTTTCACAAAGGTGGGGGGGGGGGTGTAATACCTCAAGATATTGGGAATTGACATTGGATACATCCCAGGGAAAGGTAATGTCACCACTGATTATCTAAATAGGAAAGTTCCACCACATTCTATCTTTGAATTCAAGGACGTGTAAAGCCTTATGGGGAAATTTTCTCAATTTCACCAATACATATAGGGGATGATCTAAGTTCAGTTCTAAGCAATGACTAATGATCATAATCTCCTATTGATTATATTATACAGATCCAATAATATGATGATGAGTTCATAAGAATTAGGGAACCATATGTGTTGGGGAGACTATTTCCGGTTGGCATCTCCCTTCTGATGCTATTCTTTAGGGATCATTTTTTTGTCTCATCATCCATGAGGATTTAAATGATGTATGATTTTAATAGTTCTTCTTATTATGTTAACCCAAGAACTATTAATATTTATTATGAGTTGAGATTAAAATTCTGGTGGCTGGGTATGAATCATGACATTGATAATCATGTGTCCTACTATTACACCTAGAAGCAGATAAATGAAGAGAACTTAAATGCTTTTGGTATACTCCAACCTCTTCTAGTTCCAATTTAGAAATGAAATTATGTGTCTAAATAATTATTTGTTGGATTACTATGGAATACTTGAGGAAATAATACAATCTAGGTGGAAATTGATTAGGTAATGAAATAAACCCATTTTATTCTGATTTGAGACTTCGCCAAGGATGAAAATATTGGTGAGATTTATGTGAAAAATATCACGAGGTTGCATGGGAATAACTCAAACATTATCTTGGATAGGGATCCCAAGTTAACTTCTTGTTTTTGTAAGAGTATCCAAGAGGATATGGGGATTCAGAAAATTTTAAGTACAACTTATCATCCTCAAATAGATGGTCAAATGGAGCATGCTATTAAGATCCTAGAGGATATGTTCCTTGACCTAATCTTTGATTTTAGTGGAGCATGTGACAACCATTTTGATTGGTCAAGTTTTTCCATAACTATAGTTATTAGTGGTTGATCAAAATGATCCCTTCAAGGACTTGTACGATTACCCGTGCAGGTCACCTCTTTGTTGTGTAGAGGTGGAAAAATCCTCTTTCATGGGACAGTGTATCATTCAGGAGATGTTAACAAGGATTTAGGATATTAATTAATTCTTAGTAACATATCATAGTTGGCATAAATCATACATGGATCATCAACTTCGTAGTTTTTAGTTTTTCATTGCTGACCGAGTTTTCTTAAAAGTTTATCTAGGGTTGTGTCACCATTAGCTTGGGAAATGGAGGAATATAGATCCAAGATATGTTAGACCATTTGATATCACTAAGATGATCAAGAAGGTTTCTCATAGGTTGGTATTTCTAGATTTTTTGATAGGTATATGTGGTGTTTTCCACATATAACAACTTTGGATGTACTGTCAATATCCCTCCCTTGTATTGAGTTATAAGGAGATTGAGTTATATCTAGATGTTTCTGTTATAGAGAAACCAGTGGATATCATTGATTCTAAGATGAAACAATTATGTGGAAATTATATTTCGCTGATCAAAGTATTATGGTGGTATATATATGATTATCATGATACTTGGGAGCATGAATTGTCAGTGAAGAAGCTGTGGCCACACATTTTTTTAGAACACTCTTATTCCACATGAATTCCTTAGGATGGAAAGTCTAATGGTGGGGAGATTATAACATACTAGTTAATAAATATATCTATTTTAAAGATTAAAGATAATTTTCTTTGAGTTCAGGGGTATTATAGGATTTCTAGAAGTTTATTATAGGAAACTGGCCCGGGTGTTGGCTATAAAACAACTTCACTCAGTGAACTGGGTTTACACCAAGATTTTTTTCTTGAAAAAATCCATGCAACTATTTTATGGTGTGATAAAATTTACAAAAAAATAATTTAATTCACATTGTTAATTAATTGATCATTATTTTTCAAGTTATGGTGACACGTTTTTTTACAAACATTACATCATGAGATTTCATGAGGTGAATCAACGATTCAAGATGTGAATCGTTTGCAAACAACTAGTTTTTATGCACCGCAATTCCTAATGCTAACTCATTCGATATGAATCCTTCCCCCTCAAACCCTATCACTATTCTAGGAATTATTTAGTGGGTTATCTTCTTCAAGATCTCTCTATTTGGAACCCTGATCTCTGATTCAATGGATTTCTTCTCCTTTTATTCTTTCATGTGTTTTCCTTTTGGAGGATAGTTCTACTGTTCGTTTTGATATGGCATGTGGGTTTCTCAATGTATGTGTGAAACTAACCTTTAATATAGTATTTTTATCATATAATTTTATTCTAAGATGTAAGAATTGATGTTAGGGCCTTTTTTTGTTAAGCTACACTAATTTATTCCATTTAGTCCACACTTTACACATTCCCTTAGGAATATGTAGACCTTGTATTGACTTTTGATGTAGGAAAAGACAAGGTTCCACAGTTAGTTGAAAAGGTTTATGTAAGATGGGTATAAGTTTTTGGTGTGATAAAGTGGTACTTTCCCACTTTTAATGGGGAGTAGTTATTTCCTATGGCCTCCCAAATTATTTATTACATAACTTTTCATTACTTGGGATAAAACAGAGGATCTTTTAAATTTTAGTTTGTTGGAAAATAAGTACATAATACCTGAAAACATAAAACATTATTCTAATCCATATTCAAGAAATCTTCACGGGTTCACTCTAGTCTACTTTTACTGAATATCATATCCTAGGGATATAAATCAAAGGAAAGGGGTGATCATGAATCCCAATAAGGGAATAAATAAGGGAGATAAAAAGTATGTGATCATGAGACATATCAATATGAAAATGAGGCATAAAAATAAGGCAAGAACAAGATGAATATCATAATAATAATAAAATTAATCATAACATGTAAATATGGCTACAATATTTAAATGATACATTCATAATAATATCACCAAGGTTTACCACCAAGGTATCATCAAACAAAATTTCCAAGGTTATTCACTAAGGTATTATAAAACATGTCATATTTGGAGATTAAATTATTTAACCATTGAATTAGAGTGGCATCAGGGAACACCCTTCATATTTCATAATTTCATGTGATCCAAAAAGGTAATTGTAAATCATTTTTATAAAAACCCATGGATAAATAAAAATGGATTTCTTATCAAAATCATGGTATAAAACAGTGATTAATGACATTATCATTACATCATTCTTAACCTAAGTAAATGGAATGTGAGTTTCATATGTGTAAATACCCAAATAAATAAATAACGTTTACATATGTTTGAATACCAATTTAAATTTAAGATGTTTGGGTATTCATGAAAATAAAATAAATGAGAACTTCTCAAGTTAAAATAGGAAATTTGAGAAGTAAATTCAGCAACATGATGGGTATAAAATGTGGTCTTGAAAGAGGGTAAAATTAGAGGTGAAAATGGTTTCTTGTTTATAAAAGACTATTATTATAGTAATGGGATAATATAAAGTGGAAAAATGGATTTTATTAACAATTAAAATATATAACCAAAAAGGAGTCTTGAATTGATAAGAAAGGTGAAGATTTCCCTTACCTTGAATAGTTGTTCCTAAAAATTGAGAATGAAACTATGGGGGCTTGAGGAAAACATGGGGGGGGGGATAATTGGGAGGAAAAATAAGTAGATATTCATAGAGTATAGATAGAGAGTGAAGGGTAACTGTGAAATGGGCATGTATTTATAGAAAAATTGGAGGAATTGTTTAATAATTTGTAAATATAGTTTTTGGGAATCTAGGTTGTGGAAAAAGAAAAATCATTGGCTAACCCATTGTTTTTTCTCATGGTTTTAGAAATTTGGGTCAAATTTTATGATATTTTAATTCTATAGAATATAAAACATTTTTTAATTTCTTTTTTTTCTTGGAAAATTAAAATTTCCAAAAAACAATGTCATTGAAAACAAATTTTCCTTTTTAGACTTTGAAAATTCACTTATAGGTTTGGAAATTGATTAAAATCCATTAGAATAATAATATTAATACAATAAAAAATTTTAGGTACTTTATTATGTTTATTTAATTATTTTATCATTATGAAATAAATATTAAGTAATAAAACATACCGAAAACCCAAAAATGTATTTCTTAATATTCATTGAAAAATAAAATATTTTAAAAAATTCTCAAAAATTTATCCTAACATAATTTTGATGTTCTCATTTAAAATAAATTTTTTATTTTGTATTAATAATTCTCTAAATATGATAATTTTAACTTTTAAATATAAAAATCCTTGTTTATTGAAAAGTAATTATTTTTAAGGCGCATTCAAAATCTTGAAACTTGTAAAAATTTTATAGGAAATATACATTTTTTTATTATTTATATTTAAATGAGAGTGTTTTAATAGATTATTTAATTAAAAAAACATTATTTATAATACCTTTAAAATTTATATATTTTCTAAGAAAAATAATTATGTTTATTTTATGTTCAAAAATCTATTTATAAAATTTAATTCAATTAAACATATATTTTATTAAACAAAGCTATTATTAAAATGGAATTTATGGAAGAAAATTTTATTTTTAAAAAATAAATTACAGTTTAAGTAACTAGGGACTGTACAAATAACCCCTTATTTGACCCACATAAACCCTTAGGGTAAGGTGTATGATGTTGGTAGTTTTAGGGGGTTGATTAGCTAACATCTACTGAGTGGTGGTCTCCCATAAAATGAACTTCTCTAATAGAAGATTTAATTTAAGATTCACTTGTTTAAGATCATCATGGTCTTGGTCAGGGGTGAACCCCTGTGATGCTACGTCCCTCCCATGTTCTGACAAATGGACGTAAAATAGAATGACTCTACATGTTGAGGCCATAGTTTCTCATTTCTGCATCAATTTTTTATTTTCATTAATACTTATAAACACTAATTATAATGGTAGAATTACCACCAAGTGGTATAATTCATAATAGTAAAATTTACTAACTATTTTATTAAAAACCAGTCATATTTGATCAACGATCATGTAATGGTCAAATGCCAAATGTCTCATTTCCCTTTAATACACTATAAATACCACTTCATTATTTTACTCATAGTTTAGTTCAATTACTCCTAATATTATATTTTCATTTATTAATATGTTGACTGGTTTATTAATATTTTGTAGTATTTATATATCATTTTCTATGGGGGGGATGATTCTTGCAGATTGGGACGATCTATATTTTCCCATTTTATCTATTCTATTTTATATTATTTTTCCAGTTGTAGTGTTGGGAATTTTAATTAGTTTAATAGCTAAATAATGTAATTATATTTATTAATGATATAATGTTTTTTGGTTCCAATATATTTTTTATGTGTATAAAATTATATAACATACAACACACATTTATTCAGGGAAAAATATTATTTTTAGAAAAAAAGATTGCATCATTACATTCTTCCACCCCTTCAAAAATTTCACCCTCAAAATTTAAACTCATATTCTCATTTGAAAATAGGTGAGGGTACTTATATTTTGTTGATTATTCTAGTTCCCATGTCACCTCTCAAACTTATGGTTCCTCCAAAAAACTTTGACATGATGAGTTGTCTTGTTGCTTAGAACATTGTCTATATGGTCCAAGATCTCCGACAGTTTCTCCTCACAAGAGAGATCATGTTCCAATTGTACCAACTTTATATTTATCACATTTTATGGATCAAATATGTATTTCCTTAAGAGAGATACGTCTAATATATCTTGAAATTGAGCCATATTTGGTGGTAGTTCTAGTCGATAGGCCACTCCTACTATGTAATCAAGGATCTCAAAGTGGTAAATGTACTATGGGATAAGCTTTCCTTTATTTAAAAATTGTATTAATCTCTTCCATGGTGATATATATAGAAAATTGTTTTCTCCAAAAACAGAATACATGTCCCTTTGACGTTTTTTATCATATCTCTTCTTCCAACTCTGAGGATCCTTTTCTTTTGGATATCATGGACCTTTTTTGTTATATATTATAGAAGATTGAGCCCAAGTAGATTTCTCTCTTCAACTTCATCCCAACATGTATAATTTCCACATCACTTCCCATATATAGCTTCACTTGGTTCTATTTTAAAACTCAAGTGGAATTTGTTGTTTCATAAGAAATCAACTAATGGGAGGTGTTGATCCCATCCACCTTTAAATTCCATTGAGGACATTATCATCATGTCCTTGAGTGTTTGAATTATCCTTTATTATTAGACATCAATTTGGGGGCGATAGGTAGTGCTAAAATTCATTTAAGTATTTAGATCATGTTTAATAGTTCTCTAGAATTTATATGTGAACCTTGGGTCATGATCAGAAACAATAGAAAGTGGCACCCATGCAGCCTCACCACTTCCTTTACGCATGTCTTTCAAAGTTATTCAAAAGGGAAATATTCCTATATATTAATGAAATGGGAAATATTTTTGTGTCAATCCTATATAACCCATATCACATTTTTTCCATTATATGTTCTTGGGAGACCAATGGTAAAGTCTAGAGTGATATTTTACCACTTCAATGTTGGTATAGGTTATGGTTAAAATAACCCTTTAAGAAAATTTTCACTCCACTTTCACTTGTTGACATAGCAAGCACCTTAATGTGTAGTTAATAATCTCCCTTTTCATATTATCCCACCAGTAATTATCACAAATGTCCCTATACATTTTAGTGATTCTAGGATGTATAGTGAATATAGATCTATGTGCTTCATCCCTTAGATACTTATTTATCTCTAGGATAGATGACACATATTACCTTATATTAAATTTCAATACGACTTCATCATCAAGATTGAACTCAATAAACTTACCATTATCCATATCCTCTTTCTTCTTTTGTATCAAAGGATATACTATTTCAGATTTATTAATCTTCTTTGGTAATGATTGAAGATGAATCATTTGGGATAGTATTGATGATGTCCCTTCCATCATGATTCCCATATACAAACTTACTTGGTACTTGATTAATGGATATCATTAAGTCCTCATCATTTAAATCACAACATGGTCATTATTACTTAATTTATCAATGAATTTGTTTGCTCTTCTGAGTTGATAATGAATTGAACATTCACAGTCTTTAAGAGATTCCAACCTTCTCATTTTTCTCATGTTCAAATCCTTTTGCGTGAATATATACTTCAAAATTTGGTGGATGTATATATATCACATCTCTTCCCTTAAATATAGTGCCTCATTATTTTTATAGAAAAAACAACTCCAACTTACTCCAGGTCATGTGTAACATAGTTATGCTCATGAGGCTTTAACTGCCAAGATTCATAAGAAAACACCTTGATATTTGTCATGAGGACTCACCCAATCTATTTTTATAGATGCATCTCAATAAATAATGAATCCTTATCTAATAGAGGGTAGAGTTAAAATAGGTGAAGTAACCAATATTATATTTAGATCTTGGAAACTTTATTCACACTCCTTTATCTAGAGGAACTTAACTCCATTATGAGTTAACTTGGTTAGTTGATTATAAATCCATGAAAAGTTTTTCACAAACCTCCTATAATATCCTGATAAATTGAGGAAAATATGAATCTCAATTCATATTTTAGGATGGGGTCACTCCTCTGAAGCAATTTTTTTCACATGGTCAATTGAGATTCCCTCAATGGTTATAATGTACCCTAAGAATGAAACTTGTTGTAACTAGAATTCACATTTGTTTAATTTCCCAAATAGCTTCTCCTTCCTCATAATTTTCAAAGTAACCCTTAAATGATCATGATTATCCTAATGAATTTTGGAATGTATCCTAATATCACCAATAAAAACTACCAAAAATTAATCAATTCACTCCTTAAAGAAAATGTTAAACAAATCCATAAATATAAGAAGTGCATTAGTTAATCCGAAGGATATAACAATAATCTCATAATGGACATATCTTGTTTGGAAGGTTGTATTTGGAATACCTTATTTATTTACCCTAAATTAATGATATCCAGATCAGAGTTCAACCTTTTATAAGAATTGTGCCCCAAGAAGTTGATAAAATAAATCATCAATCCTTGGAAGTGGGTACTTATTCTTCACTATAATCCAGTTAAGTTTTCTATAATTAATTTATATATGCATTGATTTTTCCTTATTTATCACAAATAGAACATGTGATCCCTAAGGAGACATGCTTGTTCAGAAAATTCCCTTCTCAATAAGGTCTTGAATATTTTTCTCTAATTCCTCTAAATACACATTTTCTATTCTATATGGAGTCTTTGATATCATCTTGGATCCAATTATGTGTTCAATGGAGAACTCTACCTATCTTTCTAGGGAGGTCCTAGTAACTATTCAATAAATACATTAATGTATTCTTAAATAATGGGGACATTATCTATATTTAAACATTCATTTACTCCGCCCTCTTCACCAATCATCTCCATGAAGAAGGCTATAGGAGGTGATTCTTGACAAAGATCAGTGTGGGATATATATCCTTTGAAAATAACTATAGGTTTTTAATTCAATAATACTAAAATTTCCTTCCTTCTATAGTTTATCTCAGTGTTATACATTTAGATCTAGTGCATACCTAGTATAGTGTTGAATTCCACCATGGGAATGACAACTAGATTTGCGAAGAGATTGCACCCTCGAAATAAAACACTCAAGTTTCTTTACACTATTGATGCTATGATAATCCCTCTAAGTGTATTGAATGATAATGCCACTTCTATAAGTTTAGGTATTTATTCTATCTTCACTGAAATCATTGATGAAATAAAGGAATGCATAGAACCAGAATCAAACATAGTACTTGTTGGCTTTGAGAGAACAATGTGTGTACCTTCCACCATATCATTTGGAGCCTCTATTTCATCCATCATGATAAAAAATGAATTAACTTTTCCCTTGTCTTATGATGAGTTTTATGGTGGTTTCCCTCCATTATATTCTAATTTGGACATTGATTGTGAAGGTGACCAAGCTATTCTCACTTGAAGTATTTTACTTTCGGCTGAACTTGAACCATATTACCTTTGTCTTTAGTGTTGAGAATTTTAAGCTTCACCTCATTGTGATAGTTCCAAGCTCTATACCTATCACTTCTACATTTTTATCACTTTCCACTCTCAATAAAATAGTTCCCCAAATTATTCTTCCCATGTTTTTTACAATTGGTAAGTTTCACTTTCTTTCCTACACTTCCATGATCAAAGTTTCTCCCTGAGTTTGGACCTATTCCTTTATTCATTTCATTCAACCTATGTGACCACTGCGTCTCCCCAATCCCTAATTGAACCTACATATAACTTTTCACTAGCTACTCCTAGCATTCATAGTCTTTATTTTTTATATTCCTTTACATATGGGTCCTTAATCCATCGAAAAATCTTTCAAACTTATCCTTAGGATCAATAACAATGATACAGGTGTATCGAGAAAGTATTATAAATTAAATTTTATAGCTTCCAAATGATTCATCATCCTTATGATTCAACTATAAGAATTCATTCTACATTTTTAATCATATCAAATGGGGGGAATATTTATTGAAAAATATTCCCTTGAACTCTTCCCCCTCCATAACATCAATATAGTTTCTTGGATTTGGGTTTTTAATCAATGTACCCCACTGATAAGCTTATCCTTCTAAGAGATATACTAAAATGGTGATTTTCTATAGCTCTGAATAGTGGAGTACAAAAAATATCTTTTTTATAGAGATAATCCATTTTTTAGTAATAAATGGGTTAGTAGATCTACTAAAAGAATGTGGTCATTGACGCATGAAGGACTCAATACAAAGTTATTCCCTTAGAGGTGTATTTAGTCTCTTGACTTCATTAAAGTTATTTTTTATCACTCAAGTTAGTTTATTCATCATTATAATAATGTTTTCCCTTCCATATTTCATTGAAACTCTATCAGTGCATCATTATTTGCACTCATCATTTAGGTTGTTCCTCTTATTTTTTGCTATTAATTATAAAAGAAAAAAACCTTAGTGAGAAACATGTTACGTTTAAGAATTTTATTGTTATAAAGGGATTTTATTTCTTAAAACATCATGTATAGATATAATATTAATATCCTCTAATGACAATGAAATTTTCTATATATCCTTCATAAAGATTTATAAAAAGAAAGTAATTAACAAAACATATCCCCCATGAGGGTCAAAATAGGTATCTAGAAAGGCTTGTTGTAATGCACTGATTCCAGATTGAGTATATCTCAATGAAGTGTTTTTAGGTGTTACCCCTAGGTACATCTATACCAGATCCACATCTACTAGTAGTATCCAGATAGGGATGTATTTGTTTGAAAACCACTTATTTAATACATACCCAAATACCTAGAAGTTTTCCTATATTTAGACTTGTCACTAGGGTTCTTCATAATTTTTTCAATTCCTAATTTCCAAAAATTACTAAATTTTCCTTTGATTCCAACTATAGAATAATGAATTTTTATTATATAACTTTTCATTACATGGGACAAAACAAAGGAACTTTTAAAGGTTAATTTATTGGGAAATAGGTACATAACACATGTAAACGTAAAAATTATTCTAATCCACTTGAAAGAAATATTCATGGGTTCAATCTAGGTTACTTTTACTACATATAAAATAATATGGATATTCATCAAAGGAAAGGGGTGAGAATTAAGCCCAATAATGGAATAAATAAGGGAGACAAAAACATGTGATCATGAGACATATCAATAAGAACACGAGGTGTAAAAAAAGGAATGAACAATAGGAATATAATAATAATAAGAACATGAATAATAACATGGAAATGTGGGTACAATATTTAAATGATACATTAACAAGAATATCACCAAGGTTTATCACCAAGGTGTTATAAAACAAAATAACTAAGGTTATTCACCAAGGTATTGTAAAACAGATCATTTTTGGAGATTAAATTCTTTACCAAATGTGTTGTAGCGCTATCATGGTTAACCCTTAATATTTATTAATTTCATGTGATCCAAATATATCATTATAAATAATTTCCTAAATAAACCACGGAGAAATAAGAATGGGTTTCTTATCAAAATCAATGCTTAAAAAGTGTTTAAAGACATGATCATTACTTCTTTATTAAACCATGAAAATGGAATCTGGTATTAATAAATGTAAATACCTAAATAAATAATTATTTTTTACAAATTGGTGAATAACTAATGAAATTTAAGCGGTTTGGGTATTCACAATACGAAACTAAATGAGAACTTCTCAAGTAAAAGAGGGAATTTTGAGTAGTAAATTCAAAAGAATAACAAGTATAAAATTTGGGTTTATAAAAGGGTAAAATGAGAGGGTATTGGGATATAACTTTGATAAGATTTTATTATTATAGTAATGGTATAATATAAATTATAGAAAAAAGTATTTTTCTTGGTAACTAGAAGATGTACTGTAAACATGACTCGTGAATAGAAAAGAGAGGTGGAGATTACCTTAACTTAAAGAGTTGTTCCTAAAACATGAGTTTGGAACGATGAGGGTTTGAGGACAGATTGGGATGGAAAGTCACAAGACATTCATGGAGGATGGATTAGGAGTTCAAGGGATTGGTGAAATTGGTTTGTATTTAGAGAAAAATTAGAGGAATTGTTTAATAATTTACAAATATAGGTCTTGGAAATCTCGGTTGTAGAAAAGGAAATAACTTTATCATAACCATGGTTTTTGCTCTTAGTTTTAAACATTTTAGTAAAATTTTATGATATTTTAATCCAATATAAATGATCACCATTTTTTATTGCTTATTTTGACATGGAAAAGTAAATTTTCCACAAAGTAATGTTATTAAAAACAAATTTTTCATTTAAGACTTTGGAAAGTAACTTATAGGTTTGAAAAATTATTAAAATACATTAAAAAACATAATATTAATAAAATAACATAATTTAAGTTATATATCTTGGTTAATTAATTGTTTAATCGTTAATACATAGATATGAAGTAATAAAACATACTGAAAAACCCAAAACTGTATTTTATACTTTTCATGAAAAAATAAAGTTTTTTAGAAAATTCTCATAAATTAACCCTTACCAAATTTAAATGTGATGATTTCAAAGATAATTTTTATTTTGTATGAATAATTATCTAAATATTACAATTTTAACTTTTAAATATAATAACACTTGTTTATTAAAAAATATCAGTTTTTAAGGCATAATTTTTTTGACACTTATAAAAATTTCCTAGAACATTATAAAATTATTTTATTAATTATATTTAAATAAGAGTGTTTTAAAATATTATTTTATTAAAACAAATATTATTTAGAACACCTTTAAAATTTATATATTTTCTATGAAAAAATTATGTTTATTTTGCGTCAAGAAATCAATTTGTCAAATTTATCTCAATTGACCATATATTTTATTACAGAAAACTATTATTAAAATGGAATCGATGGAATAAAATTTTATTTATGAAAATGAAATTACACTCTAAGTAACTAATGCCTAGAAATTTAACCCCTTATTACACCAGTATACTCCCTAGGGGTACAGTGTTTGATGGAGGTAGTTTCAAGGGGAGGCTTAGATAACATCAACTGAGTGATAATCTCCACTAACATGAACTTATCCTATAAGTGATTTCGTTCAAGCTTCACTTGTAGAAGCTTGGATTGGTCTTGGTCAAGGTAGAACCCCAAAGAAGCTTCCTCCCTCCCATTTTTTGATAAATGGGCATCAAACAACATGATTCTACTGGATTAGGCCATTGTTTATCCTTTCTACATCCATTATCCTTTATCATTACCACTTATAAATGCTAATTATAATTGTAAAATTATTAACAATGGGTATAGTTCCCAACGGTCAAGTTGAACAATAGTTATATTGACCAACAGTTATATTTGACCAATGATCATATAATGCTCAAATACCAATGGTTACATTTCCCTTTATACCCTATAAGTATGACTTCATTCTTTTAGAAAAAAATCACTACAGTTCTTCCTAAGGTTATATTTTATTTTTTAAAAATGTTTATTGGTTTACTAATATTTTATTCTATTTCTATAGCATTTTATGTGGGGGAGATGATTCTAGAAAATTAAGGCGATCCATATTTTTCCATTTTATATATTATACTTTATATTATTTATTTGATTGTAATGTTTGGAATTTTAATTGGTTTCATAGATTACTAATGTAATGATTTTATTAATGAGATAAGGTTTTGTTAGTTACACTCTATTTTGAACATGTATAATATTATATAATATATGTCACATATTTATACAGGAAACAAATATTATTTAAAAAAAGCCCGGTTAGTTATATTTCCAATTTTGGTTTCCATTTTGATTGTTAGACATGTAACTTTGAGTTTTATCTTGATTTTTTTGATTTGCATCACTACCATTGTCACTTCTTTGATTATGGCATATTACCCTTCAGGTTACTCTTTCCTATCATGCGTGTGTCTATATATATTCAATGTATATTATTCCAGGTTGGGAGAAATCATTTCCTTTGGTTGTTGTTCAATGATCAAGTGCTAGTCGCCATCCCATTGGGATTGATAATTCTCTTTATGTACAACTACAGTTTTGGGTTTATTTAGTGATGGCTTTTATCAGGGCATTATTTTGTGTGCTGATAAAGGGTAACCATATATATATATATATATATTAAATTTATTTATTTTTAATTTTGTATGTTTTTGATATTTTTTAAAATATATTCTTTTTAAATATTTATTTCTATTAATTCATTTTTTATAATTAAATTTATATTTCATATATAAAAATATATATTCCTATATCTAAAAATATATTTCTATATATTAAATATTGATATATATTATTATACAATTACATATATTCATAAATAGTATATTAATAATTTAATTATATATATAATTTATTAAATTTAATATGTACATATTGAATTAATAATTAATAATTATCTAATTAAAAAATATTAAATTACAAAAATATTATATATATTATTAAATAAGTAATATTTTTTTTATAATTTTTTTGTTTATTAACATTTAATGTTTTTAAGATGTTTGTAATTTATATAATTCACTAGTACCCAACCCATGCATTTACACGACATAATCTTAGTTAACATGCTCATAATTTGGAGTTACTAAAACTTTTAGATAGATGCAATATAGTAAGAGAAAGAAATATAAGAGTAAATAATCCTTGATACATCAAACAAAACCTAATAAAAAATAAACAGTTGAACATAATAATATTTTTTTGGTTGGACTATTCAATTTTTTAGCTTCCATTTATTTTTATTAATATGCATTTTCTAATCATCTATAGTAGGATCGTTTCCACTGAATTCAGTGTTGAAATCCTCACCTATATCAAATATTTCTAGATCAAATTCATGTTATATATGTCTATGAAAATAAAAGTAAAATGTTTGAAATTTTTGACAGATTAAAATCAATTTACATAGGTGTAATTGAAAAAACTAGAAGATAAATATACCAAAATATGTACCAATAGTTAATGGAATCATAAGAAATAGCCAAATTAATCACCATCTATATACTATAGACAATCATATGTAAATTTTATGTGAGGGGTAACTATTTTCATTTGTTAGGGATTGATATTTTAAAATGGAAACAACATGGAACAATAACTTTATTATTTCCATTCTAATTTCTATTTTAATTTTATTCTTCATATACCGTGATTTAAATAATTGATTTGGTTGTTCAAAGAACACATGTAATCTCATGGTATATGCACACTAATGTAGAACGATTTATTTTATAATGGGAATCCAATCTGTAAAAAATGATAAAATAAGTGGAATTGAAGCAAAAAATAGAATTAAAATAGTTTTGAAATGCATAAGAGTATTTTATACTAAAAAAATATGATAAATTTTTATTACATACTGTAAAAATATGTATATTGGTGTACATAGTTAAGCTATGTATAGTGATGAATATTCAAATTGGTGTAAAATGAATAATGCAATTCTTCTAAATTGAAGTTTTAATGGTAGTAATTAATAAATATTTTTTAAGGGTTAAAAATAAGAAAACATGTTGTTTTATATTTTTTAGTTATAGATTTACATGTATGCATCATGTATTTTCATAAAGTATGAACATTGAGGGAGCATGGGTGATATGTAATGGCATTCTTGATACAATGTATATGTATAGTTTTATGTAAATTGAATCAATATATTCATATTATATGCATACTGTATGCATAAAGAATGTTTAAATTGATGGATGTGATACCTATTATAGCTAGATAGTTTGATCATAGCAACAATTAAATAAAATGACGCCCGTTATATTATTTTGCAACATGTGTGGTCTATGGAGGTCTTGGATTTATTTATAATTATATTTGTAAAGATTTCAAAGTAAAACCAACCAAAACATATGATACGGATATGGGGAGAATTCTTGTTGACTTTGATGTTTTTCTTGTTCCATGAATGATGCCTTATACAAGGCTATCAATGGAATCACTTACAATGAAAGAGGATGCCACGATGTATTTGGTCTAGAGAACAAATCTTTCACACCATGATAATAACATGGAAATATATAATATTATATCCTTAAAAAATATAAATAAATTAGGTATGAAACTTGTAGAAATGATAATTTTTTAAGGTAATTGATTCATTCCCAACCAATCCTTATTAAGGATTCCCTCCCAACCTTTTACATTCACACGATATGATTTGAATCACAGGCATAAGCCATGGAGCTAATAGAACCTGTATCCTAGGAGGGAATGTGTTGAAAATTATATAAAATGATAGATTAATCAATTCCCTAAGTAAAATAATATAATAAATAATATCAAGGTTACCCCACTACTACTTACCCACTAGTTTGTTGTTTTTCCCCAACGTTGCACATCCCAAGCATCTGTCTCCAAAAAGGTTAGCCAACAGACACCTAGGTGAACCAAACCAACATGTGCCTCATGCATCACACCACCATGAACACATAACCAAAAATTAACCAGGTAGTTTCAGGGAGCCACCACAGCCTACATAATGTGTATCATACATTGAATATTTTATCTCAAGCCATCTTAGTTCATACACTGAGTAAGGAACCTCAAGCCATCCCAATATATGCACGGTATGCCTATAGTAACCCTTAAGAAACTATATCCAGAATATATGTGGGTGAAATAACCATAATATATTATAACCATCTACACACATATATGTGTAAAACTTAACACCATGAATACCAGCACAAGTAATTACCAGGAGGAGAGAGTGGGGTCAAAGGGGGTAGTTATGCATCTATCCTACCACTGGAATGTTGGGGGAAAACACCCCCAAGGATCAGAATCCCTAGGGTGTCAGTTTCCCAAACCAAAAGGGTGATGTAGAAAATAAAAAAACCAAATTTACATTCATGTCCATATAAATAAATCCTTAAAATCATTTTGAAAACATGAACATTAATTAAATGTATTTAGAAAGATAAATCTTTAAAACATTTAAAAGTCACATAATTGTAAAAGATAACATTTACATTGAAAATATTCTTATTATATTGTAAGGGAAGCTTAAATGATTTTATAATGGTGGAAAATAGATTCACCTGCCTTATAAATTAAAAAAAACATTCTTACCTCAATTCTGTCGAAAAGGATAAAAAGGACCTTGTTTGGAAAAATGACGGAAAGAATCCTTTAGAAACTTCTTATAAAAAGTCAAAAAATGGTATAAATGAATTTAACCCATATTCTGTAAAATATTAAGAATGTTTTGAATTTTTTTTAAGAAACATGGATGTGGATGATAAAGAGGTCCTAGTAGATAATTACGTATAAACAACCTCAGATAATGAAGAGATTGTGAAATAAACCCTTAACTTGTACTTTTCCTGAGTCTATGGTGTGTTAAACTCCTATATAATAGTTAAAACATTGTTATTAAATTATACAAGAACCATACACATAACTATGATATCATATATGATCTTCTAATAATGCTTTGTTAATAATATCTTCGTATTATCGTCGTTTCCATTGTTAACTTACTCGTTTTCTTTTATATGTTTTGTTAAATAAGCCGTGTTTTTTATGGATAGTTTGTATATTATTCATATCCATAATGATATCAAGTCCTTAAACCATATTTTTAATCATCAAATGAGAATTACACTTCAATGGATACGATAGAGAATGAATCTCATCGCATTTGTGGAGACGGTAGTCCGTACGTACGCACGAGCGATAATATCATTATTGTGATATTAAAATAATATATAATTGGATGATATATAATATATACATAATCATTATAATGTTATATTTATTATTTACATGAATTACACATCATTATTATACCCATCCAAATAATAATGTACTAAATAACAATTACACCACGACGTGGAGACGGTAAGCCGTACGTACGCACGTATGGTGACATGCCATTCAAAGTATGGATAGAATAATGAATATGGTTGTACAATATTTATAATAACATCACAGTATATAGAAGATACTGGAGTTGTTATTTTAGAAAGGAAATAACAAATAAAGAAGAAGTTTAAGAAGAAATGAACTTGAAAAAGGGTGGTGAAAACATTACCTGTTCTTCGGGTTCTTCCTTTTGATTTGATCAAAAGGGCTCATTAGGTTGGATTTAGGCCTCTATGTTGAATTCAAGGAAGTTCAGAGAGTATTTGGGCAGGGGTTGGTCGAGCCAAAAGGCTTTGAATGTGTGAATTAGTGAGAAGGGGGAGTGCCCTTTTATAAGAGGGGTGAGGGGCACCTTTGGAAAAGCTAGAAATATTATTTTATAATAAATTTATATTCAGTTTATAATGGCTCAAAAGTAGATTATTTAAAGGTTAAGGTGGGGATAGGTTGAAAACCACTCAACCAATAATTTTTTAGACAGGTTTGGGTCACTTTATTAACCTTATCTTTTCGTTTTAACTCTTAGTTAATTAGTTTGATATTTACCATGTCACTTTGTATTTTTATATTATACAGTTAATAAACTTACTATATACATCCAAGCGACCCCTAAGTGGTCCATTAATGATAAAAATATCATTATATAATTATTTTGGCCGAACCTTATATTTTTAGGAATATAATATCAATTGATAATATAATATTTGTTTTAAAAACTCATTTATGTCAATTTTGACACTATTCAATAATTGATTTTTTTAAAGTCTTAAAAACTTTATTAATTCGAAAAAAATTCATTTAAGCAATACTATAATGTCATATTAACCAATAAAATTCATGAATGTCATCAAAACTTTAAAATTATATTTATTTAAACATTTACAATACCAATTATTTGATTCTTTCATTAATAAGGAAAATAGTGCATCATTATTGTGTCATAAATAAATTTAATTATTAAATGTCTAAAAATTATAAATAAAATACCATTATGTAGGAAATACTCTTAGATTTATAATTAATGTTTATAGTCGAAAATACAACATATATAACCATATGTAAAAATTGTTTTTCTAAAAGATATATGTTTATGTCATTTTTGTATTTATTTTAAATTAATTAATTTAAAATGTCTTTATCACCTACAAATGACTATATGAGGTCCCAGAATCAACCCGAAGATACCCATGGTCGGACATGTATCAACCAATAAGGTTAGGACACATTTTAGGGTAATTTAGATTTATTATAATATTATTTGTTTACCCTTATTTACTGGATTTACCCTTTAACCATGGTAAATAAAATATTTACCAAAGTAATTATTCAAAATGTCTAAAAATAAAAGTTACCTATTTACACAATTTGGACATAATGAATCCAAATATGGACTCCATTTTTCCAAATTCAAAATACAGAAGTGACAGAAATTAATTTAAAATTAATTCCCGTTGTTAAAACAAAAAGCGTGTTTTTAAGAGATAATAACTATCAAAAGATTGACCCTTGTTTATGTCCGGTTTAATTGTGAAATTATGTCCAATGTCCAAAATTGTATTAAATGGTAAAGTTATATTATAAATATACTTTAAAACCACTCAAATTCATAATTTATCATTGTTAATTATTTCTATTAAAAAAGTATTTTTTAATTAAAATTTAGTAATTTTCACTATTCATCAAAATATAAAAGTTATCCGAAAAGTACCAAAATTTCACCCTAGGATAATTTCGATATTCCGAATCCAAAAATGAAGTCCATTTTGAGAGATAAAATTTATTAAATTTTAAAAAGTGTGTATTACTATTTATAACGGCTAGTTTGATTGGTTGTGGTGTGGGTTAGAACTCGAAGTTGCGTACAATGCAAGATATTGCATTATTCAAAGGGAAACGTATCATGGAAGCCTCAGATATTACATTCTCCCCTTCTTCAATAAATTGCGTCCTCGCAATTTGATTTTTTTTTTCGAAAATTAAAGGTTGAAAATAGAAAATACTTTTGGGAAAACCCACATCCGAAATTAGGTTTATAAAATTTAGTCTTGATATGAGGAAAATAGAAATAAAAGGGTCACCACCAAATTATGATATCTATTAGGAGAACATTGGTGGAAATTAGATACATATAATTGGAGGAAAAACTTAAATTTTTATAGGTAGTTATTGAAGTCATCAATCACAAACAAGTGTAAAATTTAGGGCCTTAAATTCATCAATCTATGATGATTTAAAATACCATCGGTTCAACAAAATGTAAGGTATTAGGATAATTTTTTTTGGGTTTTAATATGCCTTACCTAATTTTTAAGAATTTATTTCTTCATAGAATAAGATAAGAAAAAAAATATACTTGTTAAGTAGAGTTCCATCATTTAACTAATTTCTACCACAAACTCATCTTTCAATCTAAAAGATAATAGAACTTAATTTTTTTTATTTATCCTATTCGTATAGGGTTAAAAAAAATGAATTTATAATTCATCTACCGGACCCTTTAAAAAAACTACATTATTCAATCCATGGCATCACGTGGGTCATTGGTAGGTGATATACCCTTATCGCCCTTCGGTTGTGGGTTCAAGTCCCGCGGCTTTGCCGGACACGACGGGTTGTCGTCCGACCTCTGGGTTGTCCATTTTATGGAAATCCAAAAATAATATCAAACTATACTTATCAAAAATACTTCTATCCAAACTCACAATCCAAAATTTATATAGAAGGTAAATATAATGAAGATCTCTTTTCTTTCCACGTAATAACATGTGAATACCTTCATCATGTATTCTTTTAAAATATGGTAACACCCTGAATTACCATAAAACCTTATTGATTACATTCATGCTCCGTTATTCCTTATAGAATACTAGATATATTCCTTATATCCAAAAACTTTGAATATTCCAACAATTATGAAATAAACAAACCATTAATCAGTGCCAAGGTAGTCAAGAATATCCAATATAATTTATCCAAATCAACCACCTCTTATTACAAAATTACTACCTTAGTATCAAGACCATTTTAAGTATTACCTTTCCTTCAACCGTGTATTTTCAAAAAAAAAGTTTAACTTACTGTTGAGTCACATTTCATAGTACCATAAAATCTCAAATCCTTAATGAAATAGTACTGCAGTACAATCCATATTTATCTCCATAATTCATTTAACTAGTACATCGTTGATACAACACTCAAATAAAATAATTCTTTAATAACAACATAAGAACACTAGTCATTCCTCTTCATCTGTGGTAGTATCATACCTTTATTATTATCCAATAGGATCATTTGGGGCATACTTTGCTGATTTGAACATTGATTCGCATAGTGTCCCCACTCCTTGCAGATGAAGCATTGTACATTTGAAACCTTTTTATTAACCTCACAATCACAAACATGATGTCCTTTTTCTCCAAACTTATAACATACTCCCATTACCTTCAAGCATTTTCCAAGGTGATTCTTTCCATAGTTATCACATATGGGAAAATCCTTCTTTACCTTCTTCCCTTTATCTGTCTTTCTCTTTACCATCCTTTTCTTCTCTGTCTTCCCTTCAAATCCATAGGACTCCGAAAACTCTTTACTTATTTTATCAACACATGATATTATTTCTTCATATGATGATAATACTTGAGAGACTATTTCCCTTCTAAATTCTGGACAAAGACCATGAAAGATATAATCCTTCTTCTCTTTGGATCATGCGTATTGCTGGAGTTCTCATTCTTATATTGGGCACCATTTCTAAACAATGGCATACACTAGATTAGATTATGAATAACAATACTTAATCCCACACTTGTAAAACACTTAACATAAATTAAATAGTTTATGGATATAATCCATAATCATAAAAATGTCTTCTCTAAGAAAGTATATTCTCATAAACACTTCATAATGGTTTGTAAAGAAAATGAGAATTATCCTAAGCATATCCCCCGGGAGTATCATAACCTAGAATGCCGCAATGCCCATTGTCGTGTACTAGTTCCCGTTTGAGTCTAGCTCAAAGTGGTGTTTTTGGGTATTACCCCTAGGTACATCTGTGCCAGAGCTGCCTCTACCTGCTCGTATCCAGACAGGGATGTATTGCTCAGAAAACTCACAAAATATCTACAATACCAAAATTCTAGGAAGTTTTTCTATACTAATCCTCAAAGTCTATCTTAGGGATATGTGCTCTAATCAGAGTTTATCTAAATCTATCTTCCAAGGTTTGTACTAAACTTCCTCTGATAGCAATTGTAACGCCCCAACCCCAGTTTCCCAGAGTCGGTGTATTATTACATAACATTGTCATGATTACAAGGAATTAAGTCCCGAAGGACCGATCAGTTTAGTAGCCTTGGAATCACTAGATACATTCATAAGTCTTAAATTACATCATAAAGTGAAAAACTATAATAATATAGTCTCCATGGTCCACACTCGTATCCCCTTCAGACTATCCCTGCAGGTCATTCATAAAATACTTCTTCACATCCTGGGAGAAATTAAAACATTGAAAGGGGTGAGCTCAGATGATCAGTAAGGATAATAATATAGCAGAAACTTTCAAAAATAAACATAAACATTTAAGTCAATGTATAACTAAAACAAAAGCCTTTTAAAATTTAACTTCAGAATAATATGGAAAAAATTAAATAATTCCATTTACTTATTCACATGGATATTCTAATAGTCAAATAATCACATACAATATCAATAACCACTTTCATAATGATGGAATACATAATTCCATACAATCATAACCACGTAGCCAAGGCCTCATGCCAAGACTAAAAGTAAGATTTTGTCAAGGCCTTGTTCCAAGACACTAGTTTGTCTCATGAGACCTACCGATGCATCGAGGAGCTATAGCGGGCTCCACCCATCACTTATTAAGTCCAATACATTCCTCATATGAATAGGTTTAAACATAACATAAACATTCGTATTAAAACTAGCATACGAAATGTCAATACATTCTCCATAAACCATGATTGGTATAAAATATCAAATCCACATTCAAACATATCACAAAAACTTCACTACAATATGGAAGTTTTGTATCATAATAAATCAACTTCATATAAGCTTAAAATCCACCAAATGATGTTGACATAGATGAAATCAAAACTATTTCAGAGAAATATCTCTTTTTTGAAATCATAAAAAAGTCACACATTTATAAAGGAAGTAATTTAAAAGAGATTTTTGAATCAAAGTGTCCCATACCACTTTGAAACTTTTGAAAAGAATTATCATTTCAAAACATTCATGTCCATATAAATAAATCCTTAAAATCATTTTGAAAACATGGACATTAATTAAAAGTATTTAGAAAGATAAAAATTTACAACATTTAAAAGTCACATAATTTTAAAAGAAAAAATTTACTTTGTAAATATTATTATTAGCTTGTAAAGTAAGCTTCAACGATTTTATAATGGCAGAAAATAGCTACACTCGCTGTATAAATTAAAAAAAACATTCTTACCTTAATTCTTTCAAAAAGGTTAAAAATGACCTTGTTTGGAAAATGACGGAAAGATTCCTTTATAAACTTCTTATAAAAATTCAAACAAGGGTATAAATGACTTTAACCCATATTCTATAAAATATTAATAATGTTTTGAAAACATTTTTAAGAAACATGGATGTGGATGATAATGAGGTCCCAGTAAATAATTACGTATAAACAACCTCGGATAATGAAGAGATTGTGAAATAAACCCTTACCTTGTACTTTTCCTTAGTCGATGTTATGTTAACCTCCTGTATAATAGTTAAAACATTGTTATTAAATTATACAAGAACCATAAACATAATTATGATATCATATATGATATTCTAATAATGCTTTGTTAATAATATCTTAGTATTATCGTCGTTTCAGATGTTAACTTACTGATTTTATTTTATATGTTTTGTTACATAAGTCATGTTTTTTATGGATTGGTAATATCTTACCCATATACAGAATGATATCAAGTCCTTAAACATTATTTGTAATCATAAAATGAGAATTAGACTTGAATGGATAAGATGGAGAATGAATCTCATCGCGTTCGTGGAGATGGTAGTCCGTACGTATGCACGAGCGATAATATCATTCTTTTGATATTAAAATAATATACAATTGGATGGTATATCATATATACAGAATCATTATAATGTTATATTTATTTTTTACATTAATTACACATCATTATTATACCCATCCGAATAATAATGTATTGAATAACAATTACACCACGACGTGGAGACGGTAAGCCGTACGTACGCACGTATGGTGACATGCCATTCAAAGGATGGATAGAATACTGAATATGGTTGTACCATATTTATAATAACATCACAGTATATAGAATATACTAGAGTTATTATTTTATAATGGAAATAACAAAGAAATAATAAGTTTAAGAAGAAAGGAACTTGAAAAAGGGTGGTCAAAACATTACCTCTTCTTCGGGTTCTTCCTTTTTATTTGATCAAAAGGGCCCATTAGGTTTGCTTTATGATCAAAATAAGGACTCTAGGTTGAAGTGAGGGAAGTTTAGAGAGTATTTGGGCAGGGTTTTTCCGAGCCAAAAGGCTTTGAATGTGTGCATTAGTGAGAAGGGGGAGTTCTCTTTTATAAGAGTGGTGAGGGGCACCTTTGGAAAAGCTAGAAATATTATTTTATAATAAATTCATATTCATTTTATAATGGCTCTAAAGTGGATTATTTAAAGGTTTAGGTGGGGGATAGGTCTAAAAACACTCAAAAAATAATTTTTATACAGGTTTTCGTCACTTTATTAACCTTATCTCTTAGTTTTAAATCTTAGTTAATTAGTGTGACATTTACCATGTCACTTTGTATTTTTATATTATATAGTTAATAAACTTACTATATACATCCAAGATACCCCCAAGTGGTCCATTAATGATAAAACTATCATGATATAACTCCTTTGGCCGAACCTTATATTTTTAGGAAAATAATATCAACTAATAATATAATATTTGTTTTAAAAACTCATTTATGTCAATTTTGATGCTATTCAATAATTGATTTTTGTTAAAGTATTAAAAACTTTATTAATTCGAACCAAATTCATTTAAGAAATTATATCATGTCATATTAACCAATAAAATTCATGGATGTCATCAAAACTTTCAAATTATATTTATTTTAACATTTAGAATACCAATTATTTAATTATTTCATTAATAAGGAAAATACTGCATCATTATTGTGTTATAAATAAATTTAATTATTAAATGTATAAAAATTATAAATAAAATACCATTATGTAGTAAATATTTTTAGATTTATAATGAATATTTATAGTTGAAAATCCAACATATATAACCCTATGTAAAAATTTGTTTTCTAAAAGATATATGTTTATGTCATTTTTGTATTTATTTTAACTTAATTAATATAAAGTGTCCTTATCACCTACAAGTGGCTCTATGGGGTCCCAAAATCAACACAAAGATGACTATTGTCATAAATGTATCAACCAAAAAGGTTAGGACACGTTTTAGGGTAATTTATTAATATTATAACATTATTTGTTTACCCTTATTTACTGGATTTACCATTTAACCATGGTAAATAAAATATTTACCGAAGTAATTATTCAAAATGTATAAAAATAAAAGTTACCTATTTACAAAATTTGGACATCCTAATTTCAAATATGGAATCCATTTTTCAAAATTCAAAACATAGAAGTGGCAGAAATTAATTTAAAATTAATTCCCGTTTTTAAAACAAAAAGCGTGTTTTTAAGAGATAATAACTATCAAAAGATTGACCCTTGTTTATGTCCGTTTTAATTGTGAAATTATGTCCAATGACCAAAATTGTATTAAATGGTAAAAATATATTCTAAATATAATTTTAATTACCTAAAATTCATAATTTATCACTGTTAATTATATCTATTAAAAAATTTGTTTTTAATTTAAATTTAGCAATTTTCATTATTCATCAAAATATAAAAGTTATCCGAAAAGTACCAAAATTTCACCCTAGGCTAATTTCGATATTCCGAATCCAAAAATGAAGTCCATTTTGAGAGATTAAATTTAAAAAATTTAAAAAATTGTGTAATATTATTATTCATAACGGCTAGTTTGATTGGTTGTGGTGTGTGTTAGAACTCGAAGTTGCGTACAAAGCAAGATATTGCATTATTTAAAGGGAAACTTATCATGTAAGATTGGGGTGTTAAAACTCACCCAATTTATTAAACATTATTTTTAATATTTTTTCCAATTAATTATTAACCAATTCTGTGTTTACATTATTTAATATTTCCACATGCTAATCCAAGCATAACAAGAACAACATAGATATCACACTATCTAGAAAGACAAGAGGCAAAACATTGTCATTGTATAAAATAGAAACATCCCCTTGTGATAGATACTAGTTATTTAATCTAGTTCAAGTAATTTTTAGTTTAATTTCATTACAATACAAGAAGATAAATCATGCTTAATTTATGACTGCATATATATAGAAGAGAAATAATGAATACCCTACCTCAAAAAGGGTGTTAACGTTATTTGCATGAGAATGGACCAATTCTGCATATCCCGATCATGTCTCCCGCAAGAACTGCATCCACCTGAGGAAGCCGCACCAGAACCAAACCAACCAAAAACCAACAAAAAACCATAAGAAACATGGAGATAAATCACCATCACATGGAAAATAGGAATAGGAGAAAAATGGTCAAAGAAATCACAATAATGGAGGAGGAAAATACCTTGGACTGAAGAAGTATTGCTACAGATCAATGGATGGAATCTAGAGATCAATATTTGATGAAGTAATCCCCAAAAATGTGAATCAGGGGCTACATGGTCACCTAGAATGAGAGAGAGGGGAGCTCTGGACATAGTTTCTGACAACCCATGTTGTTTGAAATGTTTAAAACATACATCATTGGGGATTTAAATGATGTGTAATCCCCTTTCACATTTTGTAATCCTTAGGGTTTAGTTTCCAGAAAAAAACATATCACCTTTTTATTTTATTTATTTTAAACCTTGATTTATTACGCATCATGAAACCTACTTTAATTCCATGTAGAAGGTTTACACTGTGTGAAATCTACGTTCTTCTATCTTTTTGTATCTGAAGTCTCCCGTACTTCCTCCAAGCCTCCTTTGAGCACCAATGGAAATGGTTGATTATCACAGATCCGGGCCCTTACATCCCATGTTTGGAGGAAGGTTTAGATCAGTCTGCATCTTGCTTTAGATTATGAATATTGTATACATAGTGGTGTGAGATTAAGTCCTCCAAAAATGGAATACCAAATATTTATTTGTTTTCTTGTGTTGAATAATTTCAAAAAAAAATCACATCGTATAACATTGTTTGAAAAACACCTATAACCATATGGTATGGATATAATTAAAAAACAATAGTAATTATATTATATTTCAGGGGAGGTAGGGGTGCTATATAAGATATGAAGTTATTCATATAAATTGTGTAGGTATGAGTATAAAATATTGTGTTTTCAATATAAAATTGAAATTGAAATGAAATTATAAATTTCTTATAGTTGGGCACGAAGAAGACTTTGTTATAGTACTTGAAACAGATTTTTAAGAGGCGTCATCATATGGAACAACCTCTAAGATACAAAAATTTATAGTCAGGCCCAAAAAATAAACATACTTTTTATATGAAATGGGGTTTAATTATGTAATTCTAAATTTTATTATATTATAATTATAAAAAAAAATCAATGTATAATAACCAGATGTATTTATTATGATAAAATGAATTATTGGATGAGAACATAGTTTAGTTGGATCAAATATGTTATTTAATTAATGAATGTATAATTAATATTTACTATGAATAAAAGACTAATTGTATATAAAAATAAATATACCAATATAATTGATTTGGATCTCTTATGATTAGAGTTTTATTCATAGTTTTCAATTATTTTCTTAACAAACTTGGTTTTAAGTTGATTTTTTCTAGTGAAACTCTAATCATCTACTAGAGGAGAAATAAACATTCCTCTAATTGAAGAACAATTTCTTGGTTATTATAAATATTTCCAATTATTACATTCTTGTATACTTGATTTTATTAAACTATTTTAAAAAAATCATTTTATATTAATCATAGTTTTATTTATTATGATTTCATCAATCATACATTGTAATTTTTTAATATGAAATCTCAAGTATTATTACCTCTTAACTGATTCCCTTGAATTATGTCAATATTTTCAAACAAATTCTATTATTGAATTAAAATTGATTCAGTTTAAGATATACTATTTGATTTAATTACGTAGTGTTGGTATATTAACATGACTATATATATATGTTATGTAATTTTTCATCCTAATTGAGTTTTATTTCTTCTATATAAGTATATAAGATAATCTATTTAATATACCAACAGTACATCATAAGTATGGAAATAATATACTAATTGTACATCATAATAAATACATCTGACGATGATATATATATATATATATATATATTATTTTTCTCTCAAACTCATTCTCCTATATATTTTTTACTCTTCTATTTCTATGTAACCTTTAAAATAATTATCTACTATAAATTCACTTACACATATATTGCATTTTTTACAATATACATTCCATGAAAATAAGTGCATACCGGAATTTAGTAATATTAATCACTTATTTTCAATATAAGTGTATACATGTACGATATAGTAAAAAATAAGTGAATACAATAGTCATGTCACATTTATATTATATATAAGTGAAAACTGGTAATGCATACTGAAAATAAGTGAATATCTGGATGTGTATAGTGGAAAATAAATAAAAAATGAAACTATCTAGAGAATAAGTACATATAGATTATGCCACCACATATAAGTGCATATAGAAATGTACTTATTTTCCATATACATTTCCATTGAAATGCATATATAAATATATACATAAACAAAAAGGTTCATATTTGTTGTTATTTTCTATATGTGTACCTGGATGAACTTATTTTCTATATATAATATATAATATAGAATATGCATATAGAAATAAGTGCATGCTGGAATACACTTATTTTCTATATTTATTTCCTATAAGAATTTCCATGGAAATGCATAGGGAAATAACTGCATAAAGAAATATGTGCATATAAAACATAACTTCATATACAATATTCATAAAGAAATAAGTACTTTTAGAAGTGTAATTATTTTATTTATGAATTGAAATGCATGTAGAAATATATTCATACAGAAGTAGGTTTATATATCTACTTATTAGTACATATACAGAAGTATACTATATGCATATTATACAAGCACTTATTTATGTATGCACTCTTTTTCTATATAAAGTGCATATATAATGAATTTTATTATAGTTAAAATATAGAACATGTATATATGAAATTTTATTTATATATATTACTATACATAGATTATCACATTACAATTACAATTTAAAAATAATAACATATTATAATAAAAACATTTTTATACTTAGATTGTAAATTGTACTATTAAGAGATTATTTAACACAGGTAATGACATAATTTGAAAAATTGTAAATAAAGATTCATATGACCAAAATTATTATAATTTTTCTACTATTCAAATATTATAAGCAGATTACCTTGAAATAAAATAAGACATACACTGATGTGTAATGACAGATTTCTGATTCAGCAAATATTATATAGAGATTGATGATATTAAAAAAATAAAACATTTTATGTAGTGACTACAAATTGAAATACTATTTATACAATATATTTACAACTTCCCCTCATCATTGATTGAACATGTACATCCAACTCAAAAAATCCCCCCTATACCCAAAATAGCAAATCTTATATTTCAGTAAGGATCACTATAAAATAGTTACTAATTTGTTTTGCACATATTTGACTATTTCAAGGCTCACCATATCATAAAGACATATCTAAGTGTTGGTATCTTTAGAATACCATGAATGTAAATACCATGAACCATCCACATATTATTAATAGGAAAGGATTATGAACATATTACATTGCTAAAATATTCTAAGAAAGGTTTGGTTTCTAGAATATTTGGACTATATTAGAGAAATATAATTAAAAAAAAGAATAAATATTTGGACATGAACCTTAAGGCACCAATAATTATCATAGTTTCTTGCATACAAGAGTTTTTGAAATAATATTGATATACTATATTCATCTGAAGTATTTTTTGATACAATGAATCACTTTTAAGGAAAAATTAATAATAAATGAAAATTAAAAATAGAATTTATAAAGACTATAAATGTTCACATGAAAATAAAAGGTCACCAAATAGGGTCCCTTACAACAGGTTATGAATAGTGCATAAAAAATGATTTGTACTTGGTACTGCAAATAGAGTTTCAAAAATCTTTTGGATCAAAATCCTAAATATAAGTAGGACTATAATATCATTCCTTGTGAAGTAGATATCTGAAGCCTTGAATAATACTGAGTATAAAATTAAAAATATTGAATAAAAAATTAGATATTAAACAATTATCATGTCACAAAAAATAAAAAATAACCAATTAATATATATATTTTTAAAATCAATAAATTAATCGTGAAGAAGTTGAAATTATTATAGTAGTATTATATGTTAACTTCCAAGGAGATTCAGATGGAGAAATAAACTCTTAAAATAAATTAACGTCTCCACCTGTAATAGACACCTATTGAAGCTATGATAGTTTAGGCCATGTCTCAAGGGAACCGTTAGTGGTAGATCTCCATGTAGTAGAAAACCCAAATAATCACCTCATAGTAATTAAAATCACTACCTTTAATGGAAAACCTATAAACCATAAACCACTTGATTCATGTGATGTGATTAAATTAAGTGAGAAATATGGAATCATTCAAAGTTAGATTAAAATTTTGAAAGTAAACAATTATCATTTCATAATAAATATAAAACAACAAATTTAAATGGAATATTTTAAAATCAGTGAAGAAGTTTAAATGGTTATTGGAGTAACATAAATAATAGTAGAATCATAAAGACAATGAATAACCTAAAAAAATTAAATACACTACCTGTAATGAAAACTTGTTGAAGTAGTTATGGTTTAGGCTAGGTCACAAAGGAATAGTTTCTAATAGATCTCTATGAAGCAGGAAACTTAAATAATCACATGAAATTAATTAAATTCTCCACCTATAATAGAAAACCCCTAAATCATAAATCAATTTATTCAAGTGATACAATTAAGTTGAGTGAGAAATATTGAATCAATAAATTTTTTATTAAAAACTTCAAAAGTAAAAAATAACCGTTTTATAATAAATAAAACAAAAACAAAGGAAAGGGATAATTAGAGATAAACCATGTATGATGAAAGGAATAAAGCTTATTTAATAGTTGAATTGGTAAAAATTTACCATCATTGATAGAAATATGAAAGTGATGTATAATTTAGCATAATACTTCATAAATAATTGAATTGTACTTTAGCCAATAATCAATTAGATTTTTTGTTTGTTGGAAAAAGTCATGTAAGATAATTTCTGAATTAGTAGTTTTAAAACACGTTGCAACAACATAAGAAAAAATAATACAATTAATTTTAGAGTTATATTTCAATTCATATCTCAATGTTAAAGAATATGATCTTAAAATTTAAGAGTATAATTAAAAAACTATTAAATACAGAATGAAAACTGATTAATATAAGAACATATATAAAACACATTTCCTTACAAATTATTTTTGGAATTTATAATAATAAAAAATGATATGGAAACAAAATTAAAGGATAATAGAGAGGAATCAAAATTAAATAAGAGAAAACAAATAAAATGACACATTAAATGATAAATCATAACTAAAAATTTTGTATTAAGAATTAATTCTGCATGTTTTCTAAGTATTTTGAAGGCTTAGTGAACCACATGAAAACAAATTTAACAAGTATATTCAATGTCTCATCATAATAAATGGTTATGTCCTTAAGTTGAGTAAAAGACCATTCCAAATCTATAAAACTTAAATAAAATAATGAAATAAAAAGTAATGTTTTTTGTATATAGAGGAATATTACAATACTAATTTAAATATGATGCAACAACAATTCTTATAACATGTTTTCATTCCTAAGTGGGAGTTGTAATTTTATTAACAGAGTAGGTTATGGAAATTTTCATTGTAAATGATGTCATTTGAGCATGTGGATTGTATCCTTCCAATATCTGTTGTATTATTTTCATAAGTAGAAGTATGTAAAATTAGACAATTATGGTCAAATGAGACAAAGATAAAGGGGAGAAAATAGAAGAGGATAAGGTAAATATAGCATGATAGTTAGTTACTTGAAATTTATACCTGTTATATTAGTAGTTATAATTTATGTCAGCGATATAACTTAGTGGGATATGATCCGTGAAATTTTATAGATGTAAATAAATTTGACAAGATAGGGAAATTACAGAAAGAGGAAAGACTAACCTGAGTACTTCTATGTCCCAAAATCGAAGTCATAGAGGAAAATAAATGAACGAAGATATGAGAATAATGAAATTCAAAATTTATATAGAAGGGAGAACCGATAGTGGTGAATCTTTCTAGAAAGATCAACCGCTTTATGCGCATAATGTATCCTTGATCACCATTATGAAAGAAATAATAATGTAAATAAATAGGAAATGAATTTGGGGTTTAGACTTGGAAATTCCAAAAATTATGTAAACAAAATTTATACGCAAAAGAGACTGACACCAATCATAGGATTGTAGATGAGGATCTGGAGGTAGGGAGGTGGAGAAGATGAGGTGGAAATGAGGAGGTGAGGGACTTGAGGCATAGATGCAGGTGGAGATAGAGGTAGGGAAACAAAGGTAGGGGGTCAAGGTGGAGGTGGAGGAAGAGGCAGAGGTGAAAAGGAAAACAAATAGGAACATATAAGTATTGGGAGAGGCTAATCCAGAGCTGATATTTGGGAGGATAAGGTAATTGAATAGGAAGATTAAGGTATTAGGAGAGGCAGAGCCAGAACCGGTTTTTGGGGAGGAGAAAGAGAAGAAGAATTTGGATGGTTTCAGAAATTATGAGGTGATGATCATGAAAGGGGAAAAGATGTGGTGGTGACATGTGGAAGGAATGGGATGTGGTTTAGTATATATAATTGATATGCATTCATTTCAACTTTATCATATACAAATATTCATTATTAATTTTTTTTATATTTTCTGTAGAATTAATAAAAGTTATTTACTTTTTAAATTTATTCATTCTTCTTATTATTTATTTCATTAATATAAGTTACATATTATATAATGTTATTTTCCAATTTAACATATATAAAAATTATATATATATATACATTAATTTCACACACACAAATATTTACATAATTAATGAAATCTTATATAGAAACACACACACCTTATATTTATGTAATTTTTTACAATTTTAGTATTCATTTTTAAATTTCATTTAGTAAAATAATATATTTAATATATTTTATATTTAATTGGTAAATTTTACTTATTTTCTTAATATCATTTCAGTTTGAATTATTTAATATTTAAAATTTATTTTAATTTTTTTGAATTTAATAATTTTATAATATTTATTTACTTTGTTTTAATATTTTCAATATGTATTTATCTTCATTTAAATAAATATCAATATTTTATTTTTAAATAATTTTTATAATTAATAAAACTTATCCATTTTTTAATATTTTTAATGTCGGATCATTTTTAATTATTCAATTTCACTGATTTTTAACATTCATGTATTTAAGATTATATATTCATTAATAATGTTAAAAATATATCTGTAAATAAATATTTATAAATAAATATATTTATAAATGTATATTTACTATATTTATAAAATTATATATTTATAATTAAAAATAATTAAATATTTTTTTCAATGTTGGGGCTAAAGACTCTTTTATTATAAAATCCAAGACCACTTTTTATCTCGGTTGTGGGATACCCATTACATGGACCGTTTCCCCAAGACCATCTAGCCCATGAACATAGCATGGTGGCATAATGTAGCATTATGCCTGAATTATCCTGCTTCTGTTACCACGTGCCTACATCACTACCTGTGTCGTAAATCCCCCAAGGGGATTTCCTGGATTTGAACCTTTCTCTTTTAGATGCATGATTACGAGGTTTAATATATTTATAAATAAGTATTTATAAATAATTTATTTATAAATGTATCTTAACTATATTTATAATATTATATATTTATAATTACAAATAAATAAGTATATATTTTTAAAAAAATTATATAATTATTAAAAAAATTATATATTTAAATAATTATAAAATAATTATAAATAAATTTAAATGATAAATATGTGTACTATATTTACATTTATATTTATAATTATATACAAATACTTATACATATATTTAAAAATATATTTACTTATATTTATAATTATAAATAAATAAATATAATTATATTTATTAATACATATTTATAATTATTTTAATATATTTAGAATTATATAAATAATTGTTTTTTTAGAATTATGTATATTAATATTTATTTATAATCATATTTATACATAGATATTTAAAATTATATAAATCTATTTATAATCATATACATTTATTATTTTTTTAAATATATTAATTATTTTATTAAAATTAATTATACTTGTCTTTATTAGCGCTAAATAAAAGAGCTAATAAAGTGTAATTTTTTATCAGTTCTAAAAAAAAGTGCTCATAAATTGTAAGAATAGTACAAACATATGTTCATATCCCACATCAATTTCATTGAAGCACTCTGCGGTTCTTTATAAGAAAACCGCCGACACCATAGTCACAATAATGCTGGACATGTGTTGGAGGATGCTTACTACCGCTGGTGTAATGCCCACATCAGTGATGTTATCCTCCCATCGTTGTGGGGTCCTGACCACCACACACCGATGCGTTCTCCTATGTGTCAGCTATCCCACTTGCCTTATGGCGGGCTCTCCCTACCGAGATAACTAGCCAACGGGTCCAATCTGGGCTTGCTATGTGGCGGGCCACCCACGGGGTTGTTGGTTAATCTATTGACCTATTTTTTCTTAGAAAATAATTAACACTTTCTTTCAATATATATGCATTAAATTTATTCAATCTTAGAAAAAAATCAATATACTATAAAAATATAAAAAATCAATAAACTAAATAATATTAAAAAAATTTATTAATGAAAAATTTATTATTTATTGTATTTTTTTATCATTTATTAAATAATTAATATAATAGTAAAATACTAAAATTTTTATTGGTAAAATATTTTTTTATTAATAATAAATTTAAATTTTACTATATTTTCCTAAAAATAATTAACTCTGAAAAATAATTAACTCTTAGATATATATAATTAAGTAATTAATATACTATTTATTAATGTATATATTAAATTTATTGACTCTAAAAAAATTAATGTACTAAAAAATATTAAAAATCAGTATACTACAAAAAATAATTTTTTTATTAATATATGTTTTATATTTTTTTAATTTTTAATTAGATAATTAATATTCTATTTATTAATATATATATATATATTAAATTTATTCATTTTATTATTAAATATCTCATCAATTATTCTTTTTAATATTTTTGTAATTTCTTCATTTTTAATTTTTCATTGTTAAATATGTTTGTAATTTTTTCCTTTTTTAGAATTTATTTATACATGTTTACTATGGAGAACTATAGTATTAGGAACTATTCATTTTATTTGGGTCTTTAGGCCATTAGTTTGGACCTACAGATCATAGGGATTTCAGAAGACATGGCTTTTAAGCCACCAAATGGCCTTCGGGCCACCATAGACCTTCAGGACACTAGGCCAGAAAGGACCAAGAAGCAGCCCGGATAGACCACATCGGAGAAGGCCCCAAAAGTGGATTGAGAGCAAGTATAATTCACTAGAGTAGAGTTAACGAGATTGGAAGAATTATAGGGTTTGAAACTTGCCATCAGTACCAGTCAGTTACATCTCTTTACAAATAAATGCTAGCCGATCAGCCACATGAAGTGGGGAGCTATGCACCTTCAAAGATGAAGATGTTGGGGAGGGACAATTCAAAAGTATAGTCAGATATTAGGCCTTCAAAGTTCATGTATTGGGTCTTCTTCCTCTAGGCCTTTGATTCATGTACGGGTCTTGTGCCTTTGGGCATATGGGTTATGTAAGGGTTCCACCTCAACCCTTAAATGGGGGATTATCTAAAAAATAATAAAAAATATAAGGATTTTGGGTTTTTAGAGTAACATGTATTTATTTTATTTTTAACATGTGTATTTATAAAAATTCATTTTTAGTTTTTTTAATAATCTACATAGTTAATAAAACTCATTCATTATTTAAATTTATTCATTGTTCTTATTATGTATTTTATTAATATATGTTGCATATTATATAATGTCAATTTTCAATTTAACTTGTGTCAAAATTTTGTTGTATATAGACACACACACACACACATTTATTCCACACACACTTACGTAGTTAATGAAATCTTATATAGAAACACACTTACTTATAAAATTTATTATTGGCATGCCATTAGTTCAGATTTTGATATTCACTATTTTAATAGGTTGAATGGTGTCTCATAACACCTTCCAGGTATGTCCTCATATAGAGGTTTGCACCTAGGAAATTGACTATGGATAGTTACCTATATAACTATGGTATCTCCCTCTATTCTGTGTCTGTTCTCTGTCATCGGTACCATGAGGATATATATCATCAGTTCCTGATTTGTGTAACAACATTAACGATGTGGAATAACCTTTATGAATTTTTAGAGATTCATCTATCTTAGACTACCCCTATTATGGATTTTCTAAAAGGCTACTAAAATTTTTATCTCACTTCTCAATTGTTTGGTCTTTTTCAGGTTGCTGCAGCTGATATTATCTTCATCTTATGGCAGGATTGTAATAAGTGGATACATGAGCATGTTTCTTTCAGGCTTTATGTTACTTTGGATAATTTTATAGTGTCTACTCAGGAAGAAAATACATCGAAAATGAATTTCTGTCATAATTCAGATTATGATCCATATGTCCCAAAAAGGATTGGTATCAAGGGAAATTTTTCTACACCATTTAGAAAAGTTGAATTATTCTAACAGCTACCTCTTTCAGGGTGGATCAAATATGAAATGGATGGGTCATCAAGGGGAATCCGAGTCCATTAGGTTATGGGTATGTCTTCATGGATCATCATGGTTATGTCTTAGGATGCCTTTCTGGATCATGTGGTGTTGCTTCTTTTCATGAAGTTGAATTTCTTAGTTTCATCATTGCATGTGAGCATGCTAAGCAATGGGGTTGGGATAATCTTTGGTTCGAATGTGACTCCACCATAATTTTTCAAACCATCATGGTAGTCTCTTATCATCTATCATGGAATTTAATAAATAAATAGATCAATTTTGTAGTTTTTATTTCATCCATTGACTACATTATTACACATGTCAATAAGGAGGATAATTCCCTTGTGAATAGTATTGCCAAAAAAAGTGCTTGTGGTAATGGATTTTTGTGGTCTGATTGGGTTCTTGATGATCTCATTCCCCTACTCCATAGGCACTAGTGTAAATTTTCTATTTTTAAACTCTGGTAACCTTGTTTATTTTTATCAATAAAAGAGTCATGCTCTTTTGATCATGGTCTCATATTTCCAAAAAATAGAAATAAACACACATAATATTTGTGTAATTTATTAAAATTTTAATATTTAATTTATAATTTCATTTAGTAACATAATATATTTAATATATTATGTCTCTAATCAGTAAATTTTATTTATTCACATTTAATTTCTTTGATTTTTTTTTTGAAATTTTAGAATTTTCTAATTTTTTTTATACATATTTATTTAATATGTTTTTGTATTTTTAATATGTATTCTTCTTAATTTAAATATATATCCATAGTTTATTTTTTAATAATTTGTATAAATAATAAAACGTATCCATTTTTTCAATGTTTTTAAGGTCTAATATTTTTTTATTATTCAATTTTACTTATTTGTTACATTTATGAATTTAAGATTACATATTAATTAATAATGTTAAAATATATTTTTAAATAAATATATTAATAAATGTGTATTAACTATTTGATGTGGAATTTTTAGAGTGTGATCATTCATCTTTAAATCCTATGGATAGTGGGAATCCCCCTGTAAATCCTCTCTGTCGTGATGATATGAAACACCCGAGTCAAGTATTGGTTTTAGAACCTTCCCATGATAGGGAGAAATCAAAATATTTAGCCATGAATCCACTTGCATCAAGGGTGGAAGGTACTGATGAAGTCTGACCTACTGATGGTAGGAAGATCTTTACTGTTCGATCCCCAAGGGTTCCAAATACTCTACATAGACCTTGCCTAGTCTCATTTCCTAACCAGAGGAGGGGGGAAAACTGCTATCCCCTCGGTTAGTAGTTCTAAAGGGGTTAGGATTTCTGATAGAAATGATACTGAGACTCGAAATTTAGAGACTTACAAGGGAAAAACAAACACTTCCTATTCTACTTAGGGACATGGTCTTTTTATTCCTATGAAGGATAAACCATTTATGAAGCTTAGTAATCATAATTCATTTGTGTTGCTTGCATTGGGAAGTAGTGAAGAGGAGGGATAAATCAATGATCATGTTTTTGGAGTAAAGGAAATGGTAGAGGTTGTTGATGTTGGACTTCTGGATGATGGGGATGGGCCATTGATGGAGGTCAAAATTGGGAGAAGAGAATGACACCCTCGTGGTCAGGGTGTACACTCCTTTTATCAAAGAACAAGTACTCGTTCTAGAGTCACTTAATTTCTTATTCAAGGTCCTTTTTTTCTTCTATATTTTGTTCCTCCTTGGTAATTTGGTTTTTATTTAATAAAAGGGGCATCTAAGCCTTAGAATTTTTTAAAAAATATAATTATATAAATATATATAATGATGTAAATATATTTATAATTATAAATAAATAATGATAAATGTATTTTAAAAAATATTTATAAATTTATTTAAAAATGTATATTTAATATATTTAGAAAATTATATATTTATAATTATAAACAGATAAATATAATTTAAAAAAAAAATATTTATATAATTATTCAAGAATAATTATATTTTTAAATAGTTATAAAATTAATATAATATATTTAAATAATGAATATATCTAATATATTTATATTTATAATTATGTATATTTATTACACACACAGATATATATATATATATAATTATATAAATATATATAAAAATATAAATATATTTATAATTATATATAAATATTTATTGATATATATTTACAAATATATATTTATAATTATAAAGATATATATATAATTATATTTATTAATACATATTTATAATTCTTTTAATATATTTATAATTATAAACATTTATATTTATTTGTTTATAATTACATATATTTAAAATATTTAATTATATTATACATAAATAAATATATATTAATATATATATATATATATATATATATATATATATATATTTCATAATCAAGAGGGTTCAACAATGGATTTGGAAACCCAAATTTGTCATCACTCGTCCAAGAGGGGACAATGCCATGACTAAACCAAGCCCGCCTCCAATAGGCCAGGGGCTGGCAACTGTAATCGAGTTGGCATACCCACTTTTTGTCTTGGGATAACCTCCCATATACGCAATTTCGTGCTGGGATAACTTCCCATGTACTCTTTGAGTTAATATAACAATAATCATTACCCAACTAATTGGTGGGAGATATAGGTCCCACCCATAACATAATGAAAATCATATGTATGTGTTCCTCGATATTATAAAACATTCATCATTTCATAACCCATGAAATAAAATGGGTTTTATAAACACTTGGAAATTTTTTGAGGAAAATAACTTTTCTTTGAAAATAACTTTTTAAAACTAAGAATTCATAAAAAAATATAGAAATACTTTTCTTTTAAAATAACCTGGAAAATTATAAATGATGCTTTAATTAAAATAATGGTCATGATGGCGAGAAATTCCATTCATTTCATACAAGTTAAAGTAAATATTCGTTTCATATTTTTGGTAAAACACAAACATGAATTGTTTGGAAAATGACATGAAGATTTCTTCCAATTTTTTTTAAAAATTAAAACATGGGTAATTATTTCTCTAATAAATAATTATAATAATGTTAAAATTATTTTTGAAAATATTTTTATAAAAAATGATATTGGAAGAAAAAAGGGTTTTTTGAATGAATTGATAAATAAAGTTAGTTTAATTTAAAATGATTATTTTTAAATCTTGAGCACATAAAGAGAACAAAATGAAATGAAAACATGTTTTTTCAATACATAACTATATGATAATAAAATTCATGAGTTTATATAGAGATTTACTACAATATTTCATCATAGCAATCATAAACATAAGGAATCCTAATAAACAATTTGATTGAATTATAAAACAATTACCACTTTGGTACCAATGAGTTGTAAGCCCCAGGAAATAATAGCATTAAATAAAACTTAAAATAACAATAGAATAAATAAATTCGTGATATTACATGTCCAAGGGGATGTAAATACACTTTATAAAATAATATAGGTTTATAACATGACATCTGTCTCAATGAAGGAAAATTTAGAAAACAATCCCTTACTCCTTTTATAACTTTTGTACCATGAACCCCATGAAATACAAATCCTGAAATTGATATGTAAATCCCAATAATTTTTATAAGAATAACTATGAAATAAATTAATGGTAATTATATACACCATATAAAATAAACACTTAGTGAATATGGATTATGTATCAAAGAAAATAAAAGTGACACCGAAATCCATTACTGTATTAGTAATTGTTTGAATTTTAGGACCCAATATAGAAAAACATCAAATGAAACTTTTAAATATGATTAAAATAATGATATTCATGATATAACATATCAAAGGGGTAGTATATACACCAAAAAATAAACTTTTAGTGAAATTTCATATGTCTTCCAAAAATAAAAGAGATATAAGAAATACCTAACTTTAGTTTGGATTTCCATCGTACACATTCAAACCTCATATTATTCAAGTATCCTCATTAGGTTTGCAAAAAAATAACTATTAGGTTGGATTTATAACTAAAATAAGTCTTATAGGATGATAATATTGAATTAATTAAGTGATTTAAATTGGTCTTTCCTGGACCAATGGGTTTTGGAAGTATGATGAGGAGAGGAGAGCGGTGTCCTTTTTTAAGGGGGTGAGTGGAACATATGTAATTTTTGATAAGAAAAAGGTGTTCTAACATTTATAAAATTTAAAAAGGATAAAAAATGTCTCATTCTATAATTTATACGATATATGTTTGATAAATAACCATCCAATGAGTGTTGGAAATGTTTTGGGTCATTTTTAACCCCTACCTTTTTAGTTTAACCCCTCATAATCCCATTTTTACCTTAACTATGATAAATATTTTTTACTTTTACTATTTATTATGGTAAAAAATTAATTTGAGCTTATAAGATAATATTTATAATTCCAATTACAAATATTTAATCATTTTTTTTCAAAATTCCATTAACATAATTTGAAAAAAAAATATTTTAAAACTAACCCCGCTGACACGACGAGAAAACGATTTTTCAAAGGGAAAATGTTCAAAAGTTTACAAAGTTTTTATCTAAAATTCAATATAAAATTGATTCCATTTGAAAAAATTGGATTAATAGATACATAATTAAATTAATATTACTTTAAACCCATATTAAAATAATTTTATGGTTTTTAGATACATTAAAATAAATTATAATTCTTAATAAAAACTTATATTTTTGACTATTCATAGAAAAATTTATCTTCTCAAATAATTATCAAAAATAAAACCTAATTTTTTTTGATGTGATGATTTAAAAAATTAATTTTATTTTTTCAAATAAGTTTTCTAAAAGTGATTTTTTTTTAAATAAGTGTGCAAAATGTTATAAAATAAGTTTTTGAAAAATATATTTTTAAATGAAAAATTATATTTATTATTATCTCTTGTTTAAAAATTATATATGATGAATTTTAAAAATTTTAATTTAATATATAATATAAAATTTTTATTAAAATTATTCACTAAAAGTGATTTTTTTAATTTATTGTTGTAAAACATATTTGTGTGCATAAAAATAGTTTTTGAGAAAAAGATTTACTTTATTTTCAAATATTTTTTATTTTCATTTCTAATTAATTGATTACTAAATAATTAATTTTAGATAAATGTGAAAACCATATATTTTCATAATTCATTTAACAATATTCATACCCTCCATTCTATCTACTAGTTGACAACTATCATATTAAATAATAATATTTCAAAATTATATCATGTTTCATTTAAACTCGGTGTTGTGTGCAATGAAAGATAAATTCAGTGTTGTGTATGACATAATATTAGAAAAATGTTGTTTGTAATGAAATATAAACTTAGTGTTGTGTGTAACAATATATATAATATTAAATTTATTTGAAAAAAATTATTTCAAAAAATCTTGAGGTGTTACATAATTCTTATATTTATAAATTTTGATTGATTTTATTTTTTAAAACACATAATCATGAACATATTATGATGGTTATGCCAAGATAGTGATCCAATTAATTGGGTAAAGACTTTTTTTCATGTGATGTTATGTATGGGATTAGGGAGTAAACCTAATCCACTATGGGACTCTGTTCATCTTGTGATGTTGTCTTGGCAGTTATCCTTGGCTTATGTTTATGCCATATTTTGTGTTTCTACCACTTTTCATATATTTACATGATATTATTATAGAATTTTCTTTATGTTTTTATCCCATGTTATTACTCCTGATCCTTATCTTTTTTGATATGATGTTATACCTTTTACTCACATGTCATGTTTAATTATCATGTTTATTCCCTTAATAGGATTTTTAGCTCACCCCTTTTGTTAATGTATTCCCCAGGTCATCCAATGATTTTTAAAATATTCAAGGTATTTAGGATATCACTATAGATATTAAAATAAATTCATTTTATTTTAGTCTCACTTTGATGAATTATGAAACTAGTATTTCAAAGACACTCGTTATTTTTGTTTTTTTCTTTATATTAATAGATATTTATGTTAAAAATATTGCTATAATATGTGTAAAAGGTATGGGTGACTATAGTTAGTTCAAAGGCATGATCTTGTTATTTTTGGGTATTAATACTAGAATAATTTATTTAGGACCCTAGGTATAAGTATTAGTATAGTAAAATATATTGGAATTTTGTTAAAGTATAGAACTAGTGGTTTTCAAGAAATTACATCTCTATGTGGATACTAAAAGTGGATGCGTCTCCAGAACTATTGTAAGTCTGGATAATCTCTCTGAAAATGGTGCATTAGTAATTGAATCAATCATTACCTAGTTCACAATAAAAAGGCCTTACTGTATGCTTAGTTTGACACTCTCGAGGGATATTTTTTAGAAACATATAAACTATTTTATAACCATTATGAAGCATTTGAAAAAATTGTTAATAAAGAAAACATAATAGGGAAATTACTATAGATTACCTAGATTTAAACCTAGAGGCTCATAAGTTAGGATATAATAATCATTTATAAGTTATTCCTCCTATGTCTATAAGTTTCCATTTGGTATATTTATTAGTTAATATATTCTAACCTTTTTTTCTTTTTTTAGTTAATGGATGGAAATTGGAGAAACCATGAAAAAAACCAATATGATAGACAATTTGATGATTTCCCCAATAATATGGATAACCTTATAGGTTTTGGAGTTGATAACTTCATGGTAGTACTAAATCAGCTAGCTCAAGTTATTAACTATAACTTGAATCATGTGGAAGAACCAATTTCTCCTAATAAATAACAAGATATAGTCTAGTATTTTATGCCAAAAAGGACTCTTACCTTTAATGTATCTTCTAATCACCTAATTATAGTAAAATTTATTAATTACATTGACAATATCTTATATTTCTTCCAATTATCAAGAAAAGATAAATATGTACTATGCATTTATCACATGGAGGGGGAAGCCAATCATTGGTAGTAACTCATCAAGAACACGAAGTCCAAAGAGGATATTAATTCCATATAATGGGTAGAATTAAATAATTTTTTTTCAATAATTTTTTTACCCAAAATCTCCTTAAAATAGATAGGGAGTTCCTTGGATTGGATCAAAAGGAAGTTGAGTTTATCAGGGAATATGAGGAAAACTTCACAAGGATTTCACATTATGCCTCTAGCTTCACAATCAGTGCCAAAAGTAAGGTGGAATGCCTATTTATTGGTTTAAATTGAAGTCTAAAAATATCATTGGTTATTCAATTAATTGATAATTATTAATAGATTTTTGGTTTTTCCTTTATAGTCTAGATGGATATTGAATAATCTCAGTGGTCTCATGGTCCTGGGGATAAAAAGTTTAAAATGTATTTGTCTTCAGGATGATCAATAGATAAATCCCCTGGAGAAAAGAAAACCCAACACAAAAATTATAAAAAGCATAGGAAGAAGGATTATATAAATTTTGTGAAGGTAACCAAGATATGTTTCAAATGTGGAAAATATGGTCATCAAGATAATTATTGTTAAAGGGAAATGAATAATCCCACTAACATAGAAGAATAAAAGTTGGTTTAGATCAACAATAAGTCGTCAGTATAGTGTTTCAAATACAAGGAACATGGAAATTATGGAGCCAATTACCTATGAAAATGGTTATTATGGACAATTAATGACAACAACCTATATGGACTAGTAATCAAAGAAGGTCATATGCTATGAGTACTGTTGAGGTGGATCTAGAAAATGGTGTGGTGACAAGTATATTGGTTTTCATTAAATAACAACAAACCTAATTTTTTATTTTATTTCTATGAATTATTATATATCGTTAAATTTTTGTAGAACTATTCAATAACCACATCAAAACATGGGTGTTGAGCTACCTATAAGAATAGAAAACCAATCAATGGTTGCATCCCAAGATTATAACACCTCTATAGTCATTGTTTGTGGATTGAATCTTCTAAAAAATCTTATCTTACTTCCTTTAGTAGAGTTTGATTCTATATTGGTAATATATTTTATATCCTTACATAAATCCAGAATTTACTATTGAGAGAGGGAGATCACTCTTTACATTCCAATTCATCCACCGATTCTATACAAGTGTAAGGAGAAGGAAAAATCTCCCATTGTATATTCTATTAAAGAATGGATATTATTACCATATGGGTGATCATGTCTAGCCAAAATGATTGATAAATGGATATAATCATGCTTGATGACATTCGCATCATGAGGGATTATACTAATGCATTCCCCAAAGAGTTGTCTAGTCTTCCTCTTGACTAAGAGGTTAAGTTATTAATCAAACTTATAACTAGATATTTTCCTATATCGAAGAGTCCTTATAGAGTGTTCATTGTTGAGTTATAGGATTTGAAAAATTAGTAACAAGTGAATATGGAAAAGGGTTTTATACATATGAGTGCTTGATCATGGGATGAACCAGTCCTCTTCATCAAGAATAAGGATGGGTCAATACACCTCTCTTTTAATTATTGTAAACTCAACAAAACCATAATAAATAACAAGTATCCCCTACCATAGATAAATGAATTTTTCAATTAAATACATGGGGCCTAATATTTCTCTAAGGTGGACCTTTGGTTGGTATATCACCAATTAATGGTGAATAAGGAAGATATTCCCAAAACAAACTTTTAAACACATTATGAACACTATTATATCATAGTGATTACCTTTGGACACACTAACGCACCATAAATATTTATGGACTTAATGAATATAGTCTTTAGAGATTTCCTCAAAAAATTGTAGTATTTATAGATTATATTTCAATATACTTCAAAATAAAGGAGGAGGAGAAGAGAATTTGAATTTTGTGTTAATGAATTTGCGAAAGGAGAAGATATATGAAAAGTATAGTTAATTTGAGTTCTAGATGACGGAAGCATCATTCTTGAGAAATGCTGTCAGTAGTAAAGGGATATCTATAGACCCTTGTAAGATAAAGGCAATTGTGTGTTGTACTAAACTAGCATCTCTAATAGATATCTATAGTTTCCTTTGACTAGCTAGGTATTATCGATGATTTGTGAGAAACTTCTCATGTTTTTTAAAACCAATAAACTGTCTAACTTGAAATGGATTGAAGTTTTTCTAGACTAGTGAATGTGAAAAGATCTATAAGGAATTGAAAAAGGGGATTATCACTGCACTAGTACATATGCTTCCCTCAAGTGGGGATCTTTTCATGGTTTACATTGATGATTCAAATATGGGTTTGGGCTTGTACTAACATATAATGATAAATTGATAACCTACACCTCAATCCATTTTAAATTTCATGAGCATAATTGTCTAACACATGATCTAGAGTTGGTTTCAATTATATTTTCATTGAAAAATTTTGCGACATTATCTCTATTGGGAGAAGTGTGAAATATATATTGATCATAAGAGCCTCACATATATATATTCACACATAAGAATATTAAAATGCACTATCGAAGATGGTTAGAGATGATCAAGGTCTATGAATAATCATTCCATTACCATATTGAGAAATAAAAAAAGTGGTAGATTATCTAAGTTGAAAGTATCCAAATACTTTATTAATGATGAGAATTGAGAATGATCCAATTTTATTTGAATTTAATGGATGGAAATGGGAATTATAATCAAAAGAAAATCAATTTTTTTCTCAAATTATTTCTCAACCATCCCTTATAAAGAAGTTAAAGTATTCTCAAATAAATGATGTGAACATTTAGAAAATAGAGTAATATTTAAGAAAAGGGAGATCACCAGAGTTCAAAATTGATGTTTAAGGAGTTGTAAGATTTGGTTCATGACTATGTGTACTATAAAATCCTGATATGAATAAATATTTATAGAATGATGCACATAGCTTGACTTTCTCCATCCACCCATGAAGCATGGAGATACATCAAGATATTTGAGAGCATTATTTGTAGGAATATATATAGAATGAGATCACATAATATACATCAAAGTTTTTGGTATTCTAGAAATTGAAATATGAAAGGAAAAATTATGATGGGTTGATAAAACCATTATCCATACCTACTTGTAAATATGAAAACATCACCATAGAAATTTTCACCTGTTTTATTAAGATATAAAGAGAAAATAATGTCATATGGGTTGTAGTGGATCATATTACAAATAATTCTCACTTCATTACAATTAGATTATTCTTTTTACTGGATCAAATTGAAATTATATAAATGAGATTGGTGGTGAGGCTACATGGAACACCACTTTTGATTGTAAATAACTAATATTCAAAGATTTACCTTCAAGTTATAAAAGAGTCACCAACATAATTCAAATATTGAGTTGAACTTTAGTATGGATTATCTCCCCCATATTAGTGGACAATCTAACTAGACCATTCAAACACTATAATACATGTTGAGATCATTATTTATGGAATTCAAAGGAGGATGGGACCAACATCTTCATTTGGTCGAGTTCGCAAACAATAATTGCTTTCACTGAAGAATCCAAATAGAACCTTATGAATACCTTTTTGGGAAGAGATGTAAAACACCAATATATTGGGATGAAGTTGGTGAATCTAATATATTGGGACCTGAAATGGCTGATGAAACGTTGAAAATTTAAAAACCATTCAACAACACATCATTGATACTAAGAGTTGATATAAGAAATATACTGAAAATCGTCGATGAGACCTAGATTTTGAGGTTGGTAATAAAGTTTTTCTACACATATCTCCATGGAAGAGAGTCATGATATTTTGGAAGAAGGGAAATCTAATCCCTAGGTACATCTCCCCCTTTGATATTCTTGATCACATCAGAGCTATGACATCGACTAGCACTCTCACAAACCCTTTTTCAAGTACACAATATATTCCATGTATCCCTCTTGAGAAAGTAAATACTAGATCCCTCACATGTACTAAATTATGAGGTGTAATAGATGTAAATAAATCTCTCTTATGAGGATCACTAATTAAAGATCTTGGACTATAGAGATGAATTTATATGCAATAAGATAACTGACCTAGTCAAAGTACTATGCTGGAACTATAAATATGAAGAGGCAACTTGAGAACCGGAGGAATCGATGAAGCAGAAGTACCTTCACCTATTTTCACCTTAGTATGTAATATTAAAATTCAAAGGAAAAATATAATTATGGGGGAATAATATAAAACCCTCACTTTTTTAAAATGAAAACTATATTCGATAATGTATAAGACATTCTAAACTGAGCCTAAATGGACCATGATTACTTAAATATGATTATTATAGTTTTTTTAAATTTGTGGGTATGAATAAGATTAACTAGTTTATGAAAAATATGTAAATTTATTAATCAATAAAAATTTATAAATAATTTTTTTGTAATTAAGCACTCATTTTTTGATAATGTTTTTTTATTTTTTATTTCAAAATGATTTTTATTGGTTTTTTTGAGAAAATATTATATTTATTTTCTTTAAACCTTAGAAAATTTATTTGATAAAATGAAATTAATTTTAAAAATAAACATATTAAAATTATATTCAGGTGAAATTTTTGGATTTTTCTGAAAGGATTTATTTTTTAGTGAATATTGAAAAATATCTCTTTTTGTAAAACAATCATTTATTTTAAATAAATTAATTAATTTAAATATAGCACTCTGATTTTAATTTTATTTTAAAGTAAAATAAGTATTATTTAGTTATATATAATATTATTAAGTACATTTTAATCATCATTATACCAAATTTTGTTATAAGTTCATTTTTATAATTAAAAATCCATTTTTATGAAAAACTATTTTTAGTTACGTCTCAAGGATGAAATTTGAAATTAATTTCCCGCACCGATATGAATGGAATTTCATAAAATGTATTTAATATTTGTAGTTATCATAATTAATATTATTTAATAATGTTAACTTAATTTTTGTTCCTAATGACGAGTAAAAAGAGTAAAAATTAATTTCCACGGTTGAGGTTAAAATAGTGTTTTTTTGCATTACATGTGCTGATGTTAAAATTCACCTTACACACACATATTATTTTTATTTGATAAATTGGATTTCCTATTTATTATTATTGGTAATAATTTATATAATAATAATCATTTTATTTCTACGCATATAGTATCAATTACATAGGTAAAAACTAGTTATCGTGGTGAAAATTAAAATGGTAAATGTGAGTAACCTTGGAGGTAAAGGAAAAAAATGTTAATTTTTTATTTTATTTTTTAATATTGGAGGTGTTTCTTGAAATTATATTCCCTCCAATACATTATTTATCACTTTTTAGGAACTTGGTTTGAATGTGACTATACCACCTCTGGCTTGAATTAAGCAACCCTTCATTTATGTATTTTAAGCATATAAAGTGTTTGAGTGAAGTTTGAGAGGGTTCAGTGAATTTTGGAATGTTTTTAGGGATTTTTTGAGGTTCACGGTTTGAGAACAGTTTGGGGAAACCATGAAACTCTTATTTGAAACTGTTCACAATGAGACCGGGTCTAAGGGAAAGGGGCACGAAGGCGCACAATTTTTCCAAACCATGAGACAACCAAGGAGAAAGCACGATTTATGGAACAAATGAATTTTTAACAATTGGAAAACAATTTTTCTAACCATTTGATTCAACTGTTAAAGTTCCTCATAAAGGTAGAGGCTAGTTCACAATCAGCACATGATTTTCTTGACTGTGCAGCTAATCGTGCATGCTTTAAAATCAAGATACACAAAAAGTGTATCTAGGTAGAGATTAGCCTTTAACCCCTATTTTTTACTCCACTTCAGCCGTAACTCAAAAATTATTCCTCCCAAAGGCTATATAACCCTTCCCTATTGATTTTAAAGTGATCTAAAGGTGTATCTTGGTGCATTAAATTCAGATTCCCTCAGTAAGTCACTGTTTATGTTATTTTTGGTGATTTTTCTTATATCTACTTCTCTCTCTCTCTCTCTCAGTTTTTATATCTTGTGATATTGTGGATATATCTAAGGTTTTTTATGGGATCATGGTAATACTTAGTCTTGTTAGTGATAGAGAAAGAGATCTAAGGAATGTTTTTGGAGATTGAACCCAGTTTTGTTGGTGTTTTCATGCCATTATTCATTTTCTCTATAAATCCTAAGGTAGGTGGCTTCACTCTTGACACTTATTACTAGAAATTGAAGGATATATTTGAAATTATTATTATTTTATTGAAATTTATTGTGAAAAAATTGTACAATTGATTGATGGAAACATTCTTTGGCATTGATTTATGGTATTGTGAAAAATTGGGTGTTTTGAAAACAAGTGAATTTGATAACCTGATTTTAAAATGATTATTTTAAAATGGTTATTTGGTTTTGATGCACAGAAAAGTGTTTTTAAATAATTTTTTTTATTGGAATGGTTTACTGGAAACTGGTTTTCAATAAAAGATTGGTTTTATTAAAATAGTTTGTTATTTTGGTTTTCAATAGAAGTGCAGTTTTTATTGAAATGATTGAATTGGTTTTGAAAAGGTTATATTGGAATGTGTTTAGATTAAGTGGTTAAACATGGATGGAATGGGATGGATAATGGTTTTGAATGTACCATTATTAAAGGTTATGGGTTATGGATAATAATTTCCACTGTAAATGGTAACACTAATCTTGTGTGGTCGTGTGAGTGGTTTTCTGTATGGGTATGTGTGTCTTTGTGATATGGAATGAGTAATTCCAATTAAATTCATGAAATGTTCAGAATGACTTGTTTGGTTACTTTCCTTAGAAATTGGTTTATTTGAGAATACTATTTTGGTATGGAATTTTTTTGGATTTTTTATAAGTTTAAGAATTGTTTTTGAATGTTTTTTAAATAAATTGTATTACATAAATGTGATAACTTATTCTATCCTAGTGGAATGATTATTGAAGTCTTCTAGGGAAATCTTACTGACTCTCATTACACACCCATTCTTTTTCACATTGGTTCTTTTACAGATGTTCTTTATTAAGACATGAGTAAAGGTAAATAATAACACTTCTTTAGTGGTGGTTCATGATATTTTGGAAGTAATTTGGAGTTAGAGCATGGAGAATGTTGAGATATTGTAGTTGTGTCTTTTAGTCTTTGAGTTTTATTGATCTCATCTTTCACTATACAATTTGATATTTGTTTTATTCTAATGTGGTACATTGTTGTAGTTGTGTTTGATATAAATGGTATTACTTTGAATTTTTTTTACATTATTATCATGCATCACATAGTAGTTTTTTAGTTTTAGAATGTTTGGTGGAGTTGTTTTATTTTCAAAGGGAAAATTATCCTTGATATGTTAATGAAGTCCTTAGAATTTATTGCCATATTTTGGAATTTTGGGGATGTCTCTTAAGTACAAGTAATGTGATTCAATTTTCTCAATAGAATGAGGAGGGGAGGGATGTGACAAGTGGTATTAGTCTTGGTTCTTCCAAATATCTTACTAGAAAAACTAATATTAGTTTGTTTGGTCATTAACTAACAAGTGGTCATCAGTTCTATCAGTCATGGAGTTGAAACTCATTCTAGTTTATCCCATGAGTTTGGATGGTAGAAAGGAGTAGTATTGTTGGGTATTTAAATGTATAATATAAAAATACATATCTAACCTTTTATGTTGAACTTCAATTTCTTGGGATTTGGGTACATAAGTGTTTTGGAGACACTTATAGGACTTGGAATCTCATTATCTCAGGTTTATCCAATGAGATGAGAATGAAATGCATTGTATAAATGACTTACCACTAGAAGTGAATATTTCATTTGGAGTAATTATTTATGATGTGGTGTAAAAGTGAGGATTTTTTGAAATTGTTAAAGTTTTTTTCAAATGTGATATTTTTAAAAGGCATGAAATTGGTTTTTTAAAAATGGTATTATTTTCAAAAGTATGGTAAAATTTTAAAAAATGGTTGAATTTGGAAATGTTGAATATTGGAAAGAAATGTGGTGATTGTATAATGTGGTAGAATTTGAAATTTTTAATCCTTCAGTTACTAGAGAGTGAGACTTGTGACATTTATTGTCTGCATATAAAATTGAACTCAGTAGGCCTCATAGAAACTAATCGGAGAAAGATGTTGAGAATATGGTTTCACCTAATCCATCGGTGAACCAACAGCCAATTCAGAGTATTTTCCCAACTTTTTAGGCTATGTATACAGGTAAAAAGCTTGTTGAACCGAGGTAAGTTGATCATTTTGTCCCATTATAGAAGAAGAAACCACCTATATTTTAGAGTGATTTCGAACCCTATAAAGAAGAGGTGTTACTGAATAGTATGAATCATATATTTGATTTCCTTGGCACACTAGTGGAGTTGAAAGTCTTGTTGTTAATGTATATTCTGGAGGATCTTGCATGAAAATGATGAGATTTAGCAGTTCATGATAAATTAGACCAAGACCTGACATGAGAGGATTTTGAAGAATTGTTTAATGAATAAATCTATCATCACACATTAAGAATTTAAATAACAAAGAATTTAATAATATTTAAGTAGGATAGACTCACAGTGATAGATTACATTGTTAAATTCATTAATTTAATCCACTTTCACCTGATGTTTCTTCTAGTGCATCCTGGAAGGAAAAAATCTTTAAATCAGTGCTAAGCCAGGTGATCTGCTCAAAGATTGACCTGATCTATATAACAGATTATAAAGAGATCATCAATAGAGAAACTATGGCCTAAATGGACATATATTGAGATATGGATGGAGGTAGTTTCTTGATAACTATGGGATATTGTGGGAACTCTAATTCTAGGAACAAGAGGAAGATGGACACCTATTTCCAAAGTGAGATAATGACTCAAAATTAGACGGAGGTATTGACAAATATTCATCCAAGAACCAAGAGAAACCCAATATATTTCCAATGTGGATCTCTTTTTCACATGATGAGAGAGTGTACATCACTACTTAGATCATTACATAATTGAAATGAGATGGGGAATCCTTTCTACTATTGTCATGGCTGTTCAGGACACTTATGAGGTGTTGTATACATTGTTTGTTTTGATAAGATGAGGGAAACTGAACAATGATCATCAGTAAAATAAATCTAGACATGGTTATTCTAGAAATATCATGAGTCCTCAGCTAGTTCAATATCAATAGGGAAATAAGGAACAAAGTGTGGCAATAAAAAAAGTATATAGAGTTGAGCAGGTTATTATGGGTGATCAGTCTGGACCATTGATGGTGAGAGGTACAATTATTCCAAATTATACCCTTATTCAATATTTTTTTGATATGGGTACATCCAATTCCTTTATTAATTATAGTGATATTTATTTTCTGAGCTTAAAATTTGTGATGATTCCTTCAGTGTTGAAACTTTAAATTCCTATTGTTCAAAGTGAATGTTGAGCCTTTAACTGTAGAGAATGTTCTATAACTGTTCATGGAGATGAGATTATATTGTACTGATCTATTCTTGATATGGAAGTATAATCCTAGGTATGTATTTGTTTAAAATGTTCAATATAATATGAAATTTTATACATGACGAGCTAGTTTTACAATCGAGGATGGAAACGAGCATATCTTTCGAGGAAACCATAATATAAATTTAGGTGCAACGGGCTTGTTGGCACCAGTAGTGGGAACGATCTCATACCATTTGGTAGTGTTGACTTTGGAATCATTGGAAGATAATGAGAATGGTGGGTTTCCAGCAATCATTGATCAATTTCCTGATGTTTTATCTAATAAATTTCTAGGATTTCCACCCATGAGGGAAGTTGAGTTTACAATCGATATCAAATTATTTGTTTTGATTGACATTTTTTATGAATTTTTTTAATTGATTTACAGAACCCTTATTTGGTGATTGTTTATGGTATTATGCAAAATTAGGTGTTTTTAGAAAAAGGTGAATTTGATAACATGATTTTAAAATGATGACTTTAAAAAGGTTATTTTTTTGAATGTAAAAGTGTTTTTCAATAAAAGGTTTGTTTTATTATAATGGTTTGTTGGAAAGTGGTTTTCAAAAAAAGGTTGGTTTTATTGAAATGACGTGTTATTATGGTTTTCAATAAAAGTATGAGTTTTATTAAAATGATTGAATTGGATTGGAAATGGTTATATTGGAATGTGGTTGGCTTAAGTGTTTAACCATGGATGGAATGGGATAGATAATGGTCATGAACATACCAATATTAAAGGGGATGGGTTATCGATGTGAAGTTCCACCATAAATGGAAACTCCAAGCTTGTGTGGTTGTGTGAGTGGTTTTGTGCGTGGGTGTGTGAATCTTTGTTATAAGGAATGGGAAATGATAATTAAATTCCTGAAATGGTTGGAATGAATTGTTTGGTTGATTTCCTTGGATTTTTTTTTATTTCAGAAAACTGGTTTGGTGTGGAATTGTTCATCTTTGGTATAAGTTATTGAACTATTTTAAATGTTATTTTTATATATATATTTTTATATAAATGTGATAAATTGTTCTATCCTAGTGGAGTGAGTAGATAATTAATTTTGGGAAAACCAAATTAGTTTCATTTACTCACCCCTTCTTTGGAACATTGGTGATTTTGAAGATTTTTTTATTAGAACATAGTTTGGTAAAACATCACACTTATTTAGTGGTGCTTCGTGATATTTTGATGGTGTTGTGGAGTTGGATCATGGGGAATGTTTGGAGCTTAGAGTCAAGTCTTGGAGCCTTTGAGTTTTATTGATCTTGTATCCCACTATGTACTTTGATATTTGTTATGTTCCACTGTGGTACCTTTTTGTATTTGTTTTTGATATCAATACTATTACTTGAGTAGTTTACATTGCTATCATAAAAAATGTAGTGGTTTTTTAGTTATGGTATATTTGGTTGAGTTTTTTTATTTTCAAAGGGAAAATCATCCCCCATATGTTAATGATGCCCTTGGAATTTGTTGGCTGCCTTTGAAATATTGGGTATGTCTCTTAAGGCCTTGTAATTTCATTACTCCTTCTAAATCCAATGAGGAGGGGCAAGATGAGACAGTTTGTAATGCCCCAACCCTAGTTAGCCAGAGTCGGTGCATTATTTTAATACATTGGCATGATTACAAGGAATCAAGTCCCGAAGGACTGATCAGTTTAGCAGTATTTGAAAATAGATTACATACATGAATGTTACATTACACTTTATAACATACAAAAAACATAAATAATCCTTTATGAATGCCATTATTACATTTTCTTAACCTTGCATATCAATCAAAATACACTTCTTGGAATCCTAGGAAAAATAAAACATAGAAAGGGGTGAGCTGAAATGCTCAGTAAGGGTAAGCAATACAGCGGAAACTTTCATAAATAAGCATAAACATTTAAGGAAATGTATAATTAAAACAAAAGCCTTTTAAACATGAACTTCAACATAATATGGAAAACATAAAATGAAATAATTCCATTTACTTATTCACATGGTTATTCTACTAGTCAAATAATCAAATGCAATATCACTAACCACTTTCATAATGATGGAATTCATAATGCCAGACTATCATAACCATGTAGCCAAGGCCTGGTGCCAAGACTACAAATAAGATTGTGTCATGGTCTCGTGCCAAGACATTAGTTTGTCTCATGAGACCTACTGATGCATCAAGGAGCTATATCGGGCTCACCCTTCACTTACTAAGTCCAATGCATTCCTCATATGAATAGGTTTAAACATAACATAAACATTCGTATTAAAACCATCATACGAAATGTCAATACTTTCTCTATAAACCATGAATGGTATAAAAATAACACATCCATAGTCAAACATATCACAAAACCTTCAACACAATATGGAATATTTGTATCATGATAAATGAACTTCAAAACAAGTTTAAAATCCATTAAATAATTTTGGCATAGATGAAAATGATTTGTAAAACTCTTTGAGAGAAATACCCCTTTTTCATGAAAACAATTAAAAGTCACACAATTTAGAAAATAAGTCATTAAAAACATTTCTGAATCAAGGTGTCCCATACCACGTTGAAACTTTTGAAAGGAATTAACATTTTAAAAAACATTCATGTCCATATAAATAAATCCTTAAAAACCATTTTGAAGACATGGACATTAAAGAGAAAGATTTAGAAGAATAAATATTTAAAACATTTGAAATGATGTTTTAGTAAAAATTCCCTAAAATAATTCCTTTGAAAACTCTTTCATAAAACATGGACATGGATAATAAATATGTCCCAGTGGATGCTTACGTAAAAACAACCTCGGATAATAAAGAGATTGTGAAATTAACCCTTTCCAATTTGGTAACTTACGAAACATATACCACATTAAAGAGGTATCATACAATGAATATTTAAATACACATAAATTAAAGTGTATTACACAAATAATACAATTATAGGCAGTATATACACCACACAAAAGGTAATAGTGGCAATATGGCATGAATCTCACAGGAATAAGGAGTGAGATGAAAACCCCTTACCTTGCACTTTGCTTTAGTCGAGGGTACGTTTAACCTCCTATACAAAGATCGTAGTATGTTATTAAGTTATAACAGAACCATATTAATATTTATGATATCATACATGATTTATTTATGACTTTATACTACCCATTTAATAATAATTTCCATGTTAAATTTACATTTCGGGTAATAATTGTTTTCTTTATTGTACATGTTTTAACTTGTTAATCTTGATTGTATCACTTAGATCATGATTTAAATACTTATAGAATATAAAACATGATAAATATATCATATTTATTTATAATGTAAATATGTACAATAGAAATATATATATGAAATGGAAAACACTGTTTATGGAGACAGTTTTCTGTACGTACGAATAAACGTTGTTTCTATTTTCATATAGTATTTGACGGAAGTAAGTGAATAAGATATATGTAAGTACATAAATTCTTATATATATAAATATATATATCTCTAGTAGAATTATTATTTCATATATTACATACTTATTAGTAATATATATTTTTATAATCATCGATGAATGGTGAACTTGGAAATGAATCTTATCGCGTCGTGGAGACGGTAATCCGTACGTACGCACGAGCAAAAATATCATTATTTTGATATTAAAATAATATCTAATTGGATGGTATATCAAATATATAGAATCATTATCATGTTATATTTATTATTTACATTAATTATATATTATTATAATAACCATCTAAATAATAATATATTGAATAACAATTACACCACAACGTGGAGACGGTAGGTTGTACATACGCACGTATGGTGACATGTCATTCAAGGGATGGATAGAATAATGATTTTTTTGTTCCATAATTATAATAACATCACAGTATATAGAAGATACTGGAGTTATTATTTTATAATGGAAATAACATGGAACGAAGAAGTTGAAGAAGAAAGGAACTTTAAAGAGGTTGGTGAAGACGTTACCTCTTCTTCGGGTTCTTTCTTTTGATTTGATCAAAATGGATCCTTAGGTTGGCTTTATGATCAAACTAAGGCCTCTTGGATGAATTTAGGGAAGTTGAGAGAGTATTTGGGAAGGATTTGGCTGAACCAAAAAGCTTTTAAGGTGTGAATAATTGGTTAGAAGTTGGGTCCTTTTATAAGGGGGAGGAGGGGCTCTTTAGGAAAAACTTAAAATATTAATTTATAATAAATTAATATTCGGTTTATAATGGCTCAAAAGTGTATTATTAAAAGTATAAGGTGGGTATGGGTCTAAATATTTTCAACCAATAGATTTTATATAGGTTTGGGTCATTATATTAACCTTATCTTTTAGTTTTAACTCTTAGTTAATTAGATTGACATTTACCATGTCACTTTGTATTTTTATATTATATAGTTAATAAATTTACTATATAAATCCAAGAGACCCAAACGTGTTCCATAAATGATACAAAAATAATGATATAATTCCTTCTTTCGAACCTTATATTTTTAGGAATAGAATATAAATTAATAATATAATATTTCTTTTAAAAACACATTTATATCAATTTTGACACTACTCAATAATTTATTTGTTAAAGTCTTAAAAACTTTATTAATTCAAATAAAATATCTTTAACCAATAATAAAATGGAATATTAACCAATAAAATTTGTTTATGTCCTCAAAAATTTAAAATTATATTTATTTTAACATTTATAATACCAATTATATGATTCTTTCATTAATAAGGAAAATACTCCATCATTATTGTGTCTTATATATTTTTAATTTTTCAATGTCTAAAAATTATATATAAAATACAATTATGTAGGAAATATTTTTATCTTTATAATGAATATTTATAATCTAAAATATAACATATATAACCCTATGTAAAAATTGTTTTTCTAAAAGATATAAGCTTATGTCATTTTTGTATTTACTTTATCTTAATTAAAATAAAGTGTCCCTATCACCTACAAGTGGATCCATGGGGTCCCAAAAATTGACCCAAAGATGCCCATGGTAGTAAATGTATCTACCAATAAGGTTAGAACTCATTTTAGGGTAATTTATTATTATTATAATATTATTTTTTAACCCTTATTTACCGGATTTACCCTTTAACCATGGTAAATAAAATATTTACCGAAGTAATTATTCAAAATGTCTAAAAATAAAAGTTACCTATTTAAACAATTTGTACATCCTGATTCCAAATATGGAATCCATTTTTCAAAATTCAAAATACATAATTGGAAGAAATTAATTTAAAATTACTTCCCTCTATCAAAACAAAAAGCGTGTTTTTAAGATATAATAACTATCAAAAGATTGACACTTGTTTATGTTCGGTTTAATTGTGAAATTATGTACGGTGACCAAAATTGTATTAAAATTTAAAAATATATTCTAAATATACTTTAAAACCACTGAAATTCATAATTTATCACTATTAATTATTTTGATTAAAAAAGTTGTTTTTAATTAAAATTTAGTAATTTTCACTATTCATCAAAATATAAAAGTTATCTGAAAAGTACCAAAATTTCACCCTAGGAAAAATTCGATATTCCAAATCCAAAAATGAAGTCCACTTTGAGAGATAAAATTTATAAAATTTCAAAAAGTAGGTATTACTATTCATAACAGTTAGTTTGATTAGTTGTGGTGTGTGTTAGAACTCGAAGTTGCGTACAACACACGCTACTGTTTTAGTCAAAGAGAAGCGTACCATTGAAGATTAGGGTGTTTCATTGTAAATTTTGATGTCCAAATTCTAAAAAATAAATTTATTTTGTCAAATTGAATATATAAAAGTTTAAAATATTTTATTTAAAAAGGGTTCACTATTAAAAGTTGGTAAAAGTTCATTTTTGAAAAATACTTCTTTTATCTTAAAAAAATGAATTTGTTCTTACATTATGTCTAAGAAACTCATAATATGGATTCTAAAATTATAAGGATTATATAAAGTTAAAAATTTAGTTAATACTATTCATAACCTCTTTTGAATGGCTTGTTTGGTAAGTCATGGTGCGCTTGAACTGGATTTTGCGTGTAGTGAAAGTTATTGAATTATTTTGAAGAAGTAACACATTATGAAATCTTAGGGTGTTACACAGTGGATTCCCGTTATTGAGTAGTTTTGTGTATTCACAAAAATTCTACTCCTCACTAATAAAAGGGAAACACATATCCTTTTTTATTCACACTTAAAAGGAATTTTTGTTTAGAAAATAACTTCCCAATCTATTTCTTAATTCCATTATCACTTAACATATGGATTTATTTTATTAAAAAACCCTCCTAGGAATTTTTTTAGTGCAGACCCAAAGAGGGTGTCTGAAGAAGATATATAATTCTTAACCATGAGTTTTCATTTTATTTCTTACTAAACCTCATTTATAACATTTTAAATAATTATGATATAATAACATCAATATAAAACATATAAGGATATGTTATTATATAAATTAAATAACCTACATCCATCTCCTCTTCCATCAAATGGGAAACAAATCCATCATTCATGTGTGCGATAGACTACTGTCTCACAAACCGATGTAATTTGTTTTCCATCATCATATCTCATGAATATTTATGATGATGTATTTAATGTTTATATATGATATTAATGACATATTTATCATTCTGTAAAATTAATATATCATATATCTTCTTATCTTTTAATTCATAGAAAAATGACAATGTCGTTCGTCCGTAAGTGTGGATTAACAACTCTATGAAGTGATGTGATTTGTTATTCATTACTACATCACAATGATGGTATATATAAGTGTATTTTGAGAAATAATATGATATTTATGATATAATTATCCTTCTGGAGAGAAAAAATAATTATTACCTTCTTTTTTATCACGATCATTGACAAATGGAAACATTACTCATGTGTATGTACGACCTTCCATTTCCATGATCATAACATAGTTCACTTTTCATTGCCATCATTCATGATTTGTTTTAAAAAGTATAATTAATGAATAAAAATGATAATTATTTCATTGTTATTATTTCATAGATTATATAATAATGATCTGTTTTACCTTATTCATCCTATTGAATTCATTTTGGCTATAAGAGATGAATATCATCAAAACATTTGACAGGAAATTTATTGATAATTGAATATGACATGGTAACAGATAAAATAAAAGTTATAATAAACTTATAAAATTTCTCTTAAGAAATTAAATAATTAAAATTATTTTATTATTCATGAAGATATGAAATGAATGTGATGAGTTGGACTGGAGGTAAGGTATCTCTCCAAACCCCTATTTAATTTGGGTTATGACCATTATATTTCAAATCCACTTTATCTCTCTTTTTAATGTTATGTAATGCATATAAATTTTGTATATAAATCTCTCACTTATAAAAATATCTTATTCTCCCTTCAATTGATTGTGTAATACATTCATTATTATCATTTATCAAATTCATTCCTTAAGAAATCACTTTTGATTATGATACGAGGCAAGATTATATAACCCATTTTCTTTCCTTGGGAAATTATTATATTTATAACTTATGATTGATTTCATTTTTTTGGAACACATAATCAAGAACATATTATGATGGTTGTGCCTATATGGAACTATAATGAATTTGGTAAATCTTTTTTCTCATGAGACATTATGTATGGATTTATGGAGTAAACCTAATCCACTATAAGACTCAATCCACCACGGGATGTTGAATTAGAAGTTAGACTTGACTTATTTTTATGTCTTCTTTTTTGTTTCAGCCACATTTCATATATTTCTATGATCTTATGATACCATGTTCCTTATGTTATGATCCCATGTGATTACTCATTTTCCTTCTCTTTCATGATATCATGCTATATCTCTGACTCACATACTTGGTTTTCCTTACCATGTTTATTCCCTCACTGGGGTTCTTATTTGACCCCTTTTGTCTTGTATTCACCAAGATATCAACTATAATTTTATAAAATTAAAGGGATTTTGGAGCTCATTATGTATATTAAAACAATGTTTTTTTTATTTTAGCCACACTTTGATGTAGTATAAAGCTATTCTTCCAAAGACACTTGGACTTTTTATACTTGTTTTCTATTGATGAATATTTATGTTTAAAATCATGAAATAATATGTATAAAAAGGCATGAGTCATTATATGTATTTTAATTTGAGGTTGGAAAAGGAAATGCACTATAATTATGTGGTGAGGTTTATTTCAGCTAGGTTTGGGTAGCTAGTGGTGAAATAGTGGGATATTTCTCACTTATTACATGGAGTTGTTGTTTCGTGTTTTGGATGTCGTTTTTGTTGTTGGAAATATACCTTGAAGTTTTATCTTAATTACTTTGATTTTTTATTTCTAATATTTTTTCTTTGTTTATTATGACATATTTCCCTTATGGTTTTTCTTTCCACTTGTATATATATATACCATTGTTTCCAATGCTTTCCGTTGGGGCATTCCACCCGAGCTAATTTGAAATTTTCTTTTATGTGCATTGTACCCCACATTCCCACTTTTCAAAGGTGGGTGACATCTATCATCTCTTTGACGATGTATTCTACTTGATTAAAATGGGATAATGGGATGTAGGTTTCGCCTTCAATGGATTCTTCCTCAGAATGGGTTGCCTAGTTTGGGTCTCCATTAAAGATTAAAACATTGTTCATGAAATCCTTCCTAGTTTCATCTCTTTGTGGAAGTCAGTTAATTACAATTATTCTATTAGGATATTCCAATTGGTCTAGTAAGAGATTCCACATTTAGTTAGGGAAGTAGTCATATTGGGTATCATTGGAATATCTAGATGCAGGAACCGTTGTACACCTAAATTCTACCTTACGAGAGGGCTTCTCAAGGGAAAAAAATCCAGAGTCATCCCATGTTGAATGTGGAGAATATTACATCATAGACATGTCTCTGAGGTTTTTCTCAGCTTCTCATGTTTGACATGGGGTATGCTATGAGATTAACATCTAGCAAAGATAGATCAAACTGACCAGAACACTAACATGAGAGGATCGGATGGATACACCCCTACGAGGGATAACCTTGACGGTTTAACAAATGGGGGGGGGGGGGGGTCAAAACAATCAATGAGGATGGAACCGGGATGGCGTGTCCAAAAATAAAAGGTTTCACACTGTGAAGGATGATCAGAACACCAGAAAGGGAGGATCAGGAATATGGGTCCCATAGAGTTGGATGCCAAGGTTTACCATTGCCTTGGATTGGACCTTAGAGAGGATTCCTACATACCCTATGTAGAATATAGCGATCAAACCCCACATAGTTTTAAGGGGGGATGAATTGGGGTGTACTCAAAGGAAAACAACCCAGATACATGCTGGAGATTACGCATGGTTAGCTACCCAGGTTCCACTAGAAGTATCAATTAGATTGATGGGGATTATGCATGACCAGATTCCCATATGGATGGATTGAGTTCACTGGGATATGGAGGCTCAGGTAAAATCATGATTTATGATGGATTCTTTGATGAAGTTGATGAGATTAATGGGATGGAACCGATGTAAAGATGATGGTAGTGTTGGGATTGAACCTCAAGGAGGATTTCTATGCATACCAGTGGATGGGAATCAATGTCCATGTAGTTCAATGGGGAAATGAGGAACCTGATGAGGCTATCCATGAGAATGGAATGAATGGATAGGGACACAAAAGGAAGTATAACCTCCAGGTTAGGGAATGCTATTCTTAATACATGAAGGCTCAAAGGAATGTCCATGATGAGAAATGTGTGGTGGGATTGAAACTCAGGGATGCTTCCTGCATATCCCAGTGGTTGGGAATCAATGTCCATGTAGTTTAAGGGGATAGGGGCCTCGAATTGGGGCATATGAAAAGGAAAGGGACCTAGAGACATGATGAGGCTTAATCATGGTTAAAATCCCATCGTAAAAGGGACACTCTTGGTTAGAGGAGTATGGTGAATTCTGGGGTTTTTGTATGGTTATTAGCCTACTTGGATAACAACACCTCAAAGATTCAGATCCAGGAGAGGCATCCCAAAAAGGGAATGTCTCACATTAGTAGGGTACATCCTTTAGGAGGGAGTACCGGAGTATACCATAGGTTGGGGTTAGGCCATAGAGAGTTTTCCTACGTATCCCAGTAGCTGGGAATCAAAACCCGTTTAGTTTGAAAGGTCTTACACTTTAAAGTCCTTTGGGATGAAGGTGAACAAATGTGAAATGCATAGAACAATTAGATTATGGGGAGTGAGGGTCTTTAACCTCGTATAGTCTTCTTACATACCCTATTTAGAAGAGAAGGATCAAAGTCCACATAGTTTAGGAATATGCAGTTTAACGTCATGAGGGATGAGAGTAATGGGACTTACACATGGTTAACGACCCGGTGGGATGTCATGGTCGCTGCTTTCACTGATCCCACATGAGTCATGGTCAGTGTGGGAAACAAGAGGTCGCAGCAGACCTAATGATCGTGTCATGAAAGGTGTGGCCACAAGGGATGGTGTTGGGATTATGCATGGTTATCTATCCAGGGATATGGAGATTGGGACTTACTCTAGAAGGGAATCCTGAGAAGTGGGTCAAGGATTAAATGGAGAATGACCAAGGCACACATGGATACAAATGATAATGGGAGAGAGAAAGAGGGAGATCTCTATTGCTCATTCCCCTTTGAAATATCTCTGGCCTTCCACACATGTGGAAAATCACAGTTTAAGGTCATGTGTTAGGGATGAGGTGCTTGGAAGTTTAATGTCCTAAATCTCAGATGAGGATGACTCAATCCTCACCATTTGGAATTATATAACTTGTACCAACCCACACTTGGGGGAAGGAAGGTATAAAAGAAATTCCAATAAACAATGGGGTGGATAAGTGGTCACTCGAGGGGCTCATGTCAGTTTTTCTATGCGAAGAAGCATAAGGAAGAGCCACACTATATGAAACACCACTTGAGGAATAATGAAATCATATCACAAAAGCCTAGAGGGACATGTAAGAAAGAGGTTTTCAAGGAAAGAGGATCAATAGGAAGGGATTCATGAAGTAATGGTGCTTCATGGAGGAAGGGTGCTTTGCGGAGGAAGAGTGCTTTACGAAGGAATGAAGCTTCACAAAGGAAATGTGATTCACAGAGGAAGGTTACTTTGAAAATGAATGTGGCTATGTGATAGAATGGAGCTCTGTGAAGGAAGGTTTCTTCATAAAGTAATGGGGATTCGTGTAGGGAGGACTCTAGTAGAGAAGAGATTCACCTTAAAAAAGATATTTTTATTTGTAGAGTTCTCTATAAAGGCTTAATGTTTCATAGAGCCTCAATCAACCTGAAGGGGATCCATCCTTTAAAAAGGGAAGAGGACTTTGGAAAGGAAATCCCTACCATATGCAGGGGATATTAAGAAAAAAAGGAGGTATAACTCGCAATTCTCAAGTACCTTGTGCGATCCATAGTCAGGTTCGAGAAGAGATTCACAAAACTGAAGCAGGGAAGGTGAAGGTTGGAGTAAAAATCGTTTGGAGGGTGGGTGAGCCTTCTATTTATAGGTAGTAGAGGTCGGCAACATTCGTGGGCATGTGAAGAAAAGTGACACCATGAAAGATATATGTTGGAAGTTAGATCCACAAATGAAATGGGATGCCACAGATGAGATACATTCGTAGTTGGATCATGAAGGAAAAGTGACTCTATAGAGGAGATACATTCATGGTAGATTGCGAAGTAAAACTAACATCATGGAGGAGATAATTTCATTATAGATTATGAAGGGAAAGGGGTGCCATAGAGGAGACATGTTTGTGGCAGATAATGAAAAAAAATGATGTCGCGGAGGAGATATGCTCACGAAGAATCATGAAGGAAAAAGGGAGTTGTGGAGGAGAAACATTCTTGGTGGATTACGAAGGAAAAGTGAAACTGTAGAGGAGATACATTCATGGAGGATCACTAAGGTAAAGTGATACCATGGAGGAGATATGTTCATAGTGGATCGTGAAAGAAAATTGACACCGTCGAGGAGATACGTTCATAGCTGATCACGAAGGAAAAGTGATTCTAAGGAGGAGATACATTCATGGTCATTTTGGTGAGGTATCTCCATGGAGTGGATTCAAAAAACATACCCATTTTGATGATTCTTGATATATTCTAAGGACATTATAGTCCTCATTAGCTTAGAACTAGCCATAACTTTGTTCATGGCTTCGAGGGAATGATTTTTGGCACCAAGAAATGACACCCCTCAGAATGGGATCTGAGGGAAGGGAGGGTCAGAATTTGAGGGTAAGCCATCAAAAATAGTCATGGGATTGCGAAGCAGGATTGTGAAGGATGTAGGGTGAGATGTGCCGTGAAGAACTATTGGACGAAGGCCACCGCGAAGTGCGGGTGAGGATCTCCCTGCAGGGTGAGCCATAGGTCACCTATAAATAGGGCCAGATTTCTATTTTTTCCATACCTAGACCTCCGTGAATAGCTACACTGATGGTCGGTTTTGTGAAGAGATCCTTCCCAAAAATGTGACTATGTGAACCAGGTTCTATGGTCTGGTGCTCAACGAATGATATTTAGTGATCTGGTACATCGAACCACTGCTTCTTGGTGATGCAGCCCAAGGTGAAGGTTGCTTTGTAGGATACTCCTATGTGAACGGTCTCTGTGAACCATCTCTACGAACCATCTATGAGAACCACCTCTATAAAAAATCATAAGAAATTTCCTAAGTCTCTGGATGATGGATGCTCAAGAGGTTTCTTGGGAACTTCATGGTGACACTATTTGGAGAGAAGAAATGAAAATCAACATTCAAATAGGAGAGTATGTTCAGAGTATTTCCTACCACGAATCATTGACGACACTACTTTCAAATTCTCTGAAGGACTACCTCCTATGAAATAGACTTATTCTATATGACTTTGGATTGTTGGATGACATTTACATTATGGAGGAATGCATAGATGAGCCAGCCTACTAGTTCAAGAGAACACCAAGATAATATTAGTGGCATGGGGTTGTGGATGGCCATTCCAGGAAGCATAATACCCCTGCCATAGTGCACTGCCTCTACAATAATGTCTGCAATATTGATTTTAAGGAGTTGGTAGAAGAGAATTCCCCAACTTAGAACAAAAATATTATTCAATAATGGACTAGAAATCTAGAAAAGGGGTGGATAAATAGCTGGGATCTGTGATAGGGCGGTAAATTCATAGATGAGTGGTCCTGGGCCTACTAGGAGTGTGCATCCTGCATTGAGTTCAAGAATGAACTAAGGTGAGTGGGACCATTCGAAGTAGTATGGGATTCCCAATTCCATGTTTCTCAACCGAAGGAGATCATATTATAACTGCTAAGTTGGTGTTTTCTGAATACCAACACTTTCCACGTGCGTCATAGGGAGGTTGGTATCAACCAATGGGATCTTCATCAGATCTCTAACCTTCCAATTATGGAAGGGATGTATGAAAAGATCATCCCAAATATGAATGCATGAAAGGTTGCAGAATAGATGTTGCCTTTGGAAAAGGCATTGATGAACCTATTGTCAGGCACAAATGATGTCAAGAAGAACACAAGGGATGTCCGCTTCAAATAGTGGTTTAGCTACTTTATGAACTTTCAATATAAGGGAGTAGTTGTGATAAGGAAACTACTAACAAGGCCCCCACCTGCTTGAGGGGATCTTAATAAGTCAAGAACGATTCTTACTAGTGGATACTTGTTGATAGATAGTGGAAACTATGGGGCTACAATATCAAGGATGCCCATCTGCCAATAGTCAGGCTAGCCGAATTCATCTTAGAAATGATCTATGGATGGATGCTACTGGTGAGGGACACACACATGGGGACATGACTAAGCGCATTTATCATGGTGGCATAGTTGGCCTTTAGAATATACATCAAACTGGGCATCTCGATGCTAGAGAAGATATATTATCTACTTCGGCACATTAGTGAAGGGAAGAGTCTGTTGTGAGTGTGTGGGCCATTCCATTTCCTATATAGCTAGACCGATGCACACATGGTAGGCTTCTAATACCATAATACCATTGTTTCAACTGTGATACACTATCGACTGACAATTATGAATATTGCGGGAGCTACCTACTCAAGCTAGATATGAAGTTTATTCTGAATAAGGTTGTGTAATCTAACCAATTTACCTTCCACCCATTCCCATTGACAACCAGAGAATACACTGATGATGCAATAGACACCATAGAAAAGAAGTTGTATCTTCTATCCTTCCGCGGTGGTGTGTTGGTAGCGTAGGTGGACTTTGAACCCATATGCATACAATATACTCCATACCAGTTCACAAGACAACTCATATGTATGTAGAGGTTGACTACGAAGGTGTATTTGGGGGTGCATCATGAGAACCACCCATATGTGATGAGACAACCATGGTTGATGTTCACACAAGGGGATAGAAATATGTGGAATGAGATACCACCACCTACTAATTCATTCTGATTAATTCATGAATATGCACTGAGCTGGTCAACTAATTACTCAAGTGAGAAGTCAAAAAATCCAACAATCTGAGCTAGTAAAGTAGTGATCGTCACACCTCAAAGTCAGGGTTGAGACATAGTGGGAGGACATCACAATAGTGGTGCTGACATAGGTCATGGTGATGATTCTATAGAATTAAGTTTATTAGGCCACAGACTAGTTTCGGTTAAAGGTGAATAAAAGGAGGTGATAGTTCCAAACCCAGTTGTTCTGATCGGGATGGCCCAAGAAATTGGGGAATCATTGAGGAGATTCTATAAGATGCCTACTCAGGTTTCAGGGAAGTAGGTGAATCAAGTGGTGATTTCCCCTAAAGATGTTTATCCGAATGCCTGTAAAGACTAGAAATTCTGTAAACATTTCCTCAACCTGACAACATTTGGGAAAACCTAAAAAAAGGGATATATTTGAGGGAAACCAGATTTGGAAAAGATGGCTTCAATATGGAACCTACTATGGAAAGAAGGTATGTATAAGAAATAGAGGAATTAGGGTATACCCAAGGCACTACGTGGCCACTGACACGACGTGTGAGGGTGCTATTGGGAAAAAATTCCCCTCCAATGCTGTCAGTTTCTCAATTAGAAGAGAGCTAACCCATTCCCGAAAACTAGGATAGTTCTTGGTTGGAAGAGGTCGATGCGGAGGACATTCATAAGGGTGACAAGGAAGTGTCCTCCAAGGGAGGCTCTCTAGAAAAGGCCAAATCATGGAATTAGAGGGCACTTCTCCTGGATGATTTTTTGTAACTCTTGAAGTAAGATCTAACTCCTCTCTTTTTCCATTATCTTTATAAATTTATCTTAGTCCCTCAAACACCATCTACTTATGTTGGAGGAAATTGTGCAGAGCCTTCTTACTTTCTGGGATAAGGACGTGACACCGGGTGTGTAGGACTAGGCACTTGGACTTTCATCAAGAGAAAAAATAGCTACATAATCCAACAATACTGGAGAGGAAAGGGAATCATCTTCGGAACCTTCAGAGCCTTCCATAATATATGGGGGACCGTGCTATGGAATTAAAATGCTGACAAGAAATAGGTGAGACCAAGAGTTTGACCATCATAAGTCTCCCTCTTATTGTTGCTACACCTTTCATTTTGTTCAATCAAAATTTCCGACACAACCCTTATCTAAATAGTTCTTAGAATGGTTGGTGCCCTAATGGTAAGGATGGCTAGACGACCCAAGGATCCTTTACTGAGATGGGAGATGGTCTATACAAAATTAAGTAATCAAGATGGATAATATATAGTTCCTGGTGAGTGATCGATCATGATGGATGGTGAATCCATTGGTGGGGTAGAGGCTTGAGCTAGTCAGGCTAACATCATCAAGGTACAATCAAGTGATGAGGACCTAATCGAAAACCTGGAGCCCAATTTTTCAGATGCAATTCCTGAGGAAGATCCTGTTTCTGAACTCCTAGACACATTTCTGGAGTATTAATCAGATGATCCCTTGGAACTGAATGAATCTAATTCTGATGTAGTTGAGGATAGTCAGAAGTCTTGGTGCTGAGCATGGAAGCTAATCAAGCACTTCCTCAATGAAGTTAAAGAAGTTGAGTTGATAGGCTGAATGTGATCACTTCAGAGATGGCTATGAGATCTGTGCCCTGGAGGGGTTGATGCACAACTTCTACACACGTTGGTATGAGACTACCCTACCGAGAAGATGCAGGTGACTAGTCAACAAATGGATGCTGAGTGGTACTGAAATAATTCCAGAAATATCCAAAAACACCAAGAGTTTGAGCAAGTTATCTAAAAAATGTATGTGCAGATGAGATAGAATTTAAAATTCATCACAAAGAAAGTGGGGCTCAATGACTGACTAAAGGCCCAACTAGCGGAGGCCCATGATAAATTAGCAGAGGTGAACCCTCAAGTGATATAAATTCAAGCAGAATGGGACTGAATATAGATCAGAGATGAATAGCTTCAATCTTTTACCATTGATGAGGAGGAAGATCTTGAGAAATTACAATAAACCCTAGAAGCTACACACAAGAGAGTGGGGGAAGTAAAGCATTCCATTGAGGGAGTAGATCTGTAAGGGTCATGTTTTGAACATTGTGAGACATAATTTCCTCATAAATAGGCCCATTTAAACTATGTGCATGGACATATTTCATGTTTTTTTATTACAACATCTCATTTATATTTTGAGAACAACTAATGGTCAATCCCTAAGCTCATGTAGGTCATTCCCCATGTGAGAATTAAGGGATGAACACATAACCGCACACTTCAGATGAGAGTATCTATTAATGTAAAGACCCGTAAAATTCAAGGAAGATTTTTTCTTAATTTTCTTTGGGATTTTACAAGAACGCAGTCTCTGATGGCACTTGATTCCGAGGCCCGGTGTGCCCGAAATTTTTATCTGAAGTTTAGCTCGGGTACGTTCAGTGAACGAACGAGCGGGAATTTATAACTCTTGAACTGGTGCTTGGAATCGAATTCCAAGGGAACCGATGGAATCGCAATGCCGGTATTTTCTTTGGAACACCTTTTCCAGAGTTGTGTTTACACGAGAGAAGTTGTTAAATTTTTTTTGTGGAAGGTAAAATAAAATTAAGCATCAATTTTATTTTTCTCTAAGTGGTTTAAAGCTTTGGGTGTAAGTTGGGGAAAACCACCCAACTTCCATTTAGAGGTTATGAGGGTGGTAGGGCCCACACAAACCCTGCCCCTTCACCTCCCCTAACCTTCCATAACCCTTCATTTAATTTGACAACTTCAGTTATCTAATTGTGTGGATTAAATTCAACTTTTGAATTTCAAACTTAAGTTGTGTTAATAAAATAAGTGAGGTACTTATTTTATTTTGGGTTGGAGGATTATTGCTTGTGAGATTTGGGAGAAAATCCAACGGTGGCTTGAAGATCTTCATCTTCTTCATCGAAGAACACGAAGAACGCGAAGAATGTGAAGAATGACAGATTCCTTAGAGGTCAACGTCTCCTTCCGCGACGTCTCCTTCCGCGATGTCTCCTTCCGTGATAGTTATTTCTGCAACGAACCTCCGTTCAAGCTACGCACGAGGTAGGGGTTTATTTTTTTTTTGTTCGTGATTACTACCTTGATGTTCTTCGTGAATTATGACCATTTTCTATAGATTAACGAGAGGGTTCCATACCGCACAAACACGACCGACCCTCATCCCTTATCTATGTAATTATTTCTAAAGTGGATTGGAATGGGAATGGAGCGGTGCCGTCGCACCGCGCAGGATCATGTGGCAAGGAATGTGTGGCACCGTCGCGCCCCACCGTGAAATCGAACAAGGTCGCGACGCCGTCGCACCGCGTCGGAGTAACCTGAAGACACCGCGGCTGGAGCGGGGCCAAGACGGAGGGGCACGATGCCATCGCACCGCGCCAGACAAACCAAGGCCGCGGCCGGTTCCGGACCGCCGGCGTCAGAGTATGGAGGACCAGCTGTCGCCGGTCCGTGGCGGCAGAAGCTGACCGACCAGAGTGGGCCGGCTGGTCAAGGAGAAGTCGGGGGTTACAAAACCCCGATGGGCAGCTCAAGCGACCCCCCATTATGGGGGCCGCGGTTACAAAAGATAGGGGGAAGGCGCCCCCCCTCAAACGGCTCGGCCGTATGGCCGAGCTGCTGGCCAGTGCGCCCAGTGCACCACGCCCAGGCCAGGCCACGCCCAGGACGGGCCGGGCTAGGACGTGCCCAAGCGGGCCGGACCCGGAACTGGTTTGGGTCGACCTGGTTCAGGCCAACCTTGGGGGTATCGGGCCGGGTCGGACCGGGCCTGAACCCCTTAATACTGAACCTCTTCCGGTCGGTCGCCCATAACTTGAACTACGGGACTCCGATCAACGCACTGTCAGTTGCGATGCGATCCTTGGATCGAGAATTTCATTTCGGTATATCACACTCAAGGTTTTAGAGTGATTTGGGTTCATCCAGGTTGGTTCATACACGAAACTAACCGGGCCCTCGGAGCGGAAACACTCATAACTTGAGCTCCGGACGTCCGATTGACGTGCCGTCGACTTTGATGGATTCCTCTTAGTAAGACAAATCTTTTGGCTTACTCTGCCTGAGGTTTGGACGCAGGTGGAGAACAGTCGGGTTGGTTTTGACAGAAAAACCAACTGGGCCCCTGGGACGAAAAAACTAATATCTCTCAGACCGGGCGTCCGATTGACGCGCCATTTGCGACGTTGAGTTCCTGTTGAGGATACAGAACTTTTGGATACATCAACTCTGGACTATTTGTCAGTTGATGTATCAGCCTCTCGGGTCGTGGATCAGACCCTCCCGAACGAGCTTGCTGTGTGCGGGAACCCTAGTACTGGCTGCGACTGTGACGACGATGACTGTACAGAGATCCTCAGTGGATTCGACGACAATGACTACAACACTCAGCGATCCTACGTGGATCAGTGCTGCATATCCTGTGTGGGTCCGATCCAGTGTGGGTCAGTGCTCAGCGGTTCTGTGTGAGCCAGCGCCTACATATCCTGTGTGGGTCCGATCCTGTGTGGGTTTTTGCAGGGGTTAGTTACCTATAGATCCTTTGCGGGTCATTACGGGGGTTAGTTACCTATCGATATTTTGTGGGTCATTGCGGGGGTTAGTACCTATCAATCCTTTGTGCACTGCACGAGTTTCAGCGCCAGCGACCGCCCAGGTTCCACGTGGAGACGAACCCCCAGGCAGCTGAGGACTGGCTGGATGCAGTGGTACGGGTTTTCAGGTTAGTGAAGACACCACCAGACCTCATGGTGATCCTCGCAGCGAGCCTACTGCACACGGCAGCGGGCCGATGGTGGAGCTTGATGATCCAGGTGCACGACAAGGCATCTCTTCTCTGGACAGACTTTGAGAGCCTCTTCCACTCAGAGTTCGTCCCAGCCTCCCTTCATGCGGTACGCATCCAGGAGCTTCTACAGTTGTGGCAGGGTAGCTTGACAGTTCCCCAGTACTCGGTGAGATTTACCGATCTCTCGCGCAACTCGACAGCCATGGTACGAGACCCATTATTCTGGGCCCGGACCTTTGATCAGGGATTGAGGCAGGAGATCAGGGCGTCGCTAATCTCCCTCAGCATTCTGACTCAGGCAGGAGTACTGGAGTGAGCCCTTTTGATCGAGAGCTTCCTTGCTGAGCCTTCATCAGCAACGAGACCTGCCGCGGGGCGGCACGTAGCAGAGACGTCTGTAGCAGGCAGTCGACGGATGACTCATGGGTCTAGGCAGACCAGACCCTCAGGCATACGACCTCAGGAAACTGGCTCAGCAGTGCAGGGCACTCAGCGTGGAGCCAGTATTTTGAGAGGCAGACAATTCTATGCATGCGGCAGGCAGATCCACATGGCTCGTGACTGCCTGACCCTCCATGACGAGGAGCAGCAGACGGTTGAGGGACCACCCATGTAGAGGTAGAGGGTCGACCGTGGTGGTCCGCAGGGAGCAAGCAGACAAGGCAGAGGAGAAGGCCGAGCAGCAGGTGGTGGTCGACGCTTTGAGGCCCTACCACCACCACCAGGAGGTCCACCCCGACCACAGGGAGCTGGTGGGTAGAGACAAGCACAACTCCAGGTAGCGGAGGTCTATGACCACGGTGCGTCTGAGATGATTTGAGGTACTATCTGTGTCTATTCCACCCTTGCTGCAGTTCTTATAGACACAGGAGTGAGTCATTATTTCGTAGCCGCTGCCATTGTTCGGAGCTTGGAGATTCTGACAGAGCCGTTGGCTCGATCCTTACGGCTAGAGACTCCTACGGAAGCAGACTTGATGATTACGCACTGGTGCCGGCAGTGTGAGCTTACTCTAGGACCTGAGAGCTTTGGCTGGGATCTTCTAGTAGCAGTGTCGAGGCCTTACGACGTCATCTTGGGTATGGATTGGTTATCTACAGTCCATGCTCAGATCGACTGTATTAGGCGCAAGGTGCGATGTGTACGCACCGACGGGGGCAGGTTCACCTTCACCGGCAAGAAGGGAGCCTTCGCAGCACAGGATGGACTCTCATAGAGGAGAGGATAGCCCATTACTCATTAGTTGGCTAGCCTCATCCTAGGAGCAGTTGACGTGTGATGTCCTAGTTTTCCTGCAGTGGTGGATCAGTATGCGAACGTCTTCCCCGACGACGTTCCAGGACTACCTCCTCGTAGAGAGGTATACTTTTATATTGACCTGTACCCCGAGGAAACCCCGACATCGACTCCATCATATCGGATGTCCCCCGCTGAGCTTCGAGAGATACAGGTGCAGTTGGAGGACTTGCAGGGCAAGGGATTCATCTGACCCAGTGTTTCACCCTGGGCTTCCCCGATTCTGTTCGCCAAGAAGGCGGACGGGAGCTTGAGAATTTGTGTCAACTATCGTCGCCTGAATCAGGTGATAGTGAGGAACAAGTATCTGCTACCGAGGATTGATGACCTCTTCGATCAGCTCAAGGGAGCATGGTGGTTCTCTAAGATAAACCTCAGGTCAGGCTATCATCAGCTCAGAGTTCGGGACGAGGACGTGAAGAAGACGACCTTCAGGTATCGGTATGGCCACTATGAGTTCTTGGTTATGCCATTCGGCGTAACCAATGATCCAGCAGTGTTCATGGCCCTCCTGAAAAGGATCTTTCAGCCATACCTCGATCGATTTGTCGTGGTCTTCATCGACGACATTTTGATTTACTCGACCACTGAGGAGGAGCACGCCTACCACTTACAGGTTGTACTAGACACACTCCGAGAGCACCGACTTTATGGTAATCTCTCGAAGTGTCAGTTCTGGATACGCGAGGTCCACTTCTTGGGACACGTCATCTCTGAGGCGGGAGTTGCGGTGGATCCTACGAAGATTGAGACAATGCTATCTTGGGAGCCACCCAGGAGCGTGACGGAGGTGCGAAGTTTCTTGGGATTAGCTAGATACTATCAGAGATTTGTGCCAGACTTCTCCAGAGTTGCGACACCACTCTCAGATCAAACGAGGAAGGGGAAAACCTTTGTGTGGTCAGACAGATGTCAGCAGAGCTTCCAGGAACCGAGACAGAGATTGACCAGCGCACCTATCTTGAGGTTGTTGGAGGAGGGAGTAGGGTACGTAGTATACTACGATGCATCAGGGACCGGACTCAGATGTGTCCTGATACAGGAGCGGGAAGGGATCGCCTATGGATCACGTCAGTTGAGGTCGCATGAGCAGAATTACGCTACCCATGACCTGGAGTTAGCTACAGTGGTCTTCGCTCTGCAGATGTGGCGATACTATCTGATGGGTGAGCGCTTTACAGTTTATTCTGACCATCAGAGTCTCAGGTACATATTCTCTTAGAAGGAACTGAATCTGAGATAGAAGTTATATCTTGAGTTCCTCCAGGACTATGACTTTGAGATAGTCTATACTCCTGGGAAGGGGAACGTGGTAGCTGATGCTCTTAGCAGGAGGACAGACATTCAGCTACTTGGGGAGGCGACAGAGCAGCTAGCCGCTTTGCGGATAGAGATGGATCATATTTCCTTCAGTCATTCACAGTCACTCATCCACTACTACAGCGGGTCAGAGAGGCACAGTGTGGGGACGCCGACTGTGAGACACGGCGTACACAGATATCCTCAGGACATGCACCTGATGGTTTCTCCTTAGGAGGATAGCACGATGTCCTTTTCAGAGGATGTACCTTGGTACCAGTTGCTTTATGGGAAGAGGTGCTGAGAGAGTTTCACACTTCTCCCTTGGCGGTACATCCTGGAGTGGCGAAGATTTACCAGGACCTTAGACGACAGCACTGGTGGCTGGGCATAAAGAAGGCTATGGTAGAGTTCGTTTCTCGATGCCTCACCTGCCAGCAGGTGAAGGAAGAGCACCAGGTACTAGCAGGCTTGGTACAACCCTTGGAGGTCCTAGAGTCGAAGTGGGATGGCATATTTATGGACTTCGTGACTGGACTTTCACGCACTTCCAGAGGTCACGACTCCATTTGGGTGATTGTCGACCAACTCACCAAGTCGGCTCACTTCTTATCCATCAGAGAGCAGGGCTCAGTGGAGAGCTTGGGTCATCTCAACGTTCAGGAGATTGTACGGCTCCATGGAGTTCCATCATCTATCGTCTCCGATCGAGATGCTCACTTCACTTCCCGGCATTGGAAGGGGTTCCAGGAGGCGTTTGGGACGAGCTACGTTTGAGCACCGCCTTTCACCCTCAGACGGATGGTCAGACGGAGAGGACCATTCGGACTCTCGAGGACATGCTCCGTGCATGTGTCCTCGACTTTGGTCGCAGCTGGGAGGACCACCTACCCTTGGTGGAGTTCGCGTACAACAACAACTACCACTCCACCATCGGGATGGCACCATACGAGGCGTTGTACGGCCGACCTTGCAGATCTCCTTTATGCTAGAAAGACCCCAGGGAGTCAGCACTTGTGGGACCGAAGATGGTCCAGGCCATGACAGAGAAGGTCCAGATCATCCAGAAGCGGATGAGGATAGCTCAGAGCCGGCAGAAGTCTTATGCTGATAGGAGGCGGAGGCCACTGGAGTTCGAGGATGGCGACAACGTCTTCTTGAGGGTCTCACCTCGTCGTGGATTACAGAGATTTGGCTGAGGCGGAAAGTTGTCTCCACGCTTAATCGGACCATTCCAGGTCCTCAGCACGATTGGTGAGGTGGCTTATCACCTGGCTCTACCACCTCAGTTGTACCGGGTGCACGACGTCTTTCACGTATCTCAGCTGAGGAGATACGTGCACGACCCAACGCATATCATTGACCATGGGGAGATGGAAATTTATGATGGGGCGACTTTTACGGAGGTCCCAATGGAGATCAAGGATTGACTGGAGTAGGTCCTATGTGGACGGTCGATTCCTCTAGTGCGCATCAGATGGAAGCACGTGAATCTCCAGGAGATCACTTGGGAGCGGGAGGCTCAGATGCGTGCTCAGTACCCACTTTTGTTTCCCTAGCTTATCACGTATCTTTACGGGGACATAAAGCCCTGAGGTGGGAGTGATTTAAAGTCCCATAAAATTCAAGGAAATTTTTTTCTTAATCTTCTTTGGGATTTTACAAGAACTCAGTTTCTGACGACACTTGATTCCGAGGCCCGGTGTGCCCGAAATTTCTATCCGAAGCTTAGCTCGGGAACGTTCAGTGAATGAATGAGCGGGAAATTATAACTCTTGAACCGGTGCACGGAATCGAATTCCGAGGGCACCGATAGAATCGCAGTGCCGGTATTTGCTTAGGAACACCTTTTCCGAAGTTGCATTTACACGAGGGAAGTTGTTAAATTTTTTTGTGGAAGGTAAAATAAAATTAAGCATCAATTTTATTTTTCTATAAGTGGTTTAAAGCTTTGGGTGGAAGTTGGGGAAACCACCCAACTTCAATTTTGAGGTTATGAGGGTGGTGGGGCCCACACGAACCCTACCCCTTCACCTCCCCTAACCTTCCATAACCCTTCATTTAATTTGGAAACTTGAGTTATTTAATTGTGTGGATTAAATTCAACTTTTGAATTTCAAATTTATGTTGTGTTAATAAAATAAGTGAGGTACTTATTTTATTTTGGGTTGGAGGCTTGTTGCTTGAGAGCTTTGGGAGACAATCTAAGGGAGGCTTGAGGATCTTTATCTTCTTCGTCGAAGAACACGAAGAACATGGAGAACATGATGAACGCCAAATTCCTCGGAGGTCGACGTCTCCTTCCATGACGTCTCCTTCCGCGACGGTTATTTCCGCAACGAACCTCCGTTCAAGCTACGCATGAGGTAGGGGTTTATTTTTTTTGTTCGTGATTACTACCTTGACGTTCTTCATGAATTATGACCATTTTCTATCGATTAACGAGAGGGGGCCGGACCGCACAAACACGACCGACCCTCCTCCCTTATATATGTTGTTGTTTCTAATGTGGATTGGAACGAGAATGGTGCGGTGCCATTGCACCGCACGGGATCATGCGACAAGGAATGCGCGGCGTCGTTGCGCCGTGCCGTGAAATCGAACAAGGTCGCGACACCGGCACACCGCGTTAGAGAAACCCGAAGACACCGCGGCTGGAGCGGGGCCGCGGCGGAGGGGCGCGGCGCCGTCGCGCCGCGCCGGAAAAACCAAGGCCGCGGCCTGTTCCAGGCCGCGGTGGAGCAGGGAGACCAGCGGCCGGTTCCGGACCGCCGATGTCAGAGCAGGGAGGACTGGCTGTCTCTGGTCCGTGGCGGCAGAAGCCGGCCGGCCAGAGCGGGCCGACCGGTTAAGAAGAAGCCGGGGGTTACAAACCCCCGATGGACAGCTCAAGAGGCCCCCATTATGGGGGCTGAGGTTACAAAAGATAGGGGCAGGCGCCCCCCCTTAAACAGCTCGGCCGTTTGGCCGAGCTCCTGGCGAGCGCGCCCAGCGCGCCGCGCCCAGGCCAGGCCGACTGCCTGGCCGGGCCACGCCCAGGCCGGGCCGGGTCGCTTCGGCCATGCCGGGCCGAGCCATCCGGGCCAGGACGCACCCAAGCGGGCCGGACCTGGACCCGGTTCGGGCCGACCCTGGGGGTATCCGGACGGGTCGGACCGGGCCCGAACCCCTTAATACCGAACCTCTTCCGGTCAGTATCCCATAACTTGATCTATGAGCCTCCGATAGATGCACCGTCAGTTGAGATGCGATCCTTGGATCGAAGCGGTCGTTTCAGTATATCGTACTCAAGGTTTCGGAGTACTTTGTGTTCAGCCGGGTTGGTTCGTACATGAAACCAACCGGGCCCTCGGAGCGGAAACGCTCATAACTTGAGCTCCGGACGTCCGATTGACATGCCATCAACTTTGATGGATTACTCTAAGTGAGAAGGATCTTTTGGCTTAATCCGCCCGAGGTTTGGACGCAGGTGGAGAATGGTTGGGTTGGTTTTGACTTAAAAACCAACCGGGCCCCTGGGACGAAAAAACCAATAACTCTTAGACCGAGCGTCCGATTGACACGCCGTCTGCGACGTTGAGTTCCTGTTGATGATACGGAACTTTTGGGTACATCAAATCTGGACTATGTGTCAGTTGATGTATCAGCCTCTCGGCTCGTGGAGCGGACCCTCCCGAACGAGTTTGCTGTGTGTGGGAACCCTAGTGCTGGCTGTGACTGTGACGACGACGACTGTATAGAGATCCTCAGTGTATTCGACGACGATGACTACAGATCTCAGCGATCCTACATGGATCAGTGCTACCGATCCTGTGTGGGTCCGATCCTGTTTGCGTCAGCGCTCAGCGGTCCTGTGTGAGCCAGCGCCTACAGATCCTGTGTGGGTCCGATCCTGTGTGGGTCTTTGCGGGGGTTAGTTACCTATCGATCCTTTGTGGGTCATTGTGAGGGTTAGTTACCTATCAATCCTTTGTGGGTAATTGCGGGGGTTAGTATCTATCGATCCTTTATGGGTCCGACGGCTTAGATGAATCGGTGGCTACATCTGATCATCTCTATCGTCATACAAAGAAGTATACCTGTGTGAGCTGAATCCTGTTTTGCTTTCCTTTGTGGATTGTGATGTGATATCCTGTGTGGATTACGTTTTGCTTTCCTGTGTGGATTGGGTTGTGTTTTCCTGTGTAGACTGGGTTGTACTTGGGCTCGGAGGTTGGAGCGTACTGGAATTTATGACTTTGGTATATGTATGGGCATATACCTATGCAATGTCGAAATATACTTCGTGATTGTATCATTCCTCTGTGGATTATCCTTTGCGGATTCTGGGAGACCTTCGGGGGTCTAGGGGTCTCTACTGAGTATCTTATACTCACCCCTTCATGGTCTATGCCCGCAACATGTTGTGTTGGTTGCAGACGACGGACAGCGCAGATCGTGGTTGAGGCTTGCGGAGCAGGACAAAACCTGGAGGTGGACCACTGGGCGGGATGTTCTCGGAGCGGACGGCTGGACCCAAGGAGCTATGGAGGCTATCTGTACTCACCCTTCAGGTGGTATTTCCAGAGGACAGCTCAACATTGTGGATTTACTTTTCAGTTGTTGTTTTCCCTTCCAGTTGTACTTTACTTTCAGTTTGGGTTTGTATACCGGCCCACTTACTTTTCCGCACTTACTGTTGTACCCAGTTTTTACTTAGTGCTTACTTCTACTGCTTGCTTTCTCTGTGGTGTTTGTTTACTTTACAAAGGCAATGCCTTCCCTTTTTACTGGGATTTACGCCTTGGTGCTAGTCGCCAGCCCCTCGCCTATGGAAGGTGGGCTTGGGGTAGTCACGACACGGGCCCAGAGGACGGGTCATGATAATTAATCATTGAATACTCCGGGTCACCTATTGCGGACTGACCAACTAGAGAATTTAAGTTTAGAGAAGCTATAACTGGGGAATAAAGTTCCTAAATTATCCAACTTTTGATTCCCAATGTGCGCTAATAAACAAGCAGGACAACACCAAGGTTGTTAGAATCAATCCAAAAAAAGGGGAATGAACAATGTGAATCATGATACCCAAAATTTGGAACACAATGATGGTGGAATGAGGATAGAGGATTACTTTTGACCATATTTAAAACATAGTATCCATATCACCTTATCCTAAAATGGTGACAAACAAACAAGGGACAACTATTGATCGAGTTCAAAATCTTGGGGATGAACTCAAAATGTCATCCTATGTCTTCCATAATGTTTTCCTAAGATAGTATGTGAGTGAAAATGGCATTGGAATAGAATGTTAGGGGGTTCCTTCATACATTAAAGAGGATGAAGATCTAAATAAATGGAATGCAAAGAATGGAGATGGAGTTATTAGCTGTTCGAATGGAGACCAACACTCTTGAAATTACACCACTACATCAAAGATATATTGGGTGGGCGCAATGGTTTGAACCAAGATCAAACCTATTTCTAGATAGGACCTCTCTGGTGAGGACATATAATACTTTGAAGATGATCATGATAGACACGTAGTTTAATGTTATATTATTAGGACAATGCATGGAATTGTTTAACATCATATGAAGAGTATGTTTCACATAGTTCAAGGACATACTTCCTAGACCCTAACCAATAGTTTAAAGTCATGTTACATGGACTAGGGGATCCTAGTTTAGGTTCATAGAGTTTAGATTGTAATTGGGTCCAAAGTGTGAGGAAGATCAATGGACCTCGGACTGGGCCTAAGGGGAAATGCCCGAGTTGTCTTACATATCCTGCAATGGTAGGAATCAAGCCATACATACTTATCAAATGCGGAGGAGTTTAATGTCATGCAGTGAGGACGTTTGGGTTGTGATGAAGTTTATTTTCATACAGCTAGAACATGTGAACCCCAAATGAGAAATGTGTGGTGCGGTACATAACCCTATGTGAATGGGGATAGAGGAAGTGCACACCATGCCACACATTCTAAAAGGGGAAGCAAGGACCAAAAGGAAAAAAGTGAAATAATGGTAAGACTGGGCCTGAGATCATTGATCCAGAAATTCCTACGTATCCCATAAGGATAAGAACCAAGATTCACATAGTTCGCACAGGAAGGCCTAGAAAATGTCCAACACCAAAGGGGGCCATATCCTCTAAAGTGAGAAAAATTGAGTTTGTTACATAGTTTAATGTCATGGAAAAGTTGGAAACTAAATATCTTAGTTAATTCTATTAGGGTGTGGAGCATATCAAGGATGAAATGTGTATTGGTGGCACCATAAAGTAGCCTAACATGAATGAGGACCAAAGAAGTCCACACCACATCACACATTCCTCAGGGGAAACCCTGTACACAGTTTAAGGTCACAAGGCATAGACCATTAAGTGAGACCTCCAAAGTGAGAATTCGTAGTGTAGAACCATAAGGTGAAATCCTAGTTTAAGGTTGTAGAGTTTGGACCATGAGAATCAGATTCCCAAAAAGAAAATTTGTAACGCAGTGTCAGATAGAAACTCCATGTGAATGAGGAAAAAATAGGTCCCCACCACATCATAGATTCCTGAGAGAACACGTACAAAGTTTAAAGTCATGTTTCCTAGACTTTGGGACCTAATATCCTAGTTTAAGGTCATTGAGTTTAGACTATAAGTTATGAGAATCTTCCATGCAATTATAAAACATATCAAGAACCCCTAAGCCCATGTGTTCCATGCTCGGGGTGTGAAACAAGGGGAGAAAAATATCTTTACAACACAAGGAAGCGCACAATAGAGGAACAGAGGGGTGGAGTCAAGGGAAACCCCATGATACTTGTCTACCCACTCTACATGTAAAGGTGCATAGAGGGATGGAACCGAGAGTACTTAAGTTCCATCTAGACATAAGGATGTGAGAAGGAATTTGAATCACGAGACAAAAATTTGGTATGAAATAGGATTGGTGTAATGATAGAGGAAAAAAGATGGTTGTATTCAAAGCACAATATACATATTGTTTGTCTTGAGATGGGAAAATGACTGAGGGTTGGCTGCTGACCATATTCCGAAGGCGGCCATAACCTGTCTCAATATGCTGTTCAAGATCATTTGGGATGTTGGACCAAAATGGTAGGTGAGACTTAAGGCCAATCATCCATAACATTTGGGGGTCCTTTTGGATTTGAAAGATAATGATGGACCAAATAAAGGGACATGTGAAATGTGGTGGTGGAATGTGAAGATGTCCATACATAATCTAATACTCCAATTCCCATACCATGGAACATCTGAGCATGATAATGAGGTAGATCAGACGAAGGGATCCAATTAAGGGAAGGTGACTTGAGAGGAAGAGTAGAGGAATGATAGAAAATAGGTTAATGAATCTAGGATAGACCCAAAGGAAAAATGTATGGGAGTTCTTATGTATCCAATAAGATAAAGAATGAATCCATAAGTAGTTATGAAATGATGTGTAGTTTAGTATCATGTGGTAAGGATGGATTCCAAGAAAGATATATCAAAGAGGATGCGCATGACATGGTAGAATAAACCCAATGTGAATGAGGAAAAAATAATCCCACACCACACCATGTGAATTCTCGAAGAGAACCCATGTCAAGGGGTTATAAAGAGATGAGAATATTTGAGGTACCTGGGGATAGACCTGAAGACAAAGTGTTTAGGAATTCCTACATTTCCTACAAGGGTAGGAATCAAGCCACATGTAGTTCTACAAGGCTATGCAACTTAGAATCATGAAATAAATATGTGGTAAAGTTTAACGTAATGTGGGATGAAACCAATAAAAATGGGGCATTCTAATGGGTCTACATAGCATGGTGAGGTAACGAACCTAACAAGAATGAGGACCAAGGAGGTCTTTTACCACACCACATATCTCCCCAGAAGAATAGTGGTATCAAACCTGATCTGGGCCTGAATGAAATTTGTTTGGGCATTTCTACGTATCCTACAAGTGAAGAAATAAATCTGTACATAGTTCTTGAATTACATACAGTTTAACATCATGCGGTGAGGATGTGGTTATAATTTAACATCGTGTAAGATAGTGGTACTGGGATGTTTTACATCCTGTAGCCCGGATGAAAAAAAAGGATATGTCCCTATGAGGGAAATATATGGTGTAGTTGTTGTAAACCAAACGTGAATGAGAGACAAAGAGGAATCATGCCACACCACGTAATCCTGGGACACTCATTCCATGAGGGAGAAAGAATGAAAATATTTTTGGTACCTGGGGTTGGACCCAATGACAAAACATCAAGTCATTCCAACATATCCTGCAAGGGTAGGAATCAATCCCTACATAGTTCTAAAAGGCTTTATAGTTTAACTTTATACAGTAAGGATGTTGGATGGGCGATGGGGTATTCCCAGAGAAGGTACATGGTGCGCTAGCTATAAAACCGATGTAAATGAGGACAAAATATTCCCACATCACACATTTGAGATACTCCAAAAACGGATTTTTGCAACAAGGGGTCTATTCAATTGTAGAAGGGGAATTAGAGGTCCTGGTGTGGTAGAATTGATGGTAAGGTGGATTACCTGATGAGTATCTTCATTTTTTGAGCTGACAATAGTGATGACCCTTCGATGCACCACATTGATAATCAGATCTTCCTAATTAGGCTCTACAAGGGACATGGAAAAGCTAGACAAGGCATCGAATCGACCATTCTATGATCGAGGAACATGAGTGACCTCCATAAGGGAAGGGAACTGGGCCATCATCTAGAGAGTGCACTCTAAGAGGGTCAGAAGCTCTGGATTTCTAATAACACAATCACCATAAATCTTCTTGATAACTAGATTAGAATCCCCCTTCATGTATAGGTGGGGAACATCCATCATGAGTTCCATCACTAGACTAGTGGTAAGGGCCTGATACTCCACCTCATTGTTAGTGGAACCTTTTGAAAACAATATTAAGTAGGGAAACATAGCCTGATTAGTTATGATGAAGATGATTCCTAGGACCACCCTGTTGAGTATGGGATCATTGATTATTTTTTCTGTGGGAATTCAGGAGTGACATTGAATTTAATTTTCCAACATAGCATGGTCTAGTGCACTAATAGAATGGCCTCATCTGGAAGGTCAAAACTGGAGACTTCTTTATGGGTGTCAGATAGGAAGCAAGAAAATCTTCCAATGCCTAAAACTTGACCTCTTTATAAGGGACTAACTTGATGTCAAACTGCTGAAGGATCTTTGATCATCGAGCTAGATGACCTGTCAACATAGGTTGATTTAGAATATACTTTAGAGGATCAGTTCGAGACACTAGCTATATCTCATGATGCTGGAGATAGTGCCACACCTTATGCACTACAAAGAATAGTGCAAGGTATCACTTATCGATAGAGGAATACATGATCTCTATGCTAAGAAGCATGTTACTGAGTTAATATTAACTATTCTATATCCCTTCATTATTCTTCTATGTAATAAGTAAACTAAGGAATCTCTTCTGGGTGGTCCCATAGAGGACCAAGGACTTACCAGAGAAGGGTAGAATTAGAACTAGAGGCTGGAGAAGGTACTGATTAATTTTCTCAAAAGTAGTCTATAATTCTTCATCCCATTGGTATAAGAAACCTTTCTTCATGGGCCAGGATAAAAGATTACACTTTCCATCTTGATTCACAATGAATCATCATGTGTAGGCTAAGTGGCCTTGGAAGCCTCGTAGCTCTCGAAGGTTTCTCAAAGGAGACATATGGATGATGGACTTGATCTTATCCATATCGATCTCAATGACTCTTTATCTAACAACAAATCCAAGGAAATTTCTAGAGGTAACCCCAAAGGCACACTTCAATGGGTTCATCTTCAGATGATGGGAGTGGAGGAATCTGAACACCTTCTCAAGATCTCTGAGATGGTTCTAATGATGTTATGATTTGACCACCAAATCATCCACATAGAATTATAACAATGTTATAAGGATAAGTTTGAATATGCGGTGCATAACATGATGATAGTTGGATCCTACATTCTTCAGAATAAAAGGAATTACCTGGTAACAAAAGGTACCTTGTGGTGCTCTGAAGGTAGTGGACTCTTAATCCTTGGATTCCATTTCGATTTTATTGTATCTTCAATACCCATACATGAATGGAAGATCCTGGAATCCAATGGTGGTTTTGATCAACAGATCTATCATGGGAAAGGGAAAATCATCATTCAGATAGTGGTAGTTAAGGTCTCAGAAGTCAATGCAGTCTCTAATCTATCCTTTATTATTACAATGAGGAATGATTTTGGCCAACCACCTAGGGTATTGGTCTTCCTTGATGAAGTTTTATATGTGGAGATTACCAAATTTGGCCTTGATCATGTCACCATGGGAAGGGTGTATCTCTCTAGGAGGCTATTTGAACCTACGATGATTTACTAGGAGACCAAGACGGCGGATAAAGACGTGAGAATCTAGTTCATGCATCTCATCATAACTCCAAGAAAATACATTCTGATGTTGCTTTTGAAAATCCACATAATTTTCCTTCTCTTCCATAGGAATAGCTGTGTTGATCAGTGTTTGTATCAATTCTATTTTGGTACTGAGATTCACTTGGATCAACTCATCAACAGTGGCACAGACACCTTCCTCAAATGTGGGAGGAGCATATTCCAAATCCTCTTCATCAACCATGGTGAATGACCTTGGAATGATGATGGTACCATCCCGAGTGGTAGTGAGACTTTCATTAGGATATCCCCATACCATTGAAACCATGGAGAAAAAGGTTGTCGATCTGATTCCATCAGGCCTTCGACCAAAGGGTCTATGATTGATAATATCAAAGCAATAGTGGTGCATTGGCTTGAGTCAATTCAACCCATACTGACAAGACAAGTAAGTATGCTGTATTGATGTACCCATGTGGTGAATGTCCCAATACCTTACAATGATAAGGGGCTCTAGTATGAATCAAGCCTGATTTGTGTAGGAGTATGAAGTGATTTTATGGAACTCCTTTCACCTAGGAACACACTTCTCACTCCTTCTAGAGACAACAAGGAAATTCCCTATGTCTGGGGCTCGGGCCACCAACCGGTGAATCAGAAGAATGAAAGAATTATCCAAGTCTTTCCATAGGTCATCCATAACTATGGTGGGTTCGAACTCATGATAATGAACCTATTTTTACTTTCTCTTGTAATATTTGGTATCTAAGTAGTGGGATTAAATAGAGGAAAAGGTATATGCATCAACCTGGAGTACACCCATCTGACAGTTAAGGGAGTAGTTAAGGAAGTGACAATACTAAGAGGTAACTGCTACATGAAAATGGATCCAAGGTCAACCCATCATGGAATTGTTGGCGGTGTATTACGAGACAAACATGAATTCAGTGCTGGAAATCAGGCAACATAATTGGGTCTTCAGACAGATCTTTCTACATGGCCTCTGTTCGGTCCTGTCTTAACCCAGAATCTTCAGGTCAGATGGATCCAAATCTGATTCAGATATCCCCAATTTACAAAGCATCCGGGTCAGGATGAGATTGATCACATAACCTGTGTTGATAAGGAAACAATAGTCTTCCATTCCATTAAACTAGCTAGTGATGTATAAAGGGTGAATGTGCCCCTACATGGAATAACCATCATCTTCTCTTGAGAATGAGATATTGTCTTGACACTCTGCATGCTCAACTCCCTTAGCATGAAAATCATATGAGATTGCTACCTCTATTTTGAATTGGAGGGGGCTTTTCAAAGCCTCTATTAGGGAATGACACATATATTTAGACAGACATAGATCCTAAAATATTGAGAGCTTTGCAGGAATGCTGGAATGGTGCTTAAGCACCTCATAATTACATGCCATGCACACATTTCTAATACTAGGAGGTTGCCTAGGAGGTTTATCTATGGATGGTGGTATGAAAGATGTTGTTGGGTGAACGGGTGGATTATAGATGGTTCTGGGAATATAAAATTTCTCACTATATGAGCCATGAGAAATTACTATCGACTTATTGCCAGATGGTTGAGGTGTGGCCATAGGTGGACATGCCTGATCGTAGCACGGTCGCGACAACTCCACTTGATTGAGAAAAACTAACTGTGGTAGTCATGATCCTAATGGGACAGGATGAGAGGATTGCACATGCTGATCTTTGTGTGGATCCTAGTATCTAGTCTCAGTGGAATACACGGCTTGGATAGAGGCACTAGTCGGTTCATTCCGATGATTCCAGTATCCATGGCTTCTTTAATAATGGTGTCGACTGAGGACATTAGAAGGATCTTCCTAACACTCCTCGTCATCAGGAACCATGTAAGGGTCCTTCAGCTTGATGGTATTCACTAATGCATGCTATTGATCATCACTTTAACAACCGTCAAATGATGGTAGGATCCTGGGTGTGACTCCCATCTCTAGGGATATAAAATCACGAAGAGTGTGGGATGGCTTTGTTACTGGAGAGAATATTTTCTTTCCCTTGAAACATTGGCGCATGCCTTTCCGGGAGGTAGGAGGATGAGATATGGATGCATCTGTGGTCACTAGTAGAGGTGAAATGTATTTATAAGGATTGATATAATTTATAATGGAATGGATGATACTGTGGGCATGATCGACAGCCTTACGAGCCATCCATTCATTGTACTTTTGAAAAACATGACTAGAGACCTACTACCATTCACCCTTGCTATCACTATCTGACCTCACAAAGACACATGCCACTTGTGTTGGGGTAGGGTCCAACCTGAATAAATTGTTTTAAACCTATTCCTAGATCCATTCCTTAAACAAATTGCTCTTCTTGATAGTATGTACTAGTAACTGATGGTTGGGGTAGCAATTAGGGCGATCCATGAGATCTACCTCTTGAGGTCTCCTGCATTCTGGAAACTGTAGGATTACTTGATCAAAGGAACTCTAAAAATAACCAGGGACCTGATCCTTATAAAACGAGTAGGCCTGGTTTTTCCTATTCGGACAAGGACTCTGGGAGGCTGGCCTTGATGAAGGGATAGATCTTGATCAGGAGGTGAAACCTGATTATCTGTCCTATGTAGTGGTGGTGAATTAAATGGAAGCGCCTACTGATTATGAGGCGGGCGATAATAAACCTGAGGTTAGGGCCCTCAGTGAGGTTATAAAGGAGGCTCTGCCTTCAACAATTTTAGTGTCCTGGGGGCTTCTACCTATGACATAGAAGCATTATAATCCTTGGATACTCTTCTTGTAGGATCTTTGGGAGGAAATGAGCATGCCTTCTTGTCTTTCTTTAAAATTTCCTCCAGTCATGGAGCCTTTTTAGAAAAATCCTAGAATCCACCTGGGAAGTTTTGAGTGATAAGGGATGGGACCAGTTCAGTCTTTACATTCCCCACACACATTTTCAACAATTTCTCTTGATTCAGTGTCATGTCGGGTGAATATGTGAGGCCTTTCCCCCTAGAAAAAATTCTATGATGTGATCACCTCACCTTTTATTACACTTGAAGAAGCCAATGATACTAGTCATCCCCATGGTGGAGTTGAACTGATAGATAAACTGGCTATGAAGATCCTCCTAACCAGATACAGACCTAATGGGTATCTACCTATACCAAACGAATGTAGGACCTTCCAGTGTTTTTACGAATCACTAGATCTTAATGGCCTCTTTATGCATTGTAGTTTCTAGTATGGGTCCACACCATGAGATAAATTGGGAAAAACATTGTAAGGTGTCGCATGTCTCATTAAAGTGAGAGAAAGTGGGATTCAATAATCTCAGGGGTTCCAACATTTCATCTATCAGTGTCAGATATGACTTGTCGTTTGGTGGGATCACTACATATCCTATCTCAAGAGCCTCAAGGCGAGCTATGAGATGGGTCATCTTTTCATACTGGAAAGGGTTCCTATCTTGGTAAGGATACTAGAACACCATTGTGTAGGCGGGTTCTTCAACATGATAAACGGGCCCGACGGGTCATGGAGCCGTTAGTGGAATGGCGCACGGAGCTGCTATTGGGATGACCTATGGAGAAACTGAGGGGCCAATGGGGGAAAAACCTACAAATCCGAGTCTCAGAGAAGATTCTCATGCAGCTCAGGTAGATTTGCTGATTCATACTGTGGCCCATTTCCATAAGATCCGGCCTCTATCCTGTTGGGATATGCAGGGTTGTCAAGATTAGTGGGGGGAAACTCACCTAGGGGAACCTATACCAACCCCTGCTACCCCGGTAGAGGATAGTTGGGATCATACTGGGGATCTCCATAGTCTGGCCATCGCTCTATTACACACTTTAAAATGAGCGTGTAAATAACTTTATTCTGTTGTTCTAGATTTTGGAGGAACCCAACCTTTTCAGGATCATCCTCCTTCTTTTGTATCAATCCTAATTGGTCGGAGATCTTAACAGTCCCAGTGTGTCCTTTAACCTTATTGGGGTCCTTCCCAAGGGGAAATAACTCAGTAGGGTATGAAAGGCCTAGTAAGTGTCTTTCATGGTGAGTGAAAATGCCTAGGGGATCCAATAAAAGCATCACTGTCCTAGGGGGAAGGTTCTCTTCAATGGGTCTTGCCTCAGTATCCTTATCTATGAGGTCATCCATGTTTACTACGACTGTGCCTTGGGGAATACCCTCGATATCACCCGGTAGGTCTGGTTGACATAGGATGGGACTGATGTGAAGATATGAATACTACCCCCATCCATTGATCTGTACATGTTCAGAAACCTCCTTAATAATTATATGGAGAACAATGAATCCCAGAATACATCATTGCTGAAGAGTATGTTGATAACTAGAAAATACAGGACGCTGAACCACATGAAGCGTGGATAACTCAACAAGGAGAAATTTATCGACAATGTCATCATAATGTAAATGGACTTTTGGATAATTCATTTAATGATGACAGAGATAGAAGTGCATCATACCTATGGTTTGGCAGAAACACATGACTTCATCCTAGGTGAGCAGATCTGGGATGCTAAAGTCTGAAGTATCGATCAACCAAATCATTTTTGGGAAGATGATCTACCGTGAGAATTCCCCAAAAACTATTTTGTTAGGCATTAGTATCTAGCCCTTAGTTTCTCCTTTCTTGAACTGAGGGTGGCTGAGGAATTGGTAATGATACTGAGATTGACTGTTGTGGCGAAGGATTGGTCAGTAGAGAGATGTCTACATGGGCTAACAATCCTTTGCATACTGTTTCATCTTTCAGAGGTGGTACTAGCCACTTCATCACGTTACAGTAGGATGGAGTGATGTCCATCATTTCATGTATGAAGGAAAAAACTACTGGAGATGAGTATGGGCGGTGATCATCATCTATCGACCCCCAGAACAGCTCTCTATAATCTCGTGTTGTGGTAGAGAATGATCCTAGTAACGATAGAGGGGAATGAAAAACAAATCCCTATAAAGGAGTTGTATATTATTCCTCATTTATATACCTACATAGGGCCTCAGGGGTCTGGTGAATTTCACTTTCCCGAAGTATTAAGCTGTTATGCTTGGTTCCTACCCCAAACTATCATGCAGATGATCAGGGTGAAGACTCCATCAAAAAATCACACTCCGCTTCAGAATCTAAAAAGAAAAATAGATTGAAAATGATCTATTACATTAATGTATTATTCCTTAGGAGAATATGGTTCTATATTTTTCCCTAGGATGGTTCCTCAGGGCATGGTAAATATTCGACAGAGAGAGGACCTCCGTGCATGATGGCGCTGGAGCAGGGAGGGCCTCCGTCGGAGTAGGTAGAAACATGGAGAAAACATCCATGCTAGATGTCATCAGAGTGGGAAGGGCCTCTGATCTAAGTGCTAATAAGTACATGGATATGACTTCCATGTTGGGTAAGAGTGTGGGGAGGACTTCTGCTTGGGTGCGCTGGGTTTTGAGGATCACCAGAGCAGATGTCGAATGAAAAAAATGTAGTACCTACTTGCTGAGTGCGGGACGTGCAGGGAGCACCTCCACTGGAGCTGGTAAGGACATAGGGAGGGCCTCTATGTTATCTAGCTACAACATGTGAAGGACCTCCACAGTGGTTGGTAGTGTTGGTATGAGGAGGGCCTTCTTAATGATGAAACTGGACATGGGGAGGTCCTTTGTACTGATGGGTTACGAGGTGAGGAGGGACTTCACATTGATAACATAAAATATAGAGAAAATATCCATACCAAGGATCATGGGCATGGTAAGAACCTATATGGGTGTGAGGGACATCAACAAGATGGGGAGGACCTGTGCATGGACTTGCAGAAGCAACATGGGGAGGACCTCAATACTAAGTACGAGAGTGGGGGGGGGGGACCTCCACTTTTAAGGTATATGGTAATGGGAGGACCTCCGTACTAGATCTGGGCATCATGGGGTGGATGGGGTATCAATCCCAATTATACATAGAGGTTCACCTGATCTATATTAACATAGAGATGATTGTATGAATCAGTGGAGGCATATGCCATTAAAGCAGTAGAAGATGACTCCCCCTGAGGGGGAATCTTCCCGAACCTACACTCGACATTGAAATAAGGTCAGCCGAGTTTGGGCCAGTGATGTAGAGGTAGAGACCACCAGTTTGTTAGTCTGAGGGACCAACTAGCAGAGTTGACGTGGCCTAGAGGGATCCCTCTTTGGGGGTTCCCTGGATGAGGTTGAAGTCGGGATGACTCAAATGTACCTTACCCCATCAACATAGGTAAGTGAATCATAGAATCATTCTAGAGAGAGGATCCCAAAATTGTTGGATGTCAGAGTGGGGAGAAACAGATCCCCATACGACCCTTGGGGGTGGAAGAGATGGCATGTCACAAAGACTATAAATCTTGGGAAGCCATATCCCTTGTTGGGATAACCCCTTCCTATTCATATCGTCAAATAAGAGTTTCAATCACCCTCCTTTAGATAAACTCTAAGGATGAGATGGGTTGTGGGTGTCCGATAGTCATGGTTGTGGATGATGTAATGGAGGAGGTGAAGCTATGTGGGATTGTTTCATGAGCATTTCCCCTGTACCTATGTCTATTTGTAAGAGGTGACTGGGTTCCTATATCTTGTGTCCTGCATTTAACGAGCCAAACTTTTATTAATGAAAATTCCTCTTGATCAGATTAAATTCCTTTTGATGGAAAATGGTTATATAACATATGCACATCCTTGGTTTTAATTTTTGGGATTTTAAAACACCGTTAAGAGTTTTTACCATTACTGATATAGCCTTCGAACAGTGACCACATGATTAGTATAAATATGTGGCTTTAACAAATCCAATTTACTCAGACAAAGGAAACAATGGCCTCATCAAGTAGAATTGCACCATACAAAGCCCATTTTTTAGATCTCGGAAAGTAAGTAGAATCCCTGGTCTTCGATCTTGAACAATCGCAAGCAGATCTTCAACACGTTAATCTTGAACAGAACCACCTATGGGAGAAGTGGAATTTAATAGTGATTACCAACCGAGCGATGTTATCGGAGCCACCGTAAGAGTCTGTCACTATCGCACACCTTACCCTTAGGTCTTATGATATTGTTATAAGGGGTTATGTAACAAAACTCTAGAAATATGATTATGTGCATTATTTTTTTATAGAATTAATAATATACATTCATTTTATTATTGTTACTTTGTAAATAGTTTTTAAACCAGAAACAATATTTTTAGTTAATATTCAATTAAGAAATCTATTTTGATGAATTAATGGATTTTTGAATTAAATAATATTTTAATAAAATATTATTACCAAATCATTTTTTATTAAATATAAATGATCATATAATTTTTTATGAATATAATTGTATTTTTTATTAAGTTTTGAAAGCACTTTCTGTCAAATCCCTTGAATTTTCAATAAATATCGGTTTTTATTTTAATAGTAAAAATTAACATATTTAGAAAATTATTTATATAAAATTAAAATTATATTTTTAATAAGGAAGTCGAAATTATCCAACATTTAATTTTTCATAATGTTCTGAGACTTTCAAATTTTTGGGTAAAAATTAAATACTGTTTAAATATATAATGTGTTTTATGACATCATAATGACCCAATAGTGATATAATAAAGTAATATAAAAAGTTTTTTTGTCCAATATATGTTTTAACTTTAAAATCATATGATTTTAGATTTTTTTATTAATTTTATGGTTCCTTAGTGGACCCTTCAAGACTTATAAAACATTTTAGCTTTTTGAAATGATTTTATTGAGAGTGTGAATCACATACACATTAGGAAGCTTAATATTTTAAGAAGTTGGTCCATTGGAATTATAAAAAATTTATTAGAACTACACTTTGGAAATAACCATGGCAAAAAACCATGGGTTGGTTTGTGGTTTTGATTAGTTTAATGTGTGGTTTCCAGAACCTAAATAATAAAGAATTCCTTCTCCTTTCCTATATAAACCCACACAATATCCCATTCATCTTCACTAAAACCATTTGGAGATCCAACAAACTCTTACCTACTCTCTATATAATCCTCCCAAGGCACCCCAATCTCTCAAGCCTCTCCCAAGCCTTTGAGATCACACTTCCATGTAAGGGATTTCTTCCTTTCTCATTTTTGTCCAAATTTAATTATGTTTTCATACAATTTTGTTTCAATTAAAAATTTTGGGGTATGATTTAACACCTCCCCCATACTTCCTTCATTATTTTTTAATGATGATATACATCTTTATCTCTCATTAATGCCTTCCATGTACACCCGTTACCATACCGAAATTCCGTAAGGAATTTCTCTCTTCGCATTTATGTTCATGAAATTATTTTGTATTATGAATATAAATTCAATTATATATGTGGGGAAATGTATATATATGACCCCATTACTACCCATTTCATGTAAATATTATGAGACAACCCTTTCTCTATCATAATTTTTTTTTAGGAATTCTTATGTCACAGCATTATGCTGCCAAAATTGCATCGCGATTTTCCAAAACAAAGTCATTGTGTAGTGAATACCATGCCCATTTCTCTATCAAGGGTATTCCCCTTGATGAACATTTACTTATTGATATATAGTTTCATGTATGAATTCCCAATTCCTTTATCGTGGAATAAATGACAATGTTTAATGAATCCATGTTATATCATCCATGTGACACACTTATGCATGAAATGAAATGATTAATATGGGTGCACCTTGATAGCACTCCAATGAATTGCGTAAAGATTAGTATCATGATAAGTCAAGTTAATTGAGGGATTAATCATGCTAATTCAAGTGAAATTACATTTTACTCATGCTCCATGTGCAATGAGCCTTGGCCCATGCAAATATCATGTTAAATGTTGGTGCCACATTTCCATGTTATGATAATCATGCTATATCATGCCTTTATGTTCATGTTTTTCTTATGCTCCATTGATATAACTATTTCCTAACATGTACTATATTCTTCATGTTATTCCTTATTTACTCCCTTACTGGGATTTATAGCTTACCCTTTTCTTATGCATGTCCTCAGGTTGTCCCATGCAATTCTAAGTTTGAAGTAACGTTGTGGTCATGTAAAAGAAGTTTTCAATAAAGATGTTGGGTTTTATGTTCTAAGTTGTTATGTAATGTTACTAATTTCCCAAGACACTAGACATCTTGATCCTCAGATCTGTCTTAATTGAAATTTTTTGTAATGAAGCATGTTTATCTGTGTAATAATAAGGAGGGTTGTTATATTTGGTATTAGAGGTTAATTTTAGTTATTTTTGGGATTAGGATTAAAAAATAATAACGAAAGCCTTAGGGATAAGACTATGTATAATAAAAAAATCCCTAAATTTTGGTGAGTATATAGTAAGCAGGTTATCAGGAAAATACATCCCTGTCTGGATACAATTAGGTAGAGGCGGTTCTGGAATAGATATATATAGTTGTAAAACCCAAAAAACCGCTTTAGGCTAGACTCGAACGAGAACTAGTTCACGAAAATGGGCCTTGCTACACTATTTGTTACGAAACTCTTGAGGGATATTATTTGGTAAATTCACAATCATAGTACGAACCATTTATAAGGGAATAAAAAAGTGCCCCAATAATATATGTTGGGAAGTAGATCATGGATAACATAGATTGAAACCTATAAATACATATGTTAAGGAAATAAAATTAATTTATAAGTAATCCATTTTCATCTTTGGATTACCCTTTATGTGTTACCCCTATCTTTCCTTTTATTCCAACCAATGGCTAGTAATAGGAGGACTCATGATAACAACCGATGCAAAGATCACTGTGATGACTGTTCTAATGAGATGCCCAATCTGATGGGATCATGAATCATGAACTTTGTCATGATACTCTTTCATGTAACTCATGTTTTTAATAGAAACATGGGTCAAGAGGAATTTTCAACCCCCCTAATAAAGAACAAGTCACAATCGAGAGCTTTATGCGACAAAGGCTTCCTACTTTAAATGGATCATCCGATCCCTCAATTCCTGAACAATGGATCAACTCCACTAAAAATATCTTCTCCATAATGTTTTGAATAATAGAAGGTTCTTTTGATTTCATATCTTATAGAGGGTGAAGTTGATCAATGGTGGAAATTGATCAAAAATATGAAGCTTGAGGAGGAGATCAAGGTGTTGGAATGGAAGGATTTTCGGAAAACATTTTTCGATAAATATTTTCCTTACACCCTCCAACTTTAGATGGAAAGGGACTTCCTATACCTCAAGAAAAAAGAAGATGAATCCATTAGAGCGTACGAGGAAAACATCACAAGGATTTCATGATATGCCTCCAGCATTGTTGTTACCCCCGAATGCAAGCTTGACCACTTATTTAGTGAGATAAAACATAAACTATGGAAATCCCTAGCGATCCATGACTTTGGGATCTATGAGGGAATTGTCCGATGTGCCCTCTAAGTCTAAATGGAGATCATTAAATCTCTGGTGTATTATGTGGATAAGATGCATATGGTGTAATTTAATTCTAGAGGTCCTATGGATAAATACAACGGTGATAAGAAAATATAGCACCCCACTTTCCAAAGGTGCAGAAAAAAGAACCTCAGAAGTTTTTTGGAGGGTATGAGGAAACACTTTATGTGTGGAAGATAAGGTTACCTGACCATTCGAGGCCAAAGAAAAACCCGTGACTGCGACAGAGGAGAGGAACACTACCTTCGATTTTCAACGCATTCTTTATTGCTTCAAATGCAATGAACGAGGGAACTTTTCAAACTAGTTCTTTAATCCAAGGGTTTTAGGAGGCATCCAACAACCTCGAAGGTAGGAAGGGTGATCTTTTTTCCATCACTACTACTGAATGAACCCTGAGAACAAAGTGGTGATAGGTATTCTGGTTATTCATTCAATAATAGAGAATGTATTTTTTGATTCTATTTCTATGCATTCTTTTATATCCTAAATGTTTAGTAGAATAATCCCCACACCACCACAAATCATTTTAGTAATGATGTCGGTGAGAATAAAAAGTAGGGAAATAATTGCATCCTATGAATATAACTCCCCCCTATTATAATTTGTGTATTTAATATCCTAGTGAACCTCATTATACTCCCTCTAGTGGAATTTGATGCAATTAATGGCAAGGATTGTCTTTCCTTATATAGAGCTAATAGAAATTTCTGTGAGAGGGGAATCACTCTCCATATGACAAATCGGCCCCCGATTCTGTACAAGTGCAAGGAGGAGGATGAATCTTCTTTAGAACCATCATCTCAAGTGTGGATATTAATACCCTATGAGCACATACATCTTTCTCTTATGATTGAGTCTATGGAAGCAACCATCTTTGAAGACATGCTTATTGTGAGGGAATTCACTGAAGTGTTTCCCAAGGAATATACTAGTCTTCCTCCTAGAATAGATGTCAAATTCACGATTGATATTATATCTAGGGCATTGAGAATATCCAAGACTCCATAGAGAATGATTTTTTTAGAGATTTAGGAGATGAAGAATTAACTATAAGAGAATCTTGATAAATGGTTTATATTCCCAAGTGCTTCACCATGGGGTGTACAAGTCATCTTTCTCATGAAGAAGGATGGGCCAATTCGTCTTTTCATTGATTATCATGATCTCAACAAAATCACAATAAAAAAAAGTATCCTCTACCAAGAATTGATGAATTTTTTGATTATCTACATGGAGAAAAATACTTCTCCAAGGTGGATTTGCAGTCGGGATGTTACCAAGTAAGGGTGAAGAAGGAGGATATTCCCAAGATTTCTTTTCATACAACATATGGGCACTATGAATTCAATGTAATGCCTTTCAGACTCACTAATTCACCATAAATCTCTTAGACTTGATTAATAGACTCTTTAGATATTACATTGAAAAATTTGTGGTAGTTTTTATATAAGATATTCTAATATACTAAAAAACCAAGGAGGAGCCTAAGGATCATCTAATACCTGTACTAGAGACCTTACAAAAGGAGAATATTTATACAAATTACAACAAGTGTGAGTTTTGGTTGAAGGAGGTATCATTCTTGTGTCATATAATCACAAGTAATGGGATATCTGTGGATCCATCCAAGATCGGTACAATTGAGGGATGGATGAAGCCAACATCAGTAACGAATATCCGGAGCATCCTAAGGTTAGATGGATATTATCACTGATTTGTGAGAAATTTATCACGATTTTCCAACCCCCTTATCGAGAAAACTCAGAAGGTATTAATGTTTTCTTGGAGTGATGAATGGGAAGAGAGCTTTAAGGAGTTGAAAAGGAGGCTTATCACTGCGCCTGTGATCACACAACCCACAAGTGTAGAACTTTTTGTGGTATTTAGTGATGCTTGGAAGAAGGGATTGGGATGTGTGTTGATGCAAAATGAAGAATTCATTGCCTATTATTCAAGGTAATTAAAAGTTCATGAGCAAAACTATCCAACACATGATCTGGAGTTGGCTGTAGTGATCTTCGCTTAAAAAAATTTGCGACATTATCTCTTTGTGGAGAAATGTGAAATATATACAGTTCAAAAAATCCTCAAGTATATATTCACACAGAAAAAGATGAATATGCGCCAACGAAGATGGTTATAGCTAATTAAAGACTATGACTGCTCAATCTATTACCACCATGGGAAAGTGATCAAGGTGGAAGATTCTCTCAGTAGAAAGGACCCAACAACTCTATCATTGATGATAATTGAAAAGGATACAATCTTCTTAGATTTGATGAAGATAGACATGGGAATCATAAATAAGGGAACATAATCAATCCTTTCCCAAATTATTTCCCAACTGTCTCTTTTGGAAAGGTTAAAGGATGCTCAAAATGATGATGTGGGAATTGAGAATAAAGTGGAAACTATTAGAAAAGGGAAATCCTCAGAGTTCAATGTTAATGAAGAAGGAATTATGAGATTTTATGTGTTCCATTAAATCCAATGTTAAAGAAAGAACTTTTAAGTGATGCACATAGTTATAATATCTCTATTCACCATGGAAACCCAAAGATGTATCGAGATCACCAAGAGCATTATTAGTGGGATAACATGAAGAAGGATATTACTGAGTATACATCAAAGTGCTCAGTATGTTAGCAAGTAAAGGTTGAGAGGAAGAAGTCTAAGGGGACGATGCAACCATTACCCATGCCAGCATGGAAATGTGAGAACATAACCATATACGTTTTCACCGGACTTCCGAAGCCATCCAAAGGAAACAATGATATTTGGATTGTTTTGGATCATCTTACAAAGACTGCACTGTTCATTAATATTCAAGAGGAATACTCATTGGATCAACTATCATAGATATATATCAGATAAGTGTTAAGGCTACATAGAGTACCACTATCTATTGTATCTGATCGAGATACAATATTCACCTCTATATTCTGTAAGAGTCTTCAACATGCTCTGAATACTGAGATAAATTTCAGTATGGATTATCATCCTCAAACTGATGGCTAATCTGAGCAGACTATCCAAACAATTGAGTACATGTTGAGAGAATGCTAAATGGACTTCAAAGGAGGATGAGATCAACATCTTCCTTTGGTTCATTTCTCTTACAATAACAGTTTCCATTCAAGAATCAAAATGGATCCTTATGAATCCCTTTATGGGAAGAGGTGCAGAACACTGACATGTTGGCATGAAGTTGGGGAGAAAAAACTCTTAGGTCCATAAATGGTTATAGAAAAGGTAGAGAAGGTTAATACCATCCAGCAAAAAATTAAAGCTGCTCAGAGTCAACAAAAGATCTTTGTTGATAATCTTCAATGAGACCTAGAGTTTTATTTTAGAGACATGGTATTCCTCCTCATATCACCATGGAAGGGAGTTATGCAATTTGGTAAGAAGTGAAAGCTTAGTCCAAGGTACATCGGACCTTTTGAGATCCTTAATCGCATTGGAGCAGTGGCCTATTGACTAACACTCCCACAGAATCTATCTCAACTACATGTTGTATTCCATATATCACTCTTGAGGAATTACATACCTGACCCATAACATGTTCTCAGTCCAATGGTGGTACCATTCTAGAATGACCTCTCCTATGAAGAGAAGACGGTGGAGATATTAGATCATGGAGAAAAAGTTCTATGAAATAAGAAAATTCCCCCCATGAAAGTGTTGTGGAGGAACCACAAGTTTGAAGAATCAACGTGGGAATTGGAGGAGGTGATGAAGCAGAGTTACCATCATATGTTTTAGTGTGGGAAAATAAAATTTCGCGGGTGGAATTTCTTAATGGGGGAAGATTGTAACAATGTAGAATTTTATTAATAAAAATTCCTCTTGTTCTAATTAAATGTATTCTGATGTAAAATGGTAATATAACATATGCACTTCCTTGGTTTTATGTTTTTGGATTTTAAAATACCGTTAATAATTGTTACCGTCACTAATATAGATTTGGATTAGTGACCACGTGATTAGTATAAATATAGGGCTTTAACAAATCCAATCTACTCAGACAAAGGAAGTGATAACCTCATCCAATAGAATTGTTCCATATAAAGCCCATTTGTTGAAGATAGGAAATGAGGTAGCATCACTTCGCTTCGCTCTTGAACAAGACCAATATGATCTTCAACACGTTAATCTTGAACGGAACTGCCTATGAGAGAAGTGGAAGTTAATAGAGATTACCACCCGAGTGGTGTTATTCGTGCCACCCCAAGAGTCTGTCCTCATTTCCAACCTTACCCTTAAGTGTTATGTGGGTGTTATAAGAGGTTATGTAACAATACCCTAGCACTATGATTATGTGCATTATTGTTTTATATAATGAAGAATATACATTCATTTTTTGTTGTTACTTTGTAAATAGTTTTTAAGGCACAAATAATATTTTTAGTTAATATTCAATTGAGAAATCTATTTTGAGGAATTAATGGATTTTTGAGTTAAATATTATTTTAACAAAATATTATTACTAAATCAATTTTTATTAAATATAAATGACCGTATAATTTTTTATGAATACAATTGTGATTTTTATTAAGGTTTGAAAGATGTTTTTGTCAAAACCCATGAATTTTTGATAAATGTCAGTTTTTATTTTAAAAGTAAAAATTAAAATATTTAGAAAATTATTTAGATAAAATTAATATTATTTTTGGAATCATGATGTTTAAATTATCCAATGGTAAATGTTTCACAATTTTCTAAGATAGTCGATTTTTTGGGTAAAAATTAAATACTATTTAAATATATTATTTGTTTTATGACATCATATGACCAGATAGTGATGTAATAAAACACTATAAAATATTTTCGGCCAATATATGTTTTAACATTAAAATAATGTGATTTTAGAATTGTTTTATAAATTTTATGGTGCCTTAGTGGGCCCTCCAACACTTATAAAACATTTTTTTCTTTTTAAACTAATTTCCTTAAGAGTGTGACTCACCTCTACATAATCAAGCATAATATTTTAAAAATTTAGTCCATTTGACTTATAAAATAATATTTTTCAATCCCCTTTGGAAAAAATCATGCACAAAAACCAAGTTTTGGTTTTTGGTTTTGATTAGTTTAATGTGTGGTGTCCAAAACCTAAATGATAAAGAATTCCCTCTCCTTTCCTATATAAACCCAGACAACCTCCCATTCCTCTTCACTAAAACCATTTGGAGCTCGACTAAACTCATCCATCATCTCTCTAGAATCCTCTCAAGGATCCACAAGCTCCCAAGAATCTTCTCTCAAGCCTCTCCCAATCCTTTGGGATCACACTTCCAAGTTAAGGATTTCTTCTTTCTCATTTTTGTCCAAATTTCATTTTGTTGTTATACCATTTTTTATATTAAAATTGTTGGGGTATGATTTCTCACCTCCAACATACTTCCCTCCTTATGTTTTAATTATTATATACCTCTTTATCTCTCATTAATCCCTCCCATGTACACCTGTTACCATGCCAAAATTCCTCAAGAAATTTCTCTCTTCACATTTACATTATAGTAATTCTTGTGAATTATGGATCTAAATTAAATTACATATGTTGGGACATGAATATATATGAACCCATTAATTTAAATTTCATTTAAATATTTTTAAACACACATTTCTCTCTCATCCACCATTTTTATGAATTCTTATGTCACGTCGTTATGATGGCGAAATTGCACATCGATTTTCCAATCCAAAGTCATTGTGTAGTGAATACAATGTCCATTTCTCTATCAAGGGTATTCACCATCATTCACATTTAATTATTGATTATAGAGTTTCATCTATTAATTTCACATTCCTTTATCATGGAATAAATTATGATGTTTAATGAATCCATGTTATATGATCCTTATGGAACACTTATGCTTGAAATGAAATGATTAAGAAGGGTTCTCCCTAATAGTGCCCCAATGCATTAGGTAAAGATTAGTATGTTGATACTTAAAGTGCAATGAGAGTATAATCATGCTAATTCAAGTGAAATGAGGGTTTATTCATTCTCGATATGAAAGTAGCCTTGGCTCATTCTAATATCTTATTAAATGTTGTTGCCACATTTCCATGTTATGATAATCATTCTATATCATGCCTTTATGTTCATGTTTTCCTTGTTCTATATTGATATAACTATTTCCTAAAATGTACTATATTCTTCATGTTATGACTTATTTACTCCCTTACTGGGATTTATAGCTCACCCTTTTTTATGCATTTCCTCAGGTTATCCCATGAAATTCTAAGTAAAAAGGAATGTTGTGGTCATGTATAAGTAGTTTTCAATAAAGATGTAGGGTTTTATGTTCTAAGTTGTTATGTAATATTACTAATTTCCAAATAAACTAGACCTATCAATCATCAAAGTTGTCTGAAGTGAAATTTTATATAATGAATCATGTCTATGTGTTCAATATAGAGCAGGGTTATTGTACTACCAAGTAGGAAGATTCAGCTATTAACATAGATGGTAGTAAATCAGTGCCATGTTCACCAACACCATTTAGTATTCCCGAGATAGATAGAAATATCCACACTGATGATGTCATAGACTGGAATTCAAAATTATCAACTGCCCCAAATTCTAGTGAGTTCCATGCCAGAACCACTATTTTCTTGGCGGGACCTGGCGTCGGATGGCGGGATCCAATGACATGATTATCTGATTATGTATAAAATGCTAATATTCCACATGGTTGAAGAAGAAAAGATTTATATTGGGTTCAACATTTTTGTTTCTGATTCTCTTCATTGGGGCGTTCCACCGAAGCGTATTTGACATTCACTTGGACGTACATTGTACCTTGTATTCCCTCTTTCCTAAGGCGGGTGACATCCTTCACCTCTTCGGGGATGTCTGCTCCTTTATCAAAACTAGATAATGGGATGTTGGTTCCTCCTTCCATGGATTCCTCTTCAAAAATAGTCTTCTAGTCTATGTCTCCCAAAATTATTAGGATATTGTTAGTAAACTATTCTCAGTGCCATCTCTTTGTGGACACCAGTTAATTACACTACTTCTATCAGGGCATTATGAAGGGTCAAGTTAAGAAAGCAACCATCGGTCCGGGAAGCAATCACATTGGGCATCACTGGCATGTCTGTATGCTAGAATCTTGGTACACCTAAATTCTACCTTAGGATAGGGCTTCTCAAGAGCAAGGAAACTTGAGGTGTCCCACGTCAAATACGAGGTATCTTATGAAAGAGGTATGTCTCTAAAGTTTTCCTTGGATTCCCATGTTTAACAAGGGGTATTCTGTGAGTTTAATGTTTAGCATAGATGGATTAGATTGATCAAAATGCTGACAAGAGTAGATAAGATAGATATTCCCCTAAGAGGGATCACTTGGAAGGTTTACCATATGGGTGGATCAAAACACAAAATGAGGACAGTCCTAGGATGACATGTCTCAAAAGGGAAGGTTTCACACCGTGAAGGTTGATTGGAACACCAAAAAGGGCGGATCAGGGAATATGGGTACCATGGAGGGGGACTCCAAGGTTTACCATTAGTTGGGATTGAACCTTAGGGAGGCTTCCTACATACCCTCTATAGAAGATAGGGATCAAAACCCATATAGTTCAAGGGGGGGATGTATCAGGGTGTACACAAAGGAAAACAACCCTAAGACATGCTGGGTCTTACACATGGTCAACTGCTTGAGTACCACTAGAAGTATCAATTGGATGAATGTCGATTATGTATGGTTAGCTACCCATATGGATCACATGAGTTCAAAGATATGTGGTATTATGAGTAAAATTAGGAAGGATGATGAATGATTTAATGAAGTGTATGAGATGAATGGGATGCAAATTAAGTAATGAAGACAATGGAGTTTGGATTTAACCTTAGTGAGGATTCCTACGCATCCTAGTGGATGGTTATCAAAGTCCACGTCCATAGGTGGGGCGATGAGACACCTAAGGAGGCGGCCCATGAGAATGGGATGCTAGATGGGGACCCAAAGGAATTAGAATCTCCCTGTTAGGGCATGATCTTCCTGAGACATGAAGACTCGAAGGAAAGGCTAGGATGGGAAATGGGTGGTGTGATTGAACCTTGGGGAGGCTTCCTACGTATCATAATATCTAGGAATCAAAATCTAGGTAGTTCAAGGGTATGGGGGCATATAATCGGGTCATATGCAAATGAAAATGACCCAGATACATGATGAGGATTAAACATTGTTATCGAGCCATCTTAAGAGGGGAACTCTTGGTTGGAGGAGTATGGTGAAGTGTGGGGATTACGCATGGTTAACATGCCACATGGATAAGAACACCTCAGTGAAGTGAATCTAGGAGATGCATCCAAAAAGGGAATTTATCACATCAGGAGGATACATCCTTTACGAGGGAGTACTAAAGTTTACAATATTTTCATATTGGATCTCAGAGAGAATTCCTACTTATCCTAGAGACTAGGAGTCAAAACCCACATACCTCAAAGGGGTATATAGTTTTACATCATTTGGAATGAAGGTTAACCTATGTGAAATGAACAGAACAGTTGGATTGCAAGGAGTGAGGGGATTAAACCTCAGAGAGACTTCATACGTACCCTCTTTAGAAAACAAGGATTAAAGTCCATGTAGTTTAGTAAGATTCAGTTTAATTTCATGCATGATGAGTGGAATAGGACTTAATCACGATTAGTATCCTGGGTGGTTTTCATGGTCGCTGCTTTCTCTAAGCCCATGTGAGTGAAGCATAGTGTGGGAAGCAAGAGTTTGTGGTAGACCCGATGATCGTGTCACCAAAGATGTGGCCACAATGGATAGTATAGGTCTTAAACATGGTTATCTTCCTAGGGAGATGGAGATTGAGACTTACTCCAGGAGGGAAGTCAGAGACGTGGTCCAGGTATTACGTGGAGACTTTCCTAGGGACACATGGTGACAAATCCCAAAGGGAGAGAGAAGGAGGGAGAAATTTGATGCTCATTTAGCTTCTATATCTCTCAGGTCTGCCACACATGAAACAACTCATAGTTTGAAATCATGTGTTGGGGATGAGGATGCTTAGCAGTTTAACATCCTTCATCTTGGACAAGGAGGACTCAATACGCATCCCTTGTACTTACAAACCTTATACCAAGCCACATTTGGGTGAAGGAAGGAATAAGCAATATTAGGGAACAATGAGGGGGGGGGGTGGTCACTAGAGGGGCACACATTAGCATGACTATGATAAGAAGAAATAACAGTTATCATGCTTATGTGAAGAACCATAAGGCAGGGAAACGATATACGAATCACTATTTGAGGAACCATGAAATCACTTCACACATTCTAAGAGGGTCATGTAGGAAAGATGTTTTCCAGTCTAGGGGGATTGGTAAGAAGATCTTCGCGAAGGAAAGGCACTTCATGGAGGAAGAGTTATTTGAAAAGGAATAGAGCTTTGTGAAGGAATTGTGCTTCGTGGAGAATGTCTTCTTTGAAAAGGAATGGGGATCCACAATGGAATGGGGCTCTATGAAGGAAGTTTTCTTTATGAAGTAATTGGGATTCATGAAGAAAAAAATTTTGTGGATAAGAGATTTTACTTAGAAAAGACCTATTTATTTGGAGTGTGCATCGTGAAGAATTAATGCTTCAAAGAGCCTCAAGAAACCTAAAGGGGATCCCTACTTTACGAAGGGAGAAGTCCTCCAAAAAGGGAATCCCTACAATAGGTTAAAGATATGAAGAAAAAAAGGAGGTACTTATCACAATGCTCAGGTACCTTGGGATTTTCATATTCAAGTTCATGAAGATCTTTGTGAAATGGGAGATGGGAAGCCGAAAGTTCAGAGTAACAATAATTTTGAGGGGAGGGGTGAGACTTATATTTTTAGGCAGTGGTGCTCAATGGAATTCGTAGGGCTCATAATGAAGAACAATTGGGGATCCTTGAATAAAAAATGACACTACATCAGAGATACATTCACAGTCAGATCTTGAAGGAAATGTGTCTTTATATAGGGGATACGTTCATGTAAGATCATGAAGGAAAAGTGATTCCATAGAGGAGATACATTCTTGGTGGATCGTGAAGGAAAAATGAAGTTGCGGTTGAGATATTTTCATAGGGATTATCAAGGGAATGGGGTGCTTCTGAGGAGATACATTCATAGAGAATGAAAATGGAAAAGTAATGTCATGGAGGAGATTTGTTTGTGATGGATCATGAAGGAAAAGTGATGCCGCATAAGAGATACATTCTTGGAGGATCAAGAAGGAAAAGTGACTCCACAGAGGAGATATGTTCATGGTCGTTTGAGTGTGGGATCTTTGTAGAGGATATTCATGAAACAAACCTCTATTGATGATTCTTGATGGATTCTGAAGATATTTGGGACCTCATTAGATTCAAACTGGTCGTGAATTTTTTCATGCCTTCGTGGGCATGATTTTCAACGTCAACAACCATCATCATCATCATCATCCAAATTAAATTTTTATAAAAGAGGTCACTTTGAGGGAAAGTGATAAAAACCATATTACAATCCAACCGCATGTCAGACCTCATAAGAAGTTACCGAACTGTTCCAAAAAAACTTTAAATTTTTTGAATTAAGCACCCTATGTATGCTCTATGCTGTTGAAGTTACCTTTTCATCGGGGTTGTCTTTGATGAGATCCTCGAAATGGTAGGCCATACTATCCCAAGTCTAAATGTATTCATACAGATTTGTTTTCTTCTCATTGATTCTGCGGGCGACGTCAACAACCATGTATCTTGTTTTAGGTTAGGAAAAATCATTCCCTTCTGGTTGTTGATCAATGATCGAGTGCTAGTCACCAACCCATGGGGACTGATAATTCCCTTAAGTAAATGATGGATCAAATTACATACTAGATTAGGGGGTATCCAATGGTTGTTCATTAAAATTATTATCAAAGGTGGTATGAATTCTGGAGTCCATACTTTGGGACATTTAAGAGACATGTGATAGGATTTTTGATATTTTAGAGGCATGTTACAGGGAGTTCCTAAACATATATTGTTGTGGAAATACTCATGTTACCATGGTTTGATAGGAAGTGTGCATCCTTTATTGGGGTTTTTGATCTGGATATCATTTTTTTCTTACGATTTTCTAGTTTATATTGGTACTTGTTTATATTTTTGATCAATTTCTTATATTTTTCATATATAGAAACTTACCTCTAAGATGTATTCTATAGGTTAAACTGGAGGGTTCACTAAGTGATTATCCTCTAGAAAATCCTCCTTTAGATTAGAATACTTTTTGAGGCTATAATGCTGGCAATTCATTTCCTGGACTAGATTGTACCGTGAGTTCAAAATCAAGTTGTTGAGGCATAATAAGAAGCTGAGAGAGAAAAAGATCACTATCACGAGTTCCTATATGAGATTTCCCATACCTTAGGGTAATGAATGAACCCCAATAGTTATATGACTAGATGGACATGATTGATCAGGTTTTAAACATTTTGGATAGAATTAAGGCTTTCAGGGTGAGGTGCACAACATTCAAGCTCAAGGGTCCCATCAAGTGGTGGTGAAATTATATAATACAGGAAATCCCTCAACTAGGATTTCATTGGAAGGGGTTTAATAGCCTATTATTTTATCAGTTCGTCACATAATACCTAATTTTTGTAAAGCCTCTAGAGTTACACTATTTATAGTAGGGAGATCACTCAGTGTTCGAGTACATCAATCAGTTTGTAGTGATGGTTTTTTTTGATCCATTGGTTGTGATAAATGATAATATGATATCTAAGAAGTAACTATAAGGTTTGAGACCAAAAATCTGATCATAGGTATATATTTTTAAGGTTTTTTATGTAAATAAAGTTATTAGGGCTATGATTGAAGAAATGAATATGACATAGAGGAATGGATACTTTTTCCATTCTCTTCTACCCAGTGAAAATTTTAGTGGTGTATTGGGAAACAATAGGAAGTTGTGGGAAAATATCAAGGGTGGTGGAGGTGGAAATCAGTAATGGCCCCCATATTCACCATTAGTAGAATCCAATAATGTGCCCCAAACATTCTATCAGTGTGGAAATTTAGGGCATTCCAAACGTATGTGTCCTGTGACTATAATGATCTAAAATTATTTTGGCCACTAAGGTTCTACTAGGATATGTATATACCATATTATGGTCTTGGAACTTCAGCTCTAAAGTACACTATGGCATATTCAGATGCTTCAAGGTCTACAAGGATCCATCCATAGGCCTTGGGAGCGAAGAACCTTCAGGTAGTGGATGAGTTTCTACCAAATGTTTACAAAAAACCGATTAGAGTGAGAGGTACAATCTTTGTTGTATCTTATATATAAAATAATCTATTTGATACACGATCCTTGAAAATTCTTATATATGACCATTTTCTTCCAAAAAATTATAATGGACCCCATTTCATTTGTTATGGAGTTGGATACATCTCTTAGAAGTGTAACAACCCCGGCCCCAGTATCCTAGAGTTGAAAATTATTTTATTATAGTGGAATATATACAAGAGATTACATCAACAAGGATAAATCATTTTAGTAGTCATGAAGAACTAGATACATACATAGTTCCCTCATGACATTGGTAATTAAACATAGAACATAATAAAGGAAAATAAACTACTTCCTTGATAGTTATTCAATAATTTCTTCTTCATATCCTAGGGAAGGAGAAAAATAGAAGGCTATTCTAAAATAATCAGATATGGTTACATATAGAAGAAACAATTATCAATGATAAGTGTATCATAATAAATAAGGAATAACTAGAATGTAAAGTTAAATGATTGAAAAAATGTTCCATTTAATTAGTAAATTGAGAATGAAAATGCATCCATATATTTTTTAATTGTGAAAATATCATGGATAGTAATAACTAAATATTGAATGAAAGAAATGCTTAATTGTTATATGTCATGTATATAAGACATGAACCAAAAAAATTATGATCTTTCATAATATGGTTGAAGTATATGGCTACAAAATCATCTAATTTTTCATGGAAACAAACACTAAGGGTTTGTCGCCAACTATCTTGTCTCATGAAACATATTGATGCATTGAGGGGATATCTATAACTGGGACCCACATGTATCTACATTCCCAAATAATTCCTCAAATATCAAATTTATCAATTTTATTCATGAATTAATAATAATTATCAATAAATATTCATATTGAGTTGAAGATACAAATTTAACATTATTTAGCCAGTTAATAAAATAATTTTCAATGTAAACACCATGCGACAGATAGTATATAGATATCAAATAATCATATATATGATGTAATAAATATGTATATTTAATGAAAAATTAAATTAATTATGATAATAAATAAAATGTTCAGTATACATATACCACCACAAGAACTAAGTGGTGAATAAGGAATATCTCATAGAAATAAAAGTGAGATGAGAAACCCCATACCTTATGTCTAAAAGAATTATAAACTTGTACATAATGTCCTAGATGATCAAATGAGATTATTTTATTAATTAATAAATAATGTATTCAAAATATATTTTATTTATTATAATTTTTTATGTTCATTTATGGCCAATACAATGTTTTATATTGTTTAATTTCATTATCATGGGAGTGTTTGTTTCATGGTTTTACAGTCGGTTCAGTTGGGTATAATTATTGAAGTTCTTTTTAATTTAGAATAATTCATCAGAAGGGAAGTTATTTAGTATTAATTAACCTCCATAAGTTTAAATAATCTCATATATAATTTTGTTATATGCTATGAGGATGATTATTTAGATAAAATGTTAATGAAAAATGATTAGTTTATTTTGTAAGTTTTTACGAACATCATGAACTAGTATGATTTTATTTAATTTTGTGTTTATATAATAGTTCTATAACATTAAATAGGTTTTAATATTATAAACTAGTTTAGCAAAAAAATTCTTTTATGGCCATCTTTTAAGGTGATAATGAAAAAAAACTCATCATCCATGAAGGTTGTGGATCGACACATCACAGACAATGTTTTCATTTTTAGAATTAAATGATAGGAGAAGAGACTTGATGGTGAATATTACATTAAAAAATAAAATTACAATATATGTATGATACTGGTGTTAAAATTATACTTTGTATAAGTGGAGTTGAAGATATAATGAGGAAAGAAAATAAAATAAAAGAGAAATAAAGTGGATTTTAGCTTTCAAAAATCGTCACCTTGAGAACATCCTTGAGGAAATTGGAAATGGACTTTTGGTGAGACTAGAAGTACCAAGAAGTTGGGAATAGGATTTAGAGAGAAATTGAGTTGAATATTATCAAGATTTAATGCTTATAAGGTCTGAGTAATAGTATTTGTGAGGGGTGGTATTTATAGTGGAGGAGAGAGGTGTTTTTTGATTATTTTATTCAGTTTATTATTATTATTTTGGCTCAAGAAAATCAATAGTGTTGATTCTTATGACTAAGTACAATTAATATTGCATGTAAGTTCTAACTATTGGTTTCTCACATCATCCATGACTAAAAAATTAATTTATTTTACTTAAAATGCTAAATACCATAAATTACTGTATTTCACTATTCACAAAATTCAACTATTTCAAATAAATATAAAAAATTTACCTTAACCATTTTTAAATGTGTATATTTTAAAAATATAATAAATTCTATGCAAATAATTTTCTAAATGTTAAAAATTTAATTTTTAATTAAATTCATCATTTATTCAAAAAATACAAATTTAAAAATTATAACTGATTTTATGACTCTTTGAAAAATAAATTAGGGTCTCATAAATTTATATTATAATTAAAATAAAACAAAATATTATTTTATGAATCTATTTTATTAAAATTATTTTCTTTTAAATCGTTATATTAATTATAAAATTGTTAATAAACACTTACATTTCAAAAAAATACCGACACTTAATTTATAATTTTTAAAACATTAATTTATTTATTCCATGATACAAATATATCATATTTTCATTTATGAGATACCTAAATTTTATATATAATTTCATAGGATAGGTTATTTTCCTAGAGGATAGTTTACTATTCCTAATGGTCATTCTTTCATCTCAACGATAATGTTAATATTGAACAGTATATCATGATTCATTTAAGCTTGGTGTTTCATGCAATAAATTGAATTTATTAAAGAAGATACATACCATAAAATTTTGGTGTGTTTTATTGTTCCATCCTATGAAAATTTCATCCTGAAAATTATTCAAGAATATTCCATTCAAAACAGATGAGGGTGGTTCTTTCTTCATAGAATCTTTAGGTTACCACCTTGCTTCTTCCATTTTATGGTTTTTCTAAAGAACCTTTACTAATAAAGTCATCTGATTTCTCAATAATTTATATATAGTTTTCAGAATCTAGATAGTCTCTCAACAATAATAAAAATTAGGTTCTAGATCTATTTCTTAATAGGTGATTCGATGTGTTGGGTCTGGCTTGTACTTCCTTAGTTATGATATGTGGAACACATCATGAACATTGAAGAGACATGGTGGAATTGATAATCTATAAGCTACAAAACAAATTCATTCCAAGACTTCAAATGGTACGATGTACCAAGGGATCAGTTTCCCTTCCTTACCAAACCTTTTGACATGTTTCCATGGATATACTTTCAGAAATACGTGATCTCCCACTTAAAATTCCAAATCCTTTCTCCGGTTGTCAGTATATATCTTTTTCGTACTTTGATATCATTTTATATGATCCTGAATAGTCTTTACATTTTTATTTGTTTCTCCAATAAGTTATGGGACTATAAGTTTCCTCTCACCAAATCAATCCCAATAAGTTGGAATACAATATATATTTCTACATAAAGCGTTATATAGCACTATTTGAGTACTAGAATGGAAACTATTATTGTAGGAAAACTATACTAAAGGTAAATTCCGATCCCAAATACCTTGAAAGTCAAGTAAGCATGATATAAACATGTCTTCAATGTTTGAATAACGTTTTCAGTCTGTCCATCAGTTTGAGGGTGATAATTAGTACTCAAATGTAGCTTGGTATCCAAAGCCTTCAGAAGACACTTCCATAATTTAATGTAAAATGGGGATCTCTATTATACACAATTGATAGATTTACAACAAAAAGTATTAAAATTTCATTAATATAGAGTCTTGCTGCTCAAGAGATAAATATTCTATTATTGTAATAAAATGTGTCAATTTTTTAAGGACATCAACAATAACCCATATCAAATCATTCCTTCTAGGGGAACTTGGTAGTCCTGTGAAAATGTCCATATTATTGTTATCCCACTTCCACAGAGAACTAGATAGAGGTTACATGACTCCTCTAGGATGATGTATCTCAGCCTTCACTTGTTGTAGAAATAAACATCATGACACATATTCAGCAATTTCCCACTTCATATTATCCCTTAAAAAATGTTCCTTCAGATATCTATACATCTTGGTACTACCAGGGTGTATAGAGAAATTTGAGCTATGATCATCATCCAATAGTTCCATTTTTTTGATAAGGTATTGATGGAACACATAACATCTTTCCAAATTTTAGAATTACATCCTGATATATGAACTCTTTCAATTTTCCATCCTTAATGGATTTAATTTTCTTTTGAAAATTCTTATCATCAAATTGAGAACTTTTTATATTCTCTAGTAAACATGTTTTAACAATCATTTAAAAAATCAGTGATATTTCCACTCTCTTCAAAATTTCTATATCCATATTTACTAAATCCATGAACATTGGATCTCTATCAATCCCCATATTCTTCTTCACTCCACGATCTTTCCTACTCAATGCATAAACTACCTTATTTTCTTTCCCGATGCTATATTGTATTAAGAAATCATAATATTTGAGTAACTCACACAACATATTTTCCTTATGTTTAGATCTTTCTATGTAAATACTTATTTCATAATGTTGTGATCCATATATATATCACATATTTCACTATAGATATATTGTCTCCATATCTACATAGAAAATATTACGAACTCTAAATAAAAATAACGAGTTGGATAGTTTTATTCATGAATATTAAACAACCATGATGAATATGAAATAAATTTATCATTTTTCATGAGGAAACAACCCAATCCTTTCTTAGATGCATCACTGTATACCACAAAAACCATCATTTCATGATGGTAGAGTCAGAATGAAAGTAATAACTAATATTTTATACAACTATTCAATATATTCTACACATTCTTTTGTGTATACAAAATTAACCCCTTTACGTGTGATCTTGGTTAAAGGGTTAGAAAATTGGGAAAAAGTTTGGAGGAAATGCTGATAGTTACCTGCTAAAACAATGAAACTACACACCTCTATTATGTTCATTGGCATAGGCCATTATTAGATTTCATTTTTATTTATAGGATAAACTAGTATTCCATCCATATAGATAATATGTCCAAGAAAATAAATTTCCCAAAGCCATAAATCACATTTGATAAATTTCCCATATAAATCTTTCCTTATGAGATTCTCAAGAATGATTTCTATGTGATTCTCATGATCATCATAAATTTTAGAATACAACATAATATCATTAATGAATACTAAAAAAAAGCATCCATATATTCCTTGAATACTCTACTCATTGGATCCATGAAAACATAAGGTGAATTAGTCAATCAAAAAGGTATTATTGTAAAATAATAGTGTACATACCTTATCCAAAAAGCTCTATTTGAAATATATTCCTTCTTTACTCACAATTTAGGATACCCATAATGAAGTTAAATCTTCTAAAAATATTGATATCCATGAAGTTAATAAAATAATTCATCAATACAAGGCTAATGATTCCTTTTATTTATTGTAATATCATTTATTTCTTTATAGTCATTGCACAACCTCATGGATCTATCTTTTTTTCTTAACAAAGAGAATAAGGGATCCACATGGAGAAAAACTAGGGTAAATAAATCAATTATTACTCAACTCCTCTTGATGTTTCTTCTACTCCACTAATTCCACAATGGAAATTCTATAAGGAGTATTTGATATTGGTCTTTTATTTGGGATTAAATCAATGGTAAACTCAACCTCACACCATTGGGGGTTTTTAGGTAATTCCTCTAAAAATACTTCAATGCAATCTTGTACAATTGGTATATACTCAATTTCAAGATTACATTCCTCATCCCTGGATGTTTTTTCTAGTATTACCTAAATATTTCATTAGGTAGAGTTACCGGGGGTGGATCAAGATAAGAATTAGATGATGAATTTTATACTCTAAAGATAAGGAATTCTACATCTTCCAAAAAAATAGTAATTTCCATCTTCTTGAAATAAATTTTCATATAATATTTTAAAATCTACCACATAACTAAGATTAAAAAAATTAAACCATAGGTATGATGATAAAATCCGTAAATATATCAAGTTTATATACCATAATGGGAGCTTCCTGGCACATTTTTGTTGCAATGAGACTTCCCTTAAAAGTTTTGACTGAAAAATCCTTTTTCAAATAAAAAGGGAAATATATAATTTTCTTGGAAAACAGGGTAGACATAAAAGTGTGTGATGATAAAGAATCAAATTAAGAATTGGATAAATTTGAATATTGGATTAGGGTACCTGATACAACATCATTGGGTACTTTTACATTAGTTGTAGTGATCTCATAAACTTGGATATCTCCCCTTTACCTCTTGTATGTTAGATTCCTTTGACATTTGGGAAATTGGTTTGAATAAGTACCCATTTTATTATAGTTTTAGAATTTAATGTAAATTATTTGTTTCTTTACCTTGAATTCATTAGCTTTATGACCTTTTTCTCTTAACTTATAACAAACTCCCATTCCTATCAAGCATTTTCCAAGATGATTCTTTCCACAATTTTTAGATAATGGTAATTTATTTGCTACCATATTCTTCTTTAATGATTTACCATTTTTATGGTTATTAGAAGAACTATTCTTCTATTGATTTCCCTTAAACGTGTAGGATCTTGAAAATTCATTTTCTGTTTTAAGGCCACTTAATACTATTTACTCATATGATGAAAATGTTTGAGAATCCAGTATTGTTTAGAGAATTTGCTTAAAACCAATAAATAAATGATCAATGTTGTTTTTAGAAATCATGTATATAAACTATAGCATATATTTATAGTCTTGTGAAGGTATCCTCATACTCTGAAACAATCTATTCTTCCTTTTTCTTTAAGCTAATGAATTTTATCTTCATTTCAGTTTTTTCCCACAAGGGAAGTATTTGTCGAATAATTTTTCTTTAAAAGTTATACATTCTATGTATTCTATTTCATATTCCTACTTAGTATTCTAGATCAAAATCCACTATTTATTAGCATCATCCTTGGGGAAATATACCACTAGGAATACCTTTTCCATTTCATCACATCCCAATGCCACAAATATTTTTTCAAGGGACTTGATCCATTACTCAACTACCACTGAATTAGTAGTCACACTAAAATATGGGGTCTTCTTTGGAATGAAAGGATCCAAACTAGGTGTAGTATAGTTATTCATCATAACCAGAGTAAGATATTTTAATATGGTCATGATCTTCTTAGCTCCAACACAAATTGTGTTTACTTTCTCAGTGGGTTAATCTCTATATTTTACAAGGGTAATGATTCCCATCCATCCATTAGGCACCATCACAAAATAATGACACACACTGAGTTAGTCCATAATCATCATGAGTATTTAGAAAAAAATCACTATAAGGATTTATTATGATTATCATATTTATTTAACATCTAGGTCCAAAGGTTTATACTGAACCTACTCTCATACCAACTATAACAACCCCAAACCTAGTTGCCTAGAATCAACAATTATTTTATTTAAATGGTATCAATACAAGAAATCACATCACTAAGGACCAATAAGTTTTGTATTCTAGATGAACTATATTCATACATGGTTCCCTTATTACATTGGTAATTAAACATATAACATAACAAACGAAAATAAACTTCTTCCTTGACAATAATTCAAAAAATTTATCTCCAAAACCAGGGGAATGAAAAAAACAAAAGGGTGAAAAAAATTATCAGTATGGTTTAAATACATCAGAAACATGAATCAATGTTAATTTAAGAATAATAAATAATTCATAATCAAAATTTAAAGGTAAATATATGAAAAAACATTCCATTTAATCAATAAATTGATAATAAAAATGTATCCATAGGTTTTGTCGTAGTTAAAATATCATGGATAGTAATAAATATATTCTGAATGAGGGTAATTATTAATTATTGGAAATCATGTATCTGGAACATGAACCAATACCATAAATACATTTCAAAAGACAGTTTATGTAATGGCCCGGACCTCTCTGGTCCATTACTTTGTGAAATGTTGGTGTTGGAGGTGTTCCGGGAGGTCAAGGGGACTTATCCCCAACACTTTGCCAATTTTCTAGTTCTGTGAACAGTGTTTCCAGTTTTATGAACAGTAACAGATCGGTGAGACAAATCAGTTTCACAGATCGGTGAGACAGATCAGTTTCACAGATCAGTGAGACAGATCAGTTTCACAGATCGGTGAGACAGATCAGTTTCACAGATCGGTGAGACAGATCAGTTTCACAGATCGGTGAGAAATATCAGTTTCACAGATCGGTGAGACAGATCAGTTTCACAGATCGGTGAGACAGATCAGTTTCACAGATCGGTGTGACAGATCAGTTTCACAGATCGGTGTGACAGATCAGTTTCACAGATCAGTTTCACAGATCGGTGTGACAGATCAGTTTCACAGATCAGTTTCACAGATCAGTTTCACAGATCGGTGTGACAGATCAGTTTCACAGATCAGTTTCATAGATCGGTGTGACAGATCAGTTTCACAGATCGGTGTGACAGATCAGTTTCACAGATCAGTTTCACAGATCGGCGTGACAGATCAGTTTCATGTACAGTAACGGTGGGTGAACAGTGTTTCCAGACTCCTACAGTTTTTCCCCTTTTGACGTTTCCTTTGACGTAAAATACATTTAAAGCCTTATTTTAAGGGCTCATAAGGCCATTTCAAATGCCATAAATCCTAATATTAATTATTCCTAAGGCTTGGAATGTTTTACTTGGTCAAACCGCGTGGGTTAATGCAATCCGTTTTTAATGGAGAAATAACCAGATCTTAAACCGTCACCTCGTTAAATCTTAAAAAGGGACGAGATATCATTCTCCCTTGTTCCTTCCCTTTTGTTCTCAACTAAGAGGCGCTAGAACCTTTCAATCCTTTCCTTAGGAGTTGCACAAACAACCCTTACTCCTAGGATCAGTCCCGCTCTGTTGGATGCAACCAAGCTGTGTCGATCTTTCTTCCACATAAGTTGTCGCGAGGGGAGGACCGTGACCTGCTGTGTGGATAAAGGACGTCAAGAACTCTTAGAGGTAGGGGATTCATGGATTCTCTAATTATATATGTGCAATCGTAGAATTAGCATGATTTATTCCTTTGGATCACAATGAAATTGACCTAATTAAATACTTGAACCGGATTAAAAGAATTGGTTGATCGCATGTTGTTTCTTTATACCGTGATAACGGTTTGCCTCATGTTTTCCTAGATATAGTGATATCTATGTTTTCTTTGATTTATAGTTCGTTCATGATTGTAATTGATAATGAACGTAAAGCCGGAATTAATTGTTGATTAATTGGCTAAAGATAAAGAGGCATGTAAATTAATCTGGTTGTTGTCGTTGTTGTAGTTGTTCTAATTTGAGGATAATCAAATTAGGGAAGTAAGAATGGTTATTTAATTGTGATAGCTTACTGATTAGGTATCCATGATTGGAACCTACGAATAACAAATCTGTTAATTCAATATGGGTTAGAGAACAGATTATGTGGGAATTTCAAAAAGGGTTCTGAGTTACCCTCTTGTTTGTTAACGGGCCGAGAGCCCATTTTGTGATGTTTGTTTTCCTGATGCTTGTGCTGTGATGTGAGCCTGGATGGCTGTTGTGATATGTGGAGGCTTGGAGACTTGTGGTTGTGGCAGCGGATGACGCCTAGTGTGGCGAGATGCATCGGTTTATGCATATGGGTGTCGGGGAGGACACCAAGGGTGATGGTATGAGATGAATGTGATGGTTTGATGTTGGTGGTTTGGTCTGGTTGTTTATCTGCATTACTTTTCCCCACTGCTCAAGGCAGCTGGTCTTGCTTACCCTCTTTCCGAAAGAGGCGAAGACACGCGAGGTATGCCACGTGCTTTCCGTGTTTAGCCTCTCGATGGAGGATGGGTCTATGCTCTTTCTATAGGCGGCAAAGACTCGACGGGTAGTATATCTACTCACCGTGTTGAGCCTCCTTTGTGTTTAGAAGCATAGGATGTTTTTCTAGAATGCCTGGGAATGTGGAAAAGTAATTCTGTAATGAATGTTTGATTAAATGGTGAAAATCCACGGGGATGGAGATGCTAGAATTTAAAGGTGATGTGAATCTTAAAAAGGAGCAGTTGTATTGAAAGTGACGCCATTTCAGTTAAATGGGGAATTGTTCAATCTTAATTAATGCTTAAAGAATTAACTAATGTACAGTGGAACTGATAAATGAGAATGGAGTAATCTAATAAAGCTCTTCAATTGGTTGTGTGCTTATAGGATACCTAGTCTTAGAAGTAGCAGCCTGGAGTCTGAGAGACGTTAGCTGCAGTTGTATCTAAGACTAGGTAATGCCCATAGTGTGGATGTGAGTTACTTATATATTCTATACTTTTTGTGTTTCTATACGCTACTCCACCCTGTCGGTAAGGGCAACGGACACCCCGGGGATTCTGAGCCCTGGGGTGGTGTTTTCCCCAACATTCTGATGGGAGGTTGAATGGCTGACTACCCCCTTTGGCCCCGCTCTCTTCTCTTGGTAGATCTTAGTGCTGGTAGGCACAGTGGTTAGTTTTACCCATATATGTGTGTAGAGGGCTGTAATGGCTTGTGGTTATTTCACACACATATATTCTGGATATAGTATCCTATGGACTACTATAGGTGTAACGTGTATAGGCTGTGATGGCTTGAGGATCCTTACTCGGTGTATGGGCTGTAATGGCTTGAGGTATAATACCCAACGTATGATACACGTTATGCGAGCTGTGGTGGCTCCCGGAAACTACCTGGTTACTTTTGGTTGTGAGGATTGTTTGGAGCTTAGCCCAGGTGTCTGCGGGCAAGCCTTTGTGGTGCACGAGGTGCAGATTGGGGAGCTTGACCCATGTTGATACGGGCAAGCCTTTGGAGAGAGATGCACAAGACGTATGTCGTTGGGGCAAAGCGGCAAACCAGTGGGGAAGTAGTAGCGGGGTACCCTTGATATTCTTTATTATATGCTATATTCTTGTATGCGTTACTTGGTGAGAGTAGACATGGTGAGGTTGGGAACATAATATACCTGTTTAGGTGATGAGTTAGTTTCACTTGTTGTTCACTGGGCTTTAGCATGCTTTCTTTACTTTTTCACGAGAGTCTTGGGGAGGATCCTACTGAGTATACTGTTATACTCACCCTATGTACATATAAACTGTTTTTCAGGTCACTTGGAGCAGGTTGGAGATCAAGCTGGTTACTACTAGCTTGTGGTTGGAGGAGGAGTTGTTCGGGCTTGTGGTCGCTGCCATTTTTCTTTCTTTTGGGTACTTTTAGTTTTCCCTTTCAGTTGTAGTACTTTTGCATGACATTTCATATATGTACTTGGTTTCCTTTTTATATTTCAGTTATGAGTTGGAGTTGGTTGGAGTCTATTCTATCTCTCTCTTCTGTATGTGTTCTCTTAGAGGGTAATGCCTCCCATTTGTGTGTGTATTATACCCTCGGTGCTAGTCGCCAACCCGGGGCCTACTGGAGGCGGGACTCGGGGGTCATTATCTCCCTTTTCACATTGCCGGCCCAGGAGGGGTACACTTTGTGGGGAGGGGGTCGTGACAGAGTGGTATCAGAGGTCTGGTTGAGTGATAGGATGGAGTTTGGAGTTAGGCACAGGTGAGGATGCATGGGATGGTAGGGCAACGGTGTCATTCATGTTTAGCAAGTGGGGTAAACACTGGAGACCGGCAGAGACATAGGCGTTCAGGGCCCCCTATGATCTGTTGCACGGACCTTTAAGTTTACGATGGCTACTAAACAAAGTGATACTGGTTGCAGGGTAGAGACCTAGGAAAGGATCATGCATCATTATTCCTTGCGCCTGTGTTTGAATGGGTAGACCTTTGGATAGGTAACCTAAAATTAATAAAACAAAATAATTAATTAATTAATGTTGAGTCTTCCATATTCCAGGCTTAGGAGCTCTAACGATTGTTATTTTACAGGTATGGCTCCAGGTCGGCGTCCCCGTCAGGTTTGCGCAGAAGGTGCCCAGCAGGCTGTTCCAGCAGATCGCCGCCGGGTAGAGGTTGACGACGATGACACTTGGAGGAAGACACTCCGAGAGTTTCAGCGCCAGAGTCTACAGAAGTACGAGGGCTCCGTTTCAGATGCAGTCACAGAAGACTGGTTGGAGGAGGTCGAGATAGGCTTCAGTTCGATTCGTGCTCGGAAGGAACACTGGGTGTCCTTGGTTGTGACGATGTTGCGTGGAGCAGCGAGACAGTGGTGGTTCTTGTTCCTCGGGGATCGTGAGGAGTCAGCGATCTCATGGGAGGAGTTTCGAGACAGGTTTAGAGTCGAGTTTCTTCCATCGACTGCGAAGGCATCCAGTCGCCAGGAGCTTCTTACCCTTCGACAGGGGAGCTCCAGTGTTCGGGAGTTTGGGATCCGTTTCAGGAACCTTCTACGATATGCTTCAGACCTGTTACCAGATGATGAGGCCAGGGCGAGGCATTTCGAGGAGGCTTTGCGTCCAGAGATCCAGCGCCAGGTCACCCCATTTATGCTGAAGACATATCTTGAGGTGCTGGCGAGGGAAGAGGTTGTTGAGAGGACTTTGGCCAGGACCGGATCGTCACGAGAGGGGAATCGTCATGATTCCTCACGAAGCAGAGCTGTGGTCCGGGGTTCCCGGTTTTCAGGACCGAAGAGTTTCCGTTCACCTGGGGGTAGGTCCCAGCCCTTCCCATCTCATTTCTCCGGAGGTAGCAACTCTCAGACCTATGCCAAGGGATCAGGCGCTTGTTTTTCTTGTGGTGGACGTGGTCATCAGCAGCGGGAGTGCCCAACTTTTCAGAGCAGTCATCGTGCACCAGGCGCTCCACTCCAGGTTCCTCCGTTGAGGCAGTTCCAGCCGAGGCAACAGCAACAGGTTGCACCAGCTTTAGATCACCAGAGGATAGATGGAGCAGGCAGAGGACAGCCCCATGACGCTCCCCATCCTCAGAGAGAAGAGCGCGGCCGTGGTGGTGGTCGTCATCAGGGTCAGAGAGGCCGTGGAGGTGGTCGTGGTCAGCTTCATGCTCTAGCGTTGCCAGCTCCAGGCAAGCTAGACGTCGTCCGAGGTACCCTTTGCTTGTTTTCTACCTTAGTGTATGCCTTGTTTGATTCAGGAGCGACACACTCCTTTATATCCCCTACCCTTGTCCACGCTTTGGGACTTGAGGTAGAGAGGCTTCCAGTGCCCTTGGCGTTGACTACACCAGTTGGAGGTCGAGCTAGCTTGTTTGAAGTATGTAGAGACTGTGAGCTAGTTTTGGGGCTGCACCGCTCTTGGGGAGATTTCCTATGTTTACGAATACAACCATATGATGTCATCCTCGGCATGGATTGGTTGTATTCGGTGCAGGGTATTGTGGATTGCTACAGGAAGAAGTTCGTTTTCTTTGATGAAGATGGAGAGGAAGTAGTGTTTGTTGGTGAGAGAGATCCTCGGATGAGTCATAGACGAGTTTCATCCTTATCATCCATGATGGCTGGGATGATGCTGAGTTCTTCAGAGGTTCAACAGCTGGCGTTTCCTAGGGTCGTAGAAGAGTACCCTGATGTCTTTCCAGAAGAGGTTGTATCCTTACCCCCTCGACGGAAGATTGAGTTTGGGATCGAGCTACAGCCAGGAGCGTCTCCCATCTCTATGTCTCCATATAGGATGGCCCCTTCTGAGTTACGAGAACTACGTATTCAGCTCGATGGTCTGTTGCAATGTGGTTTTGTTCGGCCAAGTGTGTCACTGTGGGATGCACCAGTCTTGTTCGTGAAAAAGGCTGATGGCAGTTTGTGGTTGTGCGTCGATTATCGTCGCTTAAACAAAGTGACAATAAAGAACCGTTATCCTCTCCCACGGATTGATGACCTATTCGATCAACTGAAGGGTGCAAGTTGGTTTTCAAAGATCGACTTGCGGTCAGGATATCATCAGATGCGTGTAAAGGATGAGGATATCCCGAAGACTGCTTTCCGCTGTCGTCATGGGCATTATGATTTTGTTGTAATGCCATTCGGCGTGACAAATGCTCCAGCTGTTTTCATGGGGTTGATGAATGCTGTGTTCCGTGAATTCTTGGACAAGTTTGTTGTGGTTTTCATTGACGACATCCTTGTGTACTCCACATCTTAAGAAGAGCATGCAGAACATCTACGAGCTGTTTTGGGAGTTCTTCGCCAACATCGGTTGTTTGGGAAGTTGTCCAAGTGTGAGTTCTGGGCTCGAGAAGTTCGTTTCTTGGGACATGTTGTGTCCCAACAGGGAGTAGCTGTGGATACTTCGAAGATAGAAGCAGTGGTGTCTTGGCCAGCCCCCAAGACCGTGTCAGAGGTGCGAAGTTTCCTTGGTCTCGCAGGCTATTATAGGAGGTTTGTGGCTAATTTCTCCCGAGTTGCGACTCCTCTGACATCTTTGACCAGGAAGGATCAAGCGTTCATATGGACTGATCAGTGTCAGACAGCTTTCGAGTATCTAAAGGAGAAGTTGGTAAGTGCTCCAGTCCTTTGTCTTCCAACGGAGGGAGTCCAGTTTGATGTTTTCTATGATGCTTCACATCTGGGGCTAGGCTGTGTTCTCATGCAGCAGAGGTCAGTTGTTTCTTATGGGTCTCGGCAGTTGCGTCCCCATGAACGCAACTATGCCACCCATGATCTTGAGTTGGAAGCCGTGGTGTTTGCGCTGAAGTTGTGGAGACATTACCTCATTGGAGACCGCTTTGTGGTTTTCACCGATCATAAGAGTTTGAGGTATGTTTTCTCTCAGCGGGATTTGAACTTGCGGTAGCATCGGTGGATGGAGTTCTTGCAGGAATACGACTTCGAAATATCGTATACACCTGGGAAGGGAAATTTTGTTGCTGATGCACTGAGCCGAAAGTCACGTAATGATGTTGTGCGTTAATCTGGTGATTCCTGGAGAGGGATGGAAGAGCTAGCAGCTTTGCATCTTGATATGGGAGAAGTTGGAGGAAGAGGTTGTCTTTTCCAGATGACGGTGCAGTCATCCCTGATGCAAAAGGTGGAAGAGTCTCAGTTGGGTGATCTAGAGGTGGAAGTTTTGAGAGACAGAGTTTTTTGTGGGGAGGCCCCTGATGGTTGGTCAGAGGATGAACAACACCGAGTGTTGTATCATGACAGGCTTTTTGTTCCCCTGGCGATGCGCGAGACGATTCTCCGAGAGTTCCATAGCTCGCCCTTAGCTGTACATCCTGGTGTGACGAAGATGTATCGATCCTTGAGGAGTCAGTTTTGGTGGCCTGGGCTGAAGCGTTCAGTTGCAGAATGTGTGTCTCGATGTTTAGTCTGCCAGAAGGTGAAGGCCGAACACCGTGTTCCTGGTGGTCTTCTCCAGCACTTAGAGATTCCTCAGTGGAAGTGGGAGGACATCTCAATGGACTTTGTTACAGGTTTACCTCGAGCTCCGGGAGGACATGATGCTATATGGGTGGTAGTGGATCGTTTAACTAAATCGGCCCACTTCATAGCAATCAAGGAGTCGAGCTCAGTGGAGGTTTTGTCGAGGCAGTATCTGGAGGAAGTGGTGAGGCTTCACGGAGTTCCTAAGACGATCATTTCTGATCGAGACCCTCATTTTACCTCGAGGGTGTGGAGAGGTCTCCAGCATGCTTTTGGCTCTCAACTATGCCTTAACACTGCTTTTCATCCTCAAACGGATGGTCAGACAGAGCGAACCATCCAAACTCCTGAAGACATGTTGCGCTCTTGTGTTCTTGATTTTGGAGGTTCATGGGTGAAGCAATTACCTTTGGTAGAGTTCACTTACAATAATAGTTTTCACTCTACCATCGGCATGGCGCCGTTTTAAGCCTTGTATGGCCGGCCATGCCGTTCTCCGTTGTGCTGGACTGGGGTCGGAGAGTCAGCAATTCTCGGACCAGAACTAGTGCAGAATACGACGGAGATGGTTCAAGTGATTCGTGAGAGGATGAAGACAGCACAAGATCGTCAGAAATCTTATGCGGATCAAAGAAGGAGACCCTTAGAGTTTAATGTTGGGGATCATGTGTTTCTGAAGGTGACTCCCCGTCGTGGGCAGCGAAGGTTTGGTCGCGGAAGTAAGCTTTCTCCCCGTTTTGTTGGGCCTTTCGAGGTGTTAGCTCGTGTTGGAGCTGTGGCATATCGAGTAGCACTTCCCCCTCGGATGAGTCAGATACATGATGTTTTTCATGTATCGCAGCTCCGTCATTATCTTTATGATGAATCTCATGTTATCGATTGGGGAGAGATCGATATTGATGATGATGCAACCTTCGAGGAGCGACCTGTGGAGATCCAAGACCACAAGGAGAAGGTGTTGCGTGGGCGTTCTATTCCTTTAGTTCGTGTCTTGTGGCGACACGGTGGCATGGAGGAGAGTACCTGGGAGCGTGAGTCACAGATACGTGCTCAGTACCCAGAGTTGTTTAATGTTTAACTCCTTTCATGTAATGATGTTTTCTCTGTGGTTGGACCTTTCATGTTTTATTTATGTACCTTTGATGTGATGTTGTGAATGAATTGTTTGGGTATGGATTGTTTGTTCCCGGATGTCATAGTTTTGTTCCAGCTTTCGAACAACTCATGGTGGGTTTCCCCTGAGAGGTATCTTATGGGGTGGTTGTTCGGACCCCTCTTTTCTTCTGGGTTGGTTTTTAATTCTCGAGGACGAGAATGTTTTGAGAGGTATCTAATGTAATGGCCCGGACCTCTCTGGTCCATTACTTTGTGAAATGTTGGTGTTGGAGGTGTTCCGGGAGGTCAAGGGGACTTATCCCCAACACTTTGCCAATTTTCTAGTTCTGTGAACAGTGTTTCCAGTTTTATGAACAGTAACAGATCGGTGAGACAAATCAGTTTCACAGATCGGTGAGACAGATCAGTTTCACAGATCGGTGAGACAGATCAGTTTCACAGATCGGTGAGACAGATCAGTTTCACAGATCGGTGAGACAGATCAGTTTCACAGATCTGTGAGACAGATCAGTTTCACAGATCAGTTTCACAGATCGGTGTGACAGATCAGTTTCACAGATCAGTTTCACAGATCGGTGTGACAGATCAGTTTCACAGATCGGTGTGACAGATTAGTTTCACAGATCAGTTTCACAGATCGGTGTGACAGATCAGTTTCACAGATCAGTTTCACAGATCAGTTTCACAGATCAGTTTCACAGATCGGTGTGACAGATCAGTTTCACAGATCAGTTTCATAGATCGGTGTGACAGATCAGTTTCACAGATCAGTTTCACAGATCGGTGTGACAGATCAGTTTCACAGATCAGTTTCACAGATCGGTGTGACAGATCAGTTTCATGTACAGTAACGGTGGGTGAACAGTGTTTCCAGACTCCTACAGTTTTTCCCCTTTTGACGTTTCCTTTGACGTAAAATACATTTAAAGCCTTATTTTAAGGGCTCATAAGGCCGTTTCAAATGCCATAACTCCTAATATTAATTATTCCTAAGGCTTGGAATGTTTTACTTGGTCAAACCGCATGGGTTAATGTGATCCGTTTTTAATGGAGAATTAACCGGATCTTAAACCGTCACCTCGTTAAATCTTAAAAAGGGACGAGATATCATTCTCCCTTGTTCCTTCCCTTTTGTTCTTAACTAATAGGCGCTAGAACCTTTCAATCCTTTCCTTAGGAGTTGCACAAACAACCCTTACTCCTAGGATCAGTCCCGCTCTGTTGGATGCAACCAAGCTGTGTCGATCTTTCTTCCACATAAGTTGTCGCGAGGGGAGGATCGTGACCTGCTGTGTGGATAAAGGACGTCAAGAACTCATCGAGGTAGGGGATTCATGGCTTCTCTAATTATATATGTGCAATCGTAGAATTAGCATGATTTATTCCTTTGGATCACAATGAAATTGACCTAATTAAATACTTGAACCGGATTAAAAGAATTGGTTGATCGCATGCTGTTGCTTTATACCGTGATAACGGTTTGCCTCATGTTTTCCTAGATATAGTGATATCTATGTTTTCTTTGATTTATTGTTCGTTCATGATTGAAACTGATAATGAACGTAAAGCCGAAATTAATTGTTGATTAATTGGCTAAAGATAAAGAGGCATGTAAATTAATCTGGTTGTTGTCGTTGTTGTAGTTGTTCTAATTTGAGGATAATCAAATTAGGGAAGTAAGCATGGTTATTTAATTGTGATAGATTACTGATTAGGTATCCATGATTGGAACCTACGAATAACAAATCTGTTAATTCAATATGGTTTAGAGACAAATTATGTGGGAATTTCAAAAAGGGTTCTGAGTTACCCTCTTGTTTGTTAACGGGCCGAGAGCCCATTTTGTGATGTTTGTTTTCCTGCTGCTTGTGCTGTGATGTGAGCCTGGATGGCTGTTGTGATATGTGGAGGCTTGGAGACTTGTGGTTGTGGCAGCGGATGACGCCTAGTGTGGCGAGATGCATCGGTTTATGCATATGGGTGTCGGGGAGGACACCAAGGGTGATGGTATGAGATGAATGTGATGGTTTGATGTTGGTGGTTTGGTCTGGTTGTTTATCTGCATTACTTTTCCTCACTGCTCAAGGCAGCTGGTCTTGCTTACCCTCTTTCCGAAAGAGGCGAAGACACGCGGGGTATGCCACGTGCTTTCCGCGTTTAGCCTCTCGATGGAGGATGGGTCTATGCTCTTTCTATAGGCGGCAAAGACTCGACGGGTAGTATATCTACTCACCGTGTTGAGCCTCCTTTGTGTTTAGAAGCATAGGATGTTTTTCTAGAATGCCTGGGAATGTGGAAAAGTAATTCTGTAATGAATGTTTGATTAAATGGTGAAAATCCACGGGGATGGAGATGCTAGAATTTAAAGGTGATGTGAATCTTAAAAAGGAGCAGTTGTATTGAAAGTGACACCATTTCAGTTAAATGGGGAATTCTTCAATCTTAATTAATGCTTAAGTAATTAACTAATGTACAGTGGAACTGATAAATGAGAATGGAGTAATCTAATAAAGCTCTTCAATTGGTTGTGTGCTTATAGGATACCTAGTCTTAGAAGTAGCAGCCTGGAGTCTGAGAGACGTTAGCTGCAGTTGTATCTAAGACTAGGTAATGCCCATAGTGTGGATGTGAGTTACTTATATATTCTATACTTTTTGTGTTTCTATATGCTACTCCACCCTGTCGGTAAGGGAAACGGACACCCCAGGGATTCTGAGCCCTGGGGTGGTGTTTTCCCCAACATTCTGATGGGAGGTTGAATGGATGACTACCCCCTTTGGCCCCGCTCTCTTCTCTTGGTAGATCTTAGTGCTGGTAGGCACAGTGGTTAGTTTTACCCATATATGTGTGTAGAGGTCTGTAATGGCTTGTGGTTATTTCACACACATATATTCTGGATATAGTATCCTATGGACTACTATAGGTGTAACGTGTATAGGCTGTGATGGCTTGAGGATCCTTACTCAGTGTATGGGCTGTAATGGCTTGAGGTATAATACCCGACGTATGATACACGTTATGCGAGCTGTGGTGGCTCCCGGAAACTACCTGGTTACTTTTGGTTGTGAGGATTGTTTGGAGCTTAGCCCAGGTGTCTGCGGGCAAGCCTTTGTGGTGCACGAGGTGCAGATTGGGGAGCTTGACCCATGTTGATACGGGCAAGCCTTTGGAGAGAGATGCACATGACGTATGTCGTTGGGGCAAAGCGGCAAACCAGTGGGGAAGTAGTAGCGGGGTACCCTTGATATTCTTTATTATATGCTATATTCTTGTATGCGTTACTTGGTGAGAGTAGACATGGTGAGGTTGGGAACATAATATACCTGTTTAGGTGACGAGTTAGTTTCACTTGTTGTTCACTGGGCTTTAGCATGCTTTCTTTACTTTTTCACGAGAGTCTTGGGGAGGATCCTACTGAGTATACTGTTATACTCACCCTATGTACATATAAACTATTTTTCAGGTCACTTGGAGCAGGTTGGAGATCAAGCTGGTTACTACTAGCTTGTGGTTGGAGGAGGAGCTGTTCGGGCTTGTGGTCGCTTCCGTTTTTCTTTCTTTTGGGTACTTTTAGTTTTCCCTTTCAGTTGTAGTACTTTTGCATGACATTTCATATATGTACTTGGTTTCCTTTTTATATTTCAGTTATGAGTTGGAGTTGGTTGGAGTCTATTCTATCTCTCTCTTCTGCATGTGTTCTCTTAGAGGGTAATGCCTCCCATTTGTGTGTGTATTATACCCTCGGTGCTAGTCGCCAACCCGGGGTCTACTGGAGGCGGGACTCGGGGGTCATTATCTCCCTTTTCACATTGCCGGCCCAGGAGGGGTACACTTTTTGGGGAGGGGGTCGTGACAGTTTAAGTATGTGGGTTGAAACCCTTTTGATTCTTCTTGAAAATAAACATGAAGGGTTTGTCACCAACTATTTTGTCTCATGAGTCCTATCGGTTCATTGAGGGGCTATCTATAATTGGGCCCCAACCATGTCTGACTATCCAAATCATTACTAAAATATTGAAATGATCAATTTAAAAATCTATTATCCAAATAAAAAAAATATATAGTTAGTAAAATATACATATTTAACATTATTACTTATGTTAATCAAATAAATTTAAATGTAAAAACCATATGAAAAAATGGTATATGTCTAAGAAAATAACCATATAATTTATGAAATAAATGTGAATATTTTATTAAATATTAAATTTATGATGACAATAAATAAAATAGTCAGTATACATACACCACACATAAGAAATTATTGGTCAATAAGTCATATCTCAAAGAAAAAAAGTGAGATGAGAAACCACTTGCATTATGTTTGAAAGTGTTCTACACTTTTACTTAATGTACTGGAATATCAAATTAGATTCAAAAATTACTTAATATAGAACCTTGTAAACATATTTTTTATTTATTTTAATTCTATTAATTTAATTTATAGTCATTATAATGAGTTATATTGTTTAATTACATTGTTGTAGGAGCATTGATTTCATGGTTTTAAGGACTGTTCGCTTGTGTATAATTATGGGAGTTCTTTTCAATTTTTAATAATTATCCAGAAGTAAAATTATTTAGTATTAATGAACCTAAATAATTTTAAATAGTCTCATATATCATTTGGTTTTATGGTATGAGGATGATTCATTAGATAAAACGTTGATGAAAAATTACTAGTTTATTTTGGCCGTTTTTATGACCACCACCAACTAATATAATTTTATTTGAAATTATGTTTATATAGTGGTTATAAAACCTTAAAAAAGTTTTAATATAAATATTATAATCTTTTTAACAATAATTATTTTTTGACAATCATTGAAGGCGATAATGAAAAATTAAAAATTTTCGTCCTTGAAGGTGGTGAATCGACACATCATGGATGATGTTTTAATTTTTAGAATTAAAATGATAGGAGAAGAGATTTTATGATTTATATTACATTAACATAATAAAATTATAGTATATGTATGAAACTAGAGTTATCATGATACTTTGGATAAGGGGAGGTGAGTAGAGAATAAGAAATGAAAAGAAAACAAAAGGGAAAGAAGGAGGACTTTACCTCTCAAAAATTGTCTCTTTGAGAACCTTGTTAAGGCACTTGGAAATGGTATTTTGGTAAAACCATAAGTACCAATAAATGGGGATGAGTATTGGAATAGTAAAAAAGGGGTGGTATTTATAGTGGAGGAGAGGGGTGCTTTTTTGATTATTTTGTTAATTAATTTATTTTTTTACCTCAAGACTTCCAAAAGTGTTGATTATTATTACTAAGTATAGTATATAATGAATTTGAGTTCAAATTAATGGTTAATTACATCATCTATGACTCAAAAATTCATGTATTTGGCTTAAAATGTTAAATACCATCAAATACCGTATTTCACTATTTCCAAAAAATTCAACTATTTAAAAAATATAAAAAAATTAACTAGAACAATTTTTAAACATGTATATTTAAAAAATGGAATAAAATATATGAAAATATTTTTCTAAGTAATATAAGTTAAATTTTTAATTAAAATATTCATTTATTCAAAAATACCAATTTAAAAATTTTAATTGATTTTATAATATTTTGAAAAATTAATTAAGATCTCATAAAATTATATTCTAATTATAATGAAACAAAAAATTAATTTTAAAATATATTTTATTAATAATATTTATTTTAAATAATTATATTATTTATAAAATTGTAAATAAACATTTACGTTTCACAAAAAATACCAAAACATAATTTATCATTTTTAAAAAATTTATTTACTTCTTCCATGATATAAATATATCATATTTTAATTTATGAAATACTTAAATGTTTTTTATACTTTTATAGGTGAGGTTGTTATTCTAATGGAAATTTTACTGTTCCTAGAAGTCACATTACTATTCCAATGGTATGGTTGATATTTAACAGTGTATCAGGGTTTGTCTAAGATTGGTGTTGCATACAATGTAATATATAAAATAAATTGATTTTTTTTAAGAAAATATATACGATAAAATCATGGGGGTGTTATAGAAAAGAGGAAAGAACATGGGTTTTGATGTCTATATTGTTCTCTATCGATAGATGATGAAACGTTTGTCCAGGATTTCCTCATTGTCTATCTAAATTTATTAGACATCTATATCAAGATGGATTTGATTATTTCTCATCATAATATGATTTATTTTTATCATATGTGTGTTTCATTATTTATTTCCAATTGGAGATCTCAAATGTTATAGGGAGAGTGATATTCGAGGTATATTTGTACTATACCTTACACCCTAGAGTTCAGGATTCTATTTCTCACCATTATAGTCGACCCTGACGATGCCTTATCTTTTAGTGATCTTCCTTTAGTTATTCAGTACTTACCCAATGTCTTCCAAGACGAATTCTCTAGTCTTCCTCCAGATAGTGAGGTAGAGTTTACAATCAGCTTGGTGAATAATATGAAAATTATCTCGATACCGTCTTATCGTATGACACAAGATGATATGAAATAGATCACGATCAAGCTAGATGATTTGATAGAGAAATATTTTTTTTTCACCCTTGTGTTTCACCATGGGAATCCCCCATTATATTTTTCATGAAGGATGATGGTTTAAATCATTTGTGTGTGGACTATAGAAATTTTAACTTAGTGACAATTAAGAAAAAGTTCCCTTTCCCCATGTTGATGACTTGTTTAATCAGTTAAGGGGGGAGTGGTTTTAAAAAAATCATTCCTCATTATGGTTATCACTATATCAAAGTTTGGGAGTATAATATTCCAAAGAATACTTTTACTAGTAGGTAGGATATTTTGAATATCTTATGATGAAATTTGGTTTGATGTACTCTCCTTTTATTTTAATGGATATGATGAACTATATATTCCATTTGTATCTTGACACCTTTGACGTAGTGTTTTTGGATGATATCTAGGTTTATTTGGTATATAATTGTGAGTATGCGAACCATTTGAATCTAGTTTTGGAGAACCTAAGGAGCCACCCCTTTATGGGATTATTTTTAATTGAAATTTATTTTTTGAATAAGTTATGTTATTGGGGAACATGACTTCTAAACATAACATATCAGATGATCTTGAGAAGGCGAAGGCTGTATTTTCATGGGAAGATCCAAAAAATATCTTTGAGATACACAAATTTCTAGTTCATGATCGATACCATCAATCATTCATCAAGGATTTCATATAGTTTGTATAAACCATGACCTCACCTACCAATAAAGGGGTTAATTCTACATGGGATATAATATATTAGAAATATTTGATCAGTAGAAACAACTTTTGACATCAACACCTATTTTGATCTAACTCAAGCCTAGTATGGGGTTTGTGTTATACCGTAATGGTTATGGTACTGGTCTAGTTTTCAATATTATATATTATATTCATGTTGTGGCCTATAGATCTCTTCATTTTTGTCCAAATGAGAAAAACTACCCCACTCATGATTTGTAGATTTCTATAGTTATGGATGCAGTTAAGTATTGGTGATATAATCTTTTTGGGGAGGGGTTCAAGATATTTTCTCATTATAAAAGACTGAGATATATATTTTATTAGAAATAATTGAATATCATAAAAATTAAGGGGGTTTAATACCTCAAGATGTTCGAATTTGACATTGGCTACAGCCCAGGGAAAGGTAATGTCATCGCTGATTCTCTAAATAGGAATGTTCCACCACATGCAATCTCATAATTCAAGTAAGTGTGAAGCCTTATAGGGAACTTTGCTCAATTTTACCAATACATATAGGGGGATGATTTAGGTTTGATTCAAACTAGTATCCAATTATCATCATATCCCATTGAGTATATTCTATAGATCCAATATCATGATGAAAAGTTCATAGGAATTAGGGAAAGAATATGTGTTGGGTAGACTATTTCTGGCTGGCATCTCCCTTCTGATTATATTCTATGGTGTCATTTTTTTCTCATCATCTATGAAGAATTTAATGGTGTATGATTTTAATAGTTCTTCTTAGTATATTCACCCTATAACTATTTAGGTGTATTATGATCTGCGATGGAAATTATGATGGCTAGTACGAAGCATGACATTGATAATTATGTGCCTAGATATTACAAATACCAGCAGATAAAGGAAAAAAACCTGAATCATTTTGGTATACTCCAACCTATTCCAGTTCCAATTTAGAAATGGCATTATGTGTCTACATATTTATTTGTTGTATTAATATGGAATCCATGAGAAATTAATACAATCTAGGTGTAAATTGATTAGTTAATGAAATAAAACCATTTTATTGTGATTCGAGACTTCACCATGGTTGAAGATATTGGTAAGATTTATGTGAAAAATATCATGAGGTTTCATGGGGTTACCCCAACCATTATATTGGACAAGGATACTAATTTAATTCTAGTTTCTAGAAGAGTCTCCAAGAGGATATGGGGACTCAGGTCATTTTAAGTATAACTTATCATCGGAAAATTGATGGTCAAATTGAGAATGCTATTTAGATCCAAAAGGATATGTTCCATGCCTTAATCTTGGATTTTAGTGGAGAATCAGGAAACCATTTTGATTGTTCAAGTTTTTTCATATTAATAGTTACTAGTGGTTGATCAAAATGTCTCCCTTCAAGGATTTATATGGTCACCTATGCAGGTCACCTCTTTATTGTGTAGAGGTGATAAAATCCTCTATCATGGGACTGAGTCTCAATCAGGAGATGTTTGGAAGGATTTAGGATATTAGTTAATTATTAGAAACATATCATAGTTGTAATAAATCATAAATGGATCATCTACTTCATACTTTGGAGTTTTTCATTGGTGACTGAGTTTTCTTAAAAGTTTATCTAGGTTCGGGTCACCATCAACATTGGAAATGGGGGAAGATGGTTCCAAGATATGTTGGAACATTTGATATCACTGAGAGGATAAACAAGGTTTCTTAAATGTTGGTATTTCTAGCTTAGTTGATAGGTATACATTATGTTTTCCACATATTTCAACATAGGATGTACTGTCAATATCCTTCCCATGTATTGAGTTGGGAAGAGATTGAGTTATATCTGACTATTTCTGTTATGGAGAAACCGGTGGAGAAAATTGATTCTAAGATGAAATTATTATGTGGAAGGTATATTTCATTGATCAATGTATTATGGTTGTATATATATAATTGTCATGATACTTGGGAGAATAAATTGTCGGTGAAGAAGCAACGAACTCACCTTTTTTTAGAGTACTCTTATTCCACATGACATCCTTGGGATGGAAAGTCTATTGTTGGGTAGATTGTAACATAGTAGTTAATAACATTATCTATTTTAAAGTTTAAAGATATTTTTATTTTATTTAAGGTGTATTATAGGATTTCCAGAAATTTTTAGTAGGAAACTGGCCTAGGTGCTCGTTGTAAAACTAGTTCACACAGTGAACTGGGTACGCGCCATGATTTATTTTCTAGAAAAAATCCATGAAACCAGTTTATAGTGTGAAAAAGGTACAAATAATGAAGTTAATTTACTTTTGTAAAGACCCAGAAATTCCGTGTAATTTTTTTCATAAATCATAATTATATGGGTCTACAAAAATTGACGGCACATGATTCTGAGGCTCAGAGTGCCCAGAATGAATTTCTGAACTTTTGTTCGGGTACATTCAGTAAACGTGAGAGTGGGTTTTTCAAACATCTGAACTAGTGGTCGGAATTGAAATCCAAGGGCACCATTGAACTCTCATCACCAGTATTCACTTAAATAGACTTTCACCTCAACGCTATTTGGTTGAGGGTGGAAGTTAGTTTTTGGGTTTTTCATGAAAGAATTAGATAAAAATAAAATTGTACAACATTTTATTTTTATTTATTTGTTAAAAACCTCCATGTGGAAGTTGATAAGTGGGGAACACCATACTTTAACCTCCCATGAGTGGTTACGGTGGTGATGACCACCCGAGCCTAACCTCCAATGAGAGGTTATGGTGGTGGGGACCACCCATGGCCTAAACCTCTTGAACTCCCCTCTTAATGAGGGAGAAACCTCTCAACTGCATCATTAATATGGGGAAGCCTCTTGGGATTCTTCCACATTAATTGTTCCAACCATCCATCACTTAATTATGCCAACCTATGTGATTAATTAACGTAATTTGAATTTGTGCCAACAATTAAATTGGGGAAACATATCATATTTTGGGGCTATCTTTTCTTTTTGGTGGAATTGGGAGAGGAGGAGCTTTGGGAAAAAAGCTCTCCAAAGAAGAACACCAACGAATAATGCCACTCCATCGAAGAATTATCCTCCAAACTCCTTTGAAGGGTCCCCAACGATGCACAAATTGACAAACAAGTTAAACTCCGACGACACCGACATCCATCTTTTCCCAACGATTCTTATTCTTCCTCGTGACCTCGTCGACGTCATCAAGTGAACGAGGTAGGGGTTTAATTTGTGTATGATTATATTCCCATGTTCTTCCCTTTTTAAAAAAAAGAATGCAGATGATTTCTTTTGCAGTTTGGGAACAATCATTGTGGGATGATAGGATTTGACATTAAATGTTCAAGATCTTGATGAGCCGCTTGATACCACTCTAAAACGGAGGGTATAGGGCAAAAAAACATGGCCCGACCCTTCCGTCTTTCTTCTTGAATGGTTTACCCTTCGTGATGGAAGAAGACGACCTTGGTGAGGACAATTGGAGCGGGATTTTGGAAATCGAGGAGGCACGAGAATGGCGGCCGGTAACACCACCGACCGTGATGAAGGTGGCAGTGCAACGACACCGCCCCATGACCACCATCGCCGCCCTGCGTCCTCTGCACCGACCGAGACCCCCACCAACTGCGACGAAGGGGACGACGCAACAGTGTTCCCCTACGGCCACTGGTGCTGCCCCGTGGCCTCCGCGCTGACCACGACCGCCCCAGTTGTCCGTGGCCCTGTACCGCCCTACGGCCATGCCGACGCGCCACGACCGTGGTGCCGCCCTGCAGCCGGACCGCCGCCCCACTGCCGGACCACCGCCCCGCCGCCGGACTGCCGCCCCATGGCTGGACCACCGCCCCGCGGCCGAACCACCATCTGCGACCAAACCCCCGCGGTCCCTTGCGGCCTGCTGGGTCATACCCAGCAGATCGGGCCACTCAGTGGACCGGCCCGAACCGAATGGTTCGGGCTGTACTATGGGTCGGGTCGACCCAAACCGGGTCGGCCCAGGATGGTTTGGGCATGGTCGGTCCGACCGGGTCCGACCGGACCCGGGCCCACTACGATCCATTTACTTTCTTTTGGCCATAACTTTGGCACCTGACGTCCGTTTGATGAACTGTCAGCGGAACTGGAAATCTTGGAGATATTTAGACCATTTGAGTATTTTCCACTTGAGTTTTGGATTAATATGGAGAACTATCATGTTGGATCGAACACGAATCCAATCGGCCCCCCGGACTAAAAGGCTAATAACTCACAGACCGGGTGCCCGATTGATGCGCCGTCTGTTGCGTTGAGACCTATATGATGTGGCAGACTTTTGACATACTTCTTCATGGGACTTCATGGTAGTTGTAGTATCGAGCAGTAGATTGTGGAGCGGATCCTCCCAGATATGAGTGAACACAGTACGGGAACCCAATGGCTGGCTGAGACTTGACGACTGCTGACCGTTTTGACTCAGAGTGACTTGACAGGCCCAGTGGGGAGCACCTTGGTGACACGACAGACCCACGGTGGGGAGTACCTTGGTGATGTGGAAGACCCACGATACTCGATAGGAGGATTATCTCAGCAGGCCGCGAGGGGGAGCGCCTTGGTGACACGAAAGAACCACGGTGGGGAGCACCTTGGTGACATGGCAGACCCATGGTACTCGACAGGAGGAGTACCTCAGTAGTCCAAGGTTAGTGGGAAGTGCCTTTGTGTGACCCGACAGACCCATTGTACTCGATAGAGGAGGATTTCTCCAGTATCCAAGGTTTCAACGATGTGACTGGGGATGTTACTTGATACTACCACTAGAATAAATCCTGGTGTGAGCTAAGTTAGTACCTCTATGTTTTTATCATGATTGAGATGAATTACTTGATAACTTAGGTATATGTATGAGAATATACCTAATTAGGGTTATCTGTTGATTTCATACATTGTGGTTTATCCTTGGTAAATTTTGTGAGACCTTGATGGTCTTCAGGTCCCTATTGAGTATCGTTATACTCACCCCTACACAGGCTATGCCCGCACATTTTTGTGTTGGATGCAGACGACAGACAATGCTAACTGAAGATGTGAGTACAAGGACTGGACGGTGCCTGGAGGTGGACCATACGGCGTGTAGATACGCGGAGGAGATAGAAAAATGTAGAGTGCTGAGGAGGTGATATGTACCTAACCTTCAGGTAGGAACCTCGAAGGAAGATCCAACACCTGTCTTCCTTCCTGTTCCAGTTTACTTGTATTTCATTTGTACTTGTACTTTCCAGTTGGGCTTGTATTCTGGCCCCTTTTTTACTTAGTATACTCACTATGTTATTATTCAGTTTTACTTGAGTTCGTATCTTGCTGTGTGCTTGGATGTGTTTATTACTGGTTATAACGGCAATGCCTTCTCAGTTTAAAGAATACTCCTTTATTTCTAGTCGCCATCCCCTGTCCTATTGAAGGCGAGCTTGGGGTAGTCACGACATGGGCCCAGGGGGATGGGTTGTGACAAATTGGTATCAGAGGAATCTGTTCTACCGAAGAACTGGGACTATATATTTTCTATGGAGCAGTTGTGTTAAGGGTAATGAGTGCAGTTTTCAGTTTAGAGAGTCCAATATTGGTGCGGCGGCTGACGTATCCATACACCCAGACCCTGACTTCTGATTTCTGACTCAGTGCACAAAAACACTAACTGCGTGTGTGTTTTCAAGAGTTTTATTAGATGAATTATTTGTGTCATCTCACTAGGTATAACATAATGACTGTGGTTCACCTGTTTCCTTTCAGGCTGCCTCCACAAAGACAACCAGCTAGGGTTCTGAGAGTTGTACGCATCGATAGCCCACCGAGCGATGAGGCCTCAGTGCAGGGCCCTCTTCTAGTAGAGACACCAGCAGAGGCACCAGTGGAAAAAATCCTTGTTGGGTCACTGATTCCACCATCCCCAGCAGCAGACGGTGCACGCTGCTTGAGGGCGTTGCACGAGTTACAATTCTAGAGGCCACCCAGGTTTAGGGGAGAGATGGACCCCCAGGCAGCTGAGGATTGGTTGAAGGTTGTGGTGAGAGTTTTCTGACTGATAGGGACACTAGTAGACCTCATGGTGGTCCTTGACGCTAGCCTTCTACAGGCAGCATCAGGTAGATGGTGGAGCTTGATGCTCCAGGTTATTGACGAGGTGATGCTTCTTTGGGCAAACTTTTAGGGCCCGTTTCAGGCAGATTTTGTCCCAGCGACTCTTCGTGTAGTACGCATATAGGAGCTTCTTCATCTGCAGCATGGAAGCATGACTATAGATCAGTACTCAGCGAGGTTCATTGACCTCTCTTGCTACTCCACAGATATGGTGCGAGACTAATTCTTCAGGTCCCAGACCTTCGAGCATGGGCTCAGGTGGGAGATCAGGGCTTCGATGATCTCACTCAGCATCCTGAAACAAGAGGGGGTGTTAGAGAGATCCCTCTTAGTGGAGAGTTTCCTTGCTGAGTAGTCATCAGCAGTGAGACCCACTACCAGTCATCACGTAGCAGGGCACCCGAGACAGATCCAGTCATGCCAAGAGCGGGCAGTGTTAGACATGAGGCATGCAGAGTCACATGGCTCGTGAGTGTCTGACCCGTTGTATGGATGATCAGCAGACAGTCAAGGGACTGCCCAGGAAGAGATATAGATTTGACTGAGGAGTTCTGTAGGGAGTAGGCTGACGTGGTAGAGGAGATGGCCGTGTAGTTGGTGGTGTGCAAATATTTGAGAGGTTACCACCACCACCACTAGGAGGTCCACCCCGACTGCAGGGAGCAAGTGGATAGGGGAGAGATCAGCCCCATGAAGTTGAGGCTCATGATCATGGTACTATAGAGTTGATATGAGGTACGATTTGTGTCTACTATACCATAGATTCAGTACTTATAGACGCATGTTCCAACCATTCTTTTATTGTCCCCGCCCTCTTTTGGAACTCTATGATTCCAATGGAGCTGTTGGCTCGATCCTTACGGCTAGAGACTCCTTCAGGAGGGGATTCGACGATTATGCACTAGTGCCGACAGTGTTAGATTACTCTAGGAGGTGAGAGATTTGGCTGGGATCTTCTAGTATAGGCGTCGAGGCCTTACGATGTCATCTTGTGTATGGACTGGTTATCTATAGTCCATGCTTAGATTGACTGTATTAGGCGCAAGGTGTGGTGTGTCTGTACTGATGGGACTAGGTTTACCTTCACCAGTGAAAAGGGATCCTTTTCAGCTTATGATGGACTTACCCAGAGGAGAGTGCAGCCGATCACTCATCAGTTGGCTAGCCTTACCCTTGGAGCGATTGATGTAGAGATTCTGAGCTATCCTGTAGTGGTGGACCAGTACGCGGATGTTTTCCCTAATGATGTTCCGGGTATAACTCCTCGCAGATAGGTGGACATTTACATTGAACTATACCCTAGTACAAAACGAATATCTAAACTAGCATATCAGATGTCCCCCATGGAGCTTTGCGAGCTGCAGGTACAACTAGAGGACTTGCAGGGGAAGGGATTCATCCGGCCTAGTGTTTCTCCATGGGCAGCCACAATTTTGTTTTCCAAGAAGGCGGATGAGAGCTTGACACTTTGTGTTGACTATCATCTCCTGAATCAGGTGACCATGAAGAATAATTACCCAATCTCAAGGATTAACGACCTCTTTGATCAGCTAAAGGGAGAACAGTGGTTCTCAAAGATAGACCTCAGATCAGGCTATCACCAGCTCAGAGTACGAGATGAGGATGTGCAGAAGATGGCCTTCAGGTGTCGGTATGACCATTATGAGTTCTTGGTTATTACATTAGATGTAACCAATTCTCCAGCAGTTTTCATGGGACTCATGAATAATATGTTTTGACCATACCTTGATCGCTTTGTAGTAGTCTTCATCGACGACATTCTGATCTACTCAGCAACTTAGGAGGTGGATGCCTATAATTTGCGGGTAGTATTGAACACACTCTGAGAGCACCAGCTTTATGGTAAGCTCTCAAAGTGCCAGTTATGGACCCGGTAGGTTCAATTTCAGGTACATGTCTTATCAGAGGCTGGAGTTGCAGTGGATCCAATGAAGATTGAGGTGATACTTTCTTGGGAGCCACCCAGAAGTGTGACGAAGGTACGAAGTTTCCTGGGTTTTGATGGATATTACCGGATTTTTGAGCTAGACTTCTCCAGAGTTTCATAACCACTATCAGCATTGACGAAGAAGGGAAAAACTTTTAGTTTGGTTGGATAAATTCCAATAGAGTTTTCAGGAGTTGAGGCAGAGTCTGACTAGTGCCCCCATCTTGAAGATTCCAGAGGAGGGCATAGGGTACGTAGTCTCCTGCGACGCATCCAGGACCATACTTTGGTGTGTCCTGATGTAGGAGTGAGTAGTGATCACATATGGTTCTCGATAGATGATACAACGTGAGCAGAACTACGCTTCCCATGACCTGGAGTTAGTATTAGTGGTCTTCACCTTGAAGATGTGGAGACATTACTTGATGGGAGAGCATTTTACTGTATACTCTGATCGCAAGATTCTCAGGTATATCTTCTCTCAGAAGGACCTGAACTTGAGAAACCAAAATTGGGTTGAGTTCATCCAGGACTTTGAATTCGAGATAGTCTATACTCCTGGAAAGGGGAACTTTGTAGCAGATTCACTCAGCAGGAGGACTGGTATAAAACTACTAGGGGAGGAAATGAAGCAGCTGGCTTCTTTGCAGATATCCTTTGTGGATAGAGATGAAGTAGCTTTTCTTCAGTCAATTACAGTCACTCCACCACTTCTTCAGCGAGTCAGGGAGGCGGAGAGTGGGGACATTGACTGCGAGGCATGACATTCTCAGATATCCACAGGACAGGCACCTGATGTATTTTATGAATGTGGGGAGAATGTCATCCTCTTCAGAGGACATACCGTGGTACCAGTGTCACTTCAGGAGGAATTGTTGAGGGAGATCCACACATCCCCTCTAACAGTACATCCATAAGTGGAAAATATGTATAAGGACCTTCAATGACATCATTGGTGGTCAGGAATGAAGAAATCAGTAGCATAGTTTGTTTCTCCATGCCTCACTTGTCAGAAAGTGAAGCCGGAGCATCAGGTACCATTAGGCTTGGTTCAACCTTTAGAGGTCCCAGAGTGGAAGTGGGATGGTATATACATGGACTTCGTGATAGGACTTCCATGTATACCCTGGGGTCATGAATTGATTTGGGTGATCGTCGACCGACTCACTAAGTCGGTCCACTTCCATCCAATGAGAGAGCAAGGTTCAGTAGAGAGCTTGGGACACCTCTATGTGTATGATATTGTGCGGCTAATGGAGTACCTTTGACAATTGTCTCCGATCAGGACAAACATTTTAATTCCCAGCTTTGAAAGGGGTTACATGAGGATTTCTTGATGCAACTTCATTTAAGCACTGCCTTCCATCCTCAGATAAATGGCCAAACTGGGAAGACCATTCAGACCCTTGAGGACATGCTCCGTGCCTGTGTCCTCGACTTCGATTACAGCTGGGAGGACCACTTTCCTTTGGTGGAGTTTGCCTACAACAAAATATATCACTCCACCATTGGGATTACACCTTTCGAGTCGTTGTATGGGTGGCCTTGCAGATCACCTTTGTGATGGGCTGACCCAGGGGAATCAACACTAGTTTGACCAGAGATGGTACGAGCTACCACATAGAAGGTGCAGATCATCCGGGAGCAGATGAAGTCTAAACAGAGCATAAAGAAGTCGTATGCCGACAGGAGAAAGAGACCTTTGGACTTCGAGGATGTTGACCACGTCTTTCTATGGGTCTCACCTTGATGAGATTTGCGGAGATTTGGCTGAGGCAAAAATATATCTCCAAGATTCATCGGACCTTTTTAGGTCCTCCGCAGAGTTGGCAAGGTGGAATATCGCTTAGCTCTTCCACCTCAGTTGCACCGAGTGCACGAAGTCTTCCACGTATCTCAGCTGAGGAGTTACGTGCACGACCCTTCTCACATCATCGATCATGGAGAGCTGGACATCAATGATGGGGAAACTTTTTCATATGTTTCAATAGAGATTGAGGATCGATAGGAGCAGGTCCTTCATGGACAGTCGATACACCTGGTGCGCGTTCACTAGCAGCACAAGAACCTCTTGGAGAGAACATGGGAGCGGGAGGCTCATATGCGTGCTCAGTACCCCCACTTGTTTACCTAGTTTGAGTTGTGGCTTATGGGGATGTAAATTCTTGAGGTGGGGAGAATGTAAGGACCTGAAAATTCCATCTAATATTTTTTTAAAATAAATGGGAATTTTACGAGTCTATTAAAATTGACGGAATGTGATTCCCAGGCCTGGTGTGCACGAAATGAATTTCTGAACTTTTGTTCAATTACATTCAGTAAACGTGTGAGAGTGTTTTTCTAACATCTGAATCAGTGCTCGGAATTGAAATCTGAGGGCACCGTTGAACTCGCAATGCTGATATTCACTTAAATAGACTTTCACCTCGACGACAGTTGGTCGATGGTGGAAGTTAGTTTCTCAGTTTTTCATGAAGGAATGGGATAAAAATAAAATTGTACAACATTTTTTTTTTATTTGTTAAAAACCACGATGTGGAAGTGGAGAAGTGGGGACCACCATACCTTAACTTCCCAAGAGAGCTACGGTGGTGGGGACCACCTGAACCAAACCTCCCAGGAGAGGTTTTGGTTGTGGGGACCACCCGATGCCAAAACCTCTTGAACTCCCCTCTTAATGAGGGAGAAACCTCTCAACTCCCTCATTAATGTGGAGGATCCTCTTGATCTTCCTCCACATTAATTGTGCCAACCCTTCCCCACTTAATTTTTCCAACCTATGTGATTAATTAACCCAATTTGAATTTGTCCCAACGATTAAATTAGGGAAACATATCACATTTTGGGGCAATTTTTTCTTTTTGGTGGAATTGGGAGAGGAGGATCTTTGGGAGAAAATCTCTCCAACAAAGAACGCCAACGAATAACACATCTCCTTCGATGAATTATTCTTGAAACTCCATTGAAGGATCTCTAATGATGCACGAACCGACAAAGGATGAAAACGCCGACGACACGGACGTCCATCTTTTCCCAACGATTCGTTTTCTTCCTCACGACCTCATCGACGTCATCAAGTGAATGATGTAGGGGTTTAATTTGTGTATGATTATATTCCCATGTTATTCCATTTTTAAAAAAATGAACGCGGATGATTTCTTTTGCAGGTTGAGAACAATCATTGTGGGATGATAGGATTTGATGGTCAATGTTCATGTTCTTGACGAGACACTTGCTACCACTCTAATGTGGAGGGTGGGGGCCAAACAAACATGGACCGACCCCTCCACCCTTCTTCTTGAATGGTGTACCCTTTGTGATGGAAGAAGATGAACTTGGTGAGAACAACTGGGGAGGGATTTTGGAAACCAAGGAGGCACGAGAATGGTGGCCGACAGTACCGTCGACCGCGACGAAGGTGTCGGTGCAACGACGCCACCCCGCGGCCACCACCGCCGCCCTGTGGCCTCCGCACCGACTGCATCTCCCGCCGGCCTTGACGAAGGCGACGATGCAACAACGCATCCCCATGGCCACCACCATTTTCCGTGGCCCCACACCGATCCGCGGCCGGGTTGCCATGCCGCGGCCGCGGCCGGACCTCCGACCTATGGCCGGACTGCTGCCCCGCCGCCCCAGGGCCGGATCATTGCCACCCCTCGGTGGGACCACCGCCTCAGGGCTAGACTGCCGCCCCGTGGCCGAATCACCATCGGCGGCCGAACCACCACGACCACTCGCGACTTGCCGGGTCGGACCCAGCAGGCTGGGCCACTTAGCATGTTGGGCCAAACCAAACGAGCCGGGCTGCACTACGGGCCGGGTCGACCCGAACTGGGTCAGTCCAGGCCAGATTGGGCAGGGTCGGTCCGACCGTGTTAGACCAGACTCGGGCCCACTACGACCCATTTACTTTCTTTTGGCCATAACTTTGGCACCGAACGTACATTTGACGAACCATCAACGACGCTGGAAATCTTGGAGCGAGTTGGTCCCTTCGACTATATTCCACTAGAGTTTTTGATTATGATGGGGAACAATCAGGTTGGATCCAGCACAAATCCAACCGGGCCCCCAGGACTAAAAGGCTAATAACTCACAGAACGAGCTTCCGATTGATGCGTCGTCTGTTGCATTGAGACCTCTATGACGTGGCAGACCTTTGAGATACTTCTTCATGGGTCTTCGTGGCAATTAGAGTATTGACCATTAGCTTTTTAAGTGGATCCTCCCGGAGTCGAGCGAGCATAAAGCAGGAACCCAATGGCTGGCTGAGACTTGATTACTGCTGACTGTTTCAACTCGGAGTGACTTGACAGGCCCGGTGGGGGGCGCCTTGGTGACATGGAAGACCCACGGTGGGGAGCACTTGGTGATGCGACAAACCCACAGTACTCGACAGGAGGAGTACCTCAACAGACGACGAGGGGTAGGGCCTTGGTTACGTGGAAAACCCACATTGGGGAGCGCCTTGGTGACATGGCAGACCCACAATACTCAACTGGAGGAGTACCTCAGCAGTCCACGGTTAGTGGGAAGTGCCTCTGTGTGACATTGCAGGACCACTATACTCAATAAAGGAGGAGTTCTACAGTAGTAGAGGTTTCAATGATGTGACTGGGGATATTACTTGATACTACCCCTAGAATAAATCCTGGTGTGAGCTGAGTCAGTACCTCTGTGTTTTCCTCATGACTGAGATGGATTACTTCTTAACTTAGGTATATGTATAGGAGAATACCTATGTAGGGTTATCTGTTGATTTCATACTTTGTGGTTTATCCTTGGTGGATTTTGTGAGACCTTGAGGGTCTTGGTGTCCCTACTGAGTATCGTTATAATAACCCCTACACGGGCTATGCCCACACCTTATTGTGTTGGATGCATATGACAGACAACACTGAGTGAGGTCATGAGTACCAGGACTGGACGGTGTCCGGTGGTGGACCATACGACATGTCGATACGCGGAGGAGACAGACTGACATAGAGTGCTAAGGAGGCAATCTGTACCTACCCTTCAGGTAGGAACCTCAGAGGATGATCCAACAGCTATCTTCCTTCGTGTTCTAGTTTACTTGTATTTTAGTTGTACTTGTACTTTCCAGTTGGGCGTGTATTCTATCCCCTTTTTACTTAATGTACTCACTCTGTTACTATTCAGTTTTACTTGAGTTCTTATCTTGTTGTGTGCTTGGTTTTATGTGTTACTGGTTATAAAGGCAATGTATTCCCAGTTTTGGTAATATACCTTTTGTTCTAGTCGCCATCCCCTAGCCTTTGGAAGGTGGGATTGGGGTAGTCATGGTACAGGCCCCGAGGGGCGGGTCGTGACAACTGTTTTAACTAATCTCACAATATTTTTAAGTTGAGGTGACACATTTTTTGGTGAACATGAAATCATGAGATTTCATGGAATGAATCAATGATTCAAGATGTGAATCATTTTCAAAACATCACATTTTTTCATTTTAGAGGATATTTCTCATGTGGGTAGTGATGTGGAGTGTGGGTTTCTCAAAGTATGTGTTAAAATAACCTTTAATATAATATTTTTATCATATGATTTTATTCTAAAATGTGAAAATCGATTATAGGGCCTTTGTTTGTTGATCTACGCTCCTTTCCTCCTACTTTTGGTTTGTGGATCATGTTGTGGGTGGTGTGAAACCCGAGTTTGAGTTTGGTAGTTCTATATCTAGGATGTGTTGGATTAAATATAACTTATCATGGATTTATAATTTTTTTTATAAGTAATTGTCATGATACTGGATTGATTGTCTTGTGAGTGTAAATGGGTTTTTGGGAAAAGATGTTTCTCCCATCATTTTGATAAAGGAAAGGTTATTTTCAAAGAATCATGAAACAAATTTCAAAATGGGATTTCAAATAAAGTTTGGAAGGAGAAAGGGTGTTTTAAATTGTATTATGGAATTTGTAATCCCTTTGAAATTATTTGACAAACTCAACACATGGGATCCTTTAGTACTATGGTGGAGGGTCCAATATTAGGGATTGTCCTTTGGTGTTGTAAGGGGGTTCACTTTTTGGGGTGTTCTTTAATTCCAAGATCAAGATACATTTTGATCAAGAACTTGATAGAAATTGTACTAGGATTAACTTTCAATGGTATTTATCTATTCCCTAGTCCTTGATGCAAGGATTTTAGGGACTTCAGTGAGAGCTAGTCATGATTGATGTATGAGTGACCTAGCTAACCTGACCATAAGTAATCCTTGGGTATTTTTAAAATTTTCTTTGTATTTGTATTGTTTTGGATTTGATAAACCCATTTTTTATAAATGTAATTCATTTATAGAAATTATGATTTGAAACTATTTTACCTAGCTTGTTTTAGAACTATGGAAAATGTGAACTATTTACCGTGATTTCAATGTAGAAAAATGTTTAAATATTTTTCATGACTTATTTTCTATAAATTGATCATATTGGTATAATTATATAATAATTTCTATGTAACACATGTGTGGGATCCTATTGGGCCCATTTAGTACACACCCTACACAATCCCTTAGGAATGTGTAAACCTTGTATTGACTTTTGATGTTGGAAAAGGGAAGGTTCCACAGTTAGTTGACAAGGTTTACATTAGCTGGGTACATGTAGCTAGGGTGATAAAGTGGTAATTTCCTACTTATAATATAGATTAGTTATTTCATATGGCCTCCCAACTTTTATTACATAACTTTTAATTACATCGGAAAATAAAGCATCTTTTAAAGTTTAGTTTCTTGAAAAATAGGTACATAATACCTGAAAACATAAAACTTTATTCTAATCCATATTTAAGAAATCTTCAAAGGTTAAATCTAGGTTAATATTACTGAATCTAATATCCTGGGGATATACATCGAAGGAAAGGGGGTGACCATGAAGCCCAGTAAGGGAATAAACAAGGGAGACAAAAAGCATGTGATCATAAGATATATCAACAAGAAAATGAGGCATAAAAATAAGGCAAGAACAAGAGGAATATCATAATAATCATAAAATGAATCATAACATGGATATGTGGATGCAACATTTAAATGAGTCATTCATAATCATATCACCAAGGTTTATCACCAAGGTGTCATCAAACAAAATCACCAAGGTTATTCACTAAGGTATTGTAAATATGTCATCTATGAAGATTAAATTATTTAAAAAATGCATTAGAGTGATATTAGGGAACACCATTAATATTTCATAATTTTATGTGATCTGAATAGGTAATTATTAATCAATTTATAAAAAAACACCATTGTTAAATAATAATGGATTTCTTATCAAAATAATGGCATCAAAAAGTGATTAAATACATTATCATTACATCATTCTTAACCAAAAAAAATTGAACGTGAGTTTAATATGTTTACATAACCAAATAAATAAACAATTTTTTATATGGTTGAATATGAATTTATATTTAAGAGCTCTGGGTATTCATAAAAAGAAAATAAATGAGAACTTCTAAAGTTAAAAAGAGAAATTTGAGAAGTAAATATGGCAACATGATGGGTTCAAAATGTGGTTTTTGAAAAGGGTAAAATGTGCGGTAAAAAGGATAGATCATTGATAGAAGAATATTATTATAGTAATGTCCTAATATAAACTAAAAAATAGATTTTCTTGGAAATTATAATACATAATAAAAAAGGACCCTTGAATGGAAAAGAGAGGTCAATATTTCCCTTACCTTGAAGAGTTGTTCCTAAAAACTGAGAATGGAACTATGGGGGCTTGGGAAAAACTTGGAGGGGAATCCTTGGGAGGAAAATTAAGTAGATATTCATATAATATTGATAGAGAGTGAATGGTAATAGTGAAATGGGTGGGTATTTATATCAAAATTGTAGTAGTTGTTTAATAATTTGTAAATATATTTCTTAGAAATCTCGGTTGTGGAAACTGAAAAACCATTGGCTTAACCAATATTTTTCCCACGGTTTTGGAAATTTGTGTCAAATTTTATGATATTATAACACACTAGAAGCTAACACCATTTTAAAATTTTTCTTTTTTCATTGAAAATTAGAATTTCCCAAAAGTGATGTTATTAAAAACAATTTTTCCTTTTTAGACTTTGAAAACTCACTTATAGGTTTGGAAGTTAATTTAAATCCAATAAAATAAAAAATATTAATAAAATAAAATATATTAGGTATTTTATTGTGGTTAGTTAATTATTTCATCATTATGAAATATATATAAAGTAATAAAACATACTAAAAACCCAAAACTGAATTTTACTGTTCATTAGAAAATAAAATATTTTAGAAAATTACAATAAATTCATCCTATCCTAATTTTGATGTCATTATTTCAAATAAATTGTTTATTTTATATGAATAATTTTCTAAATGTGATAATTTTAACTTTTAACTATAAAAATATTTATTTAATGAAAATTAGCAATTTTTAATGCACATTCAAAATCTTGAAACTTATGAAAATTTTCTAGGACATTATAAAATTATTTAATTAATTATATTTAAGTAACAATTTTATAAAACATTATTTAATTAAAACATATATTATTCATAATACCTTTAAAATATATATATTTTCTAGGAAAAATAATTATGTTTATTTTTGTGTCCAGAAATCAATTTATCAAATTTGTTTCAATTAAACATATATTTTATTAAACAAAACTATTATTAAAATGGAATTTATAGAAGAAGATTTTATTCATAAAAATAAATTACACTTTTAGTAACTAAGGACTGGGCAGATAACCCCTTATTTCAACTGCATACACCCTCAGGTGAAGGTTTACGATGTTGGTAGTTTCAGGGGGTGGATTAGCTAACATCTACCGACTAGTAGTCTTCCATAAGATGAAATTATCCAATAGGATATTTAATTTAAGACTCAATTGTTTAAAATAATCTTTCTCTGGTTCAAGGTTGAACCCTAGTGATGCTACCTCCCTCCCATGTTCTGAAAAATGGGAGTCAAATTGTATGACTCTACAAGTTGAGGCCATATTTTCTCCTTTGTTCATGAATTATTTATTTTCATTACAGCTTATAAACATTAATTATAATGGTAAAATTATTACCAAGTGGTATAGTTCCCAACAGTAAAATTTACCAACTATTATATTAACCAAAAATCATATTTGACCAACAATCATATAATGGTCAAATGCCAAATGTCATATTTACTTTTATACACTATAAATACCACTTCATTCTTAAACTGAAAATTCAGTACAATTTCTCATAAGATTATATTTTTATTTATTAAGATGTTGATTGGTATATTAATATTTTTTTCTATAGCATTTTCTGTGGGGGAGATGATTCTTGCAGATTGTGGCAATCTATATTTTCCCATTTTAGCTATTCTATTCTATATTATTTGCCTAGTTGTAAGGTTTTTTCATTTTAATTGGTTTATTATATAAATAATGTAATGATATTTATTAACAGTATAAGGTTTTGTTGGTTCTACTATATTTTTTATGTGTATAAAATTATATAATATATAACACACATTTATTCATAGAAAAATATTATTTTTAGAAAAAATCTTGCGTCGTTACATTCTTCACCCCTTTATAAATTTGATCCTCAAAATTTACACTCATATTATGAGTTGAAAATAGGTGAGGGTAATTCTATTTCATTTCTTCTTCTGGTTCCCATGTCACCTCAAATATTTATGGTTCCTCCTTAACACTTTGACACAATGACTTGTCTTGTTACTTAGAACATTGCCACTATGGTCCAAGATCTCCACTAGTTTCTCCTCATAAGAGAGATAATGTTCCATTTGTACCACCTTTAGATTTATTACATGTGATGGATAAAATATTTAATTACTCAAGAGAGATACATGGGATACATCTTGAACATGAGCCATATTTGGTGTAAGTTCTAGCTAATAGGACACTGCTCCTATGCGATCAAGGATCTCAAAGGGGTAAATGTACCTATGGAAAAGCTTCCCCTTCTTTACAAATTGTATGAATATCTTATATGGTGATATATGCAGGAACGTTTTTATCCAATATCAAAATACATGTCCCTTTTAGGGTTGTTATAATAGCTCTTCTTCCGACTCTTAAGATCATTTTCTTTTTGATAACATGAACATTTTTTGTTATATATTACACAATATTGATCCCAAGTAGATTTCCCTCACCAACTTCATCCCAACATGTAGGAGTTCCTCATCAATTCCCATATATATATTCAAATGGTTCTATCTTAAAGCTCAAGTGGAAGCTGTTGTTGTATAAGAAATCAACTAATGAGAGGTGTTGACCCCATCCACCTTTAAATTCCATTAAGGAAGGTCTCATCATGTCCTAGAGTGTTTTAATTGTACTTTAAGATTGTCCATCAGTTTGAGGGTGATAGTTCATGCTAAAATTCAATTATGTATTTAGAACATGTTTAATACTTCTCTAGAATTTATATGTGAACCTTGGATCATGATTATAAATAATAAAAAGTGTCACCCATGCAACTTCACCACTTCCATTACGTATATCATGACTAGTTAGTCAAGTGAAAAATATTCCTATATAGAAATTAAATGGGCAGTATTGGTGTGTCGATCAACTATAACCCATATCAGATTTTTCCTTTAGATGTTCATGGGAGACCAATGATGAAGTCCAGGGTGATATTGTATCACTTCAATGTTGGTATTGGTAGTGGTTGCAATAACCCTTTAGGAATTTTTTTACTTTGCTTTCACTTATTGACATACCATGCACCATGATGTGTGGTTTTCAGTATTCTTTTCATATTATCCCACCAATAATGATCACAAATTTCCCCATACATTTTAGTCATTTTGGGATGTATAGTGAATGTAGAACTATAAGCTTCACCCATAAGATCCTTCTTTATCTCTTGGATAGATAATATACATATCTTTGTATTAAATTTCCATACACCTTCATGATCAATATTTGACTCAAGAAACTTCCCATTATTCATATCCTCTTTCTTATTTTGTATCAAAAGATATTATTTTTTATATTTTATGTTCCTCTCTGGTAATGATGGTAAAGGAATCATTTGGGATAATATTGATGATGTCCCTTCCATCATGATTCCCATGTCCAACCTTACTTGGTCCTTGATCAATGTATCTCCGTGAATCCTCATCATTGACATCACATCATGGTCTTTATTTATAAATTCATAAATGACTTTGCTTTCTCTTTTGGGGTGATAATGAATTAAACTGTCAAAGTATTTAGGAGATTCCAACCATCTCATTTGTCTCAGGTTCAATTCCTTTTTCATGAATATATACTTCAAACCTTGGTGTTATATATATATATGTATATATCAAATCTATACCCTTAAATATAGTTCCTCCATATTTTTACAGAAAAAACAAATGCAACTAACTCCAGGTCATTTGTAACATAATCCTGCTCATGAGGCTTTAACTACCAAGATGCGTAAGCAAACACCATGACATTTTTCATGAGGACTCACCCAATATCTTTCATATATGTATCTGTATAAATAATTAATCCCTCTATAATAGAGGGTAGAGTTAAAAAAGGTAAATTAACCAATATATTATTTAGTTCTTGGAAAATTTATTTACACTCCTTTGTCTAGAGGAACTTAACTCCTTTCCGTGTTAACTTGTTCAATGGATTTGAAATCTGTGAAATTGTTTTCAAAAACCTACTGTAATATCCTACTAAATAGTGGAAACTATTAATATAAATTACTATTTCAGGATTAGGTCACTCCTCTAAAACCATTGTATTGACATGATCAATTTATATTCCTTCATTGGATACAATGCACCCTAAGAATGAAACTGGTTGTAACTATAATTCACATTTGTTTAATTTTGAAAATAGAATGTGATTCCTCTTAACATTCAATACTACCCTTAGATGATTGTGATTCTCACCATTGATTTTCTAATTTATCATAATATTATCAATAAAAACTACCAAAAATTTATGAAGTCACTCCTTAAAGATTCTATTCAACAAATCCATAAATATAACCAGATAATTAGTCATGCCGAAGGGTATAACAATAACCACATAATGGCCATATATTGTTCGGATGGTAGTATTTGGAATACCTTCTTTATTCACCCGAAATTTATGATACCCATATCAGAGGTAAACATTTGAGAAGAATTAATCCCCATGATGTTGGTAAAATAAATCATTAAACCCTGGAAGTGGGTACTTGTTCTTCACTGTGATCCAGTTAAATTATCTATATTAAATTTATAGATTCATTGATTTGTCCTTATTAATAAAAAATATAACATGTGATACCTGGGGAGACACTCTGGGTCAGATAAATACCTTCTACAGAGGGTCTTGAATTTGTTTCTTTAATTCCTTAAAATCCAAATTTTCCATTCTATATGGGGTCTTCGATATCTTCTTGGATTCAGGTATGTGTTGAATGGAGAACTCTACCTATATTTATTGGGAGGTCCATTTAACTCATCCGAAAATACATCATTGTATTCCAAAATTATGGGTACATTATCTATATTTAAACTTTCATTTACTTCTCCCTATTCACCAATCATCTCCATGAAGAAGAATATGGGAGGTAATTCTAGACAAAGATCGGTATGGGATATCTCTCCTTTAAAAATAACTATAGGTTGTCTATTCAATAATACTAAAATTTATTTCCTTATATAGTTGATCATAGTGTTATACTTTTAGATCCAGTACATACATAGTATAGTGTTTAATTCCACCATTGGAATGACGACTAGATTTGCGACGAGATTTTACTTTCCAAATATAACATTAGAGTTTATTTACACTGTTGATGATATGATAATCCATATAAGAGTCTTGAATGATTACTCTACTTCTAGAAGTTTATGGATTGATTATATATTATTTGAAAACATGGATGAAATAAAGGAATGCGTAGAACCAAAATCAAACAAAGTACTTTCTAGCATTGATATAAAAACAAGTGTAACTTAAACTATATCATTTGGAGCCTCTATTTTATCCATCATGATAAAAAATGTATGAACTTTCTCCCTTGACCTATGATTATTTTGATGAAGGTTTCCTTCCATTATCTTTTAATTTGGACATTGATTGGAAAAGTGCCCAAGCTATTCACACATGAATCATTTAACTTCCACTAAGCCTGCACCGTATTTCTTTTGTTGTTAGTGTTGAGAATTTTAGAATTATCCTCACAATGATAGTTCCAAGCTCTATAACTATCTCTTTCACATTATTATCACTTTACACTCCTAATAAAATAGTTCCCCAAATTCTTATTCCCATATTTTTTACATGTGGTAAGTTTCACTTTCTTTCATACACTTCCAAGATCAACGTTCCTTCCTGAGTTTGGACCCATTCATTTATTCCTTTTATTCAGCTGATGTGACCACTGCATCCCTCAAAAATGAAATTGAACCTTCATATATCTTTTCACTATATCCTCCAAGATTTCATAGTCTTTATTTTTTATATTCCTCTATATATGGGGTCTCATTACACCGAAAAATATATTAAACTTTCCCTTAGGATCAATAAAAAAGATAGAGGTGAATCAATAAAGTATGATAAAGTTCATTTTATACCTTCACAATGATTAATTTTCCTTTTGATTCAAATCTTTCAATTAATTGTACATTTTTATTCACATAAAATGGGGATAAATATTTATTGAAAAATATTCCCTTAAACTCTTCCCACTCCTTAACATCAATCTCCCTTCTGGGATTTGTGTTTTTAATCAGTGTACACCACTTATTAGCTTATCCTTCTAAGAATCATACTAGAAGGGTGGTTTCTTATAGCTATAAATAGTGGAGTACAAAAAATATTTTTTCTATAGAGCTGATCCATTGTTCAGTAATCAATGGGTTAGTTGATCCACTAAAATAACATGGTCAATGACGCATGAAGGACTCAACGAAACTTTGTTCCCTTCGGCATGGATTTGGTATGTTGAATTCATTAAAGTCATTTTTATAACTCAAGTTAGTTGATTCATCATCCTCATGAAGTTTTCCCTTAAATATTCCATTAAAACTCCATCAATGCATCATCCATTTCACTCATCATTTAGGTTGTTCCTCTTATTTCATACGATTAATTATAAAACAATAAAACCTCAGTGAGAAACGAGTTACATTTAGGAATTTTATAATTCTAAAGGGATTTCATGTCTTAATACATCATGCATAAATATTATATTAATCTCTTCTAATAATAATTAAATTTTCTAAATATCCTTCATAAAGGTTTATAAAAATCTAGTAATTAACCAAACTTATCCCCTAGGAGGGCCAAAATAGGTATCCAGTAAGGGTCATTGTTGTGCACAAGCTTCTAATTGAGTCTGGCCCAATGCAGTGTCATTGGGTGTTACCCCTAGGTACATATGTGTCAGAGCCACATATACTTGTAGTATCCAAATAGGGATGAATTTTTTAATGACAAATACTTAATACTTAGCTAAATAATTATATGTTTACTTATATTTAGACCTATCCCTAGGGTTCTTAATAAATATTTAAATTCCTAATTTCCAAAAATAACCATATAGTCCTTTTATTCGAACTATGGAATCCCGAATTTTTATTACATAACTTTTCATTACATGGGACAAAAAATGATATTTTAAAGGTTAGTTTATAGGAAAATAGGTATATAATACATGAAAACCTAAAAATTATTCTAATAAACTTGAAATAAATCTTCGTGGGTTTACTATAGGTTACTTTTACTTCATATAATGTCCTGGGGATATACATAAAAGTAAAGGGGTGAGCATTAATCCCAATAAGAGAATAAATAAAGGAGACACAAAAATGTGGTCATGAGACATATAAATAAGAACACGAGGCATAAAAATAAGGCATGGAAAATTAGAATATAATAGTAATAAGTACATGAATAATATCATGGAAATTAGGATACAATATTTAAATGATATAATCATAACGATATCACCAAGGTGTTATAAAACAAAATAACCAAGGTTATTCACCAAGGTATTGTAAAACATGTCATATCAGAAGATTAAATTATTTACCCAATGCTTTGGAGGGCTATAATTATTCACCCTTAATATTTATTAATTTATTTTGATCCACATAGATCATTATAAATCATTTCCTAAATAACCCATGGAGAAATAATAATGGGTTTATTCTCAAAATCACAGCTTAAAAATTGATTAAAGACAAGATCATTACTTATTTATTAAACTATGAAAATGGAATTTAGAATTTATATATTTAAATACCCAAATCAATAATTCATTTTTACATCTAAGTGAATACCCATTGAAATTTAAGAGGTTTGGGTATTCACAAAAAGAAAATAAATGAGAACTTCTTAAGTAAAAGAGGGAAATTTGAGTACTAAATTTAGAAGCATGACATGTATTAAATTTGGTTTTATAAAAGGGTATAATGAGAGGGGATAAGGATATTCAATTGATAAAATATTATTATTATAGTAATAGTATAATATAAAGTAGACAAAAAGGTATTTTTCTTGGAAATTATAAGAAATACCACAAAAAGTAATCTTGAATGGAAAAGAGAGGCAATGATTACCTTACCTTAAAAGAGTTGTTCCTAAAACTTAAGGCTGGAACCATGGGGGTTTAAGGACACATTGGGAGGAAAAATCACAAAATATTCATGGAGGATGGATTTGGAGGGAAGTGGAATGGTTAAATTTTATTGTATTTAGAGAAAAAGTGGAGGAATTGTATAATAATTTACATATATAGGTCTTAGAAATATAGGTTGTGGGAAAAGAAAAAAATTTGGATTACCCATCAGTTTTTCTCTTGGTTTTGGACATTATAGTAACATTATATGATATTTTAATCCACTAGAAATGATCAAAATTTTCAAATTCTATTTTTTTACAAGGAAAATTAAATTTTCCACAAAGTAATATTATTAAAAACAAATTTTCCATTTTAGACTTTGGAAAGTCACTTATAGGTTTGAAAATTGATTAAAATTGATTAAAATACATAATATTAATAAAATAAAATAATTTCAATGATGTATAATGGTTAATTAATTATTAAATCAATATGAAATAAATATGAAGTAATAAAACATACTGAAAACCCAAAACTATAACTTTTTACTTTTCATGGAAAAATAAAGTATTTTAGAAAATTCTTATAAATTCACCCTTTCCAAATTTAAATGTTTTGATTTCAAAGATAATTTTTATTTTATCTAAATAATTATCTAAATATAATAATTTTATCTTTTAAATATAATAATTTTATATTTCAAATATAATAATCCTTATTTATTAAAAAATATCAGTTTTCAAGGCATATTTTTTTCACAATTATAAAAATTTCCTAGAACATTGTAAAATTATTTTTTTAATTTTATTTATATAACAGTGTTTTAATATATTATTTAATTAAAAAAATATTATTTAGAATATGTTTGAAATTTATATATTTTCTAATAAAAAAAGTATGTTTATTTTGTTTATATAAATCAATTTATCAAATTTATATCAATTAAACATATATTTTATTACATAAAACTATTCTTAAAATGGAATTGATGGAATAAAGATTTTATTTATTCAAACGAAATTACACTCTATGTAACTAATTCCTAGAAACATAAATCCTTATTACACCGACATACTCCCTAAGGGTAAGATGTGTGATAGAGTTAGTTTCAAGGGGTGGCTTGGATATCATCAAACAAGTGATAAAATCCACTAACTTGAACTTATAATATAGGTGATTTCGTTTAAGAATCACTTGTTGAATCTTGTCTTGGGATTGGTCAAGAGAGAAACCCAATGACAGTGCCTCCCTCCCAAGTTTTAAAAATGGGCTTGAAATGACATGAATCTACTTGTTTAGGCCATCGTTTCTCCTTTCTACATCAATTATCCTTTGTCATTACCACTTATAGACAATTATTATATTGGTAAAATTATTACTAATGGGTATAGTTCCCAACATTCAAGTGGAACAACTATTTTATTGACCAACAGTCATATTTGATCCATAATCATATAATGGCCAAATACCAGTGGTCACATTTCCCTTCATACCCTATAAATACCACTTCATTATTTCATAAAAAAACAACTATAGTTCTTCCTAGTGTTATATTTTATTTCTTTAAGATGTTGACTTGTTTACTAATATTTTATTCTATATCTATTTCGTTTTATATTGGGGAGATGGTTCTAGCTGATTATGGCGATCCATATTTTTTCCATTTTAGCTATTCTACTTTATATTCTTTGTCTAATTGTAATGTTTGGAATTATAATTGGTTTCATAACTTACTAATGTAATGATTTTATTAATGAGATAAGGTGTTGTTGGTTCGACTCTATTTTGAAAATGTATAATACTATATAATACATAAAACACATTTATAAAGGAAACAAATATTATTTAAAAAACTCTGGTTCGTTACATTTCCTATTTTGGTTTCCATTTTGATTGTTATACATGTATCTTAGAGTTTTATCTTACTCTTTTTGAGTTACATCTCTACCATTTTCACTTCTTTGTTTATGGAATATTTCTCTTCAATTTATTCTTCCCTCTCATGTGTGTGTGTCTATATATATTACATGTATCTTGTTCCAGGTTGGGACAAATCATTTCCTTTGGTTGTTGTTCAAGGCATGAGTGTTAGTCGCCATCCCATTGGGATCAATAATTCTATTTATGCACTACTATAGTTTTGGGTTTATTAAGTGTTAGCTTTTATCAGAGCATTATTTTGAGTGCTGATAAAGGGTAACCTTATATATATATTAAATTTATTTGTTTTTAATTTTTTTATTTTATTTTTATATTTTTTAAAATGTATTCTTTTTTAATATTTTTTATATTTATTCAATTTTTTATAATTAAATAATTATTTCATATATAAAAATATATATTTATATATCAAAAAATATTGATATATATTTAATATTGATATATATTATTTTTCAATGACATATATTCATAAATAGTATATTAATAATTTAATTATATATATAACTTATGAATTCTAATATGTATCTATAGAATTAAAAATTAATAATTATATAATTAAAAAAGATTAAATTATGAAAATATTTTATATATAATTTAATAATTAATATTTTTTAATTTTTTTATTTAAAAACCCTTAATGTTATTATGAGGGTTGTAATTTATATAATTAACTAGTACCCAACCCATGAATTTACACAATATAATTTTAATTAACATGTTAATAATTTGGAGTTACTAAAACCTTTAGATAGATGAAATATATTAAGAGAAAGAAATATAATAGTAATTAATAATTGATACATCAAACCAAACCTAATCACAAATCAATAGGTGAATATAGTAATATATTTTTCTTGGCCTATTCTATTCTTGTAGCTTTCATTTATTTTCATTAATCTTCTTTTTATGATCATATGTAGTAGGATTGTTTCCAATTAATTTAGTGTTGACCTCCTCACCCGTATCAAATATTTCTGGATTGAATGCATGTTCAAAACTTATATTCAAATAAAAGTAAAATGTTAGAAACATTTGACAGATTAAAATCAATGTTCACAGGTGTAATTGAAAAAACTGGAAGAGAAATATACCAAAATATGTACCAATTGGTAATGGAACCATTAAAAATAGCCAAATGAATCACCATCTGTATACTATAGTAAAATTCATGTAAATTTTATGTGAGGGATCACTATTTTCATATGTGAGGGATTAATATTCTCAAATAGACACAACATGGAAGAACAATTTTATTATTTTCCTTATAATTTCAATTTTCATTTGATTCCTCATATACCTTTTTTAAATAATTTATTTGAGTGTTCAAAGGACACATGTAATCTTATGGTATATGAACATTAATGTATAAAAATGTATTTTATAAAGGGAATCTAATCTATAACAAATGATACAATAAGTGTAATTGAAGAAAAAACTAGAATTAAAATACTTGTAAAATACATAATGGTTATTTATACTATAAAAATATGATTAATTGTTATTACATACAGTAAAAATATGCTTATTGGTTTACATAGTTAAACAATGTATAATGATGAATATTCATATTGGGAAAAAATGAATAATTTAATTCTTCTAAACTGAAGTTATAATTGTATTAATTAATAAATATTGTTTAAGGGGTAAAAATAAGCATACAGGTTGTTGCAGATTATTTTAGTTGTAGAATTACATGTACGCATACTGTATTTTCATATAGTATTAACGTTGAGGAAGCATGGGTGATATGTAATGGAATTCTTGATACAATGTATATTTATAGTTGTATGTAAATTGAATCAATATATTCATATAGTATGAACACTCTATGCATAGAGCATGTTTAAATTGATGGATGTGTTACCTATACTATCTAGACAGTTTGATCCTAGACACGATTAAATAAAATGATGCCTATTATATTATTATGCAATATGTGTGGTCTATGGAAGTATTGGATTTATTTATAATTCTCTTTTTATGTATTTAAAACTCAAACCGACCAAAATATATGATTAATAGAATTGGACAATACATGGTGACAATGATTTTTTTCTTTATTCCATGACCCATGCCTCATGCAAGGCTATCCCTGGAATCACTTACAGTGAAAGAGGAGTCCACGATGTATTTGGTCTAGAGAAAAAATATTTCACACCATGATAATAACTAGGAATTACATAATATTACATCCCAATCAAATATAAACAAATTAGGGCTGAAATCTATAGAAATATGAATTTTTTATGGTGATAGGTTCATACCCAACCACTCCTTATTAAGGAATCACTCCCAACCTTTTACATTCACAAGATAGGATTTGACTCACATGCACAAGCCATGGATATAGAAGAACCTGTATCCAAGGAGTATATGTGATGAAGATGATATAAAGTGATCTATTAATCAATGATCTAAGTAAAAAATATAATAAAAAATATCAGGTGTACCCCAATACCACTTCCCCCTGGTTTTCTACTTTTCCCCAACATTTCACGTCCTGAGCATCTTTCTCTAAAAAGGTTAGCCCACATACACCTGGGTGAAGAAACACAACATGCACCCCATGCATCAGACCACCATGAACAGATAACAAAAAGTAACCAGGTTGTTTCTAAGATCCACCAAAGCCTACATAAGGTATATCATACATTGTGTATTGTACCTCAAGCCATCATAGCCCATACACCGAGTAAGGAATATCAAGCCATCCCAACATATGCACGTTATAACTATTATAGTCCTTAGGAAACTATATCAATAATATATGTGGGTGAAATAACCATAAGATATTATAGAAATCTACACACATATATGGGGAACACTTTCCACCATACATTCCAACACTAGTAACTTCCCTGAGAAGAGAGTGAGGTCAAAGGGGTTAGTTATCCATCTATCCTACCACCGAGATGTTGGAAAAAACACCCCCCCAGGGATCAGAATCCCTAGGGTTTCAATCTCCCAAACCAAAAGGGTGTAGTATCATATAAAAATTAAAATGTACATGATATAATATAGCTCACAACCACACTATAAGATTAACATATTCTTATCCTCATGTGTAGCTAAGGTCTCTTAAACTCTGGAATGCCACTACTAAGACCAGATATCCTATAAAAAGACAACCATTTAAAGAGACACATTTTGTTATTTTATTCCTTTTACATCAGTTTAACTTTATGTTAATTAATTTCTAACCATTAATGAACCATTAAAATTTCCACATTACATTATATTATCATCACAAAAAAGTTCCACGACCTTTAGGAATAATAAAATTGAGTCCACGACATCTCAGAATTATAACCTTACCATTGAATCCAAACAAGATCCAACCTCATGTGTTAGAAATTTATTAATTTATTAAAAAAATTACTTTCCATATTACTTGGTATTCTAGGAAAACATCATAAGCTACTAAACAAAGTAAATAAACAAGCACAACTATCTACCTCAAGTAGTGGGAAAAGGAATGTTGATAAACAAACATTCTAGATGATGCCAAAAAATAGATTCAAATATGAATCTAGCTTTCATATCAATAGGTAGGACATGCTTAAACTGGTTCCTCCATCACTGGTGTCCTCCTTGACACCCACATTCATATTGTGATGGATCTCACCATGACAAGTGTCAAATACTTTCACAAAACTAGGCCTCATTCCCTATATACCACAATAGCCCTCTAGGCTCATCCATCCCTATTTCACATCACATATGGGACTCCCCACCCCATAAACCACAACATCCCTCTGGGATCACATCATGTCATAAGAAGTAGGAAACACACATATAAATTAGGATCTTGGTCCTATAGAAAGACATTCAACCTTCACACACATTGAGCCCTTACGACTCCAAAGCACAAGGTAACTGGCCTTTACAAGCAAAGGGGAAACTCATGCCCTATAAAGGCATTATATTTTATCACATAATCAATTATTATTAAATATTGAATTAAACGATTCATTATTTACATGTTCCAACTATGAGAAGCCTAATAATCAAGCTAACACAGGCTTTCACAAATTAATTAAACAATTAATATTACATGCCTTTAATTTTTTATCAACAAGAATCAAAATTCTTAAAACATATATTTAATTCCATTAATAAATGGAAGGTAACATCATTTAACCATAATTGAATCATTAAGATTACCACACACCAGATTCATTAAACATGTCACTTTAATATTTTTTCCAATTAATTGATAATCAATTCTGGGTTTACATTCTTTACTGATTCCACATGCTAATCCAATCATAACAAGAAAAACATGGATATCACACTATCTATAAAAACAAGAGGAAAAACGTTATCATGGTATAAAATAGAAACATCACCATGTGATCGATACCAATTATTTAATCTAGTTCAACTAATTATTAGTTTAATTTCATTGCAATTCAATGGGATAAATCATGCTAAATTTATGACTGCACATAAAAAGAAGAAAAATAGTGAATACCCTGCCTAAAAAAGGGTGTCAACATTCTTTGCACGAGAATGAACCAAGGCCACAGATCCTGATCAAATCTCCCACAATAACTACATCAACCTGATGATGAAGCACCAAAACCACACCAACAAAAAACCAATAGAACTCCATATAAAACATGGAGATTAATCTACATCACATGGAAAAGAGGAATAAGAGAAAAATTATTAGGGAAATCATAAGAATGGAGGAGGAACATACCTTGGATCGAAGAAGTATTACTACAGATCAAATGAGGGAAGCTAGAGATCAATCTCCAATGAAGGAATCCCTAAAAAATTGAAGCAAGGCCTATAGAGTTTCCTAGAACGATAGAGAGGGGAGCTGCAACCATAGGGTTTGAAAAGATAAGTAGTTGGAAATGTTTGAAACATACATAATTTGGGATTTACATGACGTATAATCCCCTTCCAAATTGTGTAATCCTTAGGGTTTAGTTTCCACCAAAAAACACATCACCTTTTCATTTTACTTATTTTAAACCCTGATTTATTACACATCATGAAACCTACTTTCATTTCACGTAAAGGGTTTAAACTGTGTGAAATCCCCTCTTTCCATCTTTTTGTATCTGAACACCTCCATACTTCCTCCAAGTCTCCTCAAAGAACCTACACAAAGGGATGATCGACACAAATTTGGGCCCTTACATCCAATGTGTGGAGGAAGGTTTAGGTCAGTCTGCATATTACTTTAGATTTTGAACATTGTATACACAATGGCGTGAGATGAAGTCCTCCAAAAATGAAATATCAATTATTTATTTACTTTCTTATGTTCTATAATTTAAAAAAATTCATATCATATCACATTGTTTAAAAAACACAAATAACCATATGTATTAATACCATTACAAAAAACCAATAATTATATTATATTTCATGGGAGGGAGGGTTTCTATATAATATGTGTAGTTATTTATATAAGATGTGTAGGTATGCATATAAAATATTGTTTTTTAAATATAAAATCGAAATTGAAAGGAAATTGGAAATTGCATACAGTGGGGCATGAAAAAGACATTGTTATAGTTCATGAAACATATTTTTGGGAGGTTTTGTCTGAAGGAACAACTTATAAGATAATTAAATTTATAGTAAGGCCCCAAAAATAAACATAATTTTTATATGAAACCTTTGGGGCATGAATTGGGAGACCAAATAATGTAACAATTTTTATAAAAAAATGTACTTGTTATAGGAAAGGGGGTTTAATGATGTACCTCTAATGTTTATTATATTGAAATAATAAAAAAACAACAATGTATAATAACCCGATGTATTTATTATGATAAAATTAATTATTGGATGAGAACATAGTTGAGTTGGATCAAATATGTTATTGAATGAATGTATAATTATGATTTACTATCAATAAAAGAGTAATTTTATATCAAAATAAATATACCAACATAATTGATTTGGATCTCTTAGGATTAGAGTTTCATTCATAGTTTTCAATTTTTTTCTTTACTAAATTGGTTTTAGGATGATTTTTTTCTAGTGAAACTCTAATCATCTACAAGAGGAGAAATAAATATTCCCCTAATTGAAGAAAAATTTCTTGGTTATTATAAATACATCTGATTATTACATTCTATGTATAATTGTTTTTACTAAAATTGTTTAAGAAAAATCATTGTATATTAATCATAGTTTTATTTATTATAATTTCTTAAATTTTAAATTTTAATTTGTTAATATGAATGCTCAAGTATTAATACAACCTAACTGATTCCCCTGAAGTATGATAACATTTTCAAACTGATTCTATTCTTAAATTGAAATTGTTTCAGTTCAATATGTACTATTTGATTTAATTATGTAGTGTTGGTATATTAACATAACTATATATAGATATATATATTATGATATAATTTTTCATCATAATTGAGTTTTATTTCTTCTCCAGAAGTATATAGGATGACTTATTTAATATACCAAAATTACATCATAAGCATTGAAATAATATACTAACATTACATCATAATAAATACATATGATGATATACATATAATTTTTATTTGTCTCTAAAACTAATTATACCCTATATTTTTTACTCTTCTATTTCTATGTAACGTTAAAAATAAATGTCTACTATAAATTCACTTACACATATATTGGATATTTTTTCAATATGCATTCCATGAAAATAAGTGCATACCAAAATGTAGAAATATTAAAGCACTTATTTTCTATATATGTTCTTCTCGGTACTACAAAGTGGAAAATCAGTGATTATAATAGTCTTGTCATATTTATTTTCTATATAAGTGGAAACTGGTAATGTATACGGAAAATTAGTGCATATCTGAATTGGTATTATGGAAAATTAATACAAATATGAAGATATCTAGAGAATAAGTGAATATAGATTATGAAAACACATATAAGTTTATATAGAAATGCACTTATTTTCCATATTCATTTCCATTGAAATGCATATAGAAATATGTACATAAACAAAAAGGTTTATATTTGTTATTATTTTATACACGCGTACATGAATGTAGTTATTATATATATATAATATATAATATGCATATAAAAAAAAGTTTAGGATGGAATAACCTTATTTTATATATTTATTTCCTATATGAATTTCCATGGAAATGCATAGGAAAATAACTGCATACAGAAATAACTGCATATAGAAAATAACTTCATATACAATAAGTATAAAGAAATAAGTACTTTTAGAAGTGTATTTATCTTATTTATGCATTACAATGAATATAGAAATATATTCATATAGAAATAGGTTTATATATATACTTTTTAGTATATAAAAAAAATTATACTATAAGCATTTTCTACATGCACTTATTTATGTATGCAATCTTTTTCAATATGCAGTAACTATATAATACTATTTATTATAGTTAAAATATAGCAAATATATATGAAATATAATTGATATATATTAATATACATAGATTATCACATTACATTTACAATTTAATAATAATTATATATTGTAATAAAAATATTGATATCCTTAGATTGTTAATTGTATTACCAAGATATTATGTATCAAATATTATGACATAATTTGACAGATTATAAATATAGATTCATAAGACCCAAATTATTATAATTTTTTTCACTATTAAAATATTATAAGAATATTACCTTATAATAAAATAAATCATACACTCATGTGTTATGACAGATTACTGTTTCATCAAAGATTTTATAGAGATTGAAGATTTTAAAAAAATAATACATTTTATATTGTGACTAAAAATTGAAACATTGTTTATATACTAAATGTACAACTTCCCCTCATCATTGAATAAACATGTACAACCATATCATTAAATTCCCCTTATACCCAAAATAGTAAATTTTATAATTCAGTAAGGATATCTATAAAATAGTTACTAAAAAATTATTGTTTTCACGTATTTTACTATTTCAAGGTTCACCATATCATGAGAACAAATCTAAGTGTTGGTACCTTCAGAATACCATGAATTTAAATATCACGTATCATCTATATATTCTTAATATGAAAAGATTATAATCAAACTCCACTACTATAATGTTCTACGAAAGCTTTTGTTTTTAGAATATTTGGATTAGAATAGAGAAATAGAATTCAAAAAATAATGAATATTTCATTCATGTTACTTTTAGTGGTAAAAATTCATAACATAACATTAGAGCTCACAATTGATTCACTCCATTTGATTATTTTAATTTTCATTATCTCACAATTACCACTTGATATTCTTCTACGATGTATCACATATAGTAAAAAATTCACATGTTGGTGTGAAGAATGGACATGTGTTTTAAGGAACCAAGCATTATCATAGGTTCATGCATACAATTGTTTTTGAAATAATATTAATATACTATATAAATCTAAAGGAATGTTTGATAGGATGAATCAATTTTAAGGAAAAATTAATAATATATGAAAATGGAAATTAGAATTTTTAAAACTTATAAATTTTTACCAGAAAATAAAAGCTCACAAATATGGACCCTTTCAACAGGTTATGAATAGTGCATAAAAAATGATTTGTACTTGGTGCTGTAAATAGATTTTCAAACATCTTATGGATCACAAGCCTAAATATAAGCAGTACCTCAACATCATTCCATATGAAGTAGATATCTAAAGCCTTGAATAATACTGAGTAGAAAATTCAAAATATTGAATAAAAAATTAGATATTAAACAATTATCATGTCGCAACAAATAAAAAATAACCAATTAAAATATATATTTTTTAAAATCAATAAATTAATCATAAAGAAGTTGAAATTATTATAGTAGTATTATACCTTAACAGAAAAGGAGAGCCATATGGAGAAAGAATCCCCTAAAATTAATTAACATCACCACTCTTAATAGAATCCTATTGAAGCTGTTATAGTTTTAGGCCATGTCTCAATTGAACTATTACTGGTAGGTCTCCATGTAGTAGAAAACCCAAGTAATTAGCTGATATTAATTAACATTACTACCTTTAATGGAAACCCCATAAAGTATAAACCACTTCATTCATGTGATATGGTTAAATTAATTGAGAAATATGGAATCATTCAAAGTTTGATTAAAAAAATTGAAAGTAAACAATTATAAATTCTTAATAAATAAAAAACAAAAAATTAAAATGGAATATTTTAAAGTCAGTGAAGAATTTTAAATGGTTATAGAATTAACATAAAGTAAAGGAAAATCACACTCATAATGAATAACCAAAAAAAATTAAATCCACTACCTATAATGAGAACATGTTGAATTAGGGAAGGTTTAGGCTAGGTTAAAAGGGAACGGTTTCAAATATATATCCGTGAAGCAGGAAACTTAAATAATAACATGAAATTAATTAATTTAGGTATCTATAATATAAAACCAACAAATCATAATTCAATTTATTCATGTGATACAATTATGTTTTTTGAGAAATATTGAATCATTCAAATTTTTATTAAAAAATTCAAAAGTAAATAATAATTGTTTCATAATAATTAAAACATAAACAATGGAAAGAGATAATTTGAGCAAAACTAGGTATAATAAAAGGAATAATGCTTATTGAATATTTTATTTGGTAACAAGTTACCATCATTTATGGGAATATGAAAGTGTTGTATAATGTATTATAAAACATCATATATAATTGATTTGTACTTTATCCAATCATCTGTTAGATTTTTTGTTCCTTGGAAGAGGTCACATAAGATAATGGATGAATTAGTAAATTTAAAACACATTAGAACAACATAAGAAAAAAATAATACAATTAATTTTTGAGTTATATTTCAATTCATATCTCAATGTTAGAGAATATGATCTTAATATTTAAGTGCATAATTAAAAAACTATGAAAGGAAGAATGAAAACTAATTAATATAAGAAAATATGTGCAACATATTTCATTACAAATTGTTTTTGAAATTTATAATAGTAAAAAGTGATATGGAAACAAAATTATAGTATAATAATTTGGAATCAAAATTAAATAACAGAATACTAGTAAAATGACACATTAAATGATAAATCACGACTAACAATTTTTTATGTAGGAATTAATTATGCGTGTTTTCAAATAATTTTGAAGGCTTAGTGGAATACATGCGAAATAATTTAACATGTATATTCAAAGTCTCATCATAATCAATGGTTATGTTATTAAGTTGAGTAAAAGACCATTCCAAATCTGTAAAACTTAAAATAAATAATGAAATAAAAATTAACGTTTCTAGTATATAAAGGAATATTACAATACTGATTTAAATAGGGTGAAGTAATAATTATAATGAAATGCATTCATTCCTAAGTGGGAGTTATAATTTTTTCACTAGAGTAGGTTATGGAAATTTTCTTTGTATATGATGTCATTTGTCCATGTGAATTTTATTCTCCAAATATTTGTTGTATTTTTTTCATAAGTAGAAGTAGGTAAAATTATAAAATAATTGTCAAATGGGACGAAGATAATGGAGAGAAAATAGAAAAGGATATGTTTATTCTAGCATGAATCTCAGTTACTTCAAATTGATACATGTTATATAAGTAGTTAAAATTTATGTCAGTAAGAAAAATAGGTGGTATAAGAGCCATGAAATTTTATGGGTATAAAGAAATTCGACGAGATATGGAAATTACAGAAAGATGATAGATTGACCAGAGTATTCCTGTTTCCCAAAATTGAAGTCATATAGAAAAATAGATGAATGATGATAAGAGAATAATGAAACTTAAAATTTATATGCAAGGGAGAACCGATAGTGGTGAAACTATTTATAAAGATAAACCATTTTATACTCATAATGAATCACTTATAACCATTATAAAATAAATAATCAAGGAAATAAATAGGAAATGAAATCGGTGTTTGGACTTGGACATTCAAATAACTAGGAAAAAAAATACATAACCACAAGTGACTTACGCCAATCAGAAGATTCTAGACGAGGATCCAGAGATAGGGAGGTGGAGAAGCTGAGGTGGAGGTGAGGAGGGGAGGGACCTGAGGAGGAGATGCAGGTGGAGATAGAGGTTGGGAAGAAAAGGTAGGGTTGTCGACGTAGAGGTGGAGGAAGAGGTAGAAGTGAGGTGTACGAATGAGTAATAATGTATAAGTATTGGGAGAGGCAGATCCAGAGCAGATATTGGGGAGGATAAGGTGAATGAATATGAAGATGGAGGTATTAGGAGAGGCGGATCCATAACCAGTTTTGGGGAGGAGAAGGAGAAGAAGAATTTGGAGGGTTTTAGAAATAACGAGGAGATGAGCATGAAAAGAGAAAAGATGTGGTGGTGACACATGGAAGGAATGGGATATTGTTTAGTATATATAATCAATATGTATTTATTTCAACTTTAACATATACAAATATTCCTTTTTAATTTTTTTATATTTTCTGTAGAATTAATAAGAGTAATTTACTATTTATATTTATTCACTCTTCTTATTATTTATTTCATTAATAGAGGTTACATATTATATAATGTTATTTTCTAATTTAACATATATCAAACTTGTATATATATAGACATTAATATCACACACACAAATATTTACATAATTAATAAAATTTTATATAGAAACACACACACCTTATATTAGTGTAATTTATTCAAAATTTAGTATTCATTCTATAATTTCATTTAGTAAAATAATATATTTAATATATTATATCTTTAATCAGTAAAAATTACTTATTTTTTTAATATCATTTCAGTTAGTATTATTTCCTATTTATTATTTATTTTAATTTTTTGTAATTTAATCATTTTATAATATTTATTTACTATGTTTTAATATTTTTAATATGTATTCATATTCATTTCAATAGATATCAATATTTTATTTTTTCATAATTTGTATAATTAATAAAACAAATCCATTTTTTAAATATTTTTAAATTCGTATCATTTTTAGTTTTTCAATTCCAATGATTTTTAAAATTTATGTATTTAAGATTATATATTCATTAATAATGTTAAAAATAAATTTGTAAATAAATATTTATTAATAAATATATTTATAAATGTATATTTATTATATTTATAAAATTATAAAATTATAATTATAAATAAATAAATATATATTTTTCAATGTTGGGGCTGAAGACCCTTTTATTATAAAATTCAAGACCACTTTTTATCTGGGTTGAGGAAGACCCATTACATAGACCATTTCCCCAAGACCAAGCGACCCATGAACATAGCCTGAACGCCTAGTGCAACATTACACCCGCATTAACCTGATTGTGTTACTGTGTGCCTGTGTCACTGCCTGTGTTGTAAATCCCCCAAGGGGCTTGCCTGTATCTGCACTTTGCTCTTTTGGATGCGTGATTACGAGGTTTACTATATTTATAAATAAGTATTTGTAAATAAAGTTTTCTATAAATGTATTTTAACCATATTTATAAAACTATATATTTATAATTAAAAATAAATAAATGGAATTTTTTAAAAATATTTATATAATTATTAAAAAATAATTATATATTTAAATAATTATAAAATTATTATAAATAAATTTAAATAATAAATATATGTAATATATTTATATTTATATTTTTAATTATATACAAATACTTAAAAATATATTAACAAATATATTTATTTATAATTATAATTATAAATAAAAAAATATAATTATATTTATTAAAAAATATTTATAATTATTTTAATATATTTATAATTATAAAAATTATGATTTGTTTATAATTATGTATATTAAATTTTTATTTATAATCATATTTTTAAATAGAAATTTACAATTCTATAAATATATTTATAAGCATATACATTTAATTATATTAATTATATTAATTATATTAATTATTTTATTAAAATCAATTACATTTGTATTTATTAGCACTAAATAAAAGAGCGGATAAAGCGTGATTTTTTATCAACGCTAAAAAAAGTGCTGATAAAGTGTACGAATAGTATAAGCATATGCGCACATCCCACATTGATTTCATAGAATCGCTTCACGGATCTTTATAAGAAAACTGTCGACACCATAGTCACAATAAAGATAGACATGTGTTGGAGGATTCTTACTATCGCTGGTATCATGCCCGCGTCAGTGAAGCTCTACTCCCGTCATTGTGGCGTTCTGACCACCACACGCCGATGAGTTCTCCCGTGCACCAGCTGTCCCACTTACCTTGTGGTGGGCTCTCCCTACTGAGATAACTAGCCGACGTGCTCAATCTGGGCTTGCTATGTGGCAGGCATCCAATAGGGTTGAGGTATAGCCTATTGACCTTTTTTCTAATAAAATAATTAACACTATATTTGTATATATATACATTAAATTTATTCATTCTTAGAAAAAATAATATACTACAAAAATATTAAAAATTTATATACTAAAAATAAATTAAAAATTTATTAAATAAATATTTATTACTTTTTGTAAATTTTTAACATTTAATTAAATAATTAATATAATATAAAAATACTAAAATTTTTATTGATGAAATATAATGATTTTAATTTTTATTATTTTTTCCTAAAAAAGAATTAACTCGTAAATATAATTAACTCTTAGATATATATAATTAAGTAATTAATACACTATTTATGAATATATATATATATATTAAACTTATTCACTGTAAAAACATTAATGTACTAAAAATTATTAAAAATTAGTATACTATAAATAATTTTAAAAATTTTATTAATGAAATATTTATTAATATATTTTTTAAATTTTTTAAAATTTTAATTAAATAAAAAATATTATATTTATTAATATATATATATATATTAAATTTATTCATTTTTTTAAATAAATACCTCATTAATATTTTTTTTTGTATTTTTGTAAGTTCTTCATTTTTAATTTTTCATTGTCTAATATGTTTGTAATTTTATCCATTTTCATCATTTATTTATTAATGTTTACTATACAGTACTATAGTATTAGGAACTATTCATATGATTTGGGTTTTTGGGCCATCAATTTGGATGTACAGGTCTTAGGGCTATTAGGGCACAAAGGCCTTCTGGCCATATGGCTTTTGGTCCACCAAATGGCCTTTAGGCGACCAAAGGCCTTCAGGCCACCAGGCCAGAAAGCACCAAGAAGCATCCCGGACAGACCACATAAGAGAAGGCCCCAGAAGTGGATTCAGAGCAAGTAGTATCCACCAGAGTAGACCTAACTAGATTGTAATAATGAGAGGGTCTAACACTTGCCATCAATACTAGTCACTTGTAGCTCTGCATAGGGCAATGCTAGCCGATCATCCATGTGAGGTGGAGAGCTGGGCACCATCAAAGATGCATATTTTCGGGAGGGATAATTCAAAAGTGTAGTATGGCCTTGGGCCTTCAAATGTCATGTATTGGGTCTTGTGCCTCTGGGCCTTTAGGTCATGTTCGGGTCTTGTGCCTCTAGGCATACTGGTAATGTAAGGGTTCCCCCTCAACCCTTAAAAAGGGTATTATATAAAAATAAATAAAAAATATAAGTATTTTGGGGTTTTAGAGTATAATGTATTTATTTTATTTTTAAAATGTGTATTTATAAATATTCATTTTATGTATTTTAATTATATAAATAATTAATAAAACTTATTCATTTTTAAAAATTATTCATTGTTCTTATTATTTAATCTATTAATAGATGTTGCATATTATATAATGTAATTTTTCAATTTAACTTGTATAAAACATGTGTTGTAAACACACACACATTAATTTCAAACACACTTACGTAGTTAATGAAATATTGTATTGAAACACACTTACTTCTAAAATTTATTATCAGCTTGCCATTAGTCAATATTTTGATATTCAATGTTTTAACAAGTAGAATTTTGTCTCATAATACCATCCAGGTTTGTCCTCATATGGATGTTTACACACATGAAAATTCCTATGGATTCTTACCCGCAGAACTATGGAATCTCCCTCTATCCTATGTGTGTTCTCTTTCGTCAGCACGGTGAGGATATAGATCATCAGTTCTTGAGTTGTTTCACTACATTAACGATGCGGAATGATCTTTCAATTTTTTTTTAGATTCATCTGTCTCAGACTACCCATGTTACAGATTTTCTCAAAGGATAATAAAAAATTTCTCTCACTTCTCAACTATTCGATCCTTTTCAGGTTGTTGTAGCGAAGATTATCTTCATCTTATGGTAGGATTGTAATAAGTGGATACATGAGCATGTTTATTTTATAATTCATGCCGCTCTGGATAATATTCTAGTGGCTATTTAGGAAGATAATAAATTGAAAAGGGATTTTTGTAATAATTTAGTTTACAATATCTATGCCCTAAGAAGGATTTGTTTCAAGGGAAATGTTTCTCCACAATTTTGAAAAATTGAATTATTATATCAACTTCCATTTTCACGGTGGATAAAATTTGACACGGATCGGTCATCAATGGGTAATACAAGTCCATCAGGTTATGGGGCAGTCTTCAGGGATCATCATGGGGATGTCTTAGGATGAATTTATGGATCATGTGGTGTTTCTTCTTTGCTTTAAGATGAAATTTTTGGTGTCATCGTTGCAGTGAGCATGCTTCGTAATGGGTTTGGGATAATCTCTAGTTGAAATGTGACTCCACCATCATTGTTAAAACCATCAGGGTAGGCTCTACTCATTTATCATGGAATTTAATGAATAAATAGATCAATTTCTTAGATTTTATTTCATCCATTGACTACATTATTACACATGTCTATAGGGAGGCTAATTTTCTTGTGAATAGTCTTGCCAACAACGGTTTTTACGGTAATAGATTTTTGTGGTCTGATTAGGTTCTTGATGATCTCATTCCCCTTTCCTAGAGGTACCAGTGTAAATTTCTTATCTTTATACTCTTGTAATGTTGTTTATTTTATCAATAAAATAGTCATTCTGTTTTGATCTTGGTCTAATCTTTCAAAAAAATAGAAACACACACACATAATATTTTTTTAATTTATTAAAATTTTAAAATTCATTTTATAATTTTTGTTAGTAACATAATATATTTAATATATTATGTCTTTAATCAGTAAATTTTATTTATTCATTTTTATTATTTTTTATTTTTTTTGGAATTTATGAATTTTTTAATATTTTCTATTCATATTTATTTAATATGTTTTAGTATTTTCAATATGTATTCATCTTCATTTAAATATATATCCATATTTTATTTTTAAATAAGTTGTATAAATAATAAAATGAATCCATTTTTTCATTATTTTAATGTCTACTCATTTTTAATTATTCAATTTCACTTATTTGTTACATTTATTGATATAAGATTATATATTCGTTAATAATGTTAAAATATATTTGTAAATAAATATATTAATAAATTTATATTTACAATATGATGTGGATTTTTTAGAGTGTGATCATTCATCTTTAAATCCTATGGACAGTGGGAAGACCCCTGTGAACCCTCTTTGTTGTTATGATATGAAACACTTGGGTCATGTATTTGTTTTAGAACATTCCCTTGATAAGGTGAAATAAGGATCTGTAGCCATGAATGCACCTACATCAAGGGTGGAAGGTGCAGATTAAGTTGGACCTACTGGTGGTAGTAATATTTTAAATGTTCGATCACTAAGTGTTACAAACACTCTGTAAGGACCTTACCTAGTATCATTTCCTAACCAGAGTTGGGGAAAGAATACTTCCTCTCAGCTAGTATTGCTAAATGGGTTACGATTTCTGAGAGAAATGATACTGAGACTCCAAATTTGGAGACTTCCATGGGAAAAACAAACACTGCCTATTCTACTTAGGGATATAGTCCTTTTCTTCCTCTGAAGGATAAACCACTTATGAAGCTTAGTACTCATAATTCCTTTGTGTTGGTTGCATTGGGATGTAGTGAATAGGTGGACCAAATCAATGATCTTGTTTTTGGAGTAAAATAAATGGTATATGTTGTTGATGTTGGATTTCCAGATGTTGGAGATGGGCTATAGATGTATGTCAAAATAGGGAGAAGAGGATGAAACCCTTGTGGTCGGGGTGTACACTCCTTTTATCAAAGCATGAGTACTCGTTCTGGAGTCACTTAATTGCTTGTTCAGGGTCCTTTTTTTCTTATATTTTTTGTTCCTCCTTGGTACTTTGTTGTTTATTTAATAAAAGGGGAATCCAAGCCTTAGACTTTAAAAAAATAATATAATTATATAAATATATATAACATTGTAAATATATTTATAATTATAAATAAATAATTATGAATTTATTTAAAAATAATTTTTTAATAATTTTTTTATAAATGTATATTTACTATATTTATAAAATTATATGTTTATAGTTATAAATAAATAAATATTATTTTTAGAAAATAAAATTTAAATAATTATAAAAAATGATTATAATTTTAAATAATTATAAAATTAATATAAATATATTTAAATATTAAATATATCCAATATATTTGTATTTAAACTTATATATATTTATTAAATATATATAATTAATAAATATATATAATGATATAAATATATTTAGAATTATATATAATTATTTATTGATATATTTACAAATATTTATATATATTTATAATTATAAAAATATCTCTATAATTATATTTATAAATACATATTTACAATTCTTTTAATATATTTATAATTAAATACATTTATATTTATTTGTTTATAATTATATACATTTAAAATTTTCAACTATATTATACATAAATAAATATATATTTAAATATATATATATATATATATATATATATATTTCATAATCATGATGGTTCAACAATGGATTTGGAAACCCAAATCTATCATGACTCATCCTAAGGGACTTGTTCCATGACTACACCAAGCCCACCTCCAATAGTCTAGGGGATGGTGACTAGCATCGAGTTGGCATATCCAAAGAATGAAAGGCATTTGCCTAAGTACCTGTACCGACACACACAATTTCCAAGACCAAATTGTTGAAATGTAAAAACACGAACTAAAAAAATACATGCATATACTTAGATACCAACCATAGAGTATGACAGTAAAAAACAAGAAAGTAAACATGGACAAAATACAACTGGACCAAATAAAGCGTCTACAATTGTGAATACACAAGTTCCTGAAACTCGTCCACAGAAAACCCTACCTAAAGGGTAGGTGTAGGATAAATGTATGAAGCCATAGGAGAAAACCTCATCTGCCTGGTCACTCTAATCACCACCTTGTCTTGGTCCACCTAGAACATCGTCAAAGTGTCAATCATCGACATAAGATATGACATGTGTGGAAAATTCCATTACAGGGGTGAGTAAAACAGTACTCACTAGGAAACTTTAGAAACACAATGGAATCCCACTAAGAAACACACAAATTATACCAAAATGAAATACACAAAGTACACCACAAGGGAATTACACGATGTAATGTCAGCTCACACAGGTATAAGTCTAAAGCACAAAAGCAGGATTGTCAATCATAGTCCACAGAACACACATTATCGATGACACACAATGTTTCAATAGCACATGGATTCTAGATAACAGATGAAGTTTCGATAACACACTGAGTGTTGATAACTTACAGAGTGTCGATAACACGAGGAGTGTCGATGAGTCATGAAGCCCCCAGGTAGCATAATCACCAAGTCATAGCCATGCACAAGATTCCGTAATTCGCACACACATTCTAAGAGAATAAACTCTTCAGGCCATTAGTTCATTTTCCAAATTCCAAAAATACTCACATATATTATCCCAAAGTACCATCTCATTGCAGGAGTCTCAACACTGCAAACGGCTTGTCAAACTGACACACAGTTCAAAATATATGGCCGTTTTTGTAAAACAGTGTGACCCGGGTCCAGTCAAGGTCCAACCCTAGTCTGTCTTGACTCACTGACCAACCCAATCCGATTCAGCTCGGCCAGTCTGGGCTGGCCCAAACTATCAAATCCCGGAGGGCCACTGGACCGCATCCCACAGGACCAATATTTTCAGCCAGCTGGGCCACCAGAATGAACCGACCACCCTAGTCCAGCACAGTGCATGCGAGACGATATTCTCCATTTGACGTGACCTGACCTGGCCGTATGCCTGGTCCACATGGTCCACCCTGACCATATAGATCCCCCCCGTGTTTCCTAGTCAATGTGGCATTGTTCCGTTTTTCATGCGGCCATCCCACCTCCTCCGCATGCCCCACTACCTTGCCAGCATGGGTTCCTCTGACACGACTTCGAGCTGTGTACTAGTTTGCCACCACAGCCTCCTACGACGGCCCTCGGTCAATACCTGTAGGATCTTACATTGCGGGCTCCCATGTGGTCCTTCTGAGGACATGTCCTGCTTCCGCCACTGATCGCCACATTGGTGGATCGTCGCCTCCTCATGCTCCCCCTAGATCGGCCCCGCTGGCCACATCTTCCCCTCGCCACCGACGACCCCACTGGAGGCCTACCTTGCGTCATGGCCTTGAGCCATCATAATCCATCACCTCTCCTAAACTATACCACACTTCCCCCCCATATTCACTATGCCGTTGTGGGGTCAAAACCTTCTATATCGAATTGTTTCCCCATGAATCAAGGGTGAAACGGTCGATCATTCACATATGGGTTTCAAGGGAGAAGAATATATGAAGAAAGAGATAGATTGAGGGGGAGAGATAAATAACTCTAACTTTGAAAGAATGGAACTTATCCTAGTTCACGTCGGTCTTGATCCGTTCATGTTATAAGGTTTAATGAAGAACAATAATAAAAAATCACAAAGATATGTCTCCCCTTTTTAAACCCCACAAAAAATTAACCATCCTGTAAGAATGATCGAATTTTGGATCAAACTGTTCTTTGGTTGGTCTGCGTTCATCATTGAATCTAATAAGGGAATAGGGAGTCACAAGGAGATAAATATCCTACATCGTGGTTGGATCAGTTGCTGACAAAGAACAAAGGTCTGTGTCATCGTCAATCCTTGATCTCCTGTGTTCATCATTATTCTTCGAAGAGGTTTCCTTCTCCTTTCTCAGAGAAATTATAGGGTTATGACGATAACCCTGAATTTTTCTAACAAGTATTATTAAAAAGCGAAACTGCTATTGTGTCATCATATAACTTTAAATAAAATAAACTGGATTTATTTTTTTTCTTTTAATGTCTGATAACTACTTTTCATAGTCGACCGGTGCAGGTCGATGTTAGGCCATGCCAAATGTAAAGTCACTACTTTGAACGCAATGATGGCCTCATATTTCTGATATGGTCACCTGTTTATAATTTATTCCACTTTTTCCAAAAACCCTGTCAAACGTGCTATTAAAACACCTCACATTTTTTAACAAATTGTTCAGGACACACCGGACCTCAGAATCATACTCCGTCTTAGTGCCTAGTCTTGGAATTATTCCAATTAATTTTTAAAAAAAACCGGAGAAAATCAGAGTCATTACATTCCCCATATCTTAAGGCTTTACATCACCGAAATCCAAAAACAAATATATAAAAACAAATTGGGGTAATGGGCACGAATTAGATCCTCCCACTCCCATGTGCCCTCATGAAGATTCCCGTGTTTCCCCCAAATGTGCACCAAAGGAATCAACCACCCATAAAGCATCCTCTCTTGTCGATCGTTGATCTGCACCAGTTACTCTATGAAAGTCGTCCCATCATCAATGTCCAACTTGTCCTATTCAATGATGTATGATGGATCATGAAGGTACCTCCTCAGTTGTGACATGTGGAAGGTGTCGTTCACCCGCTCTAACTATGAAGGTAGATCCAAGAAGTACCTCACCTTACCAACTCTATACAGTATCTCGAATGGCCCGATGAACCTTAGAGATAGCTTGACACCCCATCCAAATATATGTATCCTGCATCGAGTAGAGACCCGAAAGAACACATGGTCTCACCAATCGAACTCCAACGGTGTAACACCCCAGGTAAATAAAGATTATGATGTTTTTATATTTATCCCTATTTGTGAAAAAAATGTCAATATTAATTTAAATGGAATGCTATGCTCGATGGCTTACCCAATACGCAACAATGAGTTCCTTTGAAATCTTACATTGCACTCTAAAAGTAAAATAATATTATTTTAAATGGTAGTTAACGCCTAGCTGTTGTATTGATAGGAATGAATAAAGATAACTAAAATATGATTAAATATGTTTGTTAAATGTTTTTACTTTTATCCAATATATTTTAGAGGCTTAAAATACAAATGAATCCAATCTTAAGCATTGAATACACTGGTATTTTTAAAAGATTGTTTTACTACCTTTTGATGGAAATCCATTTTTTTAAATCAAACTTTTGAAAATTTTATAAGCTCTATTTTTAAAAATAAACATATTATTTATGATTGGGACATTTAAATTTACCTTGGGTTAATTTTTGGTATTTTTCCGACAATGTTCATTTTTCAATGAATAGTGAAAAATACTGCATTTTACATTAAAATTGCTTTTTCATATAATTTAATTATATGGTTATATTATATTTTTAATTTTTTTTGAAGTGTAATTAGAATATATTTTTACCATGTAATCCAATTATGGTCATTGAGATTAATTTCACTTTTTAATTGGGCATAAACAAGTGCAAAACTTTTCATAAATATTGTTTCTAAAAAACCCGTTATTTGTTTTGACAACGGGAAGTTTTTTTAAATAAATTATTGCAATTTATGTGTTTTGAATTTGGTAAAATGGATTAAATATTTGGAATCATAAGGTCCAAATTATGTAATTAAGACTCTTTTGATTTTGGACTTTATGAATAGTAACAACGGTAATTATCTTTAATTATCTTGATTAATGAGTAATCAGGTAGTTAAAGATAATAAGATAATATCATAATAATAAAAAATGACCATAAAATGTGTCCTAAGGCTACTGGTTGTCTCATGGCCGACCATGGGATGCCTTGTGCCAAACTTGGGGGCCCCAAGGAATCACTTTTGTGAGAAAGTGACTTTTTATCTTTTTATTTTTAAAGAATGTTAAATGTAACAAAGAATGTATCACCTAAGTAAAATATTTTTAATTTTGTCTACATAAATGATATTTTGTACTATAAATATTAATTGGAAAGATAAAACTATTTCACACATCATAGTAGTTTTTTTATAATTTTTAGACATTAAATAAATTAAATTATTTATGACATCATGATGATGCAGCGATGACCTCATTATTTAACGATTTAAATAAAATGGAAAGATAATGTAAAATCTAAGACCTACACATGTCCAAAACCTATTGTATGGGTGGATTTAGAACCCTAATCACCTTATCCTCAAAACACATCAATGTGGGACCATTAAAATCCGAAACGCATTTGAAAATAAAGTTACATTTTATACCTTTCCAAGAGTGCCCCTCCTCTCCTCTTATAAAAGGCCCCCACCTCTACCTCCTTACCCACACTTCCAAAGCTTTTGGCTCGGCCAAACCCTGCCCATTTTGTCTTTCCACATCCCTATATAACTCCTTGAAGCCTCACTTTGGGCAGAAGTCTTCCCAAGGAAGCCTTTGAACTCAAACCAAAGGGAGTTACCCGATTTTAAGGTAATGTCTTCACTTGTGTCCTTTTGTTTTATTTTGCTTCTCCAACCCCCTAAAATCATTTTATTCATTTATTTTGTAACAAATACAGTATCTTAAATATACTATGATGTTTTTATAAGATGTATTAGAGCTAAAATTACACACACCTACATCTAATGGTTAAAGAACATACTGTTTCTGTGGATGGTGAATTTCTGCCTCACAAAACGATGATTGTTCAATATTCTTTTAACACCTTAAAAGGTGGCCAATAAGATGACACTATATTTATATATGATATATAATATGTTTATGTTTTACTTAATCTTCTGTATTTTTCATTTATGTCATACCTTTATGGTTTTTATTATGGGTAAATGCGATATCTTCATTTAAGGAAGTGCGGACTACCGCCCCCTCAAAGTGATTTGATTCGTTAATACCATATGTGGTACGTATAAAGGATATATTTAATGATATTATATATGATACCATACTGTAATTAAAATAATATTATGTATCATTATGTTTTAATTCCATTAAATATGAAATAGAAATGGAAGTAGCGTTCATGCGTACGTACGGCTTACCATCTCCATGAACGGTACATTTCATTTCTTATCTCAAAATGTTATGTACTATTATAAGTAAATATATCTAATGGATATATATTAAATATATTACATCTAAATTATGGATATAATTCTGGAATTATGAAATATATATATCTCTCATTTTGTTTTAATTCTATTAATATAACAAAAATGAAAGCAGCGTTCATGCGTACGTACGGCCTACCATCTCCATGAACGATGCTTTTAATTTTTATCTCCAAATTATAAGTAATAGTATAAAATGAATATATACGGGATATATATGATATTCAAAACATCAATACTATTCTGGATATGATGTACCTATAACTACATGGAAAATTATTTTCCAACAAGTTCAATTTTTGACTCATGTACCAAACATCGACAAAAACTTCTGATATGAACTCATATTATTAACCAATTATTATAACATTAAAATATGTGATATGAAATGAATAATAATCTTTATAGGAGGTCTTTAATCAATTATAAATTGATCAAAGTTTATTATTCAGGAATATAAAGAAATGAACAAGACAAGTTGGACTTGAGGTAAGTGATCCTACTCCTCTCTTTCTCTTTAAGTACGCTCTTTTATGTCATTCCTTTTAAAAGATCATATTTCTTGTTATTGGGATGTTATTTTATATTAATATTACTTTAATTTTTATGTTCATATGATGAGAGACCCGATTCTCTCTCATCAATCCATTTTGGAAGTTTTTAGTGGCGCCGTTAGGCTGCCGAATTTTCGTAAGAGATTTAACATCTCTCTTTCTTTTTAAGTACTCTCCTTTATGTCACTTCTTTTAAGCTCCTATTTGTTATGTTGGGGGATGTTATTTTATATTCCTCTTTCTATAAACTTTATTTTAATATGATGAGATACCCTATTTTATCTCATCAATCCATTTTTGTAAGTTTTATGTGGCGTTCTTAGGATGTCGAGTTTTCGTAAGGGATTTTTCATCTCACTTTTATTCCCGTGAGATTTATGCTACATTTGCCACAATTTCCTTTGAGTGGTGTATGTACTTTCCATTATTCTAGTCTTTGTGTAATATAATTTCGTTTATGAGTATTTACATCAATGATGTATTGTCCTTCTTTCATGGGGTGTATGTTTTGAAAGATACCCAAGTCGGTAAGGGAACCTTTCACCCTCCTCTTTTTAAAAGACTTCTTTTGTTGGTTCTTTTAATTTACATATTTTATGTTTGGATATGTTCTCATATATCCTTATTGATGAAAATTTTATGTCCAAGTGATGAGATACACTTTTTATCTCTCCTCAACTCATTTTTATGTGACGCCGTTAGGCTGTCAAGGGAACTTCTTAACCCAATTTCGATTTCTTTGGGTTAAACATGTAGTTATTGAATATGTCATCCTTTGAATATGTGCGAATGAACTTTGATTATTTTACACATAATATCCACTTATATTTGGTGTATTTGTTTGTCACACATAATTATGTAATTGATTTATCCTTAAACCAAGGATACCGTCTTTGTATGGGACTTCATCTCAATCTCCTTTCATTGAGGCATATTTTATTTTATACACAACCTTTTTTTATACGGTGTATAATCCCCTTTGACTTTTACGTTTATCCAAAATGAATCTTTCTTTATACAAAGCGTTTTACTAAATGACAAAAGGGAATGTTTTTTGTCATACATATGCGGCGACAACGACTTCTCCGCCGCCGTGACCATAATTTGAATTTTGGCTTCCTCTACAAGCCATACCTTTTTTTTAAAAGCAAAATAAAAACCATGTTTTACTTTTCTTTCATTTTGGTATTGAAAACGGTTTTCATAATGTTTTATTATATCAATGTGGTGTATTGATATCTTGTGATTGAAATGTGGAAATGTTATGTTTAATTTATGCATGTTTTATGTGATACGATTATGTTATGGTTCTTAGGCATTATTATGAAGATGGGTGGTTCCGTGAAAAACTAATGGCGGGTGAGCCTGATATAGCTCTCCAATGCATTGGGTAACACGAAGGAGTGAAACGTTAAGGTTTCTCCGAATATATTTAGGGAATATACTGTGGTGGGTATTCTAAATATAACCAAGAGGGTTACTCCCTACGTAAGAATGTTACGAATGCCTCAAGTTACCTTTTATGTCATATGATTTCTATGATTTATTCATGATTTGATTAGGTATGTTAATGTGCCTTTGTTTTATGGGTAAAGTATGATTTCATTCTTATGTGTATATGAAATCATGTTTCCTTTCCATATTTTTATAACCCTTACTGAGCTTTTTATGCTCATCCCAAGTTTTTTAAATGTTTTTCACAGGTCAAGGGAAAGGTACATGATGTTATGATAGTGTCAAGGATGTGTCAAGAAAGAATCCATGTTTTATTTTAAATATGTTTCCATTGATGGGAAGAATGAATACTGTCTTTTATGTAACCACTTTGTTTAAATGTGGAATATAATGAAAGTTTCATGATCTAATTCTCTAAAACTCTAAACCTGAAAAGATCCTCAATGTGTAATCTTGTATTAACTCAAGATTAAGTAAGGTTTAAGGCTGGGGCCTTATTGTTGGTATCAAAGGTCGTTTTAGATAACTTTATAGGTTAGGGTATTCTTTAAGCATAAGTGGCATTACCATAATGGGTAGGATTTCAGAAAGAGTCCTAGTTTTAGATAAAGTGAATGAGTAATTATATCTTAGTTTTTAGCTTCCTCATTAGTACATGATGGTTTTGTTGATATACTTACACTGACCTTTGTGGTTTTAGTAAATGGCTGGATATAGCAGGCACCAAAGTAACAGTGGATGTGAAGGAAACTGTGATAGTTTTTTGAGCAAGCAACTGAATGATATGGGAGCTATAATGAGAACTCTTGTGATTATCCTCAACCAACTATCTGGAGTCATGATTGACCACCTAAACCTTGGTTATTTCTCTAAGGCATCATATATGCGAGAAAAAAATCCCTATGGAAATACAGGTAATAATCATAAAGGTAAGTGTGTTCAAAAACCTATGTGTCAAAGATGTGGAAAGAAACACCTAGGACAATGTTTCAAAGGGATAGAAATATGCTATAAATGTGGAAATTAAGGTCATAAAGCAAGAACCTGCCATGGAAAAAGGAAGCATCCAGTTGACTCGAGGAAAGGGAAAGAAGTTCTTTTTGAGGGATCAATTGAATGTTTTATATGTGGTGTGCATGGTCAATATGCAAACACATGTCTTATGAAGAATTTTCATGAATGGGATCACCAAGAGCGTACAAATGTTCGTTTACCAATACCTAATTCCATTCCGATTGAGGATTAAGAAACTGACAATGACCAATCAAAGGTATGTATTATTTCATGACTATTGTTTTCCTATTTTGGAATCTTAGGATATGATTCATGATTTTGTTTGTAGGAAAGAGTTATTTCAGAATAAGTTGGAAAGGAATGGTTAATGGATCATGAAGAATGTTGAATGAGTAAGATGTCAACATATAAGGGCTTCAAGAGTTATGGTGAAATTCTTAGGAGTATTAAGTCTCTTTTGATGATGGGGTTACATTAGAAGACTTTTTATAGTATGTGTAAACCTGATGTTTAATATATGAAAATTTTATTCAAGGAATAGTTATATGTTCTTTTGTGGACATAGTTATAAAGAACCATTTGGGTTTATATGATCCTTACTTTTGAGGTAATTATGGGTTACTATATGTTATGATGGAAGTGAAAGGCATGAGATAAAATTGAGGTTAAATTATTTTATGGTTATTTTTGATGATTTTATCTCCTTTTGGGGAATGATTTGAGAATTATATAGTTTTGGAAAAAGGACAACACGCTGACCGCGTGACAACCTGTCCCGTCGGACAAAGCTGTGGGAATCGAACCCACAACCAAAGTGCAACTGGTATTTATCGCCTACCACTGGAATACGTGAAGTCCCTGGTTAGTTTGACTGATTCTTTTTTAGTTAGATGATTTTATTAATTAATATTAAGTTGATTTTGGGTTATCTATGGAAATTTATTAACCTATCATGGAGGATATGTGATTAGGTTAATTACTTTTCAATATGATACATTAAGAGCAACTGATGTTTTTTGGAGATAAATGATACGATTTAACTTGGAAGACTATGTGACTAAATCCTTCAAATATTTGGGTTTCAATATTAGTTTGGTTTAATTTGAAGAATTTTATGGAAAAACAATTTATCTAATGCTCCTCATTGAACATTGGGTTTTGTTGGACAAATTTTGGAGATTAAGAATAGATTTTCTTTTTATAAAGGGTTATCCTTTTCTGGATTATCTGATCTTGTACTAACCTTTTTGGTTTCGGTTTTGGTTAAAGTCTAAAGGCATGGGAAGTATATAGTTCTCTTTTGTGGATTAGGTGATTCTCTAGAATTTTATTATAGTAATCTTAATGTGAACAAGTCTTCCTAAATACTCGTCTTTTGGAGAAAATACGAGTTTGTGTAAGGAATCTAATAAAAGTTGAAAGTCAACATGATAAGTGATTATGTTTCCTTATGAATAAATTCCTCAATAAAAAGTAACTTAAAACAAAAATGTTGTCTATTAACTTTTTCTACTGGGGAATCGAATACCGTTTAACCCATCACAAGTTTGTGATTTTCTTGTGGTTAACTTTCTTCTAAACATGTTTTCTATCACTCTCCATCAGAACATAACCATATGTTTTCTCCTCCATGTCCATAATTTTTTACATGGAATCCTAGTATGCGTTAACTCGGGTGACCTTTATACTTATATTTCTTTATTTTAAAGTGATTGTTTTAATGACTCTTGTTCCGATGTGGGATTTTCAAGGATGTTTCCGAGCCCAATTTTAAAATTGCGAGGACGCAATTCCCAAAAGGGGGTAAGGATGTAACACCCCAGGTAAATAAAGAATATTAAATTTTTATATTTATACCTATTTGTGGAAAAAATGTCAATATTAATTTAAATGGAATGCTATGCTCGATGGCTTACCCAATACGCAACAACGAGTTCCTTTGAAATCTTACGTTGCACTCTAAAAGTAAAATAATATTATTTTAAATGGTAGTTAATTCCTGACCATTGTATTGACAGGAATGAATAGAAATAACTAAAATATGATTAAATATGTTTGTTAAATGTTTTTACTTTTATCCAATAAATTTTAGAGGCTTAAAATAAAAATGAATCCAATCTTAAGCATTGAATACACTGGTATTTTTAAAAGATTGTTTTACAACCTTTTGATGGCAAACCATTTTTTTTAAATCAAACTTTTGACAATTTTATAAGCTCTATTTTTTAAAATAAACATATTATTTATTATTGGGACATTGAAATTTACCTTGGGTTAATTTTTGGTATTTTTCCGACAATGTTCATTTTTCAATGAATAGTGAAAAATACTGCATTTTACATTAAAACTGCTTTTTCATATAATTTAATTATACGGTTATATTATCTTTTTAATTTATTTTGAAGTGTAATTAGAATATATTTTTACCATGTAATCCAGTCATGGTCATTGGGATTAATTTCACTTTTTAATTGGGCATAAACAAGTGCAAAACTTTTCATAAATATTATTTCTAAAAAACCCGCTATTTGTTTCGACAACGGGAAGTTTTTTTTAAATTAATTATTGCAATTTATGTGTTTGGAATTTGGTAAAATGGATTAAATATTTGGAATAATAAGGTCAAAATTATGTAATTAATACTCTTTTGTTTTTGTACATTATTAATAGTAACGATGATAATTATCTTTAATTATCTTGATTAATGAGTAATCAGGTAGTTAAAGATATTAAGATAATAAGATAATAATAAAACATGACCACAACATGTGTCCTAATGCTACTGGTTGTCTCATGGCCGAACATGGGATGCCTTGTGCCAAACTTGGGGGCCCCATGGAATCACTTTTGTGAGAAAGTGACTTTTTATCTTTTTATTTTTAAAGAAGGTTAAATGTGACAAAGAATGTATCACCTAAGTAAAATATTTTTTATTTTGTCTACATAAATGATATTTTAGACTATAAATATTAATTGGAAAGATAAAAATATTTCCTACATCATAGTAGTTTTTTTATAATTTTTAGACATTAAATAAATTAAATTATTTATGACATCATGATGATGTAGCGATGACCTCATAATTTAACGATTTAAATAAAATGGAAAGATAATGTAAAATATAAGACCTAAACATGTTAAAAACTTATTGTATTGTTGGATTTCGAACCCTTATCACCTTATCCTAGAAACACATCAATGTGGGACCATTAAAATCTGAAAATCATTTGAAAATAAAGTTACATTTTATACCTTTCCAAGAGTGCCCCTCCTCTCCTCTTATAAAAGGCCCCCACCTCTACCTCCTTACCCACACTTCCAAAGCCTTTGGCTCAGACAACCCCGTCCCATTTTGTCTCTCCACATCCCTCTCTAACTCCTTGAAGCCTCACTTTGGGCATAAGTCTTCCCAAGGAAACCTTTGAGCTCAAACCAAAGGGAGTTACCCGATTTTAAGGTAATGTCTTCACTTGTGTCCTTTTGTTTTATTTTGCTTCTCCAACCCCCTAAACTCTTTTTATTCATTTATTTTTTAACAAATAAAGTATCTTCAATATACTAGTATGTTGTTATAAGAAGTATTCGAGCTACACTTACACACACCTACATCTAATGGTAAAGAACATACTGTTTCTGTGGATGGCGAATTTCTGCCTCACAGAATGATGATTGTTCAACATTCTTTTAACACCTTCAAAGGTGGCCATTAAGATGACACTATATTTATATATGATACATAATATGGTTATGTTTTACTTAAGCTTCTGTATTTTTCATTTATTTCATACCTTTATGGTTTCCATTATGGGTAAATGCGATATCTTCATTTAAGGAAGTACGGACTACCGCCCCCTCAAAGTAATTTGATTCGTTAATACCATATGTGGTACGTATAAAGGATATATTTAATGATATTATATATGATACCATACTTTAATTAAAATACTATTATGTATCATTATGTTTTAATTCCATTAAATATGAAATAGAAATGGAAGTAGCGTTCATGCGTACGTACGGCTTACCGTCTCCATGAACGGTACATTTCATTTCTTATATCAAAATGTTATGTACTATTATAAGTACATATATATAATGGATATATATGTAATATATTACATATAAATTATGGATATCATTCTGGAATTATAACACACATATATATATATATATATATCTAATTTTGTTTTAATTCCATTAATATAACAAAAATGAAAGTAGCATTAATGCGTACGTACGACCTACCGTCTCCATGAACGGTGCTTTTAATTTTTATCTCCAAATTCTAAGTAATAGTATAAAATTAATATATACTGGATATATAGGATATTTAAAACATCAATACTATTCTGGATATGATTTACCTATAACTACATGGAAAATTATTTTCCAACAAGTTCAATTTTTGACTCATGTACCAAACATCGACAAAAACGTCTGATATGAACTCATATTATTAACCAATTATTATAACATTAAAATATGTGATATGAACTGAATAATAATCTTTATATAAGGTCTTTAATCAATTATAAATTTACCAAAGTTTATTATTCTGGAATATAAAGAAACGAACAAGACAAGTTGGACTTGGGGTAAGGGATCCTACTCCTCTCTTTCTTTTTAAGTATGCTCTTTTATGTCATTCCTTTTAAAAGATCATCTTTCTTGTTATTGGGATGTTATTTTTTATTACTCTTACTGTAATTTTTATTTTCATATGATGAGAGGCCCTATTCTCTCTCATCAATCCATTTTGGATGTTTTGTGTGGCGCCGTTAGGCTGCTGAATTTTCATAAGAGATCTAACCTCTCTCTTTCTTTTTAAGTACTCTCCTTTATGTCACTTATTTTAAGATCCTCTTTGTTATGTTGGGGGATGTTTTTTTATATTCATCTTTCTATAAACTTTATGTTAATATTATGAGATACCCTATTTGATCTCATCAATCCATTTTTGTAAGTTTTGTGTGGCGCTCTTAGGCTGCCGAGTTTTCGTAAGGGATTTTTCATCTCACTTTTATTCCCGTGAGATTTATGCTACATTTTCCACAATTTACTTTGAGTGGTGTATGTACTGCCCATTATTATACTCTTTGTGTAATATACTTTCATTTATGAGTATTTACATCAATGATGTATTGTCGTTCTTTCATGGGGTGTATGTTTTGAAAGATACCCAAGTCAGTAAGGGAACCTTTCACCCTCCTCTTTTTAAAAGACTTATTTTGTTGGGTCTTTTAATTTACATATTGTTATGTTGGGATATGTTCTCATATATCCGTATTGATGTAAATTTTATGTCCAAGTGATGAGATACACTTTTTATCTCTCATCAACTCATTTTGATGTGACGCCGTTAGGCTATCAAGGGAACTTCTTAACCCAATTTCTATTTCTTTGGGTTCAACATGTAGTTATTGAATATGTAATCTTTTGAATATGTGTGAATGACCTTTGATTATTTTACACTTAATATCGACTTATATTTGCTGTATTCGTTTGTCACACATAATTATGTAATTGATTTATCCTTAAACCAAGGATACCGTCTTTGTATGGGACTTCATCTCAATCTCCTTTCATTGTGGCATATTTTATTTTATACACAACTTTCTTTTATATAGTGTATAATCTCCTTTGACTTTTACATTTATCCAAAAGGAATCTTTCTTTATACAAAGCGTTTTACTAAACAACAAAAGGGAATGGTTTTTGTCATACGTATGCGGCGATAACGACTTCTCCGCCGCCGTGACCATAATTTGAATTTCGGCTTCCTCTACAAGCCATGCCTTTTTTTAAAAGAAAAATAAAAATCATGTTTTAATTTTATTTCATTTTGGTATTGAAAATGGTTTTCATAATGTTTTATTATATCAATGTGGTGTATTGATATCTTGTGATTAAAATGTAGAAATGTTATGTTTCCTTTATGCATGTTTTATGTGATACGATTATGTTATGGTTCTTGGGAATTATTATGAATACGGGTGGTTCCGTGATAAACTAAGGGCGGGTGAGCCCGATATAGCTCTATAATGCATTAGGTAACGCGAAGAAGTGAAACGTTAAGGTTTCTCTGAAGAGATTTAGAGAATATACTGTGCTGGGTATTCCAAACGTAACCAAGAGGGTTACTCCCTACGTAAGAATGTTATGAATGCCTCAAGTTACCTTTTATGTCTTATGATTTCTATGATTTATTCATGATCTGATGAGGTATGTTAAAGTGACAATGTTTTATGGGTAAATTATGATTTCATTCTTATGTGTATATGAACTCATGTTTCCTTTCCATATTTTTATAACCCTTACTGAGCTTTTTTTGCTCATCCCAAGTTTTTGAAATGTTTTTCACAGGTCAAGGGAAAGGTACATGATGTGATGATAGTGTCAAGGATGTGTCAAGAAAGAATCCTTGTTTTATTTTAAATATGTTTCTGTCGATGGGAAGAATGAATACTGTCTTTTATGTAACCACTTTGTTTAAATGTTGAATGTAATGAAAGTTTCATGATCTAATTCTCTAAAACTCTAAACCTGAAAAGATCCTCAATGTGTAATCTTGTATTAACTCAAGATTAAGTAAGGTTTAAGGCTGAGGCCTTATTAAGGGCCTCCATCATCGGTCAACATAAGACTTCTGATGCCTCTGTGCAGTCTTCATCCTCTCCTGGATGACCCGAACCTTCTATGTAGTCACCTTTATCATATCTAGCCCCATAAGTGCAGACTATACTAGGTTCATCCAGCAAAGTGGTGTCCTACAAGGTCACCCATAAAAGGCCTTGAATGGTTCCATACCGATGGTGATGTTTTATATTTTGTTGTATGAAAACACCACCAGGGCTAGGTGATCCTCCCAACTATACGACCAAAGTCTTGGATGCAAGAACGTAGTATGTCCTCCGAAACCTGTATGGTTTGCTCCGTCTGGCTATTTGTCTGTGGTTGAAATGTTGTTCTCAAGCACATCTGAGTCCCAAACACCTCCTACAGTCCCTTCCACAACCGATATGTAAAGAGAGAATCACGATCTGATACTATCGTCGATGGGACTCTATGGAGTCGAACTATATTTTATACATAGAGGCGTCCCAATCTCTCTGCTAAACTCTTCTCCCAAATCACTTGGAAGTGGACCGACATGGTGAGTCAGTCAATGATCAACAAGATGGTATAATTCCCCCTGGACATTCATGGTAAACCTATCACAAAGTCCATTGATATCCCATCCCGCTTCCACTCTAGAACCTCTAGGGGTTGAGTCACATCTGTTGGAACCTGGTGATCAGCCTTCACTTTTTGGAAAGTGAGGAATCTATAAACGAACTCTTCCACTGCATTATTCATCTATGGCCCCCAGAACTGATATTGGAGGTCATGGTACATCTTCTCCACACCTAGATATACTTCCAAAGGGGATTTATAGACAATATCAAAGTTATAGTCCTTGTGGAACCATAGACACATCCTCTATCTCAAGTTCAAATCCTTATTAGTTAAAATATACTTGAGACTTTTGTGGTAATAGTAGAAGATAATATTCTCTCTCATAAGGTAGTGTAACCACATATTGAAGTCAATGACCACTACTCCCAACTCAAGGTCATGGGTTGCATAGTTCTTCTCATGTGGTCTCAAAAATCCTAAACCATAGGCAATCACCACTTTCCCGTGCATCAGAACACAACCAAGATCGATACTTGATGCAACACAGAACACCACATACTCAATACCTTCCTCGAGAAATCTCAAGATATGATCACTCATCAATATCTGTCTCAGTTGCTGAAAACTCTCTTGGAGCCTCTCCATCCACACACAAGGTTTCCCCTTTCACATCAAATCTATCAAAGATTTTGCTACAATAGAAAAGTTTGGAACAAACCACTGATAGTACCCAACCAAACCAAGGAAACTTCACACCTTAGGAACACTCTTATGTTGATCCCAACAAAGCACCACCTCTATCTTCACTGGATCCACTAAAACTCGATCCTTTTAAATGACATGTTCTAGAAAGTGGACCTCTCGTATACATAGGTGACAGTTCGATAGATTACAATAAATATGGGGCTCTCGGTGTATGTCCATAACTTTCTTCAAGTGTATCACTTGCTTCTCCTTGGATGCCGAGTACACTAGGTTGTCATCAATGAAGACCACATTGAACCGGTCTATGTAAGTTTGGAAGATCCTGTTCATGAGGCCCATGAACACTACTAAATAATTTTTCATGCCAAACAGAATCCCCAGGTACTCATAGTGGTCATACCTACATCTGAAAGCCATCTTCAGGATATACTCAACTTGTATTCAAAGCTGGTGATAGCTAGATCTAATGTCTATTTTCAAGAACCACCTCACTCCCTTCATCTGATCAAAGAGGTCATCAATACTTGGTAGTGGATACTTATTCTTCATGGTCAACTATTTCAGGCATCGAAATCCCACACATAACCTCAATCTCTCATATGACTTCTTGGAAAACAAAATTAGGGCCACCTAGGGTGAAACACCTGGTCTCGCGAAGAACTTTATATAAAAATACTCCAACTATACCCTTTGATATTGAAGCTCTGCTGGAGCCATCCTATATGCTGGTGTAGATATCAGTGGCATCCCAGGCTGTATTTCAATGCATAAATCTACCTCCCTATGAGGAGGTAATCCCAAAAAAACATCAGGAAATATGTATTCGTACTCATCCACCACTGTAGGAAACTAAGGAAGAATCTCATCCACTATGCAGAGGGTCAAGCTAGCCAACTGATGTGTGATCAGTTTCACCCTCCTATGAGTGAGCCCTTCTTGCACTGCATGTGTTTTCTTTTCTCCAATAAAAGAAAACCTGGTCCCATCACTATATACACACCACACTCGGTGCCCAAAAAAATAAATATGCGCATTAATTGAGGATAAATAGTCCATACCAAGAATGACATCATAAGGCCTTGATGCTGGCACCAAGAAATACCAACCAAAACTCTCACCCCCTAGAGTAAGGGTACATTGTCGGAACCAATGTGTGATCATAGAATCTTCCCATATATAAGTCTATTAGAGTGGGGATTGAGTATGTGGTTCCACTGGAATCTCCCAATCTCGAACAAGGATTGTGGAGAGAAAAGAGTGACTAGAATCTGTGTCTATAAAAATTGTAGCTAAGTTGGAAAAGAAATATATTATACCTTTGGTCATCCTAGGATCCTTGGGGTTATGAGCCTCTATCGCCTAAAGCTTGCCTCTTTCCTATCCACCAGCTCCCTAAGCCAATGGTGAACCACCTAGGGGCGGTGGTGGTAGTACCTAGAACCTCCACCCACCTCCTTCTACCCGACCTACTCTACTGTCATCCCTACCTCTCTACGGACCACCCTTCTCATGTATTTTACTCTGTCTTAGTGGTTCCTTGACCATCTCTTGATCAGTTGTATGATGGTTCAAGAAATATCTTGCCAGATGACCCCAACCACCGCATGAGTTACACAACCTATCCTTCAACTGACTCGCTCTGCCCTTGGAGGCCCGCACCAATGATCCTAGGCCCTAATGTCATCCCCTACAGTGATTGACTCACTTTGGTGCCTACATTTGCTATTGGAAACCCACCGCCAAAGACTCAGCTACCCGGTTCCCTGTGGTAGCTCCCACTACTGGTGTCTACTCTACCAGAAAGATCTCCACAAGAAGAGATTGCTCAAATACCCCATCTTAAGTCAGAATGCTAATGGATATCATCAATGGCTTGATCTCCCAGTGTATCCCCTACTCGTAGGTTTAGTCCCGGAAGAAAGGTTCTCATGCGATATCTATGAAGTAGAGATAAAGATTCGTAAATCTCTACGATTAATCCTTTATCGTATGAATCCCCTAATATTGTGCTGGAGCTCCTATATGCACACTAAGTGTAACGTCGATGGAAATAACTCCTCCTTAAATAGGTGCTCAAGGTATTCCTAAGGGAGAGTCACCTCATCGTGCATCTGGATCACTAAGCTCTACCATCGCCCCATTGATCCCTAAATAAGGATCATGGGTAGAATTTCCCTATGGTTGGAAGGTGTACCCACAAGGAAGAAGTCACATGTAACTGACTCTAGCTAATCCTTAGCTACACGTGGGCCTATCTCACCCCAAAACATGGGAGGTCACTACCTCTGGAACTCATGAAATGCACTCAGCCTGTGGCTTCCTTTACCAGTGGAGGTGGTCTTAACTACTGCTTGATGGGTGGAAGTATCCCTAGTACACTACTCGGAGGTTCTATCTCCAATACTGGTCCTTGTACTGACACCTCATTTATAGGTGGATCATCCTTATAATCATGCATCAAAATCATAGATGGATATCTGTGTGGGGGAACCCTAAAATAGATCAAGATGAACCAAGGTCAATAAAGTATACCTGGTGAGTTGACTCAAGAAGAAAATGAGAACACACCTAAATCCTATATGATTCATGTACTATTAATTTCCAGAAAACCAGTGTTTTCATGTACTAATTTGGAAAGAGGAATTCATAGTCCTGCTGTATGGATATGTTGGCTGCCACAATAACCCTGATTTCCCTTGCCTAAAAGACGAACTCAAATGACTTAACACTGTTTCCCCCAATCCAACTTCACAGACTACTAGTCCTTAAGTAGATCTAACCACCTATGATACCACTGTTTTGTGATGCATACTAGAGGGGCCCATGTCGTGGCTACCCCAATCCCACCTCCAATAGGCTAGGTGATGGTGACTAGAAATGAGTCGATATATCCCAAGAATGGGATGCATTTTCCTAATTACCTGTACACACGCGCACAATATCCAAGACCAAAAAACTGAAATGAAAAAAATAAGTAAAAAACTCATGAATACAATATGATACAAACCATAGAGTATGACAGTAGGAAACTAGAAAGTAAATAGGGCCAAAATACAATCTCACTAAAGAAAGAGTCTGCAATAGTGAATACACAAGTTCCTAAAACTCATCCACAAAAAACCATACCTGGAGGAAAGGAGTAGGAAAACTATTTGACGCTGTAGGAGAACACCTCATATATCTATTCACTCTAATAATCACCTGGTCCTGGTCCATGTATAACTTCATCAAATCATTGATCATTTACACAAGAAATGAATCATGTGTGAAATTTCCATGTAGAGGTGAGTAAAACAATATTGAGTTGGACACATCAAAACCAAAAAGGAATACCACTATGAAACACATGAAGTATACCACAAGGGCATTACATGAAGTAAAATCATCTCACAAAGGTATAAGTATAAATAAAAAAAGAAGGATTATCAGTCGTAGTCCACATAACAAGCAGTGTTGATAGCACATGGAGCGTCAACCACAAACAGAGTGTAAAAAACACATGGAGTGTCCATAACACACGAAGTGTCGATAGAACACGGAGTTTAGATAACACATGGAGTGTTGAAAACACATGGAGTCTCAATAACACATGGAGTGTCGATGACACACGAAGTGTCGAAAACATATAGTGTGTCGATAACACACAGAGTGTCGATAACACACAAAGTATATATTACACATGGAGTGTCGATAAGTCATGCAGTCCCCAAGTCACACAGTCACCAAGTCACATCTAGCTGCTGGACTCTATACTTAACATGCTCGTTATAGGAGAATATAGTCCTCAAGAAATAAGTCCATATTCCAAGATACACAAAAACTCAGTTAAATTATCCCAAAAGGAATTTATCATCGCAAGTTTCACAATGATTCAAATGACTCATCAAATGTAGATACAATTTGAAAGATATGGACATTTAAAAAAAATCACCCTACCCAAGTCTGGTCCGAGCCGACCCGACCCGCTGATTGAACCGACCTGGTTCGACATAGTTAGTCTAGCCTAGCCCGATGGGCCACTTGACTATGGCCCTACCACCCTAGTCTATCCCACTACATGCGGGCTGGTTTGCTCCACTGAACGTGGCCTACTCGGGCTGCACCCCTGGGTCCACACGGTCCGTGAAGACCGTGTGGCTCCCTCATGTATCCCAGTCAATCCGAAACTGTTCCACATTTCATGCGGATGGACCGCCTCCTCCGTATACCCCACTGCCTTTCCTTCATGGGTTCCTCCAATGGGGATTCATGCCGCATCCCATCTCACTGTCACGACCTCATGCAGTGACCCCCTGTCACCGCCTGTGACATCTGCCACCACAGGCTCCCAAGCTCTTCCACATGGACTGTGTCATATTGCTACCACCTACTACCCTACTGGGGTCATGTCTCTACCTCACGCTCCCCCTGGAATATCCCCACAATCCATGTCCTTCCCTCACAACTGGTCACCCCGCCAGCTGCCTGCCTTACGCCATGGAGTTGTAACACCATAATCTGTCACCTGTCCTGAACCATATCATGCTTCCATCACACTTCTTCTATGTTGTCTCAGGGGTAAATCATTTGATCTTGGATCTTTGTGACATGGATCTAGGGTGCAATGGTTGATTATTCGTATATGGGTTTCGTGGGTGAAGAAGAGACGAAGAACGAGATAGATTGAGTAGAGAGAGATAAAGCACACAAACACCCAAAGAATGAATCTTGTCCTTATTCATGTTAGACTTGATTTTTTCATGTTATAAGGTTTAACAAAGACCAACAATAGATAATCACAAAGATCTATCTCCCCTTTTTATACCCTACAAAAATTAACCTTCCTGTAAGAATGATTGAACCAAAGATAAATATGTTCTTTGGTTGGTCCATGTTCATCGTCGAATCCAAGAGGGGAAGAGGAAATCACAACAAGATCAACATCCTACCATCTAGTTGGATTAGTTGTTGATGAATAATGAAGGTCCATGTCATCATCGATCATTGATCCACTGGCTTTCATTATCATTTTTTGAAAGGTTTCCATCTCCATACCTTAGTAGAATTCCATGATTATCAGTGCTTTTTGAAAGTAATGATAAAATATTTCCCCTTAATTTAAATAGAACTTTAATAGAGTCATCCTTTCTTATAGTGGTTTAGATATCATGGAACCAAATCACCATAGTTGATCTTCATTGATCTTTCTGATGAATAGATCATGTCAAAAGATATGGTATGTAATTATTTCTTCTCCTCTTTAATCCTATTCCATGAACCTTACCATTGCATTTCCAACTATGAACCTGATCCAATTCCTATCCCACCATATCCCATCACATGAAAAACAACTGATAGAACCTCCATTGGATGACCCCTCTGAAAACAATTTTATTCCACCATTGACGCCCTATTCATTTACCTGTACATGATTCCTTCACTCTTGGATTCACCCCAAGATCTTTCCAAAATACACACCAAAGTCTCAGCCTAATTTTTATTGTTATTCTGTGGAAAAAACCCTAGCTGAAAAAAACCATCACTACACTCTCCTTCCCCTATTATAACTACCTTATGATTTATATGTGGTTTCAGTAGACTAGCATTATTGACGATATGTAAATAAGATTTTTCATAGTGTTTATCTATTTTTTTTGTTTATGGTTTATGTTAGGATTATGATATGTTGTCATTTGGGTGAATGAATAGAATTAACATCATTTTCATGGAAATTATGATGGTGTTCATAGTTTTTAGGTGTTCATTCATGTTAAAAACATGTTCACTAGTTCACATAACATCTCGGTGATTAATAAGGTGATGAATCTAATTTGGTGACTGTGAGTGTAATTTAATTTTTTTTAATTATATGTATATAAATAATTTGTGTGTAAATATTATAATATTTTTATATAAATAATTTTAATAGTTTTTGAAATTTAAAAGTTTTAATATTAATTTATATTAATTATTATGTATAAATTTAAACTATTTATTTTAGAATAGATATATTTATCAAATATGTAAATAATTTTAATGAATATATGTAATCACTTTTATTTAAACAATTTCTGAAATTTTAAAATTTGTATTAATATATTTTTTTAGTTTAAATTTTATCTAATTTTGGTGTAATAAAATTATAATGATATATTAAAATCATGGCATGTGATCACTTGTGATCTGTTTGTCCCCCTCAAATATCTTTGTTTTTTTTGAATTCTCCCAAATGGTTTGAACAGTGTGCGTGAAAGTGATCTTATTTTTCCTCGATCTACCTTGATGATACTCCACCCAATCTCTCTTTAGTTGATCAATTATTGGTTCACTATCTCTCTCATTCACATTCATTTTCACCCATTCATCATTATTTATCACTATAATTACATAGTTCTCCTACTTTTTTTCTGCAAAAACCCTATCCACATTTCATGTAAGGTGGTGATTATAAGTGAAAAGTAGGAAAAGTCTTTGTAGTACACAAATGGCAATCAGTTCTAAGTTCCAAGTACCTATCTTTCTCCCATGGATTAAAATAAAACAATCCTTCCCATTTTCTTTCAAGTATCCATCCTACTCCCATATATTAAAACCAAAATGTCTTTTTTAAGTACGTCATTACCTTATGTATTTTGTTTTAGTGACCATTAGAGTATCAAATTTTAATATTTTATCCTTTTCTAGAAACTAAACAATTATGTTCTTGTGTTTTATTATTTTTCAATGTGATAATATTGGGTTAAATTGGAATCTGTAAAAGTTATTTTAGAAATAAGAGTTTTTAAATAGAATAAAATGAAACTAATTCTATTATTGTCTCTTTATTTTTCTCCAAAAAGGCCATTATATGCTCTGAATTCATTAGATGATTTTCATACATATTTTGAACATGACATATGCCAATTGAAATGTCATTGAACAATAATATAACCATGATTAAAAGTTTTTATACAGTGGAAGCCTAATTAGCGAGGGATTTTTAATTAATTATATAGTTTGTATTTATTATTTATAAGTATATTTGAAATTATTTTTTTGAAAGGGATTTTTATAGGTAATTAGTATAGATTTTATGGGTTCTCTCTATTTTTAATAGTTTCATGGTATTTTGTGTACTTTTATTTAAAGTATCTATAACTTGATAATAACTTGTATCATTTTAAAAAATAGATTAGATTATACTTGATTTCAATTAGTTTTGTTTTTATGGATCAACAGATTGAAAGTATTCATTTTGAATAAATGTTTTTAGTTTAAAAAATAGGTATTGGAAAGAAAACACAATTTCTCTCATTTCATTAATTATATTGATGAATGTTTTAATTCTAAAAACTTGGTAAGGTTCTTTATAATGTTTTTATAAATATTTTGAGTGGTATTCAGTTTTAATGAGTTCTATTTTTTATAAATAATTATTTTATTGAGATATTTTCTTGAGAATAGAGGATTTATAATTAGGATATATATCCTGAAAAATCAATGGAAAAGGGTTTTGGGTATACACTAAAGTGTTCTTTATATATTTGAATTATATTAAGAATTATGAATTAATATTTTTCTATTAATGTTTTTTGAACCAATTATATTTCAAATTTTTAAGTCATTCTCATTTTTTTTTCTTTTAAATGTTTTTAAGTGTTTGATTAATGTATATTAATAGTTTTTATATATGAATATAGATTTTATGATTTCTATGTATAATTATTTTTAAAGACTATTAATTTTTTTAGAAAGGATACTTAAATTATTTATTAAATAATTCTTATTATGAAATAAGTTTTTTAAAGAAAGAGTTGAAGTTAGTTGTCGCTTGAGTTAAATTATAAATTGGATTCTTAAAGTGCGGAAAACTAATTATTATTGAATAAAGTATCATTTTAAAATATTAAAATTAATATTATTTTCATATATACAAAAATTATTATCTAATGGGTTATTTTAATGGGTTTTTAAGTGTTTATAAATTGAATTTTTGGATACATTTATTGTATTTGTAATAAAAATGTTTTAAGGCTTTTTAAGATGAAAATTTAATATTTTTTACTTTAGTTTCAAAGATATTATTGGAAATAAATGAGTTTCCTTTTATTTTAAGAAACAAATGCAATTGTTTTTGACCCATTTTAGGTGTAATTTCTTGTTTGGGTGAGTAGATATTTTTTCAAAAAAATCATTTTATGATATTATATTTTTAAACTCCTTTTATATTTGGTTAATATAATTAGGTTTTGAATTGTTTTGTTATTTGAAATTTGTTTTGGTTATGATTTAATTAATTATAAAATTTTTGGTTTTGGTAATGATTTATATTTTTTATGATAAATATTTGAGTTTGAATGTTTATGGGTTATTTAATTTGGTATGGGATTGTTTATATTAAGTTGGTTACATGATGAAAAATGGGTATAGAATGGTTAAAGTCTCATATGGATTTAAAATTGATAATTTAGGTTTAGACCATGCGTAATGTAATAAAATGAGAATATTGGGTATGGGTTTGATTGATTTTTCTTTTGAATTATTAAATTTCATATATTTAGTTGTTGAATTTCCCTGAAATTTCAGACATTTTATAAAGAAACAAGTGGTAGAATGAGTAAAACTCATTAAAACATGTTTTGAGAAGCTAAATCACAACTCTAAAATGTGTGTTTTAGCGTGTAAAGGGTATTTGGAAATATTAAAGTTATAATTAGGAAATACATTCATACAATGTATTTTTACAGCATATGTACAGTCACCTAGAGAAAATTCATTACTATTCTATATAATTTATTTTGATTAAGCCATTGAGAAAATATTGTTATTATTTTGATCTATTATGTGTCATTAAGAATGGTTTTAATATCACCCATAAAAAGTTGTAATTTAAAAAAAATATCTCGTACATGTACATGATTCGATGATAGTGTAATAATTTTATAAAGTTTATTATAATCTCCCCTAACCATACATGTGGCGTGGATTCTATTTAGAATAAGAATTCTCTTTTGGATATACAAATGAATTTTTTCACTTCTATATATGGATTACATATTATAGTGATCAGTGTCATTGTTAGAGGTGTAATAATAATGTTTTGGATCTCAATGATGTGATATCCATGATAACCAATTTTTTAAGAAAATTTATTAAAGTAGAGTATTTTTTGGGTTTTTAAGGAAATTAAATAGAGGTTTTAGATATTTTAGGATATTTGAAATATACCTAAGATGTAGGACTATAATATATTTGAAATAGGGTTTCACTGGTGGGTTATTTTACGAATATATTAGTTGGTATTTCTATAATTCATGATGTAGAATAATCTACCAAAAAAGAGAGTAACATGGAATCTTACTTCACTTTTGTCTTCAAAAAAAGTTTCATCTATTCAATTCATGAAATTATAAGATCCTGGAACCTGTTTCTAAATATGGAAATTACGCGACCTTGAATGTTCCAAGGAAAGATATTTTTACAGAAATATTGAAATCCAGGTCATAATTTAATGACAATAAAGAATAAGAATTTCCAAGTGAAGTCTTCCATCTCATAATTAATAATTTTTTTACCAACATATTTATTACAACCTTTTTTTCTCACACAATATCAAATCGAAAACCTTGACCAAAAACCAAAATTTTACCCCATGTTGTTTCTTTTCATGTCACGCATTTGTAAAATTAAGACTTGTGCAGAATAATAACTAATAACATTCAAATATTGGGTCCCCCTTATTATAATTATCTACAAATTTATCCTTTGATTATAAATATATTATGTGTATTTTTTTTTACAAAATAAATATTTTATTAAACTAGTTATATGAATATGACTCAAAAATGGATTCAGTCTAATCATTTGAATTTTTTTGAGGATGGATTCAAGGATCTCATCAAGGTTACAATAGAGCTTGCATATGAACCTTCTCGAATCCTATGCATATGTTTACATTTTTTTATTCCATAAAAATTAGTCTTGAAGAGTATAAAGAACATTTTATTTGTCATAAAATATACTAGAGCTATAATATTAGAATAAACATGGGGAAAGGTTGAATTTTCACACTGATTGGGATGATACTAAGATTTATGGATCATTTGATATGAGTACTAGTGTAAATGATGATAGAGATCATTTAAAATAAGAGAAAATAGAAATTAATTACAACCTTTATGATTGTCCAAATTTATTTGAGATGTTAAATAACTTTACTAAGAGACCATTTTATATAGGTTGTACTAAATACACAACATTTTCAGTTGTATTGAAGTTATATAAATTTAAAACAAGCAGTGAATGGAGAGACACCAGCATAACATTACTACTTGGTATCCTGAATGATATGATAATAGAAGAAAATAAACTTTCTTGTCAAAAATATGACACTAAATAAATTCTACATTTGGTGGGAATGATCTCTATAAAAATATATTCTTCTTCAAATGACTGTATATTGTTTCAAAAGGACCAAGAAGCACTCATAAAACTCCCTAAGTGTGACATGAATCGATATAAGAATGATGGATCATGTACATAAAAAAATATGTATGTTAATTTCCAATCATTACATGGTTACAAATACTATATAGATATTAGAAAACAATGAGTAAATTGATGAGACACACAAATAAAAGAATTAAAACGGGAAATAAATCATCCAATATACTATCATCGGTGAAAGGAAATTTATTATGAGTATAATGAATTTTTAAATTATCTGAAAAAATTATATTAGGCATTATATATAGATAGAATAAATTCTTTTACTATATAGAGAATATAGTACATGGATAGTTATGTTTATAATTTATAACATTCCACAATTTTTATGCATGAAGTGTAAATACACAATGTTGTCTGTTCTTTTTTTTTGGAATAAACATCCCAATAATGATATTGAAATCTATTTCGATCCATATATAAAAGATATGAAATTGATGTGACATATAGGTTTCACAATGTTCGATGCTCATAGAATTTAAGAATTCACATTGAGGGACATTTTTCATGGGATGATAAATAACTTTCCTGCTTATGAAAATTTGTTAGGATATAGCATTAAAGGAATGTTAGGGTGTCCTATTTGTGAATAATACACATACTCAATTTGGTTGAAACATTTTTCAATGACTGGGTTATTTGGATACCATAAATTGTTACCTCAAAGACATAATTACCGATCCTAAATGAAAACATGTGAGGGGAATACTTAACAAGGTATGACACCATCTCCACTAATGGGTGATCAAATATTTTTTAAGTAAAATACATTGACATGATTTTGGGTAAGCCATTATCAAAAAACCTATCAAAATCAGGTTAGAAAAAGAGAAAAAAATTACTTTCATTATAACACTAGAATTGTTTATATGTCAGACATTTAATTGATGTCATGAATTTAGAAAAAAAAATGTATTAAATAGTGTTAATGGCAAATTATTAAATGGTCCTAAAAAAATATAGAATCAATTATAGGTTGTGAATTATTGACATGGGGATAAGGAAAGAGTTATCATCGAAGAACGGTAAAAGTCAACCTTTTCTTCCTCCAGTAGCTTACACTCTATCCAGACAAAAAATTACCTTTTTTCATTTTCCTAAATGGTTTAAAAGTTCCATAGGGGTATTCATCAAATATCAATAATTTAATCTCCATGACTAATTTAAAATCACAGGGAATAAAATCACACAAATTTCATGTTTTGATGAAAGATTTCATGGCCATATCTTTGTGTTGAATTATTACAAAAAATGTACATCATACATTATCCAATATTGACTTCTTTCTCAGAGTCATATGCAATAAAACTATATATCCAGTGAAGATTACAATAATTAATAAAGAGATTGTAGTCATATTTTATGAATTATAGATAGTCTTACCACAACCATCATTTGATATAACGGTCCACATGATGGTTAAATTGGTTAAAGAGGTAAAACTGTGTGGTCCTGTCCATTAAAGATGGATGTAAACCATTGAATGGTATATAGTTATTTTGAAAGGGTATATTAAAAAACGAATTTGTCCAGAAGGTTTTATTGAAGAATGATATATTATTGAATAAGTTATTAAATTATTTATTGATTGACTATTTTATGTTGATAGAATCAATCTCCCAAAGTCTTGTTATACAGGATGCCTTATGGGAGAATAGATTTCGAGAAGATAAGTTGTTAAAATTATTATTATGGATAAGGAGCAATATTACCATTACATTTTACATAAAAGTGAAGATTTTTATCCGTATGTTTAATCCCACAATGCAATTTTTAGACATTTGAATCCATCAAAGGTTCAAGGATGGATATAAAAGACACATAATCAATTTTTATAGTATGATTCTGAGAACATTTTTATAAGGAGTTATTTGAAAATATGAACTCAATTGCTAAATGAATTTGAGGGATAGACAAGGGACCCAATAAAGCTGTTATATCATATATTAGTTTTGTAATGAATGGGTATATACTATATAAAAAATAAAATAATGAATGTTGTATGATGAAAAATAGTGGAGTTGGTCTAGTGGTAGAAGCGATTCACATATTTGGATCCACGCATAGAAATCCAACTTATATGAATAGGTTATATTTTGTAATCATCAAATAGATATATGAGTTGGATTATATAACATTTCATGTGTTGATTTTCCCATTTCAAATGGGTTGAAAAAATAAGTGTAGTGAAATTTTATTAATCCAGGTTCATGAAAGTGAACTACAGTGTGGATGGGTAGAAGGTTGAGCCATTCATAATAGCATCATAATAAGTGAATGAATTTTAAGTCTCAGATCAGGAAAACAAGCGTTAGTTAGTTGCCCTGTTTGTGACCAAACTGACTGTTGGGTCTGATAAAAATTCAATTGAGGAGGACCCTTTCATTTGGATATCACAATCATTTCATAGTGGTCCAAATATTGAACATGTATTATACATTATATGGGACTACATGGAGGGGATTTGGAATCTTGATAGAGGATCCAAATCCCTTCAACCATTAAATAAAAGAAAGATTGCTGAATGAGAAGGTCAATTTTTTTAATATACTATTCTTTTCTTCATAATATTATGTGTTCTCTACTATATTGACATAGTCTAAATTATTTTTTTGAAAAATCTAGAAGATAATTACTTTTGTACATGATGATATTACCAATATCAGGGACTTACAGATGGTGTATGTTGAAACTATATAATTATTAGGGTATCAATGACATGTTGATTTAAAAGAAAGTAATGACATAGTGTTACTGCATTGAATAAAATTATCAAGGAAAGGAGTAAGAGTATAAAATTTGAGGATAGTTGGAATCAACACAGCTAACCCGTTGACCCCAACAAGTCAACGTTCCTTAGTTATGTTGGGGTAACAATGAGAATGAATGTGTAAATTGATATAGATTCATGGATCCATATCCAGCCTATAAGGAAGGAAACCCTTGGGGAATATATTAAGGTAATGTTACAACATAATTTATCTATTTTACTAAAAAATTATATAATGAAACATTGAATTAATTTTAATTATTCCTTATGGAGTTCATTTATTTTATATTATTTTCATAATAAATATTTCTTAACAGCCTTTGGAAAATCCTATTTAGGCTTCCAGACCCTTCTCACTATGTTTCATCTTAGGGATGCTAAGGGGAAAGAAAATCCCCAAACACCAGTTACTTATACACATAAAAATCAGGAAAAAGAGAATGATTTCATCAGTCTTCATGATGAGAAATAATTTTAGTTGAATTTTACATGATGATTTGTTTTTTTAAATTTTTTATTTAATCATATTTTATTCGAAATTATTTATTTTTGAAATAGAAAAGGAGTTATAAAAGTAAACAACAAGCATGTAAACTAGTATACCCTTATCTAAATGCAAGGGTGTGGTATGCTTCACAAGAGAAGAAATTGATATGTATTTTAAATCAATAATAATTGTTTTATGTGATATGAAATAATATATGTTCCTTTGATTATATATATATATATGTATTGATGAATCAGAATCCAAATCCACTTTCATCCCACATCATGTGCTATAGAAGGAGGCCCGTGGAAATAATTAGGGAAAACTATATGATGAAAACACAAAATAAATATAAAAAACATGTTTATGTATGATATAATAATAATTATTTATTCTTTATAATAGTATTTAATAAAAATATCTATTTATATTCACAAATGTTTTATTTGATTTAGAAATAAGAGTCGATAATAACCAAACTAGAAGAAAAAAAATACTTTCTATAGATTTGAAGCGCCTAGAACAATACTATTTCCTTAGAAGTGTACATTTTGGAGTGTCTCCTAGAATATATTTAGAGAAGAAAAAACTATAAGAAGATATATATATAATGATGAAAGGATTTAAGGCTCAAATAGATGTTTTTCAAGATAATATTATGAAGTCTATTTTTATAGAAAAATATATATGAAGGGATCAAAGTGAACCAGAAGTGGAACAAAGAGTAGCCCATGAACAACTAAATGACCCCACTTTCTTTGAGTCCAGTCATTCCTCCCAACCTAATAACTTACCCCTGGTAATCAAGTTTTTAATTACTATTTCTCCTAAATGAAAATCAAATGACTTCTAATGAATTTATATTTCTACAATTTTGTCAGGTAAAGATATTTGTGATTTCTATCTATCAACACCTATACACTGTCTTATTGCGAGGGGTATGATGTATAACATCTCAGATGTCATGATACACAACAAGGAACTACTATAATATGAAATGAGAGTGGGGATTGTAGTATCTAAAGATTCAAGTGATGAGTTACCTATTACACTTGATGATCTAGATATTACAATGGTCAATGATATTGTAGGAACTTGGAAAATGTATTGTTTGAACCATTATTTCCAGAAAATCTATATTGGGAGTAATTATTATTCCACTAGGTATTCTCCCTTAATGGTGTTTTAGTCCATACACTATGTTCAGATTCTTATGTATCAGTTCTTCCTTGCCATCTAGTTTCTATAGTTGCTTGTTGGCCTCGTGTGTCTTCTCTACTATCAGTTATGATTGCATGTGTGTTGGTTTGGTGTGTTGGTCCTCATTTCTCTTAGATATGGAAAGACATGTGTTTCTTGGCATGAATTAATGGTTTTTGGAGGTTATAATATCTTTCTAAAGTATTTCAGGAAATAACTGCTAGAGGGAAGACATAGATTGACCCAGTGGTTTGACGTTACTATTTCCAGTAGGGATGATGGTTAAGGTAGTTGGAAACAGGTATAGTTTTAGGATGAATCTGGAAGGTAATGGATTTAATTGTTATTTTTTGTTTTGTGTTTAAAAAGTTTGAACTAAGGAGGAATTTCGCAATTTTTTTTTCAATCATGAATCTGTTTTTTAGACTAGAAGTTTGATGATATTACATTTGTCTCTTATGGTATTTGGATCTTGTTTCATCACATTTAGATAGTGGTATATCTTTTTGTAGGTTCTTATGGGTGGGATTCCTCGAAAGAGGTATGGGAGTGTTAAAAATCATCATTTGTCCATCTATTATCCTTATTGTTAGATGGATGGTACCCTGAATCAATTTCTCATAATGCTTTTAGTATTGATTTTCACTTCATCAGGTTGACTTTTTGGGAGTTCCTCACAATATTTTTCAGGTGGGTGGCTCAAAAGAGTGATAAGTGTGATGGTTCCTATCATTTGGTTCTTCCTTCACATTTTAGTGTGTATATGATGGGTGCTCTACCTTGTTGTGTCACCAATAGGTAACAAATTATTGGAGGTGGGATGCATTATAACTGACTTATTTCACTGCTGGATTGTCTATTGGGTGGGGGGATGAAACTTTTTCCTTCTTTATCTTGACATTTTATTACCATTGTAAACTTGATACCATTCTATATCCATCAAGATTAGCTTCCATTTGGAATTTTTCCTTTATGTTGGCAATGGGTTCCCTCTTATCCCATTTTTCAAAAGAGGTTGTCGTATTTTTATATATAATAAAGGGGGATTAACCCTCAACCTATTAAAAAAATAATGATCTTTAAAATTTCATAGAATGACTATCTAACCATATAAATATATAAGAAGTATTCCCTTGATAATTTTTTTTCAAATGAAAAACATATTATAATTGATGAAAAATTGTTTGAAGTGAGGTACGGTGTTACAACTAGAAAAAATGATAGGGAAAATAATGGTCATATCAATACAATATTGTAAATTGACCAAAAAAACAAAATGAACTTTTTAGAATACCTTTTCTATTGATGTTTTACTACAAAATATATTATCATTACAATTTCATAAAGAAAAACAATAAAAGTTAGAGATGTATCCTACATTGAATACAAAGAATAAATATTTAGAATTACTATTATAAACATGGTTGGTTTAGAGAGTATAAATGAGATTCACAAGTTTGAATGGCTAGGAGTGTTAGTTATTAATACATACATAAAGTATATTTTCATAAAAGTTCTGTCCAAAAAATTATCTAATATGTTCATCAAATTTAATAACTATTCATATTTATTATAAGTGTTTATATTACTTCTATATAAAGGGAAAAACCTATGAAGCACAGTTTGGATTCATTAATCCCTGTATCAAGAAATGTCTTTTGAGTTAAAATAAATTTTTTAGAAATAAGATGAGTTAAACAATACATTATAGAGGAAAATAAAAAATAAAAACTCTTTTTAATGCCTATAATATAGGGGTAAAACTCTACAATCTAATATTATAAATATTTTTTTTCATTACTTATTTGTTTTTTTTATGAAGCACTTGATACTGATTTCAACCTATTTGGATACCCCAAATATTTATTTTTTTGCATCCAATGAATGGATTTCCATCAAAACAACCACACATGACGTGTATTGTGAATTTTTAATGCACTATAATCAACAGTTTATTGATAAAATTTGAATCATATGTTTTAGTTTGTGTTTTCATAGGAATTTTTTTTATGATAGGTTGATATGTAAATATATGAAAAATCATGGTATTATGATGGTGACTAAAAATAATAAGATGATGGATCATTTAAAATGAAAAAAGTTCGAAGTATATATAGACATATTTAACTATAAAAACATATTAGAAAACAATTTACTTATTTTGGTCTGTATTTATACAATTTCTAAAGTAAGATAATAACAACTGTTGTTATATTTTTGTTAAATTTATGAGATATATCATATACCATCAAAATACTAGCATCCCCAAACTGGTAATTTCTGAAGGTAAGTCAATTTCTTTTAAAAAATGTATAATAGTTTGTTTTTCAATATTTTCTCATTACTACCAAGATTTCCAACAATATACATACTCAAAATAAGAAGAAGATTGTTTTAGAGATGGGTGGGTTGCATACAGGGTGTTGAATTGTTTTCCAACAACAAATTTAGGTGATTACCTACTATGATTATGATCAAGCATGGACTATGACCTTAGAGATACAATTATAATGTGAATAATTAGTGTCAGAATTCTTATATATTATTATTGATCTATTTCTCAAGGATAAGTATCATATATTAAATATATTTATTTAGAAATGAATGAGCAGAATACATGGTATCAGAATGTATATATACGTATTGAACAAGAGACTTCCTACTACTTATTTAGTTAATTTTCTTATCATTTTATCTACCTTTTTAGTTATTATTTGTTTTTATTTTTATATGATACTTATTTTGTAAAATTTAAATATTTGCACATGTCACATGATCGAAACCAATAATAAAATTCAGATAGTTTTGATACTTTAGGAAAATGATCAGTTAGTCATTTTTGACATGTAGTAATTGACCACACATCAATATGACACCCGACATGGTCGGTATAACTCGAAGTACATGTTTTAAATAAAAAGGTTTAATTTTAGTGTACAACACATGTCAAACTTCCAAAACATACAAAACAAGATTGTATTATTTTCAAACATTAGGAAAATAATCCATAATTTAATTTTGACATATATTAATCGGCCGTATGTAAATCAGACACCCGATGCGGTCAGTATAACTAGAAGTTTCTTTTTTTAATTAAAAACGTGTCAGTTTAGTTTAAAACAAGTGTCACATTCTCAAAAACCATGAAAGTGAGCTAAAATTTCTTTCAAAAATTAAGAAATAAATACATAATTTAATTTTCATGTATAGGAATTAATTGTATGATAATCCGACACAGAATGTGGTTTGAATGAATAAAATAAGGAGTTTTCAATATCAGTGTCATTTTAGTTTAAAACATGTGTCACATCCCCAAAACCTAGAAAATAATATTTGATTATTTTAAAAGATTTGAAAAATGATCCATACTTCATTAGTGACATGTTTGAGTCAGCCACACTTGAATCTGACACCTAATGTGGCCGGTATAACCCCATGTATGTGTTTTCAATAAAAAAGTTTGATTTTAGTTTAAATTTCATGTCACATGATAAAAAATGATAAAATGATCTCATATTGATTTGAAACATTAAGAAAAAAAATCCATACCCCATTTTTGAGTTGTAGGAATCAAACATAGGTTAATTTAAAAAATGTTGTGGTTAGTATGACTCGAAGTGTGTGTTTTTAATATAATAGTCATTTTAGTTTAAAACATGCATCTAACAAGAAAATGAGCTCATATTGTTTACAAATATTTTTAAAATTGTTAATAATTTATTTTTGATGTGTAGAAATGAAACACATTTCAATTTGATAGACGATGTTGTCAATATGACTCGAAGAGAATGTTTTCAATATAAAAGTGTATTTTCAGTTAAAACTTTTAATCACATAACCAAAACCAAGAAAGAAAGATTTTATTATTTTTAAAATTTTGGATATCAATCCATGTTCAATTTTGATTTGTAGGAATCTACTACACATCATTTCAATAGATGATGTGGTCAATATGACTAAAAGTGAGTCTTTTCAATATAGAGGTGTTATTTTAGTTTAAAATGAATATCACAAATCCAAAACCAATAAAATAAACTTTTATTGTTTTCAAACTATATGAAAATGATTCATAATATATTTTTAATGTGTAGTAATCGACCACACATCAATCCAACCCATGATGTGGTCAGTATGACTCACAGTTCTTGTTTTAAATATAAGTTTTATTTTAATTTAAAACATGCCTCAAGACAGTCATCTGTCACTTTGGGGTCTGGATCACCCTAATTCCTCAGAGGTTGCTGCATCTAGAACTCATTCACAGTACTCACCTTGCATGCATCCTTAGACTTGACTTCCATAAAAACATATTGTTCAACAGGTGGTGGAAATACCATTGGACCACCCAGATGTAATGCCTCAAAATCAATGCCCCTCAATGAAGCCTCATCAAGGGGTGGATTGTCATCACAATCACACTACAAAATCCTATATGGATGTCTCCGCAAATTCATTCTGAAATATAATCAAGACGTAATATGGTAAAAGAGTATATATATGGAGATGACTAATGAAGGATAAAAAAACCGAAACCCGATCCTATATGATTCATGTACCATTTATTTCCAAGTAACTAGTGTCCTAATGTACCGAGTCGAAAATAAGGTTATCAGAGTCCTAGTGAATGGATACATCAGCTGCCGCATCAACACTATAACCTCTATCTTGAGACCTGAACTCGAAATATCTGACACTATCGTAATGAAACCCAAAACAATATCACAACACTATGCTCCAAATGTGGAACTGACCAGCTTTGATACCACTCTCTAATGACCTGACCCAATAGGGCCCGAGATGAAACTCCACAAGCCCACCTCTAATAGACCAGGTGACTACAACTAGAACTGAGATAACATATCAATGACATGAGAGGCATTTCCTATGTACCTATACAAATGCACATGTCTATAAGCTCACAAAAATGATAAAATGTATGAACAAAATTAATAAAATTCATGAATACATCTATATTATACAACCAGCGTAGAAAAGATGTATTGAATGGAAAAAATGAAAAAAAATTCCACCAAAAAAACTGTAAAATCATCCAACTTGCTTAGAAGGAGGGAACTGCTGTCAACTACAACTGCCTGGAAAGCTACAAGACCTAGATTTATCAAACACCTCAATATATCTATCTCATAAATATTCTCCTATCTTGGGTCCTTCGTGGAATTCGTCGGAAGGCATGTGGTCTTCAAAAGAGACAAAACATGTGCTGTCATATCTTGTGTAGGGATGAGTATAAAAATACTCAATAGGTACTCCAAAAAGCTCAAAAGGAAAAGGGAGAAATTGAAAAGTAACATTTTTCTCGACCTAGTCATAGGGAAACCCCAATCGAGAGAGAAAATCTATATCGAACCATCCTTGACTGTACATGATAACTCAAATTGGTATAAAAGGGGTGTGAACCCTGACATTTGAAAACACCACAAGAACTCCTAGAAATCAATCAGATATACTCATTTCAGATCCTAAGTCTCATGAGGTTCCAAATTCATAACTAGAAATAGGATTCTCTTCATAGGCTCTATACATAACATAAAATCTAAAGAACAAACTCCATGAGTTCAGCTATCACAGATGACACAGATCTGATAGACTCACTCCATCAGGAACAACTTTACCATTCCTAGTGGTACATCTGAGAGAATGTGCTCGATCAAGAACATCTTACTAGGTCCCTCTCTAATACTCAACACTAGAGGTCCATTAATCGTTACCTTATTCCTAACGCAATCTAAGAAACCCATGTAAAGAGGACCACCCCTCACCACTGTACACAGTTGAGGGAGTACTGATTCAGACTATGCATCGTGAGAGTCCTCTCTAACAAGAGAGAATAGAGGGACCCACACCTCACCGTTTCCCTATAGTCGAGGGAGTGCTTCTTATAACTAACCCTCGTAACCTTTGTCACTCTTGTATAGAGTGGCTCACAAATTAGTCCATCATGGGAGCACTAACTCCTATCTAATAAATGTTCACATTTATTAGAGAGGCTTGCGCCTTGTAACTCTACCCCACAGTCGAGGGATCTCCAACTCTAATGGAGGAACTATTCCCCGATGCTACTAAGAGGTAGGGGAGTACTACTCCGTAAGTGAGGACACATGAATGGATACAACTGGGGAGTACCACTCATAATGGTCCCACACCCTAATACCACATGGGATTGACACTTTGTATATTGAGGAACCGCACCCAAACCTGATAGGGGGAGTACCACTCAGTGGCTAGAGGTCCTGCACCCTATAATGACAGGGGAGTTCCGAATCTGCCAACGTTTTCACTATGGGAGACCCGCTGTAACACCCCAAAGTCTTGAAAATAAATATTGAATGCATGAAACACTGAGTCCCTACAAAAAAAATTATAATCTATCTATTAGACACAAATTTTCCTCTACTGTGTTTTAAATTTTTAAAAACAGTCATCTTGAGTTGTGATTAGTAAGTCATTTGGAATCTAATATAACCAACTTGATTTTTGATGAATAGAAACATACCCTTATGAATAGTAATATGAATATTAATATGATCCTCATGAATAGTAAATAATAATAATATTTTATTTTCTTAATGCAATAAGATAATGAGATCATAATTTAATTTTCAATGTGATATAAAACTAATTATACCTTTAAAATTGTTATTTTTCGAATTAACCATTGTTTTATATAAAAAATAAATTAATAATATTTAGAAAATTATTTATGAAAAATGGAGTTTATTTTTTAATTCTAGACATCAAAAAATGGTTAGGGTGAATTTTTGGGATTTTTCTCAGATTCCTGAATTTTTGATGAATAGTGAAATACGGTAAAATACGGTATATACAAATTGCCTTTTAAATTCACTATTTATGACATAATATGTGATTTAAGTCTACTTGGTTCGAACTCACATGCACTTATTACTATTATTTGTCACATTAAGCAACAATATTGGTTGTCTTGAGGGAAATAATAAAATAAGGAATAAAATATTTAAAATTCACTACTCTCCCCCCTATAAACCCCCCCTCACTTCTTCTTCTCTTCACTTCTATAAGACTTGAATATCCTCAATGTTCTGCACAATTACCCTTACCTAGTAACTCCCCACATCTAAGAAGCTATTTTTATTTTGAAAGACCAAAACCCCTTCCCTTAAAGAGGTTCTCAAGGAGGTTATTACAAAAGGTAAATCATCTTTCTTTTTCATTTAGTTTCATTTCAATTTATCTTATTCTATTATTCTATCCTAAACTACTCTGTAAATATTCCCATTATAACTCTATTATAATTTATATACTTCAATTATACCATGTTAATGGAAGAACCTTCCTCAATACTCCTACTCTCTCTCTTTTATTTTATAAATGAAATCAACGTCCCTGAGGATCCAATATATAACCTTTGTGGACAATGAAGTTTCGTTCTTCAATTTATCCTTCATTGTGGGTCATAAAACCATTTTTATGGTTTAACCAGACTATAATATATGTATTATAACCAATTTAATATTCAGAAACCAATATATGTACATAATAATAAATCATAAGACCAAACTAGTTCATAATAATCAAATACCACTAAAATAGTTGAAGTGGTCGTCATTAATATTTAATCTAATGATTCATCCTCATTACATGTAAAAAAATGATATAAATGACCATTAAAACTTCTATATGTTCATAAATAATATTTAATTTCAATCATGGTGATTTACATCCATTCCTCATGAACTCCATTACATAAAAACAAGTGAACTAATTATGAAAATCAAGAAAATGAACACTCCAGAACGAAAAAATTCAATATTATAAATAATTAATAAGTACATAATGAACTTAATAAAATTATTATAAACTAAATAAATGTATAATATGTTAATAATTAAGTTACTAATAATTATAATTTCATATTCCAGGACCTTATGTTCAAGAGGGGAACACATTCAGACATAAGTTAAGTTTTTTCCACCCGAACATCCATTTTTATTCGGGTTACTTTTATTGTCTACTTACCTCAATGAAATTATTATGTATTATTATGTACTACCCATAAATTCTATGCGATTTCACTATATATCTTTTCCAACCATAATCCTTCTTTATTTTATGGGGGAGTTAGAAGTTTTAAAAGTAACTTACATAATTCTTTCCAAAATACAAGCCCGATTCAAGAGAATTTCTCAAATTCTTACCAAATTTCAAGGAAACACTGTAATATATTTCTTAAAAACAATATCTTTGTAAAATAACTATTTTTTATGAAAATAATATATTACTTAAGTTCTATTTTTATTGAAATACTTTTCCCAAATAACCCTTCTTTTCCAAGTAAAATGGTTTTTATTACAAGAATTACTTGATGATTTTAAAAGAGTATTTTCACCAATTTCAACACTCTTATTGATTCATATGATTAAATGGGGTTACTTTTTTATGATATCATCCCCTATATTTTTACTATGGATGTTCTATCTCAAAACCATTCACCAATTTACTCCGAATGGTTGGTGTATGTGCTTAATATTCGGGGATAGTTATTTACATTTTATATTTTAGTTTCAATATGAATGTACATGTTGTTTATGTTTATACTCATTCATACGAGGAATGAATTGGACATATTAAGTGTCTTTTAGAACCCGTTACAACCCCTATATTCATTGGTAGTTCTCATGAGACAAACTATGGTCTTGGCATAAGGCCTTGACAAAATGATTATTTATGGTCTTAGCGGGAGGCCTTGACTGTATGGTTATGATACCTCATTATGAATTCCCTCATTATAAAAATAGTATTGATGGTTCATGTGGTTATTCGACTTGTAGAATACCCATGATTATTATTTTATTGTGGAATTATTTACTCATCTCATTTTCTTGCATAAAGTGTACAAGTTTATTATTTGTAAAAGCATGTGTTTTCAATTATTCAACATGGCTAATATTTATGTTATCTTCCAGTGTATTGCTTACTCTTAATGAGTGTTTGATCTCAACCCTCTCTTATGTTTCATTTTATCACTACATGAATAATTTTATTATGAATGACATGTTGAAATAACCTAGGTGTTACGGATGTGGTTAAAGAAATTTCTATGTTTTTTTTAATTTCAAGTTAAAATGTTGAAATTTTTTATGTATCTTGTTTCCAATGCTACAAAACTACTCGGTCCTTCATGATTCCTATTACATGTTTATATGCTAATGTAATCAAATAAGGTACCATCTCTGGAAAACTATGGTCGGGTCCTTACAGTTTGTATCAGAGGAAGTTTAGTAGAGAACTTAGAGACTGGATTTAGAAAATGTTGATTAGGGAAAAAATCCATAAGATAGTATTTGAGGATAAGCATACAAGTACATCCTAGTATTTTGGTAAGTAATAGATCATGTGGACATTTCTTGAAAAAATATCACTGTCTAGATACTATAAGTGGACGTGGTTCTGGAACATATCTACCTAGTAGTGAAAACCTCGACAAGGAGTTTCGAGCTTGACTCAGGGTATCCAAGTACACGACAATGGGACTTACTGCGCACCTGGTTTGAAACTCCAGGGTGATATGATTAAGATAATTCACATTTTAATGAAAAGCCATTATTAAGGATTTTAATTTTAATTTTTCCCCAAACAGACCATGTTTATGATTAAGAGATTAGCTATGTATAGAATTTCAATTTATGCTGTGTATTTTTCTACATTGAGATTTTACATTAAGATTCATACCCTAATATAGTGTATTCCATTATTTATAAATGACACTTAGTAGAAGAAATGGAAAATGCATGAACATGTGTATCCGATGTATGGATTTCCCTCTGATGCATGATAATGATGTTGGCTCTGGTACTGTGATTTGTGCAGAGTAGCTTAGAACTATACTGGGGCAACTAAAAAAGGTTATGAACAATAACATTACTCATATGAAGCATCCATATCCACTACATGGAGGAGCTTTGTTAGATCACTTTATGTGACAACAACCTCCTCCATTTAATGGGACTACAAAACCATTTGTAACTAAGCAGTGGATAGGTTCCATAGAAGAGATATTTATTTATTTGATATGTAAAGAAAGAGAGAAGGTTGTCATGGAAGTTTATCATCTATTAAGAGATTTAGATCACTGGTGGTCATTAATCCAAAACACAAAGGAGCAGGAAGAGATATAAGAGATGGAATAGAGAGACTTTAAAGAAATATTCCTAGATAAATACTTTCCTTGTGAACAATGAGCAGATATGAAAAGACAATTATTTAATCTGAGGCATCAGGAGGATGAAAATGTTTACGAGTATGAATCCATGTTTACAAATCTAGAAAGTCATGCTGCATACTATATACATAATCCAGGAAGCAAAATTAATCAATTATTTTTTGGTTTAAAACCATTTCTCTGAAGGGTTCTATTCTCCCAAATATTCTCAACATATGAAGATATAGTCTCAAGTGCTATCAAAAAGAAAAGTAATTTACTAATTCTTACAACATTAAAGGAAAACAAGATAAGAAGAGGGATACTAAAAGCTCTAGAAATGTCTTAAAAAAGATTTGGATACCGAACTTCAATTGAGTACTACTTACCACCCAGAAACTAAAGGGAAATCAGAGAGGACAATCCAAACCTTAGAAGACATGTTGAGATCATGTTCACTTGACTTCCAAGGTATATGGGATCAATAGTTACCTTTAGTGAAGTTTGAGTAGAATAATATTTTCCATTCATGTATTCAAATGCAGCCATATGAAGCATTGTACAGAAAGAGATTTCATACACCAAATTTTTGGGATGAAGTTGAAGAAAGGGGGCTTGTGGGTCCAATGCTTGTAGAGGAAACAATAGTGAAGGTAAACATGATTCAACATCATATCAAAGTAGTGAAAAGTAGAAAAAAGTTCTATGCCAATAATCAAAGGAAGGATCTGAAATTTCATGTGGGGGATCACATTTTCTTAAAATTATGTCTATGGATGGGTGTGAGAAGATTTGGAAAGAAAGGGAAACTGATCCCTGGGTACATAGGACCTTATGAAATTTTGGATAGAAACAGAGCTGTTGCATATCATTTGGCTATGCCGCCTAGCCTGTCCAAAGTACAAAATGTGTTCCATGTATCATTTCAGAGAATGTAAATGCCAAACCCAACACATGTCCTCACTTCTGAAGGTATAGAGTTGGAACCTGATCAGTCTTACTGTGAAGAGCATATCCAGATTATGGAAATTAAAGAAGAAGTGTTGAGGAATCAGATGACTTCCACAGTAATGATACTGGAGAAATCATAAAATCGAAGAGGCAACATGGGAGCCTGAGGATATTATGTTGAAGACCTAGCCAAATATTTTTGTGAAGTAAAACTCTGTGAGTTTTGAGGACGAAAGTTTTGTAAGGAGATGAGAATGTAACACCGCAAAGTCTTGAAAATAAATATTGAATGCAAAAAAAACTGAGTCCCCAAAGTTCTTTTTATAATATATCTATTTTAAAAAACTTTTCTTCTATTATGTTTTTAATTTTGAAAAACGGTCATCTAGAGTTGTGATTAGTAAGTCATTTGGAGTCTGATAGAACTAACTTGATTTTTTGTGAATAGTAACATACCCTTATAAATAGTAATATTAATAGTAACATGACCCTTATGAATGGTAAATAAAAAAATTGTTTTATTTTCTTAAGGTAATATGATAATAAGATCTCAGTTAATTTTTTAATGTGATATAAAACTAATTATACCTTTAAAATTGTTATTTTTCAAATTAACTATGATTTTATTTAAAAATTAAATTAATAATATTTAGAAAATTATTTTTAAAAAATAGAGTTCATATTTTAATTCTACACGTCAAAAATGGTTAGGGTGAATTTTTGGGAGTTTTCTGAGATTCTTGAATTTTTGATGAATAGTGAAATATGGGAAAATACTGTATATAACAATTATCAGTTAAATACATTATTTATGAAATCATAAGTTATATAAGGCCAATTGTTTCGAACTATGATGAAATTATTACTGTTATGGGTCACATTATACATCACTATTGGGTGTCTTGAGGGAAATAATAAAATAACGAATAAAATATTCAAAATTCACTCCTCTTCTCCACTATAACCCCCCCCCCCACTTCCTCTTCTCTTCACTCCTCTAAGCCTTTAATATCCTCAAAGTTTTGCCCAATTACCCTTACTTAGTCACTCCCCACGTCCATTAATACCTTGTTATTTTCAAAATACCATAACGCCTTCCCTTAATGAGGTTCTCAAAGAGGTTATTACAAAAGGTAAATCATCTTTCTTTTTCATTTAGTTTCATTTCGATTTATCTTTTTTTCTTATACTCTACTAACCTACACTCTACAAATGAAAATTATTAATCTATTATAATATATATACTGGAATTATATCATGTGAATTGAAGAACCATCATCAAAATCTTACTCTCCACCTCTCTTTTATTTTATAAACGAAATCAACATCCATGAGGTTTCAATTTATAACCTTCATGGAAGACAAAGTTTCTTTATTCAATTTCTCCTTAATTACTATTCATGAAACCATTTTTATGGCTGAAACAGATTATAATAAATGTATTATAACCTCTTTAATATTTTGGAACTAGTATATGTACATAATATTAAATCATAAGACCAAACTAGTTCATAATAATCAAATACCGCTAAAACAATCGTAGTGGTTGTCATTAATATTTCATCAAAAAATTAATCCTCATTCGATGTAAGAAAATGATATAAATTACCATTAACACTTATGTATTTTCATAAATAATATGTAATTATACCTCTGGATATTTACATCCATTCCTCATGAACTCCATTACATAAAAACAAGTGAACCGATTATGAAAATGACGAAAATGAACACTCCGAAACGAAGGAATTCAATCTTATAACTAATCAATAAGGACATAATGAACATAATAAAATTATGATAAACTAAATACATGTATAATATGTTCTTAATTAAGTTATATATAAGTATAATATCATATTCAAGTACCTTAATTTCAAGATGGGAACACATTCAGACTTAAGGTAAGGGTTTTCCACCTGAACATCCATTTTCATTAGAGTTAATTTTATTGTCTTATTACCTCAATGAAATTATTATTTATTATTATTTACTCCTAATAAATTCTTTTTGAGTGGACTATATATGTTTACCAAAAATAATCCTTCTTTATTTTATGGGGAGTTATACCTTTTAAAAGGAACTTACACGATTATTTCCAAAATACAAGACCGATTTAAGGGAATTTCTCAAATTATTACCTACTTTAAATGGAACACTATAATATGTTTTTAGAAATCATTATATTTATAAAATCACTAATTTTATTATGAAAATACTATCTTACTTCAGTTCTTGTTTTATAAAAATATTTTTCCAAAATAACTCTTCTTTTCCAAGTAAAAGGGTTTTTATAACAAGAATTACTCGGTGATTTTAAATGAGTATTTTCAACCATTTCAACATTCATGTTGATTCAAATTTTTATATGGGGTTAATTTTTTGTGATATCATCCCCTATTTTTTGACTGTGGATGTTCTATCTTAAAACCATTCACCAATTTACTCTGAATGGTTGGTGTATGTGCTTAATATTCGGGGAAAGTTATTTACATTTCATATATTAGTTTCAATGTGAATGTAAATGTTTTTTCTATGTTTATCCCCATTCATATGAGGAATGAATTTGAAATAATAAGTGTTGGGTGGGGCCCTCTACAGCCCCTCGGTGCATCGGTAGGTCTCATGAGACAAACTATGTTCTTGGCACAAAGCCTTGACAAAATGATTATTTATGGTCTTGGAATGAGGCCTTGACAGTATGGTTATGATGTCTCGTATTATAAATTACCTCATTATGAAAATTTTATTGATGGTTCATGTGGTTAATATGTTATAAGAATACCCATGATTATGTTTTATCAGTAGGTATCATGAGACAACCATTTCAACATTCTTGTTTTATTTGTAAAGGTTTGTGTTTTCAATTACTCACCATACCTAATGTTTATGTTATCTTCCTATGTATTTCTTACTCTTAATAAGTGTTTGAGCTCACCCCTTTCTTATGTTTCATTTTATCACTAAATAAAGAACTTTATTATGGATGACTTTCTGAAATAACATAGGAGTTATGGATGTGGTTGAAGAAATTTCTATGTTGTTTTTTGTTTCAAGTTTTAGTGTTGAACTTATGAATATATATTGTTTACAATTCTACTAAACTACTCGGTCATTTTGGATTCATATTCCATGTTTATATTCCAATGTAATCAAATAAGGCACTGGCTCTGGGAAACTAGGGTCAGACCCATACACCCGCACCCTAACACAACAGCGGAGCACCGACCCTAGGCTTGAGTACTCGCTCCCCAACACAATAGGGGAGTAATGAATCTTCCGGAACAATATGTATAGTGAAACCTCACCCTTGTCAAATAGGGGAGTAATTACTCCACATATAGCGGACCCGCTCCTAGGTCCAATAGGGGATTACCTACTCTACCTTCACAAAGGCCAGGGGAAACCCTCCCCCTAATGAATCAGAGGAGTAACACCCCCAAAAGAAACAACCCAAAGGTAACAAAAATGCACCCATGATTTGGGGAGAACCATCTCTACCTAATAAGAGAGGTATGGGAAATCCTAACCCTTGTCTATCAGGGCCGTGCCTATCCCAGCGTCTCTCTATATGAACCACGCCAATCTCCAACATCATCTCGGTATCACTCCAAAATCATATTGCTTGATTCACACCACCATGTATCTCATATTCCTTAAAGGAGTCCACCATTCCATCCTATGTGAAAAAACAATCAGGATAATCTACTCAAAAGCCTGAATCCGAGTCCCATAGAAGTAGATGCGGAAGGTGGAAGATCTCATAAGGATCTTCTAGGAGTACAATACGTGCAATGGGAAACACACAGCGTGTGAAACCAACCTAGAACCTGGTCATGTATACTATCTACATAGATCTGTAAACCAGGTAGGGGTATGCGACATGTTAAGGAGGTACACACCATGTCCCTCATCACCCGACCCCTGGCCATGTTCCCCTTATACACAGACCGACTGACTATGTCCCTCACAAGTCGTGTATCCCATACTACACAATGTGTTTAGATAAACAACCACCTTCTCATGTTGTTTTCTTATTTATTTGTGTCATACCCCTTGTCCTTGTATCTTTTCCATGTGTTAGTACACAACCATGTTTTCTCACATGGCTATCTCAAGCCATGTCCTATGGCCACATGGTTTAGGGCACTACATGATGTGTAGTACCAAATTTTCAACTTCCCTGAACACGAAGAACTACATAGTGTGTGTCACTGAATTATACCCCATGTAGATGGTTATTCTAGTTGGGAATCACCTTCAAAACCCTTTGATTCTCCATGGTTTACACCAAAAGCTATATGTCTATGTAAAAGGGATCTCTAGAAATTTCATTTGGGTTCTAGAACATTAAAATAATGTGTAAATAGAAGTATCAAGACCAAAAATCAAATCCTCCTACATCGTTTCTGAAAAACCAATGATTTGGATCAAGAACGATTCTCAGATCATTATGGTTCTTGATTTGATGACGATATTATTCAGAAATAGAGATTAACAACACCTCGTTTCATGGATTTAGCTTTGTTTCAATTCGTCTCTAAAGGGACGAGAGGAGGAGAAAGTTTTCTATCCTTTGTGTTGTGCATACAAAATGTGAGGAGGGGGTGAGGTGATTTAGGTTTAGGTTATTTTAATTAATTAAATTGTCATCTATATAATTATTTCACCACGCAACAACCCGCCGACTCTTGTACGACTAAACCTACGGCGTTGATAGCCTTAGGTCATTCCTATGTTAAACATGATGCTCTAGACTCAACCACGGTCTCAGAAATACGATCACATGCTCTAAAAACAAGTTATTTACATTTCAAGAAAAAATGTCCAGGCACGATAAAATATATATAATAATTTTAATATCACCGCACTAAGGCTCCCCGGCCCTGGCTTCCCACAGCGACTCAATGCCCAAATTTGGAAATATTCTCTCTAATTTTCAAAAGTCTCATGATTCAAAACATGATTAATTATGATATCACCACCTTATGGATTTTTATCCCGAAAAAGAGAAAGGCTAAGAACAAGGGAAGAAACTATGCTTCCCACAAGACACACATGCTAGAAATATCACCAAGGGTTCCCATTATACTTATAAGAATACTCATAGAGGAACCACCAAGATAAAACCACTCTCCTTTCCAGCTTCTACTTGGTCAATGATGTAAAACAATGAGAACATGTCTTCATATTTGCAATAAGTGGGAAAGAACCAAGCCCCACAGTCATTCTATAGTCTTGGGGTCTAGCGGTACACTACCTCTTTAACATGATATAGATAATGAAAGAAGCCTACAGTACTCATCCACCCCGGGATGGACCATAAAACAGCCTCCTGAATCATTTTTCATTCAAGGTCGATGGAGAACACATGAGGGTATTCACAAACAAAACATGACTACCCATGAGTAAACACTGGGTCTTACCAGGACCTTCCTCTACAAACCTCAGGATGTAAAAAATCTCACCAAAATAGAAACACCACCACACCCACTATTGGAATCCCAGATGAGTATGGATGGTAAGAAACCAATCCACACCAAAAAAACATCATAGGGTCTAACTCTACCACTACAAAACAATTATAAGATATGATCTTCCTCTCATAGAGCTGCCAAAATGAAGGGGTCTAGCAGGAAAACATTGCTATCGAGCCCATGTCCTATTGCAACACTTCATCACATAACCTCGACCTGAAATGAAAGACTCAGGAACTCATCCACTGCACGTTGATACTATCTGATTTGGGCGGCACTGACTCACCTGCATGTTTTTTGATTGCGTCACAAAAATGAGTCTGGGTGGGGGAAGTTCCCCCTTCCTTGTGAGTTCAATGCTATGTCAAAATACACCACATAATCCTTGGTTGTGTCACGTACTATAATGATGAAAAACACATGAGGGTACTCATGAAAAAATGGCTTCTTGAACATGCACTGGGTTTTACCGGGCCATCTGTCACAACTACAAACACGATGTTCTATCGACGCCCCACATCACCCTGTTTTAACATTGAGCATGAGCAGAAAGAAAAGAATACGAACAACAATGTCTAAAAATTCTTACTATATAAATCAAAAAGGACACAAGTAATACATTTATTCATCCTTGGAGCTTCTGGATCATAGGAATCTATAGCCTACAAATGTCATTGCCCAAATCCTTCAGCTCTCTAAGCCTCATGCGGACCACCTAGGGGTGGTGGTGGTAACACCCTAAACTGCTTGCCACCTCCATACATCCTTCCCGTTCCATTGCCTCATACACTACCTTGTTTAAATCCTTTATCTAAGTGTTATCTCTACCAAGGCGGCTTGTCAGCTATCTCCCTCTGAGCAACATGGTTGGTCGAGAAATCTCTTTTAAGATTCCCCCAACTGTCACAGGCATAACACTTTTTCTCCTACGGTTAATCTATTCCTTAGCTTTGATCCTGTGCTACAGACCCATGATTATATTTCTAGGCATGGTTATGCCTACTTCTCCATGATCCTTTTACCAATCATCTTCTATGTCCTATAGACGCCTTAGCCTCGTGACGAATGTTACAGGTCACATATACCTATTCCTCTGCTATGAATCTTTACACCACCAGAGCTCACTCTAGAAGTCTAATGTAGGTGGGAATGCAAAAAAGAATTGCAGACACCTTGATATCCCAATGCAAGCTCCGATACAATGTTTGTGCTCTGAAGAATAGATGTCAAACCATATCCAAGGAGTATCATGACAAGTCTATGAACCTCACCAAAAAATACACCACTATTATGCTAACCTACTAAAGCTAGGGAATCCCTGGGAAACAAACTAATCAAAAATTTTATAGGTAAAACTCTTCCATAAATAGTCTCTAGAACTTCTCCTAAGTGAGTGTCACCTTGTCAAGAGACTGCATCACCAAAATCCACCATCACATGGCTGAACCCTGCAGAAGGCTCTCTGGTATGATCACCATCTGATCGAGAGGTGTCCTCACTAAGTGGAAAACCCATGTGAATGCCTCAAGCCAATCATTTTACTCTTGGGGGTCTGTATCACCCCAATACCTCAAAGTTCTCTACATCTGAAACTCTTATTGAACACTCATCCTGCACGCATCCTTGTATTTAACTGTCGGTACAACCTGCTATTCAACATGTGGTGGCACTACTAGTGGACCACCAGGAGGCAACTCCTCAGAATCAGTGCCCTATAGTGAAGACTCATAATAGGGTAGATATTAATCATAATCATGAAGTAGAATCCTATATGGCTTTCTTTAGGGATGAATTCTAAAATGGAATCAAGACATACTTTTTTCAAAGTGTATATCTGGGGAGATGACTCCTGGAGGACACTAAAAAGCCAAACCCATTCCTATATGATGCATGTACCATTTATTTACTAGTGACCAATGTATTAATGTACCGAGTCTAAAATAATGTTATTAGAGTCTAGATGAATGGATACGTCGTCCGCTAAACTAACACCAAATCTTTGCCCTGAGTGCTAAACTCGAAACATCCTACACCGTCACTATGAAACTCAAACCAAGCTCACGACACTGTGGCCTAATATTGAACCAAACAGTTTTGAAACCACTCTATCATGACCCGAACTAATGGGGAGTGGACCAAAACTCCCCAATCCCACCTCTAATAGACCGAGGGATGGATATGAGCACCGAGAAGGCATATCACTAACATGGGAGGCATTGCCTATGTAACTGTATGCATGAACACATCTCTAAGATCACAAAATTATGAACTGTAAGATCTAGAGGCAAACAATGCATGCATATATCTATATATTACAACCAGAGCACAAAAAAAGTACTAAAAGAGAAAAAGGAAAAAATAACACCCACCAAAGAAATATGTAAAAGTGTCTAATCTTCTCAGAATGAGGGGATCACTGTCAGCTGCAACTGCCGAAAAGATCCATTTCCAAGATCTGGTAAACACTTCGGTCTTTCGATCTCTCTAAGATCTGCCTGTCTCCAGTCCTCCGTTGACTCCTTGAAAATGTTTGTATTCTAAACAAGATAGAAAACATGTGAGAGAATAACCCATGTAGGGGTGAGTATAAATATACTCAGTAGGCTCCGCAAAAAACCCAAAATGGAAAGGGATAAACTGAAAAGAAACATTCCACTCGACCTAGCTAGAGGGAAAACCAAATCAAAAGAGAAAATCCATCTCAAACCATCCATGACTATACCTGATGAGTCAGCTTGATCTATAAGGGGTGTCAAACTTGACATGTGACAACACCACAATGACTCCCAGAAATCATCCAGATTTACTCGTCTCAGACACTAAGTCTCATGAGGTTCCAAATTTATAGCCAGAAAAATACTCTCTTCGTAGGGTCTATCTATAACATAAAACTAGGATAACAAACTCGATGAGTGTAACATCCCAACCCGAATTACCCTAAAACAGTAAGTTGGACCAGTCGCCACATGAACTCAGGAGTGCCACCCTGTATGCCAGAGGCTATCAACTAGAAGTGAGGGTCTATGTATAGTCAACGTGGATACTATACCCTCATATTCAGAGTGCACATCGGAAATAGATAATAAACTCAAACAACAATAGAAGCAGATATAAATAAATAGTCAACTGAATAAAGAAAGTGGCCAACACTAGTTTATACAATGCATGCATGTAATGATGATACATATTTGAAATCAGTAAAGAAAAAAACATGATTTACATATTAGTACAGAAACAAAGAAAAGAATCATTTCCCCACATGTGATAACAATGAGCATCTCAAGCACCTTCTCAGTACTTTTATCCTAACCCCCATGTACAATCAAACAACAACAAGAAATATCCACAGTCCTAAAAACTAGTAGACTCTACTCAGGTACCCTCATGCAATGGTGGCCTGAGTAGGATGTGAGATATAAATCTTCATAGGCTGTGACCACCGATCTCTAGTTAAACCTAGAGAATCCAATATAATTAAATGGGTTTCAAGTATAAATAAGTAATAAAATAATTGAATAAAAAAACTAGAACCCATCTAGGAACCTAATGGACACCGGATGAAGATAATTGATTCGGCTTGTAGTCGGAAATTAGAGTCTGAACAAGAACTATATATATAAAATGCTAAAATAAGATGGAACATGAACTATATATATATAGAATTAATAAATAATCCATTCAACACATTATTTGATATTCTTTATTTAACCCCCCAAATTCTTGGGTTCCCATGGACACCCGTATCTCAATACCTGTGTCGGTCATGCCAGTGTGTGAACCATTTTTCGTATTAAATTCAAAAATCATTAAATCACATCTTCTTTTGTTAAGCAGTTTATTCAATTCATGTATGACCAATTATACCCCCAATCCAATTTTAGTTAATTGGTGAAGAATGTCATGTCCAGAACCCTCATGAGTATTTGGAGCATCAATCCTTGTCTCAGAACCCATGGGTATTTGGAGCATCATTCCCTATCCCATAAAATAAAATTTTCATTTATACTGGGTGTATAACGTTATGTCTAGAACCCCATAAGTATTTAGAGCATTAGTTCCTATCTCACAACCTGTTTATCAATCATAAATATAAATATATATTTATATACATATTTTCATGATTTTAGAATATCATATCAAGCACCCAAGATACCGTCCGTTACTTAATTCATAAATTAATTAATCGAGTCTACAAATTAATTCAATAACTCATTACCAACATCACATTCACTAGTATCTCAATAAATAGTTAAACACAACAATTCAATTAGTTAACTCAATAATTAACTAATAATTAATATAACATTAATTAATTCAACCATCAATTAAGCTCATCAATTTCTCTAGTTAATTTACCAATTAACTAATCCAAAGACAACCATCTCAATATGATATAATTTATTCTAAAATAATTATTCCCCGAAACCTTCTTAGTATTACATAATTAATTCAAAAAACAGTTATCTCAAGGAATGCATCACAATATCAAATAATTAATTCACAAATTAATTATCTCTAAAGAAACAATTTCAATATCACACAACTAATGCACAAATTAGTTATATCAAGGCAGCCGTTTCAATATAACATACTTAATTAACAAATTAATTATCTCAACTTAGTCCAAATAAATATCTCATAATTAATTATTTGATAAATTATCTATATTATAATATCATAACACATAATTAATTAAAAATTAATTATCTCAACTTAAGCAATTTAATATTTCAAAATTAATCCCCTGATTAATTATTATTTAAATGAACATAATTAATTCATAATTTATTATTTCAACTATAACCAAATTAATATATCATAATTAATTCCTCGATTAATTATCATCTCAAATAATATAATTAGTTCATAATTAATTATCTCAACATAACCAAATTAATTACTAATAATTAATCCCTTACTAATTATAATCTCAAAGAACATAATTAATTCATAATTAATTATCTCAACTTAAAAAAATTAATTACTCATAATTAATCTCCCAATTAATTATCAATTAAAATCACATAATTAATTCATAATTAAGTATTTCAACTTAACCAAATTAATATCTCATAATTAATTCCTCGATTAATTATCATCACAAAGAATATAATTAATTCATAATTAGTTATTTCAACTTCACCAAATTAATATCTCACAATTTATTCCTCGATTATTTATCATCAAAAAACACATAATTAATTCACAATTAATTATATCAACTTAACCAAATTAATTACTCATAATTACTACCTCAACTAATTATTATCTCAAAGAACATAATTAAATAATAATTAATTATATCAACTTAACTAAACTAATTACTCATAATTAATCCCTCGATTAATTTCATCTCAAAGTACATAATTAATTCATAATTAATAATATAAATTTAACCAAATTAATTACTCATAATTAATCCCTCAATTAATTATCATCTCAGAGCACATAACTAATTCATAATTAATTATCTCAACCTAACCAAATTAATTAATCATTCCAACAATAAACAACTTAGTCCAATATTACAGTAAAGTTTATCAAAATAAATAAACAAAAAAAAAACTAAATTTTATAAATTTGGAAAAGTTTAGAACCCTACATCAAAGAATGGACAGCCATGCTTTTTAACTCAAATCAACTTCTCGTTCACACACACACACCTCAACAAAAGCATACGCAATCTCAGAATTTGTCATCCAACCTAACAAACATTAACCAACACCCATAATTAGTGTGGTGGGGACCAATGCACACTTAATACTTTAATCTAAACACTAAACAACCATAATTCGCTAATCCAGGGGGTGCGAAACCAAATAACGGGTATAAACCATACCCTAAAATGACGATATTGAACCAAAATGAGATGAAATATTTCTCCTTTGGCTGTGGTCATTGGAATATAGACCAATGGTTCTTGATACATCTTCCTAATCACCTAGAACTGGAAGAAAATAAGAAACCAAATTAAACCCGAATGTAGTGTTTTGGCCTAATAAAGACCGGGCGACAGAGAATCGAAATAACTGATGTAAATAGAGAAACTCATGGATAAGGACTCAACTTTCTTAAATGAACAAATTTAGTGAAGGAACCATAAGGAGATAACAGCGTGATGTGGAGCCAGGAGGAGGGGTCGGGCGCCACCCATGGGTGCTGCACCATGGGTTCATCATGGGCGATGAAGATACAAAATAGCCAATGTGAACAATGAAATGAATAGAGAAAGAATCACCTCACCAATATGGATAACTTCCATGAAGATACCACCACGATCTAGCACACAGAGAGGGAGCCAAGAGGATGGGTTGTGCGCCACCCATGGGAGAACAGAGAGGGGGGGGGGGCACCTCACCCAATATGTGCGTCTCTACCTCTTTATTTCACTTATAATAATTTTAATAGTTAATATAATAATAATAATAACAACACTCATATTATTATTATTATTTAATTAAAATGCTTATTTGATAACCCCAAAGTCACCATTTACACCTCATTTACCCCTCATTTAATTAAACTCCTTTCAACCAAATCTTATTAAATAAATTCTTTAACTCATCATGTTTAATTAAATTATATCCCACAATTTAATTAAATAAAAAACCCCATTTTTCATAAAATAATTAAATTCATCTTAAACATGAATTTAATTTGATAAAACCCAAACTCTACATTTAAATGATAATTTACTTAAATTCATCTCTAAAAAAATTAATTAAATAAAATTTCCAACATCATTATTTAGTTAAATTCTCTCAATAAAATTTAATTAAATAAAACATTCACTTTTCATCAAACAATTAAATTTATCTTAACCTTGAATTTAATTAGATAAAACCCAAATCCACATTTAACACATCATTTAATTAAATTAATTTCTAAACGTATTTAGTTAAATAAAATTTCCAACTCATTATTATTTAATTTAATTCTTTAAACATAATTTAATTAAAAAAACCTGACACCACATTTATCATTATTTTATTAAATTCATTCCAACTAAATTTAATTAAATAATTTATGCTATTAATGTTATTTAATTAAATTCTTTGAACAAAATTTAATTAAATTCTCACAAAATCAATTTAATTAAATAATAACCCCTATTTCAAGGTGACTAATTAAATTCTTATTAAAATTGAATTTAATTGAAAAAAGCTCAATTTCGAATTAAATAAATAAATTATTATTTACCTTGAATTTAATTATATTAAACCACAACTCCTCATTTAAACAACTCATTTATTACACCTCTTCAATAAACCCCAAATCCCCATTTAACACCATCTAATTAAATTCCCTTCAACTAAATTTAATTAAATAAAATGTATAACTCAACATCATTTAATTTAAATCTCTCAACATAATTTCATTAAATTAATTCACCCATTCAACACATTTTAATTAAATTATCTCCAACACAATTTAATAAAACTAATTCTCTATTATCCATGTCAGCCTCATTTAATTAAATTCCATCAGCTTTACTTTAATTAAATAAAACCCCTGTTTCACTTTATTTAATTATATTCATTTCAAATGAATTCAATTAAATAAATTCTCCAATTCATCATCATTAAATTAAATTCTCTCAAATTTAATTTAGTAAAATAAAACCCCCACCATATCATTTAATTAAATTCCTTTAAAAAATGAATTTAACTAAAATAATTTTACCCGAAACTCAAAACTGGGTAAGTCGCACGGTTTAACTAGCATGGTCTAGAAAACCATGAATAGATCAAGTTTACACTACCGGATACTTGTAGTATCCGGTTTGTATGAATCACACTATTTGACTAACTGTGCATAGCTTGTGCGAATACCTACGCCTTTCCCTTTTAGAATAGAGTTTTCGAGTCTGGTGCCCCCAAAACCCATCGAGCCACCTAGAAAACTTTTAGAGCCATTACCTAAGACTAATATCAACAATAAAAATGAATCCAACTAACAAAAATTCACCCCTAATCATGGTTTTAAAACCAACATGAGCATTAAATGAAAAATTTCAAAAATAATCGCATTTTAACCTAGTTCAAAAACACGTGACTTTACAATTTGCTCAGCCATCTCTGATGTCACGAATCCAGTAGATGCACTCCATCAGGAACAACTCTACAATTCATAGTGGTATGTTCGAGATAACATGCCCCGTTAGGAAAATATTTCTTGGTGCAGCTCTAGTCCTTTGCATTATAGGTCCTATCGTTATTACTTTTCAACCAATAAAATCTATGAAACCCAAGTGAAGAGGCCCACACCTCTCTAATGCACACAGTTTAGGGAGCACTAATCCATACTTTTCACCTCATGTATCCTCTCTAACAACAGAGAATGGAGGCACTCATACCTCACCACTACCCCATAGTGAGGGGAGTGCTGCTCCTAACTAACCTGTGAAACTCTATCAGTACTGTATATAGTGGTTCACACCACATTCCATCATGGGAGTACTAAATCTTATCTTGGAATCGTTCAAATAAGGTGGAGGGGATTTCTCTTAATAAATTTATCCCACAGTTGAGTGATCTCCAAATCCAATGGAGGTCCTGATCACTACTTCTACTGGGAGACAGGGGTGTACTAAACCTTAAGTGAGGTCCCACACATTGATCCAATAGGGGAGTCCAAATCATGATTTACCTGCGCCCTGATATGATAGAGGAGTTCCAATTCATAGATCTAGTACCCTCACCCAAACCTAGTTGGGGAGTACCACTCAATGTCTAGAGGGTCCGAACCCTAGAAAGATGAGGGAGTACCGACTATGCCAACTCCTTCACAATGGGAGACCCACACCCTCACACGATAGGGGCGTACCGACCCCAGGTTTGAGGAACCACTCCTTGAGAAGGTAGGGGAGTACCGACTCTGTCGGAACAACATGTATGGAGAAACCAAAACTTATTTCAACATAGTATTAGTGACTCCATGGATAGAGGACCCACTCTCGGGTCCAACAGGGGATTACTTACTCTACCTTGATGAACGCCATGGGGAAACCCACACCCTATTCCATCAGGGGAGTAACACCCCTGGAGAAAACTACCCAATGGATATGAAATAGAACCCACAATGTGGGGAGTCGCATCTCTACCTAAGAAAAGTGGTAAGGGAAACACGAACCCTAGTCCATCAGGGAGTACCTATCCCAACATCTCTCTATACGAACCACACCGATCTTGAACATCGTCTTAGTACCACTGCAGAAGAATCTTGATAGATTAATGCCACCTCATATGTCATAATTCATAATGAACTCCACCATCATATACTGCATTGAAAACCACCTGGGATAGACTATGCACAAGCCTGAATTTGAGTCCTAGAGAAGGAGATACGAAAGGCATTAGATCTCAGAAGGATCTTTTAGGAGTAAAAGACATGCACTAGGGCACACACGACATCTGAGTCAGCCCGAGCACCTGGACATGTATCCTATTTACATGGATTTTCAACCCATATATAGGTACATGTTGTGTAAAGGAGGTACTTTCTATGTCCCTCGTCACTTGGCCCCTGGATTTATTCCCCTTCTATAGGGACTGGTCGACCGTGTCCCCACACACACTGTGTATCTCATACTGCACAACATGTTCGGATAAATGGAAGCCTGCCCATGTAGTTTTCCCATGTCTTTGTACAAGACCACATGTTCATGTATATTGGCTGTGTGTTAGTACACAACCATGTGTTTTCATACAGCTATCCCAAGCCATGTAACATGGTTACACAGTTTAGGGAACTGTATGCTGCTTAACCCCTATACACAGTGTGTAGTCTTAAATGTTCATCTTCCCAAATAGGAAGAGATACATGGAATGTGTCACTAAAATACATGTCGTGTAGATGTTGAGTCTTATCGGGAATCACCTGAAAAATCCTCATATTCTTCCTGGTGTTCCCTAAAACGTACAGATCTACCTAGAAGGGATCCCTAACAATTGTATTTGGACTTTAGAACCTTAAAATAATTTGTAAACATGGGGATCAGGATAAAAACTCAAATATGCCTGCCTCGTTGGTGAAACACCGAAGCTTTGGATAAATAAAAACACTTGAATTATTTTGGTTCTTGATTTGATGACAATAGGCTTAAGAAATGGAGATCCAGAACACCTTATTTCATGTATTTGGATCCATTTCTATTCGTCTCTAAAGAGAGAAGTGGAGGAGGTGGTTTTTACCACATTGTTTCATGTGTCCAAAATGTTGGGGGTGGGTGAGGGTATTTAGGTTAAGTTTATTTTAATTAATTAAATTATCATTTAATAAATTATTTCACAACATAACAACCAACCAAATCGACTCCTACCAAATCTCATGGTGTAGACAACCTTACGCCATTCCTAGGGTAAACACGATGTTGTAGACTCAATGATGGTCTCAAAAATCCGATACAAGACTCCAAACAAGAGTTATTTATGTTCCAAGATAAAATTCATGTTAATGATAAAATATATATAATATTTTTAATATCTACTACTACAAAACATTCCTTTAACAGCACTAGAAATAACCTTTATCAGTGCTAGAGAAGTGCTAACAACGTGAGGAATTTTAAAATCCCAGGATGTTTGTTACTGCTGAAAAAGCACTGATAAAGGGGTAATTTATCGGTGCTAAAAAAGAACTGATAAATATGACCTTTTCAGCACTTTTAAAAACACTAATAGAAGACCAATTTATCAGTTCTTTAATTTACACCACTAAAAGAACCATTTATCAATGTTGATAAATGTGTTTTTATTAGTGATTTTAAAAGTACTGATAAAGGTCTTATTTATCAGTGTTTTTAAAAGAGCTGAAAAGGGGCCATACTATTGTATGATGTTACAACACACTGCAGCATCTGAAACACACCAGAAACACAAAAATTATCAACAAAAAACAAGTCCGAATACATAATTTAAATGAAATGAAAATTAAAACACAAATACCAGAAAAACTATATTATACACATTTTAAATAATGATTTATACCGTTACATAAATAAAAATTATTACACACATTCAAAAACATTCCTAAGTGTCAAAGTTACCATAATTTCCAATGACGTTATTTGTTGAATTTATAACATTTCATGAGTAGTTTTGAACAAACCAGCTCAACTCGAAAAAAATAATCCCCTTATATAAGAAAACAATTATTACGAGTAATAATAAAAAGAAATTAATTAAAATGAAATATGAAATAATACTTTAATTATATGGAAAATGACTTTACTATGAAAATATCAAGATTAACTCCATGATTTTTTTATGAAGGGAACATGAAAGAATGTGATAAATGTCAACACTACAAGATGTAAAGGTTTTGTGAGAGAAGAAGTTTGTGGAAATTTTGGTGGAGAAAGGGCTGAAAGATAGACATAGAACCCAAACTCAAACAAAACAATCCAAATATATAAAAAATAGTTATTTTGTGATTAATACTAAATATAAATAAATTAAACACATATATGAAACAATAAATTAATTCTATGATAAATGATTTAACTATAAAAACATCAAGATTAACCCCGTAATTGAGCAGAGGTAGCCTCATTTTTCTTCCTGCAAAGGAAGTGTAAATAACTTGAAAGAAAGTGATAAATGCACCATTGTAGGTGTGAAATGGTTTTAAGAGAGGAGGATTATAAAATCTATAAAGAGAACCCCCAACTTGAACAAAATAATCTACTTGTATAAGAAAACAATTATTATGTGAGTTATAAAAAAAATAAAACAGAATTAAACACACATATGAAACAGTACATTAAATCCATGGACAATGATTTTTATAGTGAAAACATCAATATTACCTCTATAATTGAGCATAGGAACCATCCTTTCTCTTTCTACAAAGGCATTGTAAATAACTTGAAATAAAGTGAGAAGTGATCCATTATATGTGTGAAAAGGTTTTAAGGGAGAAAGAGCATGAAAGTTGGAAAGAGCACCCCCAACTTGAACAAAATAATCCACATATATATGAAAACAATTATTATGTGAGTATTACCAAAAATAAATAAATTAAAAATACATATGAAATAATACATTACTTATATGGATAATGATTTTACTTTTCAAACATCAATATTACCTCTATAATTGAGCAGATGCAGTGTCGTTGCTCTTCCTACAAAGGCAGTGAAGGTAACTTAAAGGAAAGTGATAAATAAACCACTATAGGGGTGAAATGGTTTTAAGTAAAAGGGATCATGAAATTTGGATAGATCACCCCAACTCAAAAAAAATAATCCACCAATATAAGAAAACAATTATGATTTGAGTAATACTAAAAAGAAATAAATTAAACATACATATGAAACAATACATTAATTCTATAGGCAATGATTGAACTATTCAAACATAAAGATTACCTCTATGATTGAGTAGAGACAATTTAGTCTCTCTTCATACAAAGACATGGAACATGGAAAGAAATATTAGAAAATAAAATAACTCAACAAGGAATAATGAAAATTAAATTAGCATTACATTACATAATTTTTTGGTAAAACAGAGAAAGTGAATCGTAACATTACCTTTGCATCTATACAAAGGGTTTCCTTCATTATAGTTTGTTCATCCAAAGTATTTTTAACATCATCATGTGAATAAGAAATTTTCTCCATAATTATTCAAACATTTAATTTATATTATGTTAATTCAATAGAGAACATATAATATTATGAGGAAAAACATAATATATTAAAAAATTAATTTACCTTCAAGTTGAACTATCTTTATTTTATTAATCTATTTAAGGATTTGGTTCATCTATATAGAATCCAAATACCATTTATGGGGTCCCCTATAACATACAAGACATTATCTACAGTGGTACCAAAATGAGCTGATTGTGATGCCCCAATGAAAGGGCCATCCTCGATTGAATTTTCATCTGACTCAATTTTTTTTTATTCACCAGTAGAACAATAAACCCATTCTTGTTTGCTGGAGCAGAGACATAAAATAATTTTTCTAATTGTGATGCCATTATTAATGAGACATCTTTTCCCCCTTCTATACTATAATTTACATTCACAAAGCCCATTTCACCAGCTATCATTCCATTGATATTGTCAACCCATTTGCAACAAAAAAGTGTCACTTGAAATGCTGTATAATATAACTTGTATATCTGTTTGATAGCTCCAAAATATGACATATTTTCATAAATTGAATTTATATCCTTGGAACTAGATATATTCCATGCTTCATCTGCAAGTGTAAAACCACAATTTTTCATCACACTGAATTCTTCTTGTTCTTTTGTATAGAACACACAACAATTTTTTACAAACCCAGAGTAAGATATAAAATTTCCATTCGGTTCTTTGATGTCATTCGAAAATTGAATTCACAGTTCTAGATAACTCCTTATAAATTTAATCCCTAAACGATCCTATAAACTATTGATTATGTGTATCTGATATACATCTTTCAGCCCTTTATGGATTCAAATCTCTATTTTTTTTGTGGGATTAAATGTATGGATCACCATCTTCATTATTATGTAATACCTAATGATGATTGCTCCCATAATGTCAAGGTAATTGTAATGAAATCTGTTCCAGAAGTCCATTTTCCCATAAGGCGTTCACTGTGACTTAACATTGGGAGATCGATGATTTCAACATCTGATAGGTAATTGGTACAGAATTCAATAGTTTTTTAAAAAATATATTATTCTGCAATATGACCATCTTTACGACTTTAATTCTTGATATGCCCTCTCGAAATCATTATATATCATTCAATGTAGTATATCCATCTGTAATGGACATGACCACATAGTTTAAGCTCTTTGACAAGGTGAAACTTTAGATGAACCATTATATCAAAGAATGATGGTGAGAAGAACATTTATAGTTCAAATAATAAGATTGTGATCACCTTATTCATGATCGGAAACTTTGTTGAGTCAACAAATTTACTACATATGGCTTTGAAAAAGAAGCAGAGTTTGGTTAATTTTTGTAGTACATTTGGAATAAGAATTAAATGTAAAGAAACATGCATTAAATATTGCATAAAAACATGATAGTCATGTAATTTAAGTCCTTATAACTTCTATTTAGTCATTGACATGACATTCTTGATATTTTATGAATACACCTATGTTACTTTTACTCTCATAAGGAAAAGGTAAATTTTCAATTTTTTCTCTCTGGATAGAGTGTATGCTACCGGAGGAAGAAATGTCCACCTTTTACCTTTCACCGATGCCAACTCTTCCCTTATCCCCATTTAAATCATTTTCAACCTAGGCTTGATGATATCTTTTCTTTTTCATGGATTATTTAGTAACATGACAATAAAACTATCAAATACATTTTTATACATGCATGACATCAATAAAATTTCAAACAATCAAAAAATTTTAATACGGTAATTCAAAAAAAAATCATCTCTTCTTACAACCTTATTTTTTATGGTTTTTCAAAAATGGTTTACCAAGAATAGTGTTAATCTTTTTTACTTTTTTATACAACTGATTACACATTTCTAGAAATGGTGTGGTACCTTGTTCAATATTCCCATCAAATACTATAATCTAGGATATGTATTTATTCTATTGAGTTAAAAAATTTTGATTTCTAAAAAACACAGTCTTAGAGGAATGTTTCAAACGAACTTATTATGTGCATTTTTCACAAATGTGACACCCCAAAATGCCTTTACTGCAACAACCTGATAAATTTCCATAAGTAGGTAAGTCATTTATCATTCTATACAACTTGGAACTCAATATTAATTCTATACTTATTTGAACATCATACATTGTAACACCTATATCCCATGAAAATTTCAAATTTTCAATCATTGGATCCAGATAGTCATCAATATCATTATCGGGTTTCTTTGGTCTATATATAAGTAGAGAAAACATAATGTGTTTGACTTCATGCATAACCATGGTGGAATGTTATATTTTATCATTAGTAAGGTACATGTACTGTGAGTACTACTCTGTAAACCCAAAGGATTTATTCCATTTGTATATAACGCAAGATGAAAGATTCCACTAATCGCTAAATTTAGATAACTCCTAATAAATTTTCTTCCATTGAAGAAAATCTGTTAGATGACATAGGTTACCATGTTTAATTATTGTATCCGCATTCCATGTTAATTATATTTTGGTTTCCAGACATCCATATAGTCTTATAAACCATGGAATGATAGGAAAGTACCATATAGTATTCAAAGGACTTGATTAATTTTTCTTGTGTCGATATGTGCCATACTTGAGGCATTTTATGAGTGATTCGTGGTCCTTGTGAAACAATATGAAATAATTTCGACATGAATGTATTTTTGAGAGATCATTACCATTTGAATGTAACATTCCTTTAGCATCATATATTCATCATGGTTGTTTGTTTTCTTCTAGTATCCTTTCTTTCATAAGACCAAGTAGTTCTTTAAAGTTGTTGCCACACCATCTGTTTCCATCCTTAAAATTATATAACATCAATTCAACTAACAATGTTGTGTATTTAGTACAACCTATATACAATGGTTTCTTGGAACATCTATTTAACTCCTCAAACAACATTGGACAACCAGGAAGGTCATCTTCAATTTCCATTGTCATTTCTTCCATGCAATCTCCATCATCTTTTTCAAAGGTATTCCTATCAAGTGATTAATAAAATGTAATATAATCCCTATCGATGTCCACATTCAGTTTTCCCATGTCTAATAAAACATTTATAGATTTGATCTCTTCCGTGACAAATTAAAAGTTCATCCAACTCTATTGGACTAATATTTCTTGAATAACAACAATATAAACACACACACATTGTATTTTAGAAGGGTTGTCTATATTCTCGCTTTCAAACATGATGAACTCTTTGACTCCATCATCATTTTTTTTTCTTCAAATGATTAGAATTCATACATTTATGGTTCATATCTATCTTATTGGGTTTATAAAAGATTAATTTTATACAATATATAATTAAATACACATAAGATATTCCTTATTAAAAGTAAAAGATTTAGAAAATTCTAATAAGGGAAATATGAGTCATTTCTATTAGAATATATGAGTGTCTTGATATTCCAAATCATATAATAAGTGTTGTTGGAATTTGAAAAAATAGAGGGATATAAAGGCAGATAATAAATGATATTATCAGTAAAATTTATAGGTGTAAACCAGAAGATTTATAGTGTAATGAACCTAGTTTTAGGTACCCAAAAAACACCAGGTCAGATCAACTTATGACCTCTAACACACCTTAAAGGCACCAATGGATGGTTTAAACATTGGGTGTAAAAATAAAAAATGGGAGGTGTTCCCCCCCAAATATAAACAATTAGTACCAGAGATCAAACAAAATTCTAGCATGACCCTGGGGTCAATGGATATGCAGACCCAAAATCATCATTACCCAATATATGCATACCTTTTAGACAAAAAACTATGGAAATATATGATGAAATAGCTATATAGACACACTTACATGTCACACCAGTATAAAAACTCACTCACTTTTAGTCTATAATAAACATCCTATAGATAAAAACCTTATATTAATACATAACATGAACTAAAGGCACCACAATGATTCAAAAAGTGAAGTCTTGATGTGATAAAACCTCATTTTCTTAACTGGGGATGACCCCTTTGAATATGATCCATAAGAAAACGACGTACCATAGTGAATTCTAAGAGGAAATAGATCCTATGATACATATAACCAATAGAGTAACATACATCACTCCACTAACTTGGTTCTAGAAAAATAACATCTGAAGCTGCATGTCCGCTGAGGTGTCCATGAAAGGTGTCAACATATATATAATAATTAGGGAACCACCAATTTTCCTCAAATCAGTAGTCAATAAACTAGAATATATATGAAACTTTTTACACATTTATATACATATATTAAAAAATTATCTAGTAAGAAGATATAAAACATAGAAGCAAAACAACAATGAATAGATCTAAAGTTCGGTGTCATATATAAAAAATAGATCATACATTAGTAGTCAACACAAAAATAGACCAATTTTTTTTCCTAAACAAAGGATTACAAAAAAAATCATAAACAACTGATTATAGAAAATCATATAAGAATAAATAAAAAATGAAAGGAAAAACTCACAAAGAAAATTTGAAGGCCTACCTTGCTAGTTTGAAGAAAATCCAAGACCCTCTTTTGATGTTGGATTAGATGTTTGTAGGCAGTCCCATGGTGTGATTCGACCTTTGATTCACGGATGAGGAGCGCCCGCAGCAGGTGGCTTCTAGAGAATGATTCTATATCACAGCGAGTTCTCAAATGGTTTGGGTTTTTAAAATTGATCTAGACAATTTTATCAGTGTTTACCAATAAGAACTGATAAATCCTCATAAATATCAGTGCGAGAAAGCACTAATAAAGATTCATTTATCAGTACTTCTTATTGAAGCGATGTTAAAGGAATTATAATTATAATTATAAATAAAAAATTGTAAATATTTATAAATACTTCATAAATGTATATAGTAAATATATTCCTTTTTAAATAAATTTATTATAATTTTATAATTATTTATTTATAATTATAGAAATATTTTAACAAAATATTATTTATATCATTATGTATATTTATATAATTATACTTATATATATTTAATACTTATATATAAATATAAATATAGTGAATATATTAATTATTTAAGTAAAATTATTATAAATTTAATAATTATTTAAATATACGTAATTATTTATTTATAATTATATAAATATGTTTAAGAATATATTTATTTATTTATAATTATTAATATATAATTATATAAATATAGTGAGTGTACATTTATAAATTTATTTATTTATAAATATATTTTTTACCAATATTTTTTAACATTATTAATGAATATCTAATTTTGAGTGCAAGCATATATGTTCAAAATGAGTGAAATTGAATTAATTAAGAATATAGGTACACTTTAACAATATTTAAAAAATGTTTATGTTCTATGTGTGTATATATTGTATATAAAAATATATTAATTATACGTATATGTGAAATCAATATAACATACATTTAATCTATATTAAATTAAAAAATCAAATGACATTCAATTATATGTCAAGTACTATGAAATTAGCCAATATTTCTTAATTAATTTTATTTTTTAATTATATAACATTATTCAATAAATATATGACAATTTAATGGAAAGTGCATAAATATTTTTTCATATATAATCATATTTATATACATTAATATATACAATTTAATAACATTTATTATCATAATTATCTAATTTATAAATTTTTTAATATTTGATAATATATAATCAATAAATTCATTTTTATCAATAATTATTTTGTTAATAATGTTTGTGATATTTTTGTAATAAACATATTTTTTATTTTTTATTTTTTAATTATATTATTTAATCAGTTCCAAAAATACGTTGATAAGAGAAATATTTTTCCGCGCTAAACATAAAGCGCTGATAAAGCATACTCTTTATCAATGCTAAAATCAATGAGACGATAAAGGACACCCTTTATATACGAAAAAATAATGTACTGATAATGGATACCCAATATCATCGCTAAAATGAAAGCACTGATAAAGGTTTTCTTTATCATTGCTAAAAGAAAAACACTGATAAAAGGTTAAATTTATCTGTGATTTCTTCAGCGCTGATAAATATTACATTTATCATTGTTTTCTTCTAGCGCTTATATATAACTGCACTATTGAATGCCAGTTTTGTAGTAGTGATTGCCTCACTGAGGCTCCCTGATCCCCAGCTTCCCGCACCGACTGAGCTCCTCACTCCAGAAATATTCTCTGGAATATTCCATAGTCTCATGAGTCAAAACCCGAGTCATTACATTACTGATACTACTAATTATTTTATTTTTGGTATAATTTATGGAATTGACATTATTTATTTGTTTTTATGGACATTGATCCTCTGAATGGGTTATGTCGGTTTTTTTAGGTGAAAAAATTCCCACTTAGTCAACATCAATACTTAGACACTAGTCTCCAACCATGGATGATCAAGAACCTGACTTGAGCCTTGTGGTGGGTTAACCCAGGTTGCATGGTAAGTTAAACCAAGTTAGTATGTTAAAAAACAGATTCATATCCCTTTTAAAATTTGGAAAGTATGGTTGTATAGAGTAGGATTGTTAGGGCTCTAGTGAGGGCATGGGGGAGTTCGTAGACAACTCTTCTTCAGGCAAAACCATGAGTTACTTCGGTAGTCAAGATTTTTTGTTCATTTTTTTATGTTTAATTTGATGAGTCTTAAAATTTATTATTTCTCTTAAATGTTTTGGAATGATTTCTTACATTATTTAATGGGTATTCTCTATAAATGGGCAATTTATTGATTATATTTTTGTGTTTTATATTTTTAAATCATGCCTCCCAAAGATACCACTAGAAATAGGGTAGAAAAAGATGTAAAGAATTATGCAATGACCAATATTAAAATGGAATCCAAAATTATTCAATTAATAATAAGTACAATTCAGTCTCTTGGAAAAAGTATTTTTCCATAGAAAGTGTTATCAACTGATCATGCTTAGAAGTTCAAAAAGAAAACCCACCGATATTTCAGGGCAACCATGGACCCCAATAATCAGAGGAGTGGTTGGAAAATATTGATTTTTTTATTCTTACAGAATCCTAATACATATAAGGTGGTATTTAATACTTATGTTATATAAGGGATGATCTGAAGATGAAAAAACTCAGTTGTGGTAGAAACACTTCATGAAGAACTCTCTTAGGCGAATTTCAAGAAGATGTTTAAACATTAATTCTACCTAGATAACTTGCAAATGGAGAAGGTTCAGGAGTTCATAATGTGGGAGAAGGGTGTCCAATCTTTGATGGAGTACTACACGTATGGTTTAATCTAGTTCATCTTTCACCCAAGCTCATGGAAAATGACTACTTGAAGGCATGGTGCTTCGATATAGTTTTAAAGCTAAAGATCATGTCTAATTGAAACACATAGAGGCTAAAGGGTTCATACACTTGATTGTGTCAGTTTGAGCATTATTAGTGATATTTTAAAATAAGGAAGTTGATATCCTTTGTCTGTGAATTGAATAATAGATGTTAAATGTAATGACGACCAAGAATAAGTATTTTTTTCCTTGGACCAGTGATTTTTTTGATCCACTCAGGGGTGAATAAAGGTTTTCAAAGATTAACCTATTGTTAGGATACCATAAATTTATGGAGAGGGAGGAATATATTCCTAAAACCACCTTTCATATACAATATAGGCATTTTTGAGTACTAGGTTATACCATTCGGTCTCACTCTTCCACTTGCATTATTTATGGCACTCAGGAAGTAGATTTTTCATTAGTATCTTGAAACCTTCATGGTACTATTAAGTTATTATATTTTGGATTACTATAGGATAAATGAGGTTCATTAAGTCCATTTAGATGTCATTTTGGAAACATTGAGTGTCTACCATTTTTATGTAAAGTTATCTAAATGCAAATTTTGGATTTAGGAGGTTAAGTTCCAAGGTCACATGGTATCTAAACAAGGTATTTTGTAGACTCAAAGAAGGTCCAAGCTGTGATATATTCAGATAGAACCATGAAAATGTTTAAGATGTATAATTTCTTATACCTAGTAGGGCATCAAAGGTTATTCATGTGATATTTATCCATGCTATCATCACCTTTGAATGATTTCAACAAAAAGGGCTTGAAATTTGATTAGAGTGAGAAATTATAGGGGTTGTTTGAGGAGTTGAAAGAGAAGTTAACTCTAGAACTTGAATTGCTCCTCTCAGAGCTAGGTATAGGTTATACTATGTATTGTTATCCCTTATGTATAAGTTTGGGGTGTGTGTTGATAAAAGGATATCATGTGGTAGCCTATGGATAACATTAGTTTTACCCCCATAAAAATAACTATCCCACTCACGATCTTAAATTTTTGATTGTTATACATGCTCTGAAAATATGGGAAACTACATCTTCAGGGGAAATTCATGTTATATTATGATCATAAAATTATGAAGTACATATTTTACACATAGGACCTAAATCTTGATTAGAGATATTGGATTGAATACTTTCATACCTTCGTTTTTTATTTTCTATACGCTCTAATGAGATTGTTCATTGAGCTTCATTAGGAAGTTGGTGAAGGTGGTGAATGAGAATTTTTGATGAGTGCCTAGGACAATTTCTCTCTCAAATTCATATCTAACTTATGTAAGTTAAGGATACTTAATGGAAACATTTAGACATGAATTTATATCACGGGGAAAACATAAGTTGTTTCCCTCTATATCTTGATGGTGATATCCATTTTTTGAAGTGGTTGGTAGTCCTTGTGGATTTGAGGCAATACATAATAAGAAATGGTCGCCACTCTAATAAGTAAATTTACCAAAAATATACCAAGATATTCTTTAATATAAAATATCAATACTGGTGTCCTCAGATGAAACAATAATTTGTGGACTTAATTCTTCAATGCATCAATTGTTTTTGAATTAATGATGAGCACCAAATGATAGCCAAGATCTTGTATCCTATCTTGATCCCAATAGGGAAATTATCTGAAATTTATATAGATTTTATTATTTTATTTTCATATAATCCTATAAATAATGATTTTTATTTGGGTAGTCATTGATAGATTAAAAAAATTATCTCATTCATTCCAATAAAGGATTCAATTAAAGTGGAAGAGATTGGGAATACCTATGTCCAAGAGGTAATTTGGTTTCATGGGGTTACTTAAATGATTATTTCATATTGATACATATACATCAAATTTCATTTTTGGAAGGGTCTTCAAGTGGTTTTGGTCTCTTAGTTGAAATTGAGAACCACTCACAATTCCCAGAACGATGGTCATACAAAGCATTCTATCCAGATCTTGGAAGACATGGTCTGATCTTGTGTTCCTTATTTTGGTGGTCAATGGGAGAAAAATATGTTATTGTATGAGTTATATTATAATATAATTAATAAATCATCACCAAATATGGAGGCCTTCAAGCCTTATATGGATGGTTGTGTTGGTCCCTATGTGTTGGGATGAGTTGGGAGAGTGTGTATTTTTGGGATAAAGTATCATTCACGTGATAATGAACAAGATTTATCTATGTTAGAAAAGAGAAGTGTATATTTAGAGTCTCCAAAAATCCTATCCATCCCATTATCTTCACCTAGTGCAGTCTTATGTAAGTGATTAAATGTTTATAAAATTCTCTCCCTGAACGGGACACCATTATTTTGGGAAGTATGGTAAGGTGTTGTCCTGTTATATCATACCTTTTGAGATTATATAGCGTGTTGGGAAGGTGGAATACTGATTCTCCTTCCTAGATGACTGTGATTCATGACATGTTTCTTGTTTCCTAGCCAAAGATTTTACATCTAGAACCATCTCGTGTGGTGTAATAGGAGGTTTTGGATTTAGAACCTTACACCTTTATCATTGTAGAAACCATGCATGTTATGGATTGTTATGTTAATATTAAAGGGGTAAATCTGTCCCTTTTATTCATGTGATAGTATGTAAAGGGAATCCATGATACATGGGATCCTTATGCGTTGATAAAAGAGATGTTTCCTAAACTTCTAAAAGAAACCAAACCTTGAATAATGTTCAATGCTGGGGAGAATTGTGACACCCACTGGATCACCAGTATGCAAAATATTTACAATTTCCTTATATTTAAAGTTTTTTTGAGTTTATAAGGGATCATAATAAAAAATAGAAATTTTATACAGAAATAAGAAGCTTTCATGGTTAGCACATGATTAGTGGTGACTATGAACCAAACTGTGTGAATGGGGATATGGGGAGACAATGACATTTATCATGGAATTCATTTGGTTTGTTAAACCAAGTGGGACCTACTAAAAAACCATGAAACTTAAAAAATGGACATGATTAACACACACTATTGGTTCACTATTTATAAAAAATATACGGCCAAACCATATGAACAAAAAATAATTATTAAAAAGTGGGTTTTTTACCCAATTTTACTCCCAGAGGTATTAATGATATTCTCCATTTATTCCACTATCATATGAAAAACTCTCCTACTTTAACTATACTATTTTAATCCATCTCCCTCGATGTTATCCTTGATCCTAAGAATATTTTCTTAAGGTATGCCTCGATTTCATACATTTTTCTTATATTTTCCCCTTATCTAACTTTGTTCTTCCATTTCCATAGAGTTATGAAAAATCTAGATCCTGTGGGGTAAAACCTAGGGCCTTGAATGGGGATTTTATAAGACATATTTGTGGTTTAGGATAATGTGGACCCTCTCAACCCATTTCTAATTTTTGTATGTGAAGGCTATAATGTTTCTTCATTTTTGTGTTATTTGGTTTTCCATACCCATACTTTTCCCTGGTATTAACTTTTATCATGAGTTATATTTGTTTTCTATTTATTTATCATGAATTTTTTGATTGATGAGGTTTTATATGCATGGTTTATTTTTCTGTTTGGTTCATTTTAACAAAATAGTGATTTTTAAGGAATCTCCCCATTGAAATCATGTTTATGCTTACAAAGTATTTAATAAATTTTCTTAATGAAAAATATTGTTTTTAAATGGAATTTCAATGATAATTTAAAAGATAATTTTTATGAAAACCTTGTTTCTTGATCATGGGTGTTGTTATACGCAATGAATGTGGTTTTGGGAACATATAATAGGCCTTGGGTGTGTGGGTTTTAGAAAGGGTGATACCCTAGCCTTAGGTACATGCTACCTAGGGTCTATTGTCTTTGTCCTTGAGAATCCATACCTTTTTTTGTTTTTTAGGTTCATATAGGTAATCGAAGTTATTCATGAGTGAGTTTTGGACACCTAGATTCCATTGTCCAGAGCTCCCCCTTATTGCACATCTTTTTTGGATATATTATAGCTTATGTTTATATGATTTGCATGTATTGATTGATTATAATAACATTGATAATTTCTTGTGTCCCTCCATTTTTTTTATTATTTAAAAAATGATATTATTTTCTGAATTATTTTGAAAAAATCATTTCCTATGTTTTTTTGAAACCAGATTTATTGGTTTACATTCTAAAATATGGAATGTGGATTCATGGTGGTACCATAAACGGATTTTCCTTAAAACATGCATATTCCATTGGGTGTATTCCAACTTTGTTTTTTCTAAAATAGGGAAAGTAAAATGAGTTGTAACTCATAACAAGGAATCTTGATGATCATGTCTTCTTCCATGATATAGGTTGGTGGTGGAGAAGTGCTACATATATTTTGTTCAATCAGTCATTTGGGTTCCTCTATATTTTATATTTTTTAGAATTCAAACATGTATTGGCTAACATAGTTTGCGATATATTTATATTTTCAACTTTCTATATTCAATACCTGTACATCCATTTAGGCATGTTTTAATTATTATGATCTTATTTTTTCTTACACTCTATTTAATATGATTTATAATATTTTCACTATTTATTTTTTTTGTGTGGAAATACAACCTTTGGATGGGTCATATAAGGTTTTTGAGGGTGATATTGTTCCCACATAGTAAGGATAAATACTAGGTCTCTAGTCTACTTATTTTGGTGATTAGGAATATACATCAGGCGTTATGGAGGGCTGACCTAGGTTAAGTGGTAGGTTGACCTGATTTTGTTTGTTATAATGAATTATCTATGGGTGGTTGAAATGTTTTATATCTTTTCCTAAAAAAACTTCAATGAACTTAAAACCACTAAAATTATAAACTCATATATCATTATCTTTAGTGAGAAAAGATAAATATTTCAATATGTTTTGAATCAAATTTTGTTTTCCTCTCAAAAATATCTATTTAGGTAGGAAATTATTCCAATCATAACACATTTGAATCATTTACAATTAAGACGATGAATATTTTCCAAAATCCATCATGTGGATGAACCGAACATCATTCTTCTAGTATATGGCCTCATTAGGTTTCCCAAATAAGTGTTACCAAAATATCATAATGATATTTAGTAACCAAGTAGTAAGGGTTTTCTATTTTCACACTGCCTTCTTAAAAATAATCCAGTGGCACCCATCTTCCACATGAATGTACCAAGTTGGATGATTGAGATCTTGATTAGTGTTTAATTTATAAGGAATCTAACACTTAGTATCTGAGGGGTTCTCTGATCCTCAAAATTTATATATAAATAAAATATATATTAAATAAATAACTATTTTATGACATGAAATATTTATTATAACATGATTTATTTCTATATGTATTCATGCTTTTAGTCTTCTATTTTTGGAATCCCAATTCATTCAACTAAATTAATACATTCAAACCATATAAATTTGTAACTTTTTATATGACTCACTATTTGTGTTTTTTACACAGAAATAAAGGGAAACTAAATCTATACATGTGAAAATTTATCTCTAGCACAGGGTATATGCAACCTTTTTATATAGAGGAATATAATAATATTGATTGAAAATTACCTATAAGATATATCATATTGTTGAAGTTTCCATTCCCTAAATTTTATTATAAAAAAATATCCCAAGTTCAGTGGCTTTCAACTATTGGCATTGACACCTATTCTAGCCCAAACCTAGGTTTGAGCCTAGGAAACCTCCATTTTTCCAAGTGGTGGTTTTTTATATGACACTACACAATGGATGGCTCACGAGGCTTAGGCCACAATGGGTATCCTCATAAGGAGCACATGGGTGGTGCTGGTGATGTTATGATGTAGTAAAGAAGATACTATAGGTAGAGGCATGTGCTATATAGGAATGAGTGTGTGAATAAAAAAGTCACCCGATAGACTATGTCACACATTCACATGTGTATGTATGTAGAGCAGAAACAACCATGTGGTAATTTCAGACCACTCCAACATGATTCTATAGGTCTTGGTGGTTCTAAAAAGGGTTTGGGGTATGGTACATATTATATTTGTATTCTACCTATCCAATTAAAATTGGGGGGGGGGGGGTGCATATGATTTCCCTCTAACCCATAAAATGGAGTATCATGTAAGTTTCCCTCTCAATAGAATTTTGAAAGGGTTATTTGAATAATAATAATAATAATGGATTAATTGAAATCACTCCTCTTCACATCATTAACATATTTTTATATATAAACTATATTCAAACTCAATATTAAATCTCATAAATCCATGATAAACTAAAGTCCAGCTGAATAAAAATAAATCTATTGTTTTTATACCTAAAACATAATACATAGACTGAAAATTTTATAATAATCTATTTATCCACCAATTTAATGAATATATAATATTCACATCCAATAAACAATTTATTTATTTGAGAATTTAATGAATAATGAAATAAATGAATGAATATTTCACTTAATTACCAAATTTTAGATATTAATACAAATATTTCATATTTCATTTAGGAATAAAAAAATTAAACTTACAACACATAAAAATTATATTTTGAAAAATATATAAAATATTATAATTTTATATAAAATAATAATTTTTTTAATTTTGGTAATATATCAGATTTGATGATATAGACGTCTCAAATGGAATTAACTAAATCACGGAATATGATATGCTTTATCACCAGTCTCCATTAATATATTTTGATTGGTTCTACCAAATATAATGGTTCAACAATTGAAATATATCATAAACAGAATTATCATGTATATCATTGATATGATATGATAATCTATATTGTAAAATTATTCCTCCATTTTAGCCTTTGATAACACTCATCATAGCTTATGATATAGTGTAAATCCATAGTTTTCAATTAATCATATACTATAACTCTTACTAATATAAGTTTCAACATATAAAAATTATAGAATCATTCTTTACAATATAATATCTAATTTTTTAAAACAAGGAAAACTAAAGGCTAATTTTTTTCACATCATATCATATATTATGATATATAAATATAAACCTTATGATATACATGGTATTTATAAAATATTTAAGAAGTTTTCATATTACATGATGTTGGAAACTCTTATAACATTTATGGATTTTGTTAAAACATATTATGCTCATAAATAGTAGAAAATCCATTAAAATTATAGATATATTAATATAGAATAAAAATAATATTTTGAGAACATTAAAAAAGCACGTATACCACCAATATATTGATATTTATTTCCATAATGTATTCTTGATGACGATCCCTATAAAATAGAACTTGATCTCATGGAAACAATGGTAGTACACCATCTATAAAAATCCACCAATGTTATTTTAAGAATATTGATCTCAAAATTGTGTGAAAACACCCTCCCCTTGAAAATAAAGGAAGAAAACCACATATTATAGTGTTATATTTTCTAAAAAATCCACCAAAATATCCATTATAGATATATAAAATCATTTATGTAGGCTAACTTTGATAAATGATAGAGGTTGAGTGTAACTTGAAACTTTTTTCATCTAGTATATGATGCTCGTAATGTATACCCATTTTATTTTTTATGTTTTTCATATATTTTAATGATCATGTAACATTAATCAATACCAAAAGAAGTCCTCAACATTATTTATAATAGATGAGAAGCCATTTATAAGATATAATAGAACCCGACGCACCAAGATGTCATATATTTTAAATAATGGATTCTATTGTATTCTATGATATTGACATCTCATTCATGCCAAAATATACTTTCCATGACCATAATGCTGCCTATGATATTAATAATTTATATTTTTAACATATCATGATAAAATGGTGAATCATAATATATGATCTACCTATTTTCTTGTATACTGTTTAATAATTTTTTTTGAATATTCTCTCTTTAAAATGATATTATATCGTATATATTAGAAAAATGAAATATATATTTCATCAGGGCTTAACAAAGATTATCAAGATTCTTATTCCATGATTATTTAGTTAGTTAATCATATTAATGTTATCATATATAATGATTGAATAGTTTGGTGAATAACAAATTTTGAAGATTAATTTTATCAGTAAGAATAAATCCTATACTCTAGGTATTAATGTATTTGGTTTACCCAACTAATTTATAATGTAATTTTTTTGTATAATAATTTCTTTACTATTTTAATTAGATTATATAACACATGGGCTCCCAAAATTAATATAAACATACCCAAATGGATTGTTGACATATTGAATAATACTTACTTTATAAGGAATCTAACTCATTAGAACATTGGGTGTTTTTTAAATATCTCTCCAACTATTTTCTTTATACGTCACATGAATAAGTTACTATAACACATGAAATCTTCAAAATTATTCCATCCAAATATATTTATTTTCCATTTTCACTTTTTGGTTGAGTGGGAAACCAAAGAAACAAAATCCAGTAGCATATAAATTAAACTAAAAATTAAACTATAAAACAATTACAAAAAAAATTTAAACTATTAGAACCACACACTCTATATAAACTCTAGTAAATGGATAATTCTATAATCTTTGATAATATAAAAATATATTCTTAAAGTAGTATTCCATCTTGTTTGAGGTCATGAGATATTACTTGACACTAATTTTCCTTTCAGTAACACCAAAGATAGACATGTGATCTTGGGTGTTGGTTTATGCCATTTTTTTTTCATTTGGGTTGATTCAGATATATATTTCATATATTCTAAGGATTCAAACTATTGAATCACTAAGGGAAAAAACCTCTTCCTCCATCTCCTCTTCTGTGTAAAAAATTATATCCTAGTAAATTGTTTTTTTTCCTAATTTTTCCGTCCATATTACTTTGAACCTTCCATCTTTAACCTATGTTTTATTATAATTAATTAAACAACTTGACCTATTTCAGAGTAGCCTAATCCTTTTTTATTTTGGTGTAGGATCATATTTTTTTAGATAAGCATTAAAAGAAACCTCTATATTATATTTTTACTTATCCCTCCTCCTTTCAGCTTCAATTTGAAGATGATATTTTCTTTTGGAATTATTTTTCATTTCAACAAATTTTCTAAGAGATTTGATTTCTAACTTTGTACCTAAATATTTACTCATAGATATGATACTCTTATTTTCTGGTAAAATGATCAAATCCTTTTATGTTATAGTTTTCTTCCCTTTGTTATTAGAATTATATCCTAAATTAAATCTACCTTTCTTCATGTTCTTCACACCAGAATGTTAAAATTTTATAAACTTTTTGTCCATTTAAAAGTTAATGGAGGCCTATGGAGGATCATCCCCAACTTGAAGATCATAAACATATTAATCAAATACACTCATTAATGTTTCTTTACAATCTTGACCATTGGGTAATTACCATATAATTATTTCCTATTCTAGTTTTTCATTACTACCTAGCTCCATTTGGTACCATTATTAGCCATAGCTTCATCATTCAAGAATTTAATTATATTATGTAGTGAGACTTCTTAATAAGCCTCCTACACTTTGGTTCTATGACTTAGGTATGGATAAAAATATTTCATTAGATCTATATTTCTGTCATCTATCAGTATCACCAACTGCTTGGATATTTGTTGATCATTTGAATTGTGATCAATTTTCCAAGTTTTAATATTAGTTACAAGGATAAAAGGAAAATCATAATCAATTATACCATGGTGGATGAAATAGGACCCAAAATGTTTGAATATGTCTCTATAGAACCTATAACACAAGTTTTTAAACATAAAAAAGTATCCTCCATCAAAAGGCCACAAATTTCTTTAAGGATTAATTCTTGGTAGCCAGAGAACAATCTCTGCGAGTAGGAGTGGTGGAAGTTAGATAGTTTTATAATCCTTGAAGACTAGTTATAGTTGATTATAGGGGACCACCTCTTGTTAGATACATCTTCCTCATAGGACCACAATATCAAACTAAATAAAGGTTGATTTAGAAATTACAAGAAGAGAATAAATTAACCTAAGACTCAAAAAGTACCATCTGATTGGATCAAAAATCTTCTTCAACATCAAGATAGATTTATTTAACACCATGAAATTGAACAACAATTTTGATAAATATTCATGGATAAACGATAAGAAATCAAGCTATTTACTTCAATCAAATCTCAAAAATTAACCGATGAGATAGTCAATCATTTTTAGTTTTGGATTTTTTTAAGGGAAGAGTTAAAGTTAGGAAGAAAAACCAAATATGCATTAATGGAGGATCCAAAATCATACAAAAATCATAGTATCTTCTTAAAAGAGAACATACAATATATAAAATAGACACTAATATTTAGACCAATAAAAAGTGTATTCTTCTTTATCCTCAATCACATCAGGATGTTATGTGAGTAAAACAACTATAATGTTGCACGCTTCCTTAAGACCCATGTACCATTGAAAAAAATATAAAAGGAATAAACTGAACCCATCCTTCGACAAAAATAAGACACCAATAAAATACAAAGGAGAGAAAAAGCTTCAGGGAAATTTTGAAGAGAGAGAAATAACATCATAATCCCATTGATTAATAAGAGTACCTTTTAAAAAAGAGATATGTAGTTAAAATGTGGGAGAAAGTAAGAAGGGGTGTAGGTGAAAAAATATTGGAGTGAGTCAGAAGAGGACCATAAGATATTTTTATCATATTTATGTTTAAGTAAAATTATTATCTTAATACACATTAATGTTTAACTTTTAAATATTTATTTATTTCTATTTCATATCTTCAAAAAAGTCATTGATTTCAAAAAACATATCGGGGTGATTAACCTAAAATTGGTACATGAAACTACTTAAATAATATATAAGAAAATACTAGTAAGATAAAATTATATTATTAATAACTTATGGTGACAAATCTTATCAATATATATCTTTTTAAATAGAGGTTGTGGTCATTGAAAAGTGAGAAATTTTACCTGAGTATGTGATAGCCGAGACCTAATCTTCTAATAATTACAAGACTTATAGAAAATATTTCATTATAAAACATTCCAAATACCTTTTAGAATTATAGTTTTATAGAACTAATAAAAAACCTTAACAAATTAAATTCATAAATTTTTAAACTAATGGACATCCTCCCATTAATTATCCAATAGCTTAATCCATAGTAAGTCTTAAATATTTCATGGAAATTATTTTAATAAGATACCATTATAGACACATTTTTTGTAATTCATTTACTCATAACTTTGGGAAAAGGAAACACAAGAAATTTTTGATCTCAAATGATTATTAAGGGTAAACAAAAGCAATAACAATCAATGATCAAAAGTGAGGATAAGATGAGAATATGAGTATAATCAAGATAAATAAGAAAATAATACCCCATAAAAACGTATATCTTAAAACATGTATCCACAAGAAAAAATATACAAATATAACATCAAATGATAAAAAATTTATCATTTAATATGAAAACAAAGCATGATGTATAAATCACAATCCATGTAATATAGTAAAGAAAGTAGACCAATTATAAACATAGGATTTATTATCATTATGATCCCAGATACTCACAAACCTATTCACCTATAAGATTAAGAGTAGAGATAAACTACATCACACTAACCCTTTGTGAACCTAGATACTTTATAACCTATTCACACATACAATCATGTAGTTAGATACTCAATATTACATTCACTCTTTATAAACCTAACTACCAACTAAGATTATCACATAAAATTTCTATCTCCTAAGATATAAGTTATTAGAGAATGTATTGAATAGATATATTTATATCACCTATATCATAATATACACATTTTCATTCCTCTTGAAATTACTAATCATCACATCATAAAATAACTCCTATAATTAAAAATGAGTTTCATGACACTATCCAATGGTATCTCATAAAATAACATTAAATGTAAAATCAAATGTTACAAATATTTGTTTGACCAAATGAAACAGATTTTAAGAGAATACTAAAGGTTTATAATGAAGAATAACTTTATAAAAGGTAACTCTTTTATATACTAAGAATAAATTAGAAGAAAAACTTTTTGAAAAATGTATTTCTTTAAAATAGTTGTAAATTGTTTTGTAAAACCGAGTTTTAAATCATTTAAAAAATATTTTCATAATGTTTAAATGAGATAATTAAAAAATTATCTTTAAAAATAAATAATATTGAAAGTATAATTTTATTTTATAATAAAGTGTGTGTTAGATGACAAAATATAATATCTTGAAATTAAAATTATTTTATATAAAAAATATAACACTTTTCAGTACCCTTATCGTTTTAGGAGTTGATAAAATATAATTTTTAAAAAGTTATAATGAGAAATATTAGGGTTAAAATAAACAAAAAATAAAAGATATTTACAAGTAATAAATAAAATTTTTTCATAATTGAAAAAATGTTTACTTGGAAAATAAAGGTTCATTAGATAATACATGGATTATTCATTGCAATCTAACACTTTATAGATGAAATAATTATGGAAGAATAAATGGGTATAGAATATAATAAGATATAAAATAAGGATTTTTTAAACCATAATATCATCATTGGGATGAATTCAACCAACTTTTAACGGTAAGGTTCAATAAGGATGAGTATAACTAAATGAAGGGTAATTGAGTTATCAAAACCCTTATAGATTTAGTAATATTTGACTCAAAAATCATTGGAAGAATAAAAATCATATAGATATACAAATAAAATCAATTAAACCATGTAGTTTGAAAAAATAAATTATTGGATTGTATATACACCAAAAAGATATGAAATTTTACATAACATGAAAACTTGTATCCATGAAGAGAAATAGAGATGAAAACCCTTACTAATTGTGGAAATATTGAATGAAAACCCCCTAGAAAGAGAGGGATTATAAAAGAAATTGAAATAAAATGTATAAAAGTTAAATCATAATATTATATTATAACTATGTCATATATACACCACATAATATAAATTAAGTTCATAAAAAACATGTCTCAAATATTGGATTCTGAGATGAATAACCTTACCTCGATCCTGATCATTTTTTGGAAATGCAAAAAATATCATGAATAATTAAATTAATTTCATTAAATAATCATAAAAAAAATTATTAATAACTGTAAATATTCATACTATTAATTTTTAATCATTATATATATATTATCTAGTTTTTAAATATTTTTAACAATAAGTGTAAGTTATTTTTATCGCTTTGAACCAGTTTCATAAAAGTCATATTGTTATCTATTATTTTTTAAAATTACATAATTATTAAATTATTTAAGGTAATATAATATAAATTTCATGTTATTTTATAAAAATATATTCTTATATCATGGTAGTCTTGGTAATGATCTATGAAGATGAAATTGATGATGATCATATTTTAGTGATTCATAACAAAAGAGTGGTGTTTTCTTAAATAATGAGATAAATGTTGATATAAAATTAAAACAAAAACAAATAATTTACATATTTATATAATATTATACCTATAAATAGGTTCTCATAGTCATCCATTAGATAAATTTATATTACTGTTCAATTCGGCGGTTAAACCAACCCAAACATGAATCTACCATGATTAGTGGTTGATTATGAGATGGTTTAGCTGTAATATAATTATACCAAAAGAATAGTTATATTATTTAGTGTTTATTAATGTGATATATCATAATTTAAAATAATTATAATGAGAATATAATTTAGTTAATGTCATTTCTTTGTAAAAAGAGATGATTTCCCCCTTTGTTCGCCCATTTTGTACGATTGAATTGATGATAATTTTTGTTGAACATATTTGTAATAGGATCTCAAAATTTTCATAAAATAACATTAATAATATCATAAAATTAATATTTATACTTTAATAACACCATAATTACTTGCCTTGAAAGGCAGTGATTAAAAGAAAATAAAAAAATCAATCGTTATATGGAGGCGGTAGTCCACACCTACGCATGTTGGACGATTTTGATTACCATTGAATAGAAGAAATGAGTAATATGATTTATTTTTTAATAATAATAAACATGATATAAACATAATAAATATTTTTTAAATTCCCCTTTAAGACTATCTTTTTAAGGTTGTGAAGGAAAATGAAACACATTGCATTGTAGAGGTTGTTTTCTGCACAACACACATTTCACACATTCATTTTTATAAAGGGATAAAGGGAGGGAATTTAATAAACATAACATAATTACAATAATTATAATAACAATAATTATATTATCATTATTATATGATAAGAAAATTTAAATAAGAATAAAGTAACATAAGTAAAAAAAATAAAGAGAGGTTAAGAACTTACACCTTACTTCTTGGATTATCTTCTTTGCGAAGGGGCTTAAACCTCTGGGTGATGGTATTTTGAGAAGAATAAAACATAATTAAGGTATTTAGGACTGTTTTTTATAGTTTGGGTTATATTTTTGTCTAAAATTATTTGTTTTTTTGTGTGAGGATAAGTGAGGAGAGGACTGTTCATTTTATTAGTGAAAATGAGAGACATTTTTGTAAATACCAAAAAGTTTTCAATTATGGGAAATCACTATCTAGTAATATGGATAAAAAATTTATAAAAAGTTAATATAAGAATTTATAAGTTGTATAAGTTCCTCATACAAGAACTCTACTACATTTTTTAAAATTATTGAGTTGTTTTACTCTTAGTTTTTAGATTTACAATTTTAACTTTATTTAATTGGGTAACTTATCCTTTATGTCCAAAAATAAAATGGCCCTAATTATATAATTTGGAGAAACTTATTAAAAATTTTAAATACAATATATTTCATTCAATATATTAATTTTTTAAAAATTAATTTCAAAAGATCAGTGTATAATGTATTAAAAACAATTTTTTTGAAAAATATAACTTAAGTTCTATAATTTAAAATATGGGTTTATAAAATATTTTTTTTAAAATTATAAATTCACTTATAAAAAACATATTTTATTTATAAAAATGGCTTACATAATTTATAATTCATACTTATATGCAAATAATTTTATAATAGTAATGTTACCGATTGAAAAGTGTTTTAACCTAAAAATCATTATTTTTAAAAAAATCTTAAAAAAATATTCTTAAGATAATATTGAAATTATTAAACCAAATATGAAGTTATTTTTTTTTAAATTCAAATTTTAAAATTCATAAATTAATTTTAAATGAAAATATAATATATCAAGAAAAACTTTTCTTTTAAATGACCTTTTCAAAGTTCATTTGTATTAATGTTATTTTATATATATTTATGAACAATTTAATGTTGATATATTAGATTTTGAATATAAATATTATCAATTATTATAAACTTTTGACTATGATAAATTTAATTTATTAAGGTAAAATATAATACGATATTTTTTTAAATGGTTCTTTGATAGACCATGTTTTTGAATATTAATCAGAGAGAATAATAATATATAATTATTTTGATTAATTATTATCCTTTTATCTAATGATGATTATGTTATTCATTCATTTTTAATATGTGGTGGTTCATTTTAGTCTGATTTTTTAATATTTAGGTATTGCGTGTGTCTCAAGCTATTAAGGATAATATAAATTTAATGGTTCTAAATTATAGAGTTATTATATTCTACCCCATAAATAAATATCATCCTCATAATTAAATTTATTAACCATTGATGAAAGTAGGTGAGATTATTCTTAATATATTATTTATTATAGATATAAATTCTAATGATACATCTACCACACCACGTTAAGCCTCATCCATATATTTTTTCTCATTAAAGAACATTGATTATTTATGCCCTAATCCTATATTGTCCATAATTTACCTTTCCCAAAAGCATCCAAATCTCCAAGACATTAAACCATAGGAAAATAATATATTCCTCCATAATTAACTCTTATATTCAACAAAAATTTCATAAAATCACAAATTAGTCAATATAATATGAAATATGAGATAAGATCCACTAAAAATAAAATGAATCAATTGTCAATCCAAAGTGTACCAATACCATATAACATCGTTTTTCAAAATCAATAAACTTTTTATTACTTAAAAATCAAGAATATCTTAAACCTATGATGTAATAACTTGGAATTTTGATGTATTATTTTTGGATATTTTATAGATTATTTTTTAGATAAGGCATTGAGACGAAGTGTGATTCCGAGACCTGGTGTGGCTAAAATAAATGTTTAAAATATATTAAATATTTTAAATAGCACGTGCACACAATTTTTCTGAAAAAGTGGAATAACTACCGAATTGGGGCCTTGAATAGAAATTTGAGGGCACTGTTGAGTTCAAAAGGTAGGATTTAACCTAGGCGTGACATAATCCTTTTTGTTGTGTGCTATATTAGATAATTTTATCACAAACAAAATGAATAAAATAAATAAATACATTTTTTTTGATACTGGGACTTATTTCTCATATAAGTATATAGTCATAGTATTTTCTTAGGGTTGGTCACTAAAATTTTGGAGATGCAAGGATCTGTTGGAGGGTGTTCTTGGTGAACAACAATAGATTAGGACCATATTTTGGATCATTGCGCTAGCGAAGTTGGTGGATCTCATCGACGATGGTAGCGCAGAATCATTCTTCATCAATGATTGATCCGAAATCTAAGTAGAATTTATAGTTCTATGTTTTCCATCTGGTTTTTTAACCTAGGATGAACTCATATCAATTCTATAAATAGAATTAATACACGCATCATCAGTAGATATAAATTTGACATAATTGTTCATTTGTTCATTGTGTGTATTCCTCTTTGTTTTCCTTTATCTATAAAAACAATTTAGGCTGAATGAAAAAAGGATGATGTTTGTTCCGTATGTTTTATTGGTTTTTTATTTCTCCCATTTTTATTCATTCAATCATCATTGATATTTTATTTGGCCAATGGTTCAACCATTACTCGGTATATGATCATTGTACGAGCTTTCTTTGGTGGAACGAATTGAAACCATGGGAAAAACACATGATGGTGGTTACTTTTCAAGAATATATGATGGTGGTGGATTTAATCAATTGAAAATGATACCAAATTGAGGGTACTTCATCTTCTGGGGTAGCATAGGATGATACGAGAATTAGTGGTGTGTTCTTGATCCATTTTGAATGTCGTATTTCGGCAAGAAAGAATCCACGAGGCTGGGTCGACATAGATATGAGATATGAAGAGTGATTTCTAGCAATAAATGTGGAAATGATGGCATGAGGGAAAAAATAGAGAAGAATACTCAAGATGTGGAAAATCCAGAACAACACAGAATGTACTACGGAGCTACACACTACGTGGGGTCCTCTTAGCGGTGGCTAGGGTTTCAGGATGAAGATAAGGATTACACAGAATGCGAACCCTGTCACATGTAATGTGACCCCTCTATAAGGCTTGACATGCACCTATGAGGGTACACATACATTGGAAGGAGTACACGGCTAGTGGCACACCATGTACCAAGACATAAACATGACCATTTTTACATGGGTTGGTACACAGGCTGCCAAAGTACACAAAAATGTCCAAGAAACACAAGTATGGTTTCATTTGTATCTAAACACCGTCTAATTATTATAAACTCTATTTATGTTGATAATTACATGTCGTGTGAGGATTATTTACATGAGAAATCTTTGCTATAGCAGGACACAATGTGTACCCTGGGAGCATGTTATGTATCCCCTTCAAGAGTGTTTTTAGATCTTCATTTTATTAGTTTTCACTATTCTTATTTGAGCGTGTTCTCTTGGTTAATTACCTCAAGGGTATAGTGTGTCATTACATCCACCTCACTGTATTGTGATCCCCTCTGGAGGATGATTCTTAGATTGAGTTCATGACATCATTCCGTGAGACTTGAGTGATATCCTCTGTTCTCTTTGAACCCTAGGTGTGGTTTGTGGAATCTTTGTGATCTCCATATATAGGGAATTGATCCTCCAACAAATAGTCTATATCTATAAGAAACCAGCATTAAAACATTACATTATCATGAATTAAATGAATAATTCACCTAGAGGATCTTTTCAGGTTTAGAGTTTTAGAGAATTAGAACATAAATATTACATCTCAAAAGATTACAAAGTAGACACTTCTATTATGTTTCTATAAAATAAAAACTCTTAAAAATAAACATTTCTAGTTCCATGTTTTAGATTTCATGTCTTTGCTTGATCCCATCCTTGAACCTATTCCACATTATTTCCTGGAAAAAACATTTCAAAAAAAAACTTGGGATGAGCATAAAAAGCTCAGTAAGGGATACATAAAGAAGGAAAACTGTTAGTTTTTCAAAACAACAAGTAAACCATGAGTAATTTATCAAAGTAATAATTTTCACCTTTATGAAGTAGTAAATACTCTTCAATGAATAAAATATCATTACTTACCCTTTTGTAACCAAAATATTACCATAAAACCCATATAAAGAACACATAACAGATAAAGGTAACTTGGGACATAAACATACTAAAATAGAATAACCATACGATCGACTTCCACACATACCACTAAATGGAATAGCCATACGACCGACTTCCATACCCAATGCATTGGTGGTTATTACGTAACCACTCGACCTGGTATTCACAGCACTACCCTTTATATGGTTTATCACGTAACCACCCATCAAATGTCCAAGTACCATTATAAAATCATAAGACATAAAACAAATATAATGGAAAGAATAGATTTCTTCATTTCAATCACAATATATCACATAAATATATGGACATAAAAAATACATTATAAAAATCATTTTCAATACAAAAATACATAAAAGAGTATACAGTATTTATTTCATTTTAAAAACATTATAGCTTGTTGAGGAAGAAAAAGACCAAATAATACTCATGGTGGCGGAAAAGGTCGTTGTCATCACATACGTTAAAATAAACATTCCTTTTTGTCGTTTAGCAAAACGATTCATAGAAAAAGATTCCCATTGAATGAAATGAAAATTCAATGGTGTTTTATACTGCGTATAAAAGAAAGTCTTGTATTAGAACAAAATATGCCTCAATGAAAGGAGATTGAGATGAAGTCCCCTACAGAGTTGGTATCCTTAGATTAAGGGTAAATCCATTACATAATTATGTGTTACAAATATAAATACACCCAATATAAAAGGATATTAAGTGTAAAACAATTATAGGTCATCCACACATATTCATAGTATGACATAATCAAGAAGTATATGTTTAACCCAAAGAATTGAAATTGGGTTAAAAAGTTCCCTTACAGAAATTTGACAGCCTAACGACGTCATTTTAAAATTCAGAAAATGAGACGATGAGAGATAAAAATGGTATCTCATCACTTGGAAATATCATTTACAGAAATAATGTTATATAAGAACATATTCCAATATAAAAATATGTAAATTAAAAGACCTAACAAAAAGAAGTATTTTTTAAAAAGAGGAGGGTGAAAGGTTCCCTTACTGACTTGGGTATCTTTCGAAACGTACACCCCATGAAAGAAGGACAATAAAACATTGATGTAAATAATCATAAACGAATGTATATTAAACAAAGAGTCTAATAATGGGAAGTAAATATACCAATCAAAGGAAATGGGAGCAAATGTAGCATAAATCTCACAAGAATAAAAGTGAGATGAAAAATCCCTTTTGAAAACTCGGCAGCCTAACGACGCCACATAAAACATCCAAAAATGGATTTTTGAGATCAAATAGGGTCTCTAATAATATGAACATAAGAATTACAGAATTAGTAATATAAAGTAACATCCCCAAACATAAGAAAGATGATTTTAAAAGAAATGACATAAAAGAGAGTACTTAAAAAGAAAGAGAGATGTAGGATCCCCTACCTCAAGTCTGACTTATCTTGTTCGTTTCTTTATATTCCTGAATAATAAAATTTGGTCAATTTATAATTTATTAAGGTAGTACTTAAAATTTATTATATAATTCATTTCACATATTATAATGTTATAATAATTAGTTAATAATGTGAGTTCATATCAGACGTTTTTGTCGATGTTCGGTAAATGAGTCAAAAATGAACTTGTTTGAAAATAATTTCCCATGTAGTTATAATTACCCCATATACAGAATAGTATAAATGATTTAAATATCATATATATCCAGTATATATTTATTTTATACTATTACATAACATTCAAGGATATGAAAATGAAATGCACCATTCATGGAGACGGTAGGCCCTACGTACGCATGATCAGTACTTTCATTTCTTTGTCACAATAATGGAATTAAAAATAAATGAGAGAGATATATATATATATTATAATTCCAGTATAATATATATGTTATATAGGTAACATAAGTTCATTAATTTCATTCTTTATACATTCCATGAATTGGATGAACGAGTCACATCACTTGAGGGGGCGGTAGTCCAGACTTCCTCAAATGAAATTATCGCATTGGCACAACATGCAAATCATAAAGGTATGTTTTAAATGTAAAATACATAAGAATAGAGAGGAAATAAATATAATTAATATAATAAATAAATATAGTTCCATCATAATGGCCACCATGAGAGGTGGTAGGAGAAGATAGAACAATCATCGTTTCGTGAGGCAGTAATTCACCATCCACGGAAACAGTATGTTCTTTAACCATTAGACGGAGGTGTGTGTAAGTTTAGCTCTAATACTTCTCATAAAACATCCTATTATATTTAAGATACTGGTATTGTTACAAAATAAGGAAATAAAAAGAGTTTAGGGGGGTTGGAAAAGCAAAATAAAACAAAAGAACACAAGAGAGGACATTACCTTGAAATCGGGTATCTCCCTTTGGTTTGAACCAAAGGGGTTTGTTGAAGAGATTTATGCCTAAGGTAAGGCTTCGAGGATGAAGATAGGGATTTGGAGAGATAAAATGAGTAGAGTTTGGTCGATCCAAAGGCTTGAGAGGTGTGGGTAAGGGGGTAGAGGTGGGGGCCTTTTATAAGAGGGAGGAGGGGCACTCTTGTAAAGTCTTGAAAAGTCACTTTATTATAAACTTATTTTCGGATATTAAAGGTCACAAAATTATATATTTATAGGATAAGGTGAAAAGGGTTCGAAATCCACACATCCAATAGGTTTTTGATATGTGTAAGTCTTATATTTTACCTTATCTTCTCATTTTATTTAAATCGTTCATTAATGAGGTAATCGTTGCATCATCGTGGTGTCATAAATAAATAAATTTATTTAATTTATAAAAATTATAAAAAAAATACTATGATGTAGGAAATCTTTTTATATTTCCAATTAATATTTATAGTCAAAAATATAACTTGTATAACCCCATGTAAGAAAAGTTTTAGTAAAATAATACATGTTTGTGACATTTTTATTTTATCTTTAAATAAAAAGTTATTAATGTCACATTCTTACCCAAGTGGCTCCATGGGGTCCCCAAGTTGACCCATGGATTGTCTTGGTCGTCCATGAATCATCCAATAAGGGTAGGACATGTGTCAAGGTCATTTCATATTATTATAACATTATCCTTACCTTAAATTACACTAATTACCTTTAATCGTGATTAATAAAACTTAAAAGTTATTATTCACCAAAATTATTTTCATCCCATTGAACAAAATTTTACATTCTAATGACAACCATGTATTCCGGATTTTTTAAATTCAAATCACAAAGGTGGTAAAATTCCATTTAAACTAAAAACCATTTTTTAACTACCACTTAGTGGTTTCACTATTCATCAATAATTGAAGTTTTTTAGAAAAATACCAAAATTTCACCCTAAGATATATTTGATATTCCAAATTAAAATATTATGGATATTTTACAAAATTCAAAACATATACGTTTCATTAATCAATTTAATAATTAATTCCCGTTGTCAAAACAAATAGCGTGTTTTTAAGAAACAAAATATATCAAAAGATTGACACTAGTTTAAGTACAATTTCAAGGTGAAATTAATTCCAATGACCACAATTGGATTAAATGGTAAAAATATATTCTAACTACACATTAAACCCAATTAAAAAGATAATCTATCCATACAAATAAATCAGATTAAAAAGAGATTTTGAATTAAAATACAACATTTTCACTAAAAATGATCTTTATCGGAAAAATAACAAAAATTTACTCAAAGTAAATTTTGATGTATATATTATAAAGAAGGATTTTATTTGGTCCAATATAACATATAAAATTGTCAAAAAGTGGATTTAAAAAGGGTTCTCCATCAAAATGTGGTTAATCGACCTTTTAAAGAATATTAGAATATTTACACTTAAAATTGGATTCATTTGCATTTTAAGCATCTAATATTTATTTGGATAAAAGAAAAAATATTTTACAAGAATATATAATCATTTGGAAGTTAGTTCTTTTCATTCCAACCATAACAATGGCTAGGTGTTAGCAACCATTTTAAAATAATATTATTATATTATTAGTGTGCAACGTAAGATTTCGAAGGAACTCATTGTTGTGTATTTGGTACGCTATTGAACATATCATTCCCTTTAAAGTAATATTAATATTTTATTCAAAAATATTAATAAATATGAGAATATCATATTCTTTATTTAATTGGGATGTTACAACATCTGTAGGGTTCATGGTGTCATTGATATGTGATCCCATATGTGGAAGTTTGATCTATATTTATGTTTGTGGTTCCCCCCTATGATTCTAGGTGTGGCCCCCTATCTGAGTATCAGGGTCTTGTTTGACTAGTGAAATTTTTTTGGTAGGTCCTAATGATCTAGACCTATTCATCCAGTGTCTCTAGTGATAGTATGGCCCATGGAATTGATTCTAATAGAACAAGCATTTCTTTGAGCATAATCTTGTGGCTGGTAGTTGTTTATGACTGTCTAGTGGCATGGTGTAAATCCTGGATATATATATATGTTATATTATACATTTATAATCATTTATTTTAATATGATGAATATACTTGGTGCTTCGGGGTTAGTGTTTTCAGGTTATCCTACTGGGTATTTATATACTCACCATTGTCTGGGATTTTCCCGCACGTGTTGTATCTTATGAAGATGACATTATATTTCATGGTGTCTTGGGGGGGATAGAGAGTAGGAGGAACATAGATGGATCTTGATAGATCGAGGTGTTTCCTAAGATCTTTCATTTAACTATATTCCTCTCCTTTGGAGGAGGTCATACTTTTTTCTATTTTTGGTTGGTCTTGTATTTTCAACTTTTCCCACTTTTAGAACATTATTGTCATATTATGTTGTGGGATATTAGATGTACGAATGCATTAGTTTTTTGTTTTACTTTTCAATATAGTTTTTTCTTGGAGATGTGTGCATGTGTACATGTAATTTAGGATAATGCCTCCAATTTTTGGGATGTGCTTACTCGGTGTTGGTCGCCAACCTTTATCATATTAGACGTGGTCTTGGGGTAGTCACGAATCAAACCTTTGTAGGTTGGGTCATGAAAAAGTGTTATCAGAGGATTTGGTTTTACCTTAAAACCAGAGTCATTGAGATTAGTTTGGTGAAACTTTTTTTTTGTGTTTTAAGTTTATCTTTTTGTCCAATAACTCTTGTGTTGGAGTAGCAGCCAATGTATCCATACACTAGGACTTTGATGACCTGATTTTTTTACTCAGTAAATGTAAAACTTCATTTCAGGGTAATTTTTTTACATTAACCATATAGGAATGAGTTGTGTTTTCAATGTCCTTTTTTCTCCCCGGGGATACTCTTTTGATCATTGTACATCTGTTTTTATTTTAGGATGCCTCCACATAGATATCCAATTAGGATTACTCTACATGATCATGAGGATAATAAGCATAGTAACAAGGAATCTGTATAAGGGACTATACTAGAGATAGAACCACTAGATGGTTTACTAGCTATACCTCACCCCATTGAATAGAATCTAGTGTTGTTAGTACCAGTTGATGATACACAAAAGATGTGTGAATTTCCAAAGTTTCAGAGGTTGTGAACTCCCCGGTTTTAGGGAGATATAGACCCCCCAAGTGGATGAGGGCTGGATAGAGGTAGTGGAACATTTTTTTTCTTGTGAGGATGCATGAAGATCAGATGGTGGTCTATATGACGACTCTTCTTCAGGGATATACTTGGTGGCGGTGGATCTTAGCGACTCAGTCACACGATGAGACAACTATCTCCCAAAATGATTTTGAGAATCTATTCAAGGAGGTATTCTATCAGGCTATGTTGTGATAAGTGCCTATCTGGAAGCTTTCATATCTAATATATGGTATTTTACTATGGATAAGTTTTTAGCAAGGTTTACTCATATAGTATGTTACACTGTGAATATATTTAGAGATCCATTCATTAGAGAATGGACCATTGAGAAGGGATTACACCAGGACATCAGGTCTTTATTGATATCCCTTTTCATTCCCACTTATCCGGGGTGCTTGAGTGGGCCTTGGTGCTAGATATATTTCAAGCAGAGCAGGAACCAACATTGGGTTCTAGTAGTGGGAACCCAGTAGCTGCGACCTCAACAATAGGTAGGCGATGAGTTTTATAGTATTCAAAAGATATTAGATTCTTCGAGATGTTTTCATAGGATATAAGGAAAGTGGTTAAGGGATCTTTGGGTGACTCAAATCAGCTAACGGATAGGCTATGTTTCCACTCTAATGGTTGAAGACATTTGGTTTGGGATTTTCCGACCTATCGTTCAACCAATCATGAGATGGTCTAAGGACCACCAAGACATTGATAGAGGTAGGAATACAGTGTTCCATATGGTGTAAGATGTAAAATAGGGTCTTGTAGGGATGTATGAGGTGGTAATAGGTTCTACCTATTACCACCACCACCCCTAGGTGGTCCATGTCAGGGTCAAGTTGCTGGTGGATAGTGATGAGGACAATAGAAGGGTATGGTGGCCTATGAACCAAAGTGTATAGGCATGATACACAATATGCTTCATGTCATTTATAATTTAGTGGAATTATTGATAGGCATAATTGAAAGTCATTCCTTCCCTAACACTTCTCTATTTTGAGACATAGAGATTCCAGTTGAGCCATCGGCTCGAACCCTGTAGTTTGAGAGTCATACAATTTGTGACTCAGTGATTTCACACTAGTGATGACAAAGTGATATGACGATTAGAGGTGAGAGTTTTTATATGATATATTTGTAGTATAAATGGGTCCCCATGATTTCATCTTAATATTGGACTAGATATCCACATTTCATGTAAAGATTGACTATTTTAGGTATAAGATGAAATGTTTCTATATAGATGTGACAAGGTTTTCCTTTTTGGGTGAAAAGGAAACCTTGGAGGCATAAGATGAGCTCATGAATATAAGAGTTAAGGGGATTATTTACCAGTTGTCTAGAATGACTCTTAGTGTAGTGGATACATTGGGATATCAGTTTCCTATGGTGGTGATGGAGTATGTGGACGCCTATCATGAGGAAGTATTGGGTTTACCTCCCCACCATGATCTATAATTCTACATTGAATTTAATATTGGGATGACCTCGTATCTGCACCAGCATATCAGATGGATACCACAAAGCCTTTTGATCTAAGGGTAAATTTATAAGACCTATATAAGATGGGATTTCTGCAACCTAGTGTTTCCCCCTAGGTATCCCCAGTGTTGTTCTCCAAAAAGGATAGCTGGAGTTTGAGGTTATGTGTGGAATACATGAGTTTGAATCAGGTGAATGTGAAGAATAAGTATCCACTACTGTATATTGAGGAACAATTTTATTAGTTGGTATGGGGAATGATGTTTGTCAAAGATTTATCTCAGATCAGACTATCATTGGATGCGAGTAGAGGATGAGGATATACCAATGTCAGCATTAAGATGTTGTTATGATAACTATATGTACATGGTGATGTTGTTCGGTGAGACAAACACCATAAATGTATTCATGTGACTCATGAATAAAATAATAAATCCTTTCTTATAAGGTTTAATTTGGCCTTCATCAATGAAATTCTAGTGTATTAAAGATCTAAGGAGGAGCACGTGAGACACTGGAGGATAGTCCCAAACACTCTCTAAAAGAACTATATTTATGTGAAGCTCTTGAAGTGTCGGTTTTGGGTTTAAAATGTCCACATTATGGGATAAATCATCTCATAGATTGGAGTAGTAGTGGACCTGATAATGGTTGAGGTAGTTATTTCTTTGGAACCACCTATGAGTGTTACCAAGGTGTTGAGTTTCTTCTGTTTGGATAGGTAATATCTGAGGTTTTTACAAAATTTATATTGAGTGGATACACCATTGACAAGTTGGACCTCAATGTGGTAACCTTTTGAGTAGATGAGATGGTTCCATTAGTGATTTCAGAAGCTAAGGTAGAGGTTGATAAGAACTAACTTCTTGATATGTATAGGGGAAGGTGTCGAGTATGTAATGTTATATGATGCATCAAGGACCAAACATGGTTATTTTTTGATGTAGAGGAAGGTAGTTAATACATATGGTTCTAATTAATTGACTCCGCATGAGCAGATGTAACGAACCAAAATTTTTTTAATGAAAATTACTCTTAATCTAATTAAATTTCATATGGTTATATAAAATATAAACTTCATTGGTTTTATGTTTTTGGATTTCAAAATACCGTTAAGAATTTTTACCATTTCTAATATAGTTTGTGAATAGTTATCACATGATTAGTATAAATATAGGGCTTTAGCAAATCCAATTTACTCATAAAAATGAGGCTATGACCTCATCCATTAGAATTGATCGAAAAAAAACCCATTTTTAGGATCTCAGAATGGAGGTAGCCTCACTAGGATTCCCTATTGAACAAGACCAAGCCGAGCTTCAACACATTAAACTTTAACGGAACTGCCTATAGGAGAAGTAGAAGTTAATAGAGATTACCTCCTGAGCGATGTTATCTGAGCCTCCCCCAAATTCTATCACCATTTTATACCTTACTGTTTAGTATTATGTGGGTGTTTTAATGTTATATGTATCAAGACCCTAGAACTATTATTATGTGCATTATTTTGGCATAGATAATATACATTCAGTTTATTATTGTTAATTTGTAAATAGATTTTAAAGCATAAATAATGCTTTTAGTTAATATTCAATTATGAAATCTATTTTTATGAATTAATGGATTTTTAAATCAAATAATATTTTAATAAAATATTATTACTAAATTATTCTTTATTAAGTATAATTGATTGTATAATTTTTATAAATACAATTGTATTTTTAATTAAGGTTTGAAAGCTGTTTTTGTCAAAACCATAAATTTTCGATAAAAGTCAATTTTTATCTTAAAAGTAAAAATTTACATATTTAGAAAATTATTTATATAAAATTAATATTATTTTTAGAATAAGGATGTCAAAATTATCCAATGGTTAAATTTTCATAACTTTCTGAGACAATCAAATTTTTGGGTAAAAATTAAATACTGTTTAAATATATAATATATTTTATGACATCATAATGACCCAATAGTGATGTAATAAAATACTATAAAACGTTTTTGTGGCCAATATATATTTTAACTTTAAAATAATGTGATTTTAGATTTGTTTGATTAATATCAATACTTATAAAACATTTTAACAGTTAAAATGATTTCCTTGAGAGTGTGACAAACCTCCACATAAGAAAGCCTAATATTTTAATAATTTAGGCTATCAGCCTTATAAATTAATTTTTTCCAGTACCCTTTGAAAAAAACTGTGTGAAAAAACCTTTGGTTGGTTTGTGATTTTGATTGGTTTTATGTGTTGTGTCCAATACATAAAAAATAAAGAACTCCCTCTCTTTTCCTATATAAACCCTCCAAGATCCCACTTATCTTGACTAAAAAACCTTTGATCACATACCTACTCAGCCCTACTCTCTCTATTATCCTCCAAAGGTGCCCTAATATCCCATGAAACCATTCTCAAGCCTCTCCCAAGCCTTTGGGATCACATTTTCGAGTAAGGTATTTCTTCATTTATTAATTTTTTACAAATTTATTTATATTGTTATACCCTTTTTTTCCAATTAAAAATGTTGGGGTATGATTTAAAACCTCCCCATACATCCCTTATTATTTTTTAATGATGAGATGCCTCTTTATCTTTCATTAATTCCTCCCATGTACACCTGTTATCATGTTGAAATTTCGTAAGTAATTTCTCCCTTCTCATTTACATTAAAGTAATTATTTTATACTAGTAATCTGAATTCCATTAAATATGGTAGGAAATGTGTCTATATGATCCCATTACTGTAAAGGTTCATATAATGAGTTACCCATTTCTCTCTCATCAACCATTTTTATGAATTCTTATGTCACGCCGTCATGCTACCGAAATTGCACCACGATTTTCCAAGCCAAAGTCATTGTATAGTGAATACCATTCCCATTTATCCATTAAGGGTTTCAACTTCATGAACACTTATTTATTATAGAGTTTCTTGTATGAATTCCACATTCCTTTATCATGGAATAAATGACGACATTTAATTAATTCCTGTTCTATGGTCCATGTGGCACACTTATGCTTGAAATGAAATGATTCTGAAGGGTGCGCCTTGATAGCGCTCTAATGCATTGGGAAAAACTTAGTATCATGATAAGCCTAGTGCAATGAGGGTTTAATAAGGCTTATTAAACTACAATGTGGGTTTACTCATTCTACTTGTGCAATGAGCCTTGGATCATGCTAATATCATGTTAAATGTTTATGTCACATTTCCATGTTATAATATTCATGATATGTCATGCATTTATGTTCATTTTTCTCTTATGCACCATTGATATGACTATTGACTATCATGTAATGTATTCTTCATGTTATTACATGTTTACTCCCTTACTCAACTTTATAGATCACCTGTTTCTTATGCATTTCCTAAGGTTATCCCATGCAATGCTAAGTACGAAGGAATGTGTGTGGTCATGTAAAATACGTTTTAAATAAAGATGTGTATTTCATGTTTTAAGTTGTTATGTAATTTTCCTAAGACCCAAATACACAAGACCTCCCAATAATCTATGTTGTATCAATTGAATATTTTATTTAATAAATTATGGTTTAGTGTGAAATAAAGAGCGGGGTTGTTATAGTTAGTAATAGAGGATAAGTTTAGTTATTTTTGGGATTTGGATTAGAAAACCCAAGTGAAATCCTTAGGGATAAGACTAAGTATAATGACAACATCCCTTAATTTTGGTGAGTATTGAGAAAGAGGTTTATCAAGAAAATACATTGTAGAGACCTGAAGCTTAACGTACATAGACATTACATTACTTTTGCGGAATACTTAGTACATAAAAAAAACACACACACAAGGACCGTAATAGTTTAGTGTCTTTGGAAACTCGAAATATAATCTTATAATAGTGGTAAAAGATCTTCAACATCTCCCATAAAGATCTTATTTTTTTAAACCTAAATCCTTTCTTTATGTCCTAGGGAAAAGAAAAAATAAAAGGGTGAGCTCAAATGCTCAGTAAGGGTAATCAAAAGAAATATCAATCACGTCATATTCATAAGAACATATCTTTTGGAAATATTAACCTGCAAAAGAGAACATAATTTCATAACATGGGATAAATCATAGTAGTGAAATGTAATCCCAATAATCATAAATTAAAACATGATACTTTGTGGCATACACACATAATAATTGAGAATCATTTCTTATTAGTCAAGACTCATTGCCAAGACTATATTAGTGGACAGAGTCCCTTTCTGAACCGAGTTCAATCCTCATTTCAGTCATGTTTCACTGAACCGGTATAACCTACCGTTCCATCCATGTCTATCTCATGAGATATAAAATCTTTACCCAATGCATTGGAGGGAGATATAGGTCCCACCCATCTCATAATGATACCATTCTTATGTGTGCCACAAAATCATAAATCATACATCATTGCATAACCCATGTAGTAAAAATGGGATTCTTAAACAACATGAAATCATAAAACAATTCATATAAGATAAAGAAATTCATAAAAATATTTCCATAACAACATAATCAAATCCATGTAATAAATGGGATAGAAACAGAAACCTATATTAGCTTAGAAGGAAAATAATTTTGATAAAACACTTGAACTCCATTCTTGAGGAAAATATCCTTTCTACTTAAAAAACACTTTTCCTTTCTTAATATGTCATACAATTCTAAACTAAAAGAAGTCGATTAAAAATAAACTTGTAAACTTGTAAAGGAAGATTCTTGGAAATATTGTTTTAAAAAACCATTCATGCCGTATAAAAAACATTATTCTCATACTTTTGTCGGAAAAGTCAAAAAGTACCTCGTACGAAAAATGACAAAAGATTCCTTTCATATCTTTTAATAAAAACTCACCGAAGGGTAAAATTGGATATAAACTATTTTAAAAGGATATAAATATTACATATTGAGGAAACATGGATGTGGATGATAAAATACACCCCAGTAAATGCCAAAGTATAAACAATCTCGGATAAAAATGAGATTGTGATATTTCCCTTACCTTAGGTCCGATTTGCTTCGTAAGTGTCCGGACATCCTTATAATGATTTAAATAATGTTATTGACTTATTCCAGAATCATACTTATTGTTATGATATCATATATGGTCATATTCTTATCTTCTTATTAGTAATATTTCATTACTACTTGTTATTTGGGTGTTTATTACCTTTTGTTCTTATGCGTGTTTTGTCGAATAAATTCTTATTCTTCTCTTTAGGTTATAGATACCTCATTTCCAGAATGGTATTAGTGTAATATATATCATTTTAATTCATTAAATTCATTTATATAATCATTATGCAATGAAGATCATGTAGAACGAGTCGCATCACATCGTGGAGACGGTATTCCGTACATACGCACGAGTGATGATATCGTTCCTATGATCGTGGAATTGTATTGGAGTGTCTGTATACTATTTCAGAATCAATATCACTTTATAATAGTCATATATAGTCATTATTTACACCATTATACCCATCCATGTATGGTGGTGGTGGAAAATAGATTACACCACGGCGTGGAGACGATATTCCGTACGTACGCACGCGCAGTGATTTCTTTTTCCGTAGGATGGATATATAGTGAAATAGGGGTTTTTCATACTTATAATAACATATCAGTATATGATTGATACTTATGTTATTACTTCATAATTAAAAAACTAAAGAATAAGAAGTGGAATAAGAAATAAAGATGAAAGAATCGGTAACAGAAATTACATCTTCTTTGAAGTGCCTATTTGAGACCTCCTCTTAGGGCACTAAAATTGGTCTTTGAGGAAGACCAGAACCTCTAGGATGTTGCTAGAAAATTGGAGAAGATAATTTTGCAGAGGTTGGTCGAGATTGAAGGCTCAATGTGGTGTGAGGAAGAGAGGGAGGAGGTTCCCTTTTATAAGGGAGGAGAGGGGCACCTTTGGAATAACTAAAACTATTATTTTATTATAAAGTGAAATTCGGTTTTAAATAGCTCAAAATTGATTCATTTAGAAGATAAGGTGGGGATGGGTCGAAAACCTCTCATCAAATAGAATTTAGACGAGTTTAGGTTCCTATTTTATCCTTATCATTTAGATTTAACATTAAGTAAAATAATTTTACTTTTACCGTGTCTTCTTGTGTTCTTATACTATAAGGTTAATAAACTTAATATAAGAAGCCAAAAGAACCCCAAGTTGTTTATTATTAATATATATAACCTTATCTAAGTCATTTGGCCGAACCATAGTTTTTAAGGAATAAAATAACAATTACTAATATAATATTTGTTTTAAAAACTATTTTATGTCAATTTTGACACTATTTAGTAATTAATTTTTGTGAAAATCATAATAGAATTCTTAGTTCGAAAAAAGTTAATTAAATCAATACTAACATGTCATTATAAATCTAGAAAATTAGTGGAATTCATAAAAAGTCTCAAATTACATTTATTTTGGTGTTTTTAACATCAATTATGTCAATATTTCATTAATAAGATAAATACTGCATCATCATTGTGTCATAAATAGATTAAATTATTTAATGTCTAAAAATTACAAATAAAATACCATTATGTAGGAAATATTTTTAGATTTATAATTAATATTTATAGTAGAATTTATCTTATGTATAACCCCATATTAAAAATGATTTACTTATTAAACTTTGATTTTAACTATTTTAACCCTTCTTTAAATAAATTAATAATAAATGTCCTAATCTAATCCAAGTGGGCCTAAATGGTCATATTTTATTCATAAGGTTGTTTTTGGTCGAATTAAACTTGTCCAATAGAATTAGGACATGTGTTAGGGTAATAATAATATCATTTTTACCCTTAATTACCCTATTTACTTTTAACCGTGGTAAAAAAAAGTAAAAAGTTATTATTCACCAAAAATTATTTTCATCTCATTGAACCACATTTTACTTACTAACATCAACTGTGTCTCTCCAATTTTTTAAATTCCACTCACAGAAGTGGTAAAATTACGTTTTATGAAAAATTCATTTTTTTAACTACCACTTAGTGGTTTCACTATTTATCAAAAAATGAAAGTTTTCAGAAAAATACCAAAAATTAGGCCTAAGATATATTTGAAATTATGAACTCAAAAATGATGTCTATTTTACCAAATTCTAAAAATATCAGTTTCATTAATTAATTTAAAAATTAATTCCCGTCGTCAAAACAAATAGTGTGTTCTTAAGAGATAATAACTATAAAAAGATTGACACTTGTTTATGTCTGGTTTAAATGTGAAATTACATCCAATGACCAACATTGTATTAAATTGTAAAAATATATTCTAAATATACTTTAAAACCACTCAAATTAATAATTTATCACTATTAATTATTTCAATTGAAAAAGTTGTTTTTAATTAAAATATAGCGTGTTTTTACTATTCATCAAAATATGAAAGTTACCAGAATGATATGAAATTTTATCCAAAGTAAATTTTTATTTCATGATTCCAAAGAAGAATTTTATTTTGTCAAATTGAACTTATAAACATGTCAAAAACTAGATTTAATGTGGGTATGCCATCAAAAGGCGGCAAAACTGCATTTTTTGAAAAATACTTATTTTACCCGAAAAATTTATTTTGTTCTTACACCATGTTTTAGAAAATGTGCAAGACGAATAATAATGTTATAAGATTCAAAATTTAGTTAATACTATTCATAACGGCTAGTTCATAAAAATATTATAATAATATATCGTTGTTTAGTAAAACCCGGTATTGCGTACAACACACGCTATCGAGGAAGGTCGCGATTGCGTGTAATGCAAGCCAAGTCAGGGTTGCGTGTTGTGCAAGAATCCTTAATTGTTTAGTATAACATAATCCAACCATATTTCATTTATACATTTAATATATATATATATATATACTCAATATTGCGAAGAATAACTATTATCAAAATTGTGTGTAACACGATCCAAGAATAGTGTTGCGTATACAGCAAGCTAATACGGTGTTGCGTATAGCGCAATGTAATCATGGTGTAGCATACAACACAAGACATTAATGAAATAAAAAGAATATTTTTCATAAAATCTCAGGGTGTTACAATCTACCCCACTTAAAAAGGAATTTCGACCTCGAAATTCGTCGGGGTTATAAATGGTTTACTATTCGAAAGTGTCTTTAATAGAAACTCACATCGTAAAAAGGAATACCAAAACCAATATTTAAAAACAAAAGTATGAAATGAAACGGTTACCCAAATAAACTAATCACTAGGTTTCCACATAGGTGAAAATATGGATGTGGAAGAGAAATCTAACCATCATGTTCTGATGGAGAGTGGTAGAGAACATGGCTATGGAAAAGCCAGCAATCACAAAGCCATAAATTTTTGAAGATCTAAGGTACCATCTGATTCATCAGATATAAGATCACTAGGACAACATTTTTGGTTTTCAAGATCATTTCCCCAAAGTTGATGAAATTGTAATTAGAAGAAATACTTTCGTTATTTTGGTATAGTCTCACCGTTGGTCATTCTTTGGACAATTTCCACTTCATCTCTTAAAGAAATGAAGTTGAATTTTTCATTCGTGATGTGTTAGAAGATCATGTGATAGAATGATGGGTCATCCCATCTATCTCAAACAAAAGGTTAGAAAAGTTATCAAAAAATACATAAGTCCATATATAGTGAGATTAATCATATATGGTTCCTAAAATGGACTTATACTAAATATATCATACTGCTTAATATAATAAAACTAGTTTCTACTAAACAGGGACTTCCAGTAGGCCAGTGGTAGGTGATAAAGGCCAGTCGCACTTCGGTTGTGGGTTCGATTCCCACAGCCTTGTCCGATGCGATGGGTTGTCGCCCGTCCTGCAGGTTGTCCTTTTTCTAAAGCTATATTACTATAACATCCCATCAACAATATCAAAAAAGTTTTATCCTTAAACAATACTAACTTATGTCCAACATAATCCATTCCAATCTTTAGGCTTATCTAAAATACTTTGGTCTAAGCTCATAGTGTAAAGGAAATGATCACGTGAATGCCATCATTTATCCCCCATATATCATAAGATATATCTTGTTGGTCAAATTAAAAACATGAGAATACCTTAATCATGTATTCTCTTGAAGGATGAATATCCATTGAACCTTAGTGAAAACATGAATGCAGTTAAAAGTTAACACTTTCCACATACCAAAATCCTCAAAATTCTTTATCCTCAAACCATGATATCACTTAGTCCTTATATCAATCATGAGATCATGAATACAATCAAACATCTCATTATCTTCTTATCCCTTCATTATGCGCATATCATCTGTTTACCAAAAATGTCTCAATCACTTTTCATGGTTACCGGTACCATAAAATTATTGAAAACCACAATAGACAAAAACATAAATATTCCAATATTCCACGATACTATATACAACATTATTTCGAAATCCCATTACATAAAAACATAATAATTCCACCACATCATTGTCATATTCAACATCACCAATAGTGATCTCATGTGACTTCCCTTTGTCCTTTGACTTAAGTGGTTTCTCATGTCGATCATCACTAACCCTTGAATTAGGGCATCTATTAGCATAATTCCCCATTTCCTTGCACTTGAAGCATTGAAGTGCAGTAGGTTCATTCTGTGTATCCCATCCTTTGTTTGCATCATTAGGAATCTTCTTCCCATCATTGAGGCATTCAAATTCCCAATGAACTTCCTTTCCACATTTTAAACATTTAATTGTCCCTTTAAGACAATATCCACCATGCTTCTTTCCACACTTTGATCACAAGGAAACATTCATCTTCTTTTCACCATTATTCTGAGATTTCTCCTTGAACTCCATCTTTCGTTTCTTGTCAAAAACTATGAGATGGATAAGTAACACCATCTTCCATTTCTACCTTGATAGCACAACGCTCAATTTCTTCATAGCTACTGAAGTCCCTTATAGCTAATGCCCTTTGAAGATTTGGTTTTAAGCCACTGAATAATCAATCAACTTTACTTTTAGGTTGGATGATAAATCCAGATGCATACCTTGTAAGCCTTGTAAAATTCGCTTCGTATATACAACAAGATTCATCATACTTTTTCTTTAGTTCAAGAAACTCTTTATCCATATTTGTTCGAAGAATACAAGGGAAGTAATTATTGAAAAATAAGCTCTTGAACTCGTCCCATTCCATGGACTCAATTTCATCTCTTTTCCTCGTCTTCTTGATAATATTCCACCATTGATCAGCTTCACCTTCCAAACGATATACTGCTAAGATTACTTTATCATGTTCAGAACATTGAAGAACTGAAAATATCTTTTCAGTAGTACTAATCCATTGTTCAACAACAAGTGGATCAGAAGACCCACTGAAAGAAGGTGGACGTTGCCTCATGAAGGACCCAATAGAATATTGTTTCCTTCTCTGCTCATTTGGAAGTCCAGAATGATTCATAGCTTGTGTAAGTATAGCAATAAGATTTTGCACTCCATCTCCCATAACACTTGTTTGTTCAGGAGGACAATCATTGCATTGTCCATTGCATTGATGAACACAGTTTCTTCGGGTTCCATCCATCATCTAAAACCCAAAAAGAATAGTGTGAGAGGAAAAAATCATGCTAGGGAAAACAACATAATAAAGGGGGAGTATCCTCAATATCTAACATCTTAGGTTAAATTCTATGATCGTTACCGTAGTTCTAGGACTGTATCCTATACGTATACTTATCCTTAGGGACATCCCTAAACATACCTTAGAAATATCTCTAGGGATCTTACTAACGTTTTCGCATCCTAGTTTCCAAAGGTTGACTAAACTTTTCCTCTGATACCAACTGTAGAGACCTGAAGCTTAACGTACATAGACATTACATTACTTTTGCGGAATTCTTAGTACATAACAAAAACACACACACAAGGACTGTAATAGTTTAGTGTCTTTGGAAACTCAGAATATAATCTTCTAATCATGTTGAAAGATCTTCAACATCTCCCATAAAGATCTTCTTTTTTTTAAAACCTAAATCCTTTCTTTATGTCCTGGGGAAAAGAAAACATAAAAGGGTGAGCTCAAATTCTCAGTAAGGGTAATCAAAAGAAATATCAATCGCGTCATATTCATAAGAACATATCTTTTGGAAATATTAACCTGGAAAAGAGATCATAATTTCATAACATGGGATAAATCGTAGTAGTGAAATGTAATCCCAATAATCAAAACTTAAAACATGAAACTTTGTGGCATACACACATAATCATTGAGAATAATTTCTTTTTAGTCAAGACTCAATGCCAAGACTATCTTAGTGGACAGAGTCCCTTTCTGATCCAAGTTCACTCCTTGTTTCAGTCCTGTTTCACTGAACTGGTATAACCTACCGTTCCATCCATGTCTATATCATGAGATATAAAATCTTTACCCAATGAATTGGAGGGAGATATAGGTCCCACCCATCTCATAATGATACCATTCTTATTTGTGCCACAAAATCATAAATCATACATCATTGCATAACCCATGTAGTAAAAATGGGATTCTTAAACAACATGACATGATAAAACAATTCATATAAGATAAAGGAATTCATAAAAATATTTCCATCATAACATAATCAAATCCATGTAATAATAGGGATAGAAATAGAACCCTATATTATCTTAGATTAAAAATAATTTTGATAAAACACTTGAACTCCATTCTTGAGGAAAATATCTTTTCTACTTCAATAACACTTTTCCTTTCTTAATATGTCATACAATTCTAAACTAAAATAAGTTGATTAAAAATAAACTTTAAAACCTTTAATGGAAGATTCTTGGAAATATTGTTTGAAAAATCCATTCATGCCGTATAAAAAAACATTATTCTCATACTTTTGTCGGAAAAGTCAAAAAGTACCTCGTACGAAAAACGACAAAAGATTCCTTTAATATCTTTTACTAAAAACTCACCGAAGGGTAAAATTGGATATAAACTATTGTAGAAGGATATAAATATTACATATTGAGGAAACATGGATGTGGATGATAAAATACACCCCAGTAAATGCCAAAGTATAAACAATCTCGGATAAAAATGAGATTGTGATATTTCCCTTACCTTAGGTCCAATTTGCTTCATAAGTGTCCGAACCTACTGTATAATGATTTAAATAATGTTATTGACTTATTACAGAATCATACTTATTGTTATGATATCATATATGGTCATATTCTTAGCTTCTTATTAGTAATATTTCATTACTACTTGTTATTTGGGTGTTTATTACTTTTTGTTCTTATGCGTGTTTTGTCGAATAAATTCGTATTCTTCTCTTTAGGTTATATATCCCTTATTTAAAGAATGTTATTAGTGTAATATATATCATTTTCATTCATTCAATTCATTTATATAATCATTATGCAATGAAGATCATGTAGAACGAGTCACATCACATCGTGGAGACGGTATTTCGTACGTACGCATGAGTGATGATATCGTTCCTATGATCGTGGAATTGTATTGGAGTGTATGTATACTATTTCAGAATCAATATCACTTTATAATAGTCATATATAGTCATTATTTACACCATTATACCCATCCAAGTAAGTTGGTGGTGGAAAATAGATTACACCACGGCGTGGAGACGGTATTCCGTACGTACGCACGCGCGATGATTTCTTTTTCCGTAGGATGAATAGATGGTGAAATAGGGTTTTTTCATACTTATAATAACATATCAGTATATGATTGATACTGATGTTATTACTTCATAATGAAACAACTATAGAAGAAGAAGTGGAAGAAGAAATAAAGATGAAAGAATCGGTAACGGAAATTACCTCTTCTTTGAAGCGCCTCTTTGAGACCTCCTCTAAGGGCACTAAAATTGGTCTTTGAGGAAGACCAAAACCTATATGATGTTTCTAGGGAAGTGGAGAAGAGAATTTGGCAGAGGTTGTCCGAGATTGAAGGCTCAAAGTGGTGTGAAGAAGAGAGGGAGGAGGTGCCCTTTTATAAGGGAGGAGAGGGGCACCTTTGGAATAACTAAAACTATTATTTTATTATAAAGTCAAATTCGATTTTAAATAGCTCCAAATTGATTCATTTCGAAGATAAGGTGGGGATGGGTCGAAATACTCTCATAGAATAGAATTTAGACAAGTTTAGGTTCCTATTTTAACCTTATCATTTAGATTTAACATTAAGTAAAATAATTTTACTTTTACCGTGTCTTCTTGTGTTCTTATACTATAAGGTTAATAAACTTACTATAAGAAGCCAAAAGGACCCCAAGTTGTTTATTGTTAATATATATAACCTTATCTAAGGTTAATAAATTATAACATGTCATATTAATCTATAAAATTAGTTTAATTCATAAAAAGTCTCAAATTACATTTATTTTGGTGTTTATAACATCAATTATGTCAATATTTCATTAATAAGATAATTACTGCATCATCTTTGTGTCATAAATGGATTAAATTATTTAATGTCTAAAAATTACAAATAAAATAAAATTATGTAGGAAATATTTTTATCTTTCTAATGAATATTTATAGTCGAATTTATCTTATGTATAACCTCATATTAAAAATTATTTATTTATTAAACTTTGATTTTAACTATTTTAACCCTTCATTAAATAAATTAATAATAAATGTCCTAATCTAATCCAAGTGGGCCTAAATGGTCATATTTTATTCTTAAGGTTGTTTTTGGTCGAATTAAACTTGTCCAATATAATTAGGACATGTGTTAGGGTAATAATAATATCATTTTTACTCTTAATTACCCTATTTACTTTTAACCGTGGTAAAAAAAGTAAAAAGTTACTATTCACCAAAAATTATTTTCATCTTATTGAACCACATTTTACTTACTGACATCAACCGTGGCTCTCAGATTTTTGAAATTCCACTCACAGAAGTGTTAAAATTAAGTTTTATGAAAAATTCATTTTTTAACTACCACTTAGTGGTTTCACTATTCATCAAAAATTGAAAGTTTCCAGAAAAATATGAAAAATTAGGACTAAGCTATATTTGATATTATGAACTCAAAAATGATTTCTATTTTACCAAATTCAAAATATATCAGTTGCATTAATTAATTTAAAAATTAATTCCCACCGTCAAAACAAATAGCGTATTCTTAAGAGATAATAACTATCAAAAGATTGACACTTGTTTATGTCTGGTTTAAATATGAAATTACATCCAATGACCAAAATTGTATTAAATTGTAAAAATATATTCTAAATATAATTTAAAACCACTCAAATTAACAATTTATCACTATTAATTATTTCGATTGAAAACGTTGTTTTTAATTAAAATATAGCGTGTTTTTACTATTCATCAAAATATGAAAGTTACCAGAATGATATGAAAATTTATCCAAAGTAAATTTTTATTTCATGATTCCAAAGAAGAATTTTATTTTGTCAAATTGAACTTATAAACATGTCAAAAACTAGATTTAAAGTGGGTGCGCCATCAAAAGGCGGCAAAACTGCATTTTTTTGAAAAATACTTATTTTACCCGAAAAATTTATTTTGTTCTTATACCATGTTTTAGAAAATGTGCAAGACGAATAATAATGTTATAAGATTCAAAATTTAGTTAATACTATTCGTAACGGCTAGTTCATAATAATATTATAATAATATATCGTTGTTTAGTAAAACTCGGTATTGCGTACAACACACGCTATCGAGGAAGGTCGCGATTGCGTGTTATGCAAGAATCCTTCTTTGTTTCATATAACATAATCCAACCAGATTTCATTTATGCATTGAATATATATATATATATATATACTCAATTTTGCGTAGAATAACTACTATCAAAATTGTGTGTAACACGATCCAAGAATAGTGTTGCGTATACTGCAAGCTAATACGGTGTTGTATATAGCGCAAAGTAATCTTGGTTTAGCATACAACACAAGACATTAATGAAATTAAAATAATATTTTTCATAAAATCTCGAGGTGTTACATTCTACCCCCCTTAAAAATGAATTTTTCCCTCGAAATTCGTCGGGGTTATAAATGGTTTACTATTCGAAAGTCTCTTTAATAGAAACTCACATCGTAAAAAGGAATACCAAAACCAATATTTAAAAACAAAAGTATGAAACGTAACGGTTACCCAAATAAACTAATCACTGGGTTTCCACATAGGTGAAAATATGGATATGGAAGAGAAATCTAACCATCATGTTCTGATGGAGAGTGGTAGAGAACATGGCTATGGAAAAGCCAGAAATCACAAAGCCATAAATTTCTGACGATCTAAGGTACCATCTTATTCATCAGATATAAGATCCTTAGGACAACATTTTTGGTTTTCAAGATCATTTACCTAAAGTTGATGAAATTGGAATTAGAAGAAATACTTTCGTGATTTTGGTATAGTCTCACCGTTGGTCGTTCTTTGGACAATTTCCACTTCATCTCTTAAAGAAATGAAGTTGAATTTTTCATTCGTGATGTGTTAGCAGATCATGTTATAGAATGATGGGTCATCCCATCTATCTCAAACAAAAGGTTAGAAAAGTTATCAAAAAATACATAAGTCCATCTATAGTGAGATTAATAATATATGGTTCCTAAAATGGACTTATACTAAATATATCATACTGCTTAATATAATAAAACTAGTTTCTACTAAACAGGGACTTCTTGTAGGTCAGTGGTAGGCGATAAAGGCCAGTCGCACTTCGGTTGTAGGTTCGATTCCCACAGCCTTGTCCGACGCGATGGGCTGTTGCCCGTCCTGCAAGTTTTCCTTTTTCTAAAGCTATATTACTATAACATCCCATCAACAATATCAAAAAAGTTTATCCTTAAACAATACTAACTTATGTCCAACATAATCCATTCCAATCTTTAGGCTTATCTAAAATACTTCAGTCCAAGCTCATAGTATAAAGGAAATGATCACGTTAATTCCATCATTTATCCCCCATATATCATAAGATATATCTTGTTTGTCAAATTACAAACATGTGAGTACCTTAATCATGTATTCTCTTGAAGGATGAATATCCATTGAACCTTAGTGAAAACATGAATGCAGTTAAAAGTTAACACTTTCCACATACCAAAATCCTCATAATTCTATATCCTCAAACCATGATATCACTTGGTCCTTATATCAATCATGAGCTCATGAATACAATCAAACATCTCATTATCTTCTTATCCCTTCATTATGCGCATATCATCTGTTTACCAAAAATGTCTCGATCACTTTTCATGGTTACCGGTACCATAAAATTATTGAAAACCACAATAGACCAAAACATAAATATTCCAATATTCCACGATACTATATACAACATTATTTTGGAATCCCATTACATAAACACTTAATCATTCCACTACATCATTTTCATATTCAACATCACCAATAGTGATCTCATGTGACTTCCCTTTGTCCTTCGACTTAAGTGGTTTCTCATGTCGATCATCACTAACCCTTGGATTAGGGCATCTATTAGCATAATGCCCTATTTCCTTGCACTTTAAGAATTGAAGTGCAGTAGGTTCATTCTGTGTATCCCTTCCTTTGTTTGGATCATTAGGAATCTTCTTCCCATCATTGTGGCATTCAAATGCCCGATGAACATCCTTTCCAAATTTGAAACATTTACTTGTCCCTTTAAGACAATCTCCACCATGCTTCTTTCCACACTTTGAGCATAAGGAAACATTCATATTCTTTTCACCATTATTCTGAGATTTCTCCTTAAACTCCATCTTTCGTTTCTTGTCAAAAACTATGATATGGATAAGTAACACCAAATTCCATTTCTACCTCGATACCACAACGCACAATTTCTTCATAGCTACTGAAGTCTCTTATAGCTAATGCCCTTCGAAGATTTGGTTTTAAGACACTAAAGAATCGATCAACTTTACTTTCAGGTTGGATGATAAATCCAGATGCATACCTTGAAAGCCTTGTAAAATTCGCTTCGTATATTCCAACAGATTCATCATCCTTTTGCTTTAGTTCAAGAAACTCTTTCTCCATCTTTTTTCGAAGAATAAGAGGGAAGTACTTAATGAAAAATAAGTTCTTGAACTCGTCCCATTCCATGGACTCAATTTCATCTCTTTGCCTCGTATTCTTGATAAGATTCCACCATTGATCATCGTCACCTTCCAAACGATATACTGCTAAGATGACATTATCATGTTCAGAACATTGAAGAACTGAAAATATCTTTTTAGTAGTACTAATCCATTGTTCAGCAACAAGTGGATCAGAAGACCCACTGAAAGAAGGTGGACGTTGCCTCATGAAGGACTCAATAGAATATTGTTCCCTTCTCTGCTCATTTGGAAGTCCAGAATGATTCATAGCTCGTGTAAGTATAGCAATAAGATTTTGCACTCCATCTCCCATAACATTTGTTTGTTCAGGAGGACAATCATTGCATTGTGCATTGCATTGATCAACACGGTTCCTTCGGGTTCCATCCATCATCTAAAATCCAAAAAGAATAGTGTGAGAGGCAAAAATCATGCTAGGGAAAACAACATAATAAAGGGGGAGTATCCTCAATATCTAACATCTTAGGTTAAATTCTATGAACGTTACCCTAGTTCTAGGACTGTATCCTATACGTATACTTATCCTAAGGGACATCCCTAGACATACCTTAGAAATATCTCTAGGGATCTTACTAACGTTTTCGCATCCCAGTTTCCAAAGGTTGACTAAACTTTTCCTCTGATACCAACTGTAGAGACCTGAAGCTTAACGTACATAGACATTACATTACTTTTGCGGAATACATAGTACATAACAAAAACACACACACAAGGACTGTAATAGTTTAGTGTCTTTGGAAACTCGGAATATAATCTTCTAATCATGGTGAAAGATCTTCAACATCTCCCATAAAGATCTCCTTTTTTTAAAACCTAAATCCCTTCTTTATGTCATGGGGAAAATAAAACATAAAAGGGTGAACTCAAATGCTCAGTAAGGGTAATCAAAAGAAATATCAATCACGTCATATTCATAAGAACATATCTTTTGGAAATATTAACCTGGAAAAGAGATCATAATTTCATAACATGGGATAAATAATAGTAGTGAAATGTAATCCCAATAATCATAACTTAAAACATGAAACTTTGTGGAATACACACATAATCATTGAGAATCATTTATTATTAGTCAATACTCATTGCCAAGACTATCTTAGTGGACAAAGTCCCTTTCTGAACCGAGTTCACTCCTCGTTTCAGTCCTATTTCACTGAATCGGTATTACCTACCGTTTCATCCATGTCTATCTCATGAGATATAAAATCTTTAACCAATGCATTGGAGGGAGATATAGGTCCCACCCATCTCATAATGATACCATTATTATGTGTGCCACAAAATCATAAATCATATATCATTGCATAACCCATGTAGTAAAAATGGGATTCTTAAACAACATGACATCATAAAACAATTCATATAAGATAAAATAATTCATAAAAATATTTCCATCACAACTTAATCAATTCCATGTAATAATAGGGATATAAACAGAACCCTATATTATCTTAGATGGAAAATAATTTTGATAAAACACTTGAACTCCATTCTTGAGGAAAACATCCTTTCTACTTCAAAAACACTTTTCATTTCTTAATATGTCATACAATTCTAAACTAAAAGAAGTTGATTAAAAATAAACTTGAAAAATTATAAAGGAAGATTCTTGGAAATATTGTTTTAAAAATCCATTCATGCCGTATAAAAAAAACATTATTCTCATACTTTTGTCGAAAAAGTCCAAAAGTACCTCGTATGAAAAATGACAAAATATTCCTTTCATATCTTTTACTAAAAACTCACTGAAGGGTAAGATTGGATATAAACTATTGTAGAAGGATATAAATATTACATATTGAGGAAACATGGATGTGGATGATAAAATACACCCCAGTAAATGCCAAAGTATAAACAATCTCGGATAAAAATGAGATTGTGATATTTCCCTTACCTTAGGTCCAATTTGCTTCATATGTGTCCGAACCTCCTGTATAATGATTTAAATAATGTTATTGACTTATTCTAGAATCATAATTATTGTTATGATATCATATATGGTCATATTCTTAGCTTCTTATTAGTAATATTTCATTACTACTTGTTTTTTGGGTGTTTATTACTTTTTGTTCTTATGCGTGTTTTGTCGAATAAATTATTATTATTCTCTTTAGTTTATATATAACTCATTTCCAAAATGGTATTAGTGTAATATATATCATTTTCATTTATTCAATTCATTTATATAATCATTATGAAATGAAGATCATGTAGAACGAGTCACATCACATCGTGGAGACGGTATTCCGTACGTATGCACGAGGGATGATATCATTCCTATGATCGTGGAATTGTATTTTAGTGTATGTATACTATTTAAGAATCAATATAACTTTATAATAGTCATATATAGTCATTATTTAAACCATTATACCCATCCAAGTAAGGTGGTGGTGGAAAATAGATTACACCACGGCGTGGAGACGGTATTCCGTACGTACGCATGCGCGATGATTTCTTTTTCCGTAGGATGGATAGATGGTGAAATAGGGTTTTTTCATACTTATAATAACATATTAGTATATGATTGATACTGATGTTATTACTTCATAATGAAACAACTAAATAAGAAGAAGTGGAAGAAGAAATAAAGATGAAAGAATCAGTAACTGAAATTACCTCTTCTTTGAAGCGCCTCTTTGAGACCTCCTCTTAGGGCACTAAAATTGGTCTTTGAGGAAGACCAGAACCTCTAGGATGTTTCTAGGGAAGTGTAGAAGAGAATTTTGCAGAGGGTGGCCGAGCTTGAAGCCTCAAAGTGGTGTGGGGAAGAGAGGGAGGAGGTTCCCTTTTATAAGGGAGGAGAGGGGCACCTTTGGAATAACTAAAACTATTAATTAATATAAAGTCAAATTAGGTTTTAAATAGCTCCAAATTGATTAATTTATAAGATAATGTGGGGATGGGTCTAAATCCTCTCATCTAATAGAATTTAGAGAAGTTTAGGTTCCTATTTTAACCTTATCATTTAGATTTAAAATTAAGTAAAATAATTTTACTTTTACCGTGTCTTCTTGTGTTCTTATACTATATGGTTAATAAACTTACTATAAGAAGCCAAACGAACCCCAAGTTGTTTATTATTAATATATATAAACTTATCTAAGTCATTTGGCCGAACCTTATATTTTTAGAAATAAAATAACAACAACTAATAAAATATTTGTTTTAAAAACTATTTTATGTCAATTTTGACACTATTTAGTAATTAATTTTTTTGAAAATCATAACAGAATTCTTAGTTCTAAAAAGTTAATTAAATCAATAATAACATGTCGTATTAATATATAAAATTAGTGTAATTCATTAAAAGTCTCAAATTAAATTTATTTTGGTGTTTATAACATTAATAATGTCAATATTTCATTAATAAGATAATTACTACATCATCTTTGTGTCATAAATAGATTAAATTATTTAATGTCTAAAAATTACAAATAAAATACCATTATGTTGGAAATATTTTTATATTTCTAATGAATATTTATAGTAGAATTTATCTTATGTATAACCCCATATTAAAAATGATTTACTTATTAAACTTTGATTTTAACTATTTTAACCCTTCTTTAAATAAATTAATAATAAATGTCCTAATCTAATCCAAGTGGGCCTAAATGGTCATATTTTATTCCTAAGGCTGTTTTCGGTCTAATTACACTTGTCCAATAGAATTAGGACATGTGTTAGGGTAATAATAATATCATTTTTACCCTTAATTACCCTATTTACTTTTAACCGTGGTAAACAAAAGTAAAAAGTTACTATTCACCAAAATATATTTTCATCTCATTGAACCACATTTTACTTACTGACATCAACCGTGTCTATTGGATTTTTGAAATTCCACTCACAGAAGTGGTAAAATTAAGTTTTATGAAAAATTCATTTTTTTAACTACCACTTAGTGGTTTCACTATTCATCAAAAAATGAAAGTTTCCAGAGAAATACCAAAAATTAGGCCTAAGCTATATTTGATATTATGAACTCAAAAATAATGTCTATTTTACCAAATTCAAAACATATCAGTTTCATTAATTAATTTAAAAATTAATTTCCATCGTCAAAACAAATAGCGTGTTCTTAAGAGATAATAACTATCAAAAGATTGACACTTGTTTATGTCTGGTTTAAATGTGAAATTACATACAATCACCAACATTGTATTAAATTGTAAAAATTTATTCTAAATATACTTTAAACCCACTCAAATTAATAATTTATCACTATTAATTATTTCGATTGAAAAAGATGTTTTTAATTAAAATATAGCGTGTTTTTACTATTCATGAAAATATGAAAGTTACCAGAATGATATGAAAATTTATCCAAAGTAAATTTTTATTTCATGATTCCAAAAAAGAATTTTATTTTGTCAAATTTAACTTATAAACATGTTAAAAACTAGATTTAAAGTGGGTGCGCCATCAAAAGGCGACAAAACTGCATTTTTTGAAAAATACTTATTTTACCCGAAAAATTTAATTTGTTCTTATACCATGTTTTAGAAAATGTGAAAGACGAATAATAATGTTATAAGATTCAAAATTCAGTTAATACTATTCATAAGGGCTAGTTCATAATAATATTATAATAATATATCGTTGTTTAGTAAAACCCGGTATTGCGTACGACACACGCTATTGAGGAAGGTCGCGATTGCGTGTAATGAAAGCCAAGTCAGGGTTGCGTGTTGTGAAAGAATCCTTCATTTTTTCGTATAACATAATCCAACCATATTTCATTTATACATTGAATATATATATATATATATATAGACTCAATGTTGCGTAGAATAACTATAATCAAAATTGTGTGTAACACGATCCAAGAATAGTGTTGCGTATACTGCAAGCTAATACGATGTTGCATATAGCGCAAGGTAATCTTGGTGTAGCATACAACACAAGACATTAATGAAATTAAAAGATTATTTTTCATAAAATCTCGGGGTGTTACATACATCCCTATTTGGATACGAGCAGGTAGAGGTTTCTCTAGAAGAAATATATCTAGGGTTGAAACCTGAAAACCCCACCTTGATCTAGAATCGAATCGAAACTGGTGCACAACAATAGGCCTTACTGCACTCTTGGTTACAACACTCTCTGGGGATATGCTTTGGTAAATTCATAAGCTTAGTATGAACAATTATTAATGGAATTAAAAAATTCCTCTAGGAATATATGTTGGTAAGTGGATCATGGATAACATAGATTGAAGCCAAGAAATTCATAATTTAAGGTAATAAAATTAATTTTTAAGTCAACTTTTTTTTTGTTGGATTACCCTTTATGTGTTACCCCTAAATTTCTTTTTATTATAGCCAATGACCGGTAATAGGAGGACTCGAGCTAACAACCGATGCAGATATCAATGCGATGGATGTTCTAATAAGATGCCCACTCTGATGGGAGCGAGAATCACAAAATTTTTCATGATACTATCTGAATTTAATCATGTTTTGAATAGAAACATGGGTTAAGAGGAATGTTCAACCCCCCCTATGAAATAACAAGTCACAATAGATAACTTCATGAGACAAATGCCTCCTACTTTTAATGGATCATTCGATCCCTCAATCACCAAACAATATATCAACTCCATTGAGAAGATTTTCTATGTACTTCAATGTTATGAAGAAGAGAATGAAATTTTGGATGCTAATCAAATGGAGGGTGAAGATGATCAATGGTGTACATTGATCAAAAATAAGAAGCTTGAGGAGGAGATCGTGGTGTTGGAATGGAAGTATTTCTAAAAAAAAATTGATAAATATTTTACTCGCACCCTCTGACTTAAGATGAAAAGGAAATTCCTTGACCTCAAGCAAAAGGATGAAGAATCAATCATAGCATATAAGTCAAAATTCAAAAGGTTTTCATGATATGCCTCTATATTTTTCGTTACCCTTGAATGCAAGGCTTACTGCTTTTTTGTTGGGATAAAACCTAACCTATGAAAAGCCCGAACTATCAGGGACTTCGAGAGTTATGATTAAATTTTCTGATGTGCCCTCAAAGTTGAAATGGTGATCGGAGAGTCTCAGAGATATCATGGGGACAAGATGTGTAAGTTGGACTTTAATTATGGTGGTCTGATGGATAAATCCAATAGTGCTAAGAAATTCCAGCACCCCACTTGATAGTGGGTAAGAAAGAAGCACCCCATAAATTGCCTGAAGGGGATGATGAAATGATTTAGGTGTGGAAGAGAAGAGAACCTGACCATTAACTTCTGAGAAGAAAAACCTGATGGTGTGATAGAGGATAGGAATGCTTTGTTCGACCATCAGCTCATTGTTTATTTCTTCAAATCCAAAGAACCATGGCAGTTTGAAAACTAGTTCCCTAAGTTAGGGGTTTTGGAGGCAACCAACCACCTCGAAGGCAGAAAGGGAAAGCCTTTTCCATCACTACTGCTGAAGGGAACCCTGAAAAAGAAGTGTTGATAGGAATGCTAGTTATTCATTCAAGAATAGTGAACATACTTTTTAATTCTGGTTCTATGGATTATTTTATATACCATAAGTTTAGTAGAAAAATACCAACACCACAAAAAATTATGGAAGCAAGGATTTTGCTGAGAATGGAAAATGGGAAAATCATTGCCTCCCATTAATATAAATTCTCCCCGGTCATAATTTTCAGTTTGAACTTCCCGGTGAACCTTTTTATACTCCCTCCAGTGGAATTTGATGCAATTATTATCATGAATTGGCTTTCCTTATATAGATCCAACCTAAAATGCCGTGAGAGGGAAATCACTCTCCATATGGAGAGTCGAGCCTCGATTATGTACATGTTAAAATAAGAGGATGAATCTTCTTTATCACCATCATCTCAAGAGTGGATTTCAATGCCCTATGAGCAAGCATATCTTGATCAGATGATTAACTCTAAGGAATAAACCATCCTTGAAGACATGCATGTTTTGAGAGAATTTTCTGAAGTGTTTCTTGAGGAACTGCATGGTCTTCCTACTAGAAGAGATATTGAATTCTCGATTGATCTTATACCTATGGAATTTACAATATACAAGAGTCTATATAGAATTGCTGTTGTGGAGCTTTAAGAGCTAAATAAGTAACTACAGGAGAATTTGGATAAAGGGTTTATATGCCCAAGTGCCTCACCATGGGGTGCACTAGTTCTCTTCATCAAGAATAAGGATGGGTCAATGCGCCTTGGCATTGATTATCATGAGCTCAAAAAAATCACCATAAAGAACAAGTATCCTATGCCTCGAATTTATGACTTGTTCAATCAGCAATGTGGAGAACAATACTTCTCTAAGGTGGATTTGCGATTGGTATATTACCATGTAAGGGTGAAGAAGGATGATATCCCCAAGAATTATTTTCATACAATATATGGGCACTATGAATTCATAGTAATTCGTTTCGGACTAACTAATGCTCCATAAATATTCGTAGACTTGATAAATAGAGTTTTTAAAGATTACCTTGAAATTTTTTTGTAGTCTTTATAGACGATATTCTAATATACTCCAAAACCAAGGAGGAGCATGAGGAGCATATAATCACTAAACTAGAGACCTTACGAAAGGTTAATCTCTATGAAAATTATAAAACTTGTTAGTTTTGGTTGAAGGTGGTCTCATTCTCGGGTCATATCATCACAAGAAATGAGATATCTATGGATCCCTCCATGATAGCTGTAATTGAGGGATGGATGATTCCACCATTAGTGATAGATATCTGTAGATTCCTTGGGTCAGCTAGATATTATCACTGATTTGTGACAAATTTCTCATGATTCTCAAACCCTCTTACTGAGATATTTTAGAAGGGTGTCATGTTTTATTAGAGTGATGAATGCGAAGCTAGATTCAAGTAGTTGAAAAATAGGGTTATCACTATGCCCATGCTCACACTAACCAAAAGTGGAGAACTTTTTGTGGTATTCAGTGATGCTTTGAAGACGGGAATAGGCTGTCTGTTGGTGCAAAATGAAAAAGTCATTGCCCATGCTTCACGACAATTGAATTTTCATCAGAAAAACTATCCAACACATGATCTGGAGTTGGATGAAATAATCTTTTCTTTAAAAATTTAGGGAAATTAACACTTTGGAGAGAAGTGTGAAATATATATAGGTCACAAAAGCCTGAAGTATATATTGATAGAGAAATAGTTGAATATACGCCAACAAAGATGGCTAGAGCTGATCAATGGATATAACAGTTCAATCCTTTACCACCCTGGGAAAGCGAACGAGGTGGAGGGTGATCTATGTAGAAAGGTCCCATCAACGCTATCATTGATGAGAATTTAAAAGGATCCAATCTTATTATATTTGATGAATATGAATATGGGAATCATAATAAAGGTAAAATCATGAATCCTTTCACAAATTATTTCTTAACCATAACTTTTGGAAAGGTTAAATGATGATCAAAAGGATCATATGAGAATTCAGAAGAAAGTGGAAACAATCAGAAAAGGTAAATCCTCAGAGTTAAAATGTTAATGAAGAAGAAATTGTGAGATTTGGGACAAGACTATCTGTTCCATTAAATTTGGAGTTAGAGAATAAACTTTTGGAAGATGCACATAGTTTGAATTTATCCATTCACCCAGGAAACGAAAAGATGTAATAAGATCTCTAAGAAAATTATTTGTAGGATAACATGAAGAAAGAGATGGCTGAGTATATATTAAATTTCCTGTTATTTCATAAAGTGAAGGATGAGAGGCAGATGTCTAAGGGGGTGATGCAACCATTACCCATACCAACATGGAACTGGGAAAACATAACCATTTACTTTTTCACTAGACTTCAAAATACATACAAAAGAAATAATGCTATCTGGGTTGTTTTGGATCATCTTACAAAGTCTGTACACTTCATTTCAATTCGAGAGGATTTTTCATTGGATCAACTTGAACTGATATATATCAGAGAAGTGGTAAGGATTCATGGAGTACCACTATCTATTATAACCGATCGAGATCCAATATACACCTCTTAGTTCTAGAAGAGTCCTCAACATGATATGAATACAGATCTGAACTTCAGTATAGATTATCATCCTCAAACTGATGGACAATCTGAGCAGACTATCCAATAAACATGAGGACATGTTGAGAGCATGCTTCATGGACTTCAAAGGAGGATGGGGTTAAATATTTATCTGGTTGAGTTATCTTATAATACCAGTTTCCACTCAATCATACAAATGGCTCCTTATGAGGCCCTTTAGGGGAATAGGTGAAAACATCGACATGTTGTGATAAAGTTGGGGAGTGAAAACTTATAGGTCCAGAAATGGTCAAAGAAATGGTGTAGATGGTTAAGACCATCCTGCGACACATTGATGCTTCTTAGAGTCGAAGAAAGAGATTTGCTGATAATCATTGATGAGACATAGAGTTTGATGTTGGAGATATGGTATTCCTCTGCATATCACCATGGAAGAGAGTTATGATATTTGGGATGAAGGGAAAGCTTAGTCTATGGTACATCGGCCCTTTTGAGATCCTTGATCGTAATGGAGCAGTAGCCTATCGACTAGCACTCCCACCGAACCTATGTCAAGTAACTAATGTATTCCATGTATCAATATTGAGGAAGTACATACCTAACCAATTGCACGTGCTCAATCCAGAGGTGGTACCATTGGAGAATGACCGATGCTATGAAGAGAAGCCAGTGGAGATCTTAAATCATAGGTAAAATGTTTTACTAAATAAGACAATGCCCCTTGTCAAGGTGTTGTGGTGAAACCACAAGTCTGAAGAAGAAATATAGGAATCCGAGGAAGTGATGAAGCATGGTTACCCTCATCTGTTTTAGTGTGAGAAAAGGAAATTTCGAGGGAGAAGGGGGGAAGATTGTAATAACAAAAACTTTGGTTAATTAAAATTCCTCTTGATCTAATTAAATGTATTATGGTTATATAAAATATGAACTTCCTTGGTTTTATGTTTTTGGATTTCAAAATACCATTAATAATTGTTACCGTTGCTAATATAGCCATTGAAAAGTGATCTCCTGATTACTATAAATATAGGGCTTTAAAAAAACCAATTTACTCAGACAAAATAAGCGATGGCCTCGTCTAGTAGAATTTCTCCATACAAATCCAATTTCTCGAAGCTTAGAAAGAAGGTAGAATCACCGGAGCGTTGTTATCTGAGACTTCCCAAGAGTCTGACACCATCGCACACCTTACCCTTAGGTCTTATATGGAGTTTTAAGGGGTTATGTAACAAGAATCTAGAACAATGATGATGTGCATTATTTTTTATATAGAGAATATACATTCCTTTTATTATTGTTACTTTGTAAATAGATTTTAAAGTACAAATATTATTTTTAGTTAATATTCAATTAAGAAATCTATTCTGATGAAATAATGTATTTTTTAATTACATTATATTTTAATAAAATATTGTTACTAAATTATTTTTTATTAAATATAAATTATCGTATAATTTTTATGAATACAATTATAATTTTTATTAAAGTTTGAAAGCTATTTTTTTTGTCAAAACCCATGAATTTTGGATAAATTTCGGTTTTTACTATAAAAGTAAAAATTCACATATTTTAAAAAAAATAGATAAAATGAATATTATATTTTGAATCAGGATTTCAAAATTATCCAACAGTGAATTTTTCATAATTTTATGAGAGATTTGAATTTTTGGGTAAAAATTAAATACCGTTTAAATATATAATGTGTTTAATTACATCATAATGACCAAATAGTGATGTAATGAAATACTATAAAAAGGTTTTTCGGCCAATATATGTTTTCATTTTAAAACAATGTGATTTTAGATTTGTTTTTTTAACTTTATTGTGCCATAGTGGACCCTCCAACACTTATAAAACATTTTAACTTTTAGAATGATTTCCTTAAGAGTGTTACTCACCCCACAAAAAAAGCCAAATATTTTAATATGTTTGTCCATTGGCCTTATAAAATAATGTTTTCCACTCCCATTCATCAAAAACCATTGGCAAAAACTATTGGTTGGTTTGTGGTTTTGATTAGTTTGATGTGTGGTGTCCAAAACCTAAATAATAAAGAACTCCCTCTATTTTCCTATATAAACCTACCCAAGCTCCCACTTATCTTCACTCAAAACATTTGTATCATGACCCTAATCTTCCCTCATATCTATAGTATCCTCCCATTGTGCCTCAATCTCCCAATAATCTTCTCTCAAGCCTCTCCCAAGCCATTGGGATCAGATTTCCAAGTAAGGGATTTCTTCCTTTATCATTTTTGTCCAAATTTCTTTATATTTTTTATCGTATTGTTTTCAATTAAAAATGTCGGGGTATGATTTATCAACTCCCTAAAACTTCCCTCATTACTATTGAATGATGAGATAACTCTTTCTCTATCCTTAATTCCTCCCATGTTTACCTGTTAGCCTGTCGAAATTCCGTAAGAAATTTCTCTCTTCTCATTTACATTCAAGGAATTCTTTTAGATTATGCATCCATATTCCATTACATATGTTGGGACATGTATCTATATTAACATGTTACTCTCCATGTTCATATTATAAGATACCTCTTTATCTCTTATCAACCATTTTTATGAATTCTTATGTCACTCCATCATTTTTCCAAAGTTGCACCGCGATTTTCCAAGACAAGGTCATTGTATAGTGAATACTATGCCCAATTCTCTATCAAGGGTATTCACCTTAATAATGAATTATTGATTATATAGTATCATGTATTAATTATACCTTCCTTTATCATGTAATATATTATGATGTTTAATGAATACATGTTTTATGGTCTATGTGGAAAACTTATGCATGAAATGAAATGATTAAAAAGGGTGCACCCTAATAGCGCTATAATGAATTAGGTAAAGATTATTATCATGATATGTCAAGTGAAATGAGGGTTTAATCATGTTAATTCAATTGAAATGATGGTTTACTCAACCATCATGTACAATTATCCTTAGGTCATACTAATATCATGTTAAATATTGATGCCACATTTCTATGTTATGATAATCATGCTATATCATGACTTTATGTTCATGTTTCTCTTATGATCCTATGATATACCTATTTCATGAAATGTACTATATTATTCATGTAATGAGTTGTTTACTCCCTTACTGGACTTTATAGCTCACCCTTTTATTATACATGTCCTCCGGTTATCCCATGAAATGCTATGTACGAAGGAATGTGTCTAGTCATTTTAAAGATGTTTTAAATAAAGATGTGTATTTCCTATTTTAAGTTGTTATGTAATGTTTCTAATCCTCAATGAAACTATGCCTCTTGATATCATATATTGTATCAAGTGAATATTTTATCTAATAAATTATGTTTAACTATGAAATAAAGAGAAGGGTTATTATAGAAGAACTACGCAACCCAAGATCTTGAGTTAGTAGTGGTAGTCTTCTCATTGAAGATGTGGTGAAACTACCTGACAAGAAAGAAATTTATGATTTAATCTAACCACCAGAGTCTCAAGTTTATCTTCTCACAGAAGGATCATAACTTGTGACAAAGGAAATGGATTGAGTTCCTCTAGGACTATGAATTCAAGATTTTTTATACTTGTGGGAAGGGGAACGAGGTGGTAGATGCTCGTAGTATAAGATATTTTTCTCAATTGTTGGCCGAGAAGTTAGAGTAGTTATCCTAATTAATGTTTTTATTGGTGGAAATAGGTCTCCATGCATATTTTTAGTCTATGGTTGTTACCCCATTTCATTTACAATGTGTTTGGGATGATCAATATGGATATACCAACCGTGAGACCTTACATACTCAGATACCCACTGAACATGTTTCTGATTGATACATTGAAGGTGGGGAGCACAATATACATTTCTTAAGACAAATTATCATAGATTTGATGTTGTGAGAGGATGTGATGCAGAAGTTTCAAACATTCCCTTTAGTGGTGCGTACAGGTGTGGAAAATATGTACTGATACCTCCGAATTTAGTTTTGGTGGCCAGGTATGAAGAAGGGAGTAGAAAAGTTTCTCTTGATGCCTCACTTTTACACAAGTAAAGAATAAGAACCACGTTCTAGTGGTTTTATCTCAACCCCTTGAGAAAATAGAGTGGAATTTAGATTGGATATCCTTGTAATTAGTGATGTATTATGATGTATGTGTAGAGGACATGATCTCATATAGGCGATTAAATACCGACTCACCAAGTCGGCACAATTTCTAGCTATTTGAGAGAAGAGTTCAGTAGAGAGATTGGGGAACCTCTATGTCCAGGATATATTATGTCTCAATGGAGTTACCTTAATGATAATATCTGACCATGATTCTTGCTTCTCATATTAGTTAGGGAGAGGATTGTTGCAGGATTTTGAGACTTAGTCTCACTTGAGCACAACGTTTCACCCCCATAATGATGACAAGATAAATGAGACCATTCATGTCTTGGAAGAAATTATGTGGAATTTCATGTTGGACTTTGTACATAATTGGGATGATATTCTACCATTTTTTTAGTTTTCATAGAGCAAAATCTACCATTCCACCATTATTATGGAATAATTTGAATATTTTTATAGGAAACCATGCATTTAACTAATTTATTGGATTGATCCAAGAATGTCTACTCTTATGACCCAATATATGGTGTGGGCTACTATAATGAAGGTTCATATCATCTAGGAGTGGATTAAGACTACATTGAGACATCATAAGTCTTATGTAGATCTATGAAGGAGACATTTGGAGTAATATAAGGGAGAACACAAGTTCACGAGGGTCACACATTGATATAGATTGAGGATATTTGGACATGGTGATAGGTTATGTTTGAGATTAATTGTCCCCGTAAAGATAATATATTGAGTTGGAAAGGTGAAATACCACTTATTTCTACCACTATTGTTGGACTGGGTACATAACGTCTTTCACATGTTGCATCTGAGGAGATGAATGCACAAACTGTCAAATGTTATATACTAGTTTGAGATGGAAATTTAGGATAGAGATAAATCTTATTAGTACTTAGTGTAGATAGAGGATAAATAGGAGAGGATACATAATGGGTGATTTATTCCCCTTGTCTTTGTGTGATGGAACCAGGAGAATTTTCAGGAGGGAACCTGGGAGTAGGAGACCTAGATGTGAGACCAACACCCTCTTGTTTTTTTAAATCCTTTTTGTTTTGGATTTTTTTGTATGTAGAGTCCCAAGGAGGGGAGAATTTAATGACTCTAATTTTCCATGTATTTTTTTGGATATTATACAGATAATTTTTTATACTAGGAGATAAGATGACGTGTGATCTTGAGCCCCAGTGTGCCTGAAATAAATGTTGGAAATATATTAAATACATTAAATAGAATATCAACATATTTTTTCTAAAAATGTGTAGTAACTCCAAAACAAGAGTCCGGATAAGAAATCTGAGGGAACCTTTGAGTTTAGAACACATGTTTTACCCTTGGTGAGACATAATCTTTATCAGTTTGTGCCCTTTGTGAAAAAGTATTCATGGGCATAAATTATTAAAATAAATAAATAAATTTTTTTTATTTATTTTTGTATGGATGGATGAATTGATTCTATAATTATATTGTTATAATATTTTTTATGGTTTTTCTCTAAAAACCTGGAGATCTAGACAACTGTTGTAGAGTGTTCTTGGTGAACAAAAACATATCAGGATTGGATGATGGATTTTTGTGCCAATAGAGTTGATGGATCTTGTCAAATACGATAGTGTATAAACATTATTCATCAATTATTAATAGAAACTATAAGTATTATGTTTTTTTCTTTTTTCCATCCTCTTTCTTAATCCGAGATGAATTCAGATTTATTCCACAAAAAAATTGATATACGAATCATTACTAGGTTTAAATTTGATGGAATTTTTTATTTTCTAGTTGTGTTTATTCCTCTTAATTCTTCTTTTTATATAAAAATAGATAGAGTCGGAAAAAAATGGTTGCAGTTTTTTCTTCATGTTTTATGGATTATGGTTTTCTCCTATTTTTCTTCATTTGATCATAGTTTTATTTATTTGGATAATGGTTGAACCATTACCCAGTATCCGATCATTACGGGACCATTCTTCAACAAAATGGATTGAAACCTTTGGTACAAAACATGATGGATGTTTCGATTCAAGAATAAATGATGATTATTGATATAATTAATGGATAACAAAATCTAATTGAGGGTTCTTCATTTTATAAGGTGGTGCACATCGATATAGATGTAGAGGCGTGTTCTCGATCAGTTTTTAAGGACAAATTTCAACAAGACTGTGATTGTGGGGATCATTCGACACAGATCCAAGATCTTTGGAGTGATTTATGTTTGAAAATTAGGTGGCGAACACATGTGAGGTAGAAAAGATATGAAACCTCTAGATCTAGAGAATACTGAATAGCACGACGTGTTCTGTGGAGATACATGATGTGTGGACCCTATCAGTTGTAGCTTGGATTTCATTTTGAAGTTAAGAATCAAATAAAAAGTGATGCCTACCACATGGAATGTGGCACCTTTGTGAGGCTTGGAATATACCTTGGAGGGTACATGGAAATGGGAAGTAGCACATGACCTCTGGGATGCCATGCAGATGGGCATGGACATGACCACTTGTAAATGGGGTGGTACAAGGGTAGTCCAAGTACACAAACACATATAGGAAACTCAATGATGGTTTCATGTGTATCTACACTCTATTTAATTCTTATACACATAATTTATGTTGACACTTACATGTCGTGTGAGGATTTTCCACACGGGAAGGCTTGGGGATATATGGACACACTGTGTTTCCCTTATGCACGATGTGTACCCCCTTCAGGAGGGTTTTTATCTCTTCATTTACTTAGTTTTGACCATTATTGGTTGATCTTGTTCCATTAGTCCATTTCCTCAAGGTTAATGTGAATAATTACATCCATATCATCGAATTGTGATCTCCTAGGATGAATGATTCTTAGACTACATTCATGTAACCCCATGTGAGACTAGAGTGAGATCCTCTATCATATTTGTACCCTTGGTGGGGTTTATAGAATCAATGTGATCTCCCTAAGTAGGTAAATGATCGTCTATCTAGAAGTTCGTATTGGTAGGGTTTTTGGTATCATTGACATATGATCCAGTACATTTTGGGTTGATCTAGATTAGGTTTATGGCATCACCCAAGAGTTCTGGGTGTGACCCCCTATTTGAGTATCATGTTCTTCTTAGACCAATGAGATTTCTTGGATGGTTCTTGATGATATATTACTATTTGTTGAGTTTCTATGGTGATAAAATGGATCATATATTTCATTCTCATATAATGAGTATTATTTTGAGAAGAAACATGTGGCTAACATTTGGCAATGACCCCTTGGTGGTGGGGTTCCTTTATTGAGTATATCTTGATGTTTCTATTATAAATTTATTGTTGTATATTTTATCAAGATGAATATCGTTAGTTTTTTCTGTTTTGTGTTTTCAAGGTTTTCTGTTGGGTATTGTTATAATCACCCCTATATAGGATTTTCCAACTTGTGTCGTGCCATATGTAGATGAAAACCCATTTCACAATTTCCTGGGAGGAAAGGGAGTGAGTTGAGTGTAGCTGGAGCTTGAATGTACAAGGTGTCTACCAAGAGTAGGAATTTTACTTTAGTTCCCGCACTTGGAGCAGGTTGGACTTTTTATAGTTTTTGGTTGGGGTTTTATTTTCCCCATTTTACCAATTTTATAACTTTACTATAACACTATGCTGTGAGATCATAGATGTATGCATGCATTACTTTTATTTTTTTTTACATTTCAACATTTTTTGGGCTTTGAGATGTGGGTGTGTGTATAGGTACTTTAGGATAATTCCTCCCCTTATATAATATATTCTTAATCAACACAAGTCTCCAGCCTCTGGGCAATTAGAGGTGTATTTGTGGTAGTCACAGATCGGGCCTAGGTAGGTAGGGTTATGAAATATTATTTGTTAATACCTTAATCAAGTGTTCTCTAACAATTATCCCCAAAATATACCCTTATCCTAAAATCACTTTTCAAGGTTGTTGATTCCATTTAATATATGTTTTCAAACCATAAAAATATAAATACTGAATAAAAATCCATATATGTTTCACAAAACCCTTATATGTTTTTATAATATACCAAAATACCATTGACAAGTGTTATTCACTACTGAAAATAACTATGATTATCAAAATTTAATTTCTCTTATAATATCAAATGCACTACCTTAGGTAAGACTAGGAAACTCACATTTTATATCATAATATAAATATATTAATATTTTCAACCATTTAAGTATTCTAGCATATTTAGTTATATGATATAATGATTTTTTGGATACATACCTTTATCACCCTTATCACTGTGATCTTATTTCAACCAAATAATATAACCAAAATAGTTATGATAATATGTATAATAATTAGTGTATATTAATATGAAATCTCATTAGTAAGATTTCTTCTCCAATGACACCTTTATTTAATCCTATGATATTTTCAATTAAATTATGTCCTACTTAGTAAATCCTATAACACTCTTCTTTCTTCCTAGATCACTTTAAGTTGTGTTATCTCATAATTATTAACCAAATACCATAAATTAGTTAGGAAATATATCCTTTATAATGTGTCATACATTGAATGTTACCTACCAAAGAATATCCCCATGGAGTGTCCTGTTAGGTGTGTAGTAAGTCCTCCTTGTCATGCACTAGGTGAAAATTGTGTTAATACCCAATACAATATTTTCAGGGTTATTACCCCTAGGTAAATATATGCTAAATATTTAATACATTCATATTATCTAGATAGGTATGTTATTTCCATGAAACTATCCAATCTCTACTTTAAAAATACTCTAGGATATTATCCTATACATAGTATTATATCTTAGGCTTATCCATTCAGGGTTTCACTAATATCATAGTATCCAAATACCATAAATATTTATTATCAACTAAAATAAATTAAAGAATAATATAAACCTTTGAATTTATCATAAAACTTATGTTATCAAACTTTAATGACATTTCAAACTTCCAAATTTTCCTCAACCGATACATCCTCATTTCTATAGTTATCTAAACCCTAATATGATGCCAACTATGACATTCTAGACCCAATATTCTAGTAATTACATGAATTAAAGAAAATATTTCATTAAAATACATTCCAAATTCCTTTTAGGAATAGTGTTTTATAGAATAAGGATAACACATTAACTAACAAAACTCATATATTTTTCAACATATGATTATTTTCCCATTAATTAAAAAACTGATTAATCCATAAAAGGTTTTAAAAATCTACAAAAAATTATTCTCATAAGATAACATATTTTCTATATCTTATACAAAAGTTTTATTCATTAAATAGTTAAAATTAAACATAATAAAGGGGTGATCTCGCATACCCAGTAAGGGTAAATAAATCAATAACAATCAATGATTATTTGTGAGAATAAGTTGAAAATTTGGGAATAATAAAGATAAATAGAAAAATAACTCCTGAAAAAACATATATTATAAAACATGTTTCCATAAAAAATATAGATGTATAATATCAAATAATCAAACCTTTATCAGGAAACATGAATAGAAAACATGATGCATAAATTGTGATCCATAGAATCTAGCGAAAAAAGTGGAACAATTATAAACACAATATTCCTTATCGTTGGGAACATTAATACCCACTAAACAATTAAAACATAAAATTTTGAGTCAATATAAACTCTATAAAACTCAAAATTTGTGAACCTAGCTACTTACTAACCTGTTCACACAAATATTTATCAATAAAGCTACTCACAATCTCACTCAACCTTTGTGACTCTTGGTACTCACTACATTGTTCACATAACATTTCTATATCATAATATATAAGAAATTAATGAATTAATTGTATTTATATACTGTTACCACTTATCTTATAATACATACATTTACGTTCCTCTTTAAAAAAAATAATCACATCATAAAATAACACATAGAAAGAAAAATGTGTTTCATTACATTATCAAATAGTATCTCATAAAATAGTTTCAATAGTAAAATGAAATGATACCAAAACTTGTTAACCCAAATGAAAAAATTATAATGGAATATATAAGTTTATTCATGGAACACTACCCTTATGTTGGCAAATCTACTATATACCATGAAGAATTTTGAGGAATTTTTTTTAAAAAAAGTATTTATTTAAAACCATTATTTTTTTTGTAAAATAGAGTTCAAAATAATTTCTAAAATATTTTTCATAAAGTTTCAATGAGATAATTGAAAAGTTATTTTTATAAATACTTAATAATTGTAGAATAATTTACTTGTATTTGAAAATGTGGGTTGGAATTTAAATTATAAGTGATCGAAATTAAAATCCTTCTATATAAAAAATATTATACTTTTGTTAAAACCCATAAGTTTTTAAGAGTTTATAAACCATCAATTTTAAGAAGTGGTAATGAGGAATGTAAGGGTCAAAAAAGAAAAAAATATAATATATTTAAAAATAAAAAATATAAATTCTTTATAATGGAAAAATATATACTGGGAAAATAAAGGTTGATTATAAAATATGAGGATTATTATTTGTAATATCACACTTTCTAAATGAAATCATTATGAATGAATACATGTCTATAAAACATAATTTTAAAAAAATAATTAGTTTTTATAATATAATATTGTAACGCCCCGACCCCAGCTACCCAGAGTCGGTGCATTACTTCGTAACATTGGCATGATCACAAGAAAGATCAAATCTCGAAAGACCAATTGGTTTAGTAGCCTTGGAAACACTAGATATATTCATTAGTTTTACATTACATCATAAAATCAAAAACTACTACAACAATATAATGTTTCCACAGTCCACACTACAATCCCCTCATAATATCCCTGCAGGTCATTCATAACTTACATCTTCACTTCCTGGGAAAAATAAAACATAGAAAACGGGGTGAGCTCAAATGCCCAGTAAGGATAACAATATAGCGGAAACTTTCATCAATAAGAATAAACATTTAAGGCAATGTATAACTAAATCAAAAGCCTTTTAAAAATGAACTTTCAACATGGTATGGCATAAATAAAATTAAATAATGCCATTTACTTATTCACATGGATATTCCACTAATCGAATAATCACATGCAAAAATAAATAACCACTTTCATAATGTTGGAATGCATAATGCCAGACTATCATAACCACATAGCCAAGGCCTCGTGCCAAGACTACAAATAAGATTTTGTCAAGGCCTTGTGCCAAGACACTAGTTTGTCTCATGAGACCTACCGATGCATCGAGGAGCTATAGCGGGCTCCACCCGTCACTTATTAAGTCCAATGCATTCCCATATGAAAAGGTTTAAACATAACATAAACATTCGTATTAAAACTAGCATACGAAATGTCAATACTTTCACAATAAACTATGAATGGTATAAAAATAGCACATCCACAGTCAAACATATCACAAAACCTTCAATACAATATAGAAGTTTTGTATCATAATAAATCAACTTCAAATAATCTTAAAATCCATCAAAGGATGTTGACATAGATGAAATCAAAATTCTTTTTAAAGAAATATCTCCTTTTATTTTGAAATAATTTAACATCCATATAAAATAAAACATTTTCTTTGAAAATATTCTTATAAGATTGCAAGGAAAGCTTTGAAGATTTTATAACGGCGTAAAATAACCGCACCCGCCGTATAAGTTAAAAAAAACATTCTTACCTCAATTCTGTCGAAAAGGTTAAAAAGGACCTTGTTTTGAAAAAGACCGAAAGATTCCTTTATAAACCACTTATAAAATTCAAAAAGGGTATAAATGACTTTAACACATATTCTAGTAAATAGTAAAAATGTTTTGAAATACATTTTTAAGAAACATGGATGTGGATGATAAAGAGATCCCAGTAGATTATTACGTATAAACAACCTCGGATAATGAAGAGATTGTGAAATAACCCTTACCAATTCGGTAACTTATGAAATATACAACCCATGAAAGAGGTATCATACAATGAATATGTAAATACACATAAATTAGAGTGTATTACACAAAGAATATAATTATGGGTAGTACATATACCACACAAAAGGTGATGGTGGCAATATGACATAAATCTCACGGAAATAAGGAGTGAGATGAAAACCCCTTACCTTGTACTTTTCCTTGGTTGGGGTAGGTTAACCTCCTGTATAATGGTGAAATAATTGTTATTAAATTATACAAGAATCATATATATTAATATGATATCATATATTATCTTTTAACATTGATTTGTTAATAATATCTTAGAATTATCGTCGTTTCGGGTGTTAACTTACTTGTTTTCTTTTATATGTTTTGTTACGTAAGACATGTTTGTAAAGGATAGGTTGTATATTATTCATATCCAGAATGATATCAAGTCCTTAAACATCATTTTTAAATCATCAAATGATAATTATACTTGAATGGATACGATGGAGAATGAATCTCATCGCGTTCGTGGAGACGGTAGTCCGTACGTACGCACGAGCGACAATATCATTCTTTTGATATTAAAATAATATATAAATGGATGGTATATCATATATACAGAATCATTAACATGTTATATTTATTATTTACATGAGTTACACATCATTATTATACCCATCCAAATAATATTATATTGAATAACAATTACACCACGACGTGGAGACGGTAAGCCGTACGTACGCACGTATGGTGACATGTTATTCAAAGGGTGGATAGAATACTGAATATGGTTGTACCATATTTATAATAACATCACAGTATATTTAAGATACTGGAGTTATTATTTTAGAATGGTAAGAACAAAGAAAGAGGAAGTGGAAGAAGAAAGGAACTTAGAAAAGGGTGGTGAAATCATTACCTCTTCTTCGGGTTCTTCCTTTTGATTTGATCAAAAGGGCTCCTTAGGTTGGATTTCTGATCAAACTAAGGCCTCTAGGTTGTAGTGAGGGATGTTGGGAGAGTATTTGGGCAGAGTTTGGCCGAACCAAAAGGCTTTGAAGGTGTGAAGAAATGAGAAGGAGGAGTGCCCTTTTATAAGAGGGGTGAGGGGCACCTTTGGAAAAGCTAGAAATATTAATTTATAATAAATTCATATTCGGTTTCTAATGGCTCAAAAGTTGACTATTCAAAGGTTAAGGTGGGGATAGGTCGAAAACCACTCAACCAATAGAATTTAGACAGGTTTGGGTACTTATATTAACCTTATCATTAAGTATTAACTCTAAGTTAATTAGTTTCACTTTTACAATGTCTCTTTTTATTTTTATATAATATGGTTAATAAACTTACTATATACATCCAAGCGACCCCCAAGTGGTCCATTAATGATTAAACTATCATAATATAAGTCTCTTGGCCGAACCTTAGATTTTTAGTAATTTAATATCAATTAATAATATAATATTTGTTTTAAGAACTCTTTTATGTCAATTTTGACACTATTCAATAGTTGATTTTTGTGAAACTCATAACAGATTGATTACTTCGAAAAAAGTCCATTAAATAAATCCTAATATATCATATTAGCCTAGAAAATTAGTTTAATTCATTAAAAGTTTCATATTATATTTATTTGGGTATTTATAATATCAATTATTTTAATTTTTCACTATTATAGTAATTACTGCATCATCATTGTGTCATAAATAAAATAACTTATTTAATGTCTAAAAATTATAAATAAAATATCATTATGTAGGAAATCTTTTTATCTTTCTAATGAATATTTATAATCGAAAATCCAACATGTATAACCCTATGTAAAAATTGTTGTTCTAAAAGATATATGCTTGTGTCATTTTTGTACTCATTTTGACTTAATTAAAATAAAGTGTCATTATCACTTACAAGTGGATCCATGGGGTCCCAAAATAGACCCAAAGATGCCCATGGTCGACTATGTATCAACCAATAGGGTTAAGACACGTTTTAGGGTAATTTAGTATTATTATAATATTATTTTTTTAACCCTTATTTACCGGATTTACCCTTAACCATGGTAAATAAAATATTTACCGCAGTAATTATTCAAAATGTCTAAAAATAAAAGTTACCTATTTACACAATTTGAACATCCTGATTCCAAATATGGAATCCATTTTCCTAAATTCTAAACACAGAAGTGGCAGAAATTAATTTAAAATTAATTTCCGCTGTCAAAACAAAAAGCGTGTTTTTAAGAGATAATAACTATCAAAAGATTGACACTCGTTTATGTTCGGTTTAATTGTAAAATTATGTCCAATGACCAACATTATATTAAATGGTAAAAATATATTCTAAATATACTTTAAAACCACTCAAATTAATAATTTATCACTATTAATTATTTTGATTAAAAAAGTTGTTTTTAATTAAAACTTAGTAATTTTCACTATTCATCAAAATATGAAAGTTATCCGAAATGTAACAAAATTTCACCTTAGGCTAAATTCGATATTCCGAATCCAAAAATTAAGTCCATTTTCAAATATAAAATATATATAATTTCAAAAAGTAGTTATTACTATTCATAACGGCTAGTTTGATTAGTTATGGTGTGTTAGAACTCGGTGTTGCGTACAACACACGCTATCACATTACTCAAAGAGAAGCGTACCATAGAAGCTTGGGATGTTTCATTTTAAATTTTTGATGTCCCCATTTAGTCAAAAAGTTTAAAATATAGTATTTAAAAAGGGTTCACTATTAAAGTTGATAAAAGTGCAATACTGAAAATGAATTTGTTCTTGCATTATATCTAAGAAACTCATAATATGGATTCTAAAATTATAAGGATTATATAAACATTAAAATTTATCTAATACTATTCATAACCTCTTTTGAACGGCTTGTTTGGTAAGTCATGGTGTGCTTGAACTTGGTGTTGCATGTAGTGAAAGTTATTGAATTATTTTGAAGAACTAACACACTACGAAATCTTGGGGTGTTACATTCTCCCCTCCTTCAATAAATTGCGTCCTCGCAATTTGAAATTGTTCTTCGAAAATAAAAGGTTGAAAATAGATAATATATTTGTGGGAAACCCCACATCGGAAATTGGGTTACTACAATTTAGTCTTAATATGAGGAAAAGAGAAATGAAAGGTTCACCACCAAATTATGATCTCGATTAGGAGAACATTGGTGGCAATTTGAGACATATAATTGGAGGAAAAACGTAAATATTTATAGGTAGTGATTGAGGTAATCAATCACAAACAAGTATAAAATTGAGGTCTTTAAACTCATCAATCTATGATGATTTTAAGTACCATCAGTTCAACAAAATATAGGGTATTGGGATAACATATTTTTTACGTTTCAAAATATCTTAGTTGAAATCCCACATCGAAAAATGAATTAATGAGGCCTCTATTTAAAATAAAGAGTCGAAAGTATGAAGATTACCGAACATAACACATACTAGGGTTCCATGTAGTAAATTATGGATATGGAAGAAAAATCTAACCATCAATTACCTGATGGAGAGTGGTAGAGAACATGGCTATAAAAAGGCCAACAATCCCAAAGCCATAAATTAGTGAAGATTTAAGGTACCATCTAGGAAAACACTTTTGTTCTAATTTGCTTTTCTTAATATTGAGGAATTTTTTTATGAGATTGGATAAGATCATATAGAGATATACTTACTTTATAATTAGAGTTTTATCCATTAATAAATTTCTACCACATACTCATCTTTCACTCTAAAAGATAATAGAATGTAAAAAAAATTCTATTTACACTATTCGTATAGGGTTCCAAAATAAACGAATTTATAATTCATCTAAAAGATATTTTAATAAAAACTACATTATTTAATCCAGGACATCTCGTGGGCCAGTGGTAGGTGATACACCCTTGTCGCCCTTCGGTTGCGGGTTCAAGTCTCGCAGCCTTGCCGGACGCGACGGGTTGTCGCCCGACCTCCGGGTTGTCCTTTTATGGCAATCCAAAATAATCCAAACTAGAACTATCCAAAATACTTCTGTCCAAACTCATAGTCCAACATTTATAAGGAAGGTAAACATAATATAGATCCTTTTTACCCCGTAATAGCATATGAATACCTTCATCATGTATTACCATATTCCTTATTGATTACATTCATGCTCCCTTATTCCATATAGAAAGATGGATATACTTCATTAATCCAAAAATGTTTTAAACCCCAACAATGATGGAATATACAAATCATTAATCAGTTCCAAGGTAGTCAAGAATATCCAATATATTTTTTCCAAAATAATCATGTATTATTCGAAAATCACTACCTCGGTATCAGAACTATATTATGGTTTATCATTCTCTCAACCATATATTTTCCAAAAATTTATCCTGCTATTGAGTCACTTTTCTTTGTTCCACACAATCTCAAGTCCTTAATGAAATAGTACTGCAGTACAATCCTTATATACTCCATAATTATTATAACAAGTACATTTTTGATACAACACTCAATTGACATAATCAACATAAGAACTCTAATCATTCCTCTTCATCTGTGGTAGTATCATAACTTGATTATTATCCAATAGCATCATTTGCGTCATAGTCTGATGACTGGGACATAGGTTCGCGCAGTGTCCAAACTCCTTGAAAATGAAGCATTGTACATTTGAAACCATTTTCTTACCCTTGCAGTCATGTACTTTGTGCCCTTTTCCTCCACACTTATAACAAACTCCCATTCCTTTCAGGCAAGTTCCAGGGTGTTTCTTTCCACAGTTACCACATATGGAAAAATTCTTCTTTTCCCTCTTCCCTTTATCCATCTTTCTCTCTTCCATCCTTTTCTTCTCTTGCTTCCCTTCAAAGCCATAGGACTCAGTAATCTCTTTACTTATCTTATCAATACATGATATTATTTCTTCATATGATGATAATACATGGGAGACTATTTCTCTTATAAATTCTAGCTTAAGACCATGAAAGATATGATCCTTCCTTCTCTTTGGATCATGTGCATTTCTGGAGTTCTCATTCCTTCTACTGGGCGCCATTTCTAAACAATGGCATACACTAGATCAGTTTATGAATCAAAATACATAATCCCATACTTATAAAACACTTAACATAAATTGAACTATTTATGGATATAATCCATAATCATAAAAATGTTTTCTTTGAGGAAGTATATACTCATAAACCCTTCATAATGATTTGTAAAGATAGTGAGAGTTATCCTAAGCATATCCCCCGGGAGTGTCGTAACCAAGAGTGCAGCAAGGCCCGTTGTCGTGCACCAGTTCCCGTTCGAGTCTAGCTCAAAGCGGTGTTTTCGGGTTTTACCCCTAGGTACATCTGTGCCAGAGCCGCCTCTACCTGCTCGTATCCAGACAGGGATGTATTGCTCGGAAAACTCACAAAATCTCTACAATACCAAAATTCTAGGAAGTTATTCTATACTAATCCTCAAAGTTCATCTTAGGTCTACGTGCTCTAATCAGAGTTTATCTAAATCTAGCTTCCAAGGTTTGTACTAAACTTCCTCTGATACCAACTGTAACGCCCCGACCCCAGCTACCCAGAGTCGGTGCATTACTTCGTAACATTGGCATGATCACAAGAAAGATCAAATCTCGAAAGACCGATTGGTTTAGTAGCCTTGGAAACACTAGATATATTCATTAGTTTTACATTACATCATAAAATCAAAAACTACTACAACAACATAATGTTTCCACAGTCCACACTACAATCCCCTCATAATATCCCTGCAGGTCATTCATAACTTACATCTTCACTTCCTGGGAAAAATAAAACATAGAAAACGGGGTGAGCTCAAAGGCCCAGCAAGGATAACAATATAGCGGAAACTTTCATCAATAAGAATAAACATTTAAGGCAATGTATAACTAAATCAAAAGCCTTTTAAAAATGAACTTTCAACATGGTATGGCATAAATAAAATTAAATAATGCCATTTACTTATTCACATGGATATTCCACTAATCGAATAATCACATGCAAAAATAAATAACCACTTTCATAATGTTGGAATGCATAATGCCAGACTATCATAACCACATAGCCAAGGCCTCGTGCCAAGACTACAAATAAGATTTTGTCAAGGCCTTGTGCCAAGACACTAGTTTGTCTCATGAGACCTACCGATGCATCGAGGAGCTATAGCGGGCTCCACCCGTCACTTATTAAGTCCAATGCATTCCCATATGAAAAGGTTTAAACATAACATAAACATTTGTATTAAAACTAGCATACGAAATGTCAATACTTTCACAATAAACTATGAATGGTATAAAAATAGCACATCCACAGTCAAACATATCACAAAACCTTCAATACAATATAGAAGTTTTGTATCATAATAAATCAACTTCAAATAATCTTAAAATCCATCAAAGGATGTTGACATAGATGAAATCAAAATTCTTTTTAAAGAAATATCTCCTTTTATTTTGAAATAATTTAAGATCCATATAAAATAAAACATTTTCTTTGAAAATATTCTTATAAGATTGCAAGGAAAGCTTTGAAGATTTTATAACGGCGTAAAATAACCGCACCCGCCGTATAAGTTAAAAAAAACATTCTTACCTCAATTCTGTCGAAAAGGTTAAAAAGGACCTTGTTTTGAAAAAGACCGAAAGATTCCTTTATAAACCACTTATAAAATTCAAAAAGGGTATAAATGACTTTAACACATATTCTAGTAAATAGTAAAAATGTTTTGAAATACATTTTTAAGAAACATGGATGTGGATGATAAAGAGATCCCAGTAGATTATTACGTATAAACAACCTCGGATAATGAAGAGATTGTGAAATAACCCTTACCAATTCGGTAACTTATGAAATATACAACCCATGAAAGAGGTATCATACAATGAATATGTAAATACACATAAATTAGAGTGTATTACACAAAGAATATAATTATGGGTAGTACATATACCACACAAAAGGTGATGGTGGCAATATGACATAAATCTCACGGAAATAAGGAGTGAGATGAAAAACCCTTACCTTGTACTTTTCCTTGGTTGGGGTAGGTTAACCTCCTGTATAATGGTGAAATAATTGTTATTAAATTATACAAGAATCATATATATTAATATGATATCATATATTATCTTTTAACATTGATTTGTTAATAATATCTTAGAATTATCGTCGTTTCGGGTGTTAACTTACTTGTTTTCTTTTATATGTTTTGTTACGTAAGACATGTTTGTAAAGGATAGGTTGTATATTATTCATATCCAGAATGATATCAAGTCCTTAAACATCATTTTTAAATCATCAAATGATAATTATACTTGAATGGATACGATGGAGAATGAATCTCATCGCGTTCGTGGAGACGGTAGTCCGTACGTACGCACGAGCGACAATATCATTCTTTTGATATTAAAATAATATATAAATGGATGGTATATCATATATACAGAATCATTAACATGTTATATTTATTATTTACATGAGTTACACATCATTATTATACCCATCCAAATAATATTATATTGAATAACAATTACACCACGACGTGGAGACGGTAAGCCGTACGTACGCACGTATGGTGACATGTTATTCAAAGGGTGGATAGAATACTGAATATGGTTGTACCATATTTATAATAACATCACAGTATATTTAAGATACTGGAGTTATTATTTTAGAATGGTAAGAACAAAGAAAGAGGAAGTGGAAGAAGAAAGGAACTTAGAAAAGGGTGGTGAAATCATTACCTCTTCTTCGGGTTCTTCCTTTTGATTTGATCAAAAGGGCTCCTTATGTTGGCTTTCTGATCAAACTAAGGCCTCTAGGTTGTAGTGAGGGATGTTGGGAGAGTATTTGGGCAGAGTTTGGCCGAACCAAAAGGCTTTGAAGGTGTGAAGAAATGAGAAGGAGGAGTGCCCTTTTATAAGAGGGGTGAGGGGCACCTTTGGAAAAGCTAGAAATATTAATTTATAATAAATTCATATTCGGTTTCTAATGGCTCCAAAGTTGACTATTCAAAGGTTAAGGTGGGGATAGGTCGAAAACCACTCAACCAATAGAATTTAGACAGGTTTGGGTACTTATATTAACCTTATCATTAAGTATTAACTCTAAGTTAATTAGTTTCACTTTTACAATGTCTCTTTGTATTTTTATATAATATGGTTAATAAACTTACTATATACATCCAAGCGACCCCCAAGTGGTCCATTAATGATTAACCTATCATAATATAAGTCTCTTGGCCGAACCTTAGATTTTTAGTAATTTAATATCAATTAATAATATAATATTTGTTTTAAGAACTCTTTTATGTCAATTTTGACACTATTCAATAGTTGATTTTTGTGAAACTCATAACAGATTGATTACTTCGAAAAAAGTCCATTAAATAAATCCTAATATATCATATTAGCCTAGAAAATTAGTTTAATTCATTAAAAGTTTCATATTATATTTATTTGGGTATTTATAATATCAATTATTTTAATTTTTCACTATTATAGTAATTACTGCATCATCATTGTGTCATACATAAAATAACTTATTTAATGTCTAAAAATTATAAATAAAATATAATTATGTAGGAAATCTTTTTATCTTTCTAATGAATATTTATAATCGAAAATCCAACATGTATAACCCTATGTAAAAATTGTTGTTCTAAAAGATATATGCTTGTGTCATTTTTGTACTCATTTTGACTTAATTAAAATAAAGTGTCATTATCACTTACAAGTGGATCCATGGGGTCCCAAAATAGACCCAAAGATGCCCATGGTCGACTATGTATCAACCAATAGGGTTAAGACACGTTTTAGGGTAATTTAGTATTATTATAATATTATTTTTTTAACCCTTATTTACCGGATTTACCCTTAACCATGGTAAATAAAATATTTACCGCAGTAATTATTCAAAATGTCTAAAAATAAAAGTTACCTATTTACACAATTTGAACATCCTGATTCCAAATATGGAATCCATTTTCCTAAATTCTAAACACAGAAGTGGCAGAAATTAATTTAAAATTAATTCCCGCTGTCAAAACAAAAAGCGTGTTTTTAAGAGATAATAACTATCAAAAGATTGACACTCGTTTATGTTCGGTTTAATTGTAAAATTATGTCCAATGACCAACATTATATTAAATGGTAAAAATATATTCTAAATATACTTTAAAACCACTCAAATTAATAATTTATCACTATTAATTATTTTGATTAAAAAAGTTGTTTTTAATTAAAACTTAGTAATTTTCACTATTCATCAAAATATGAAAGTTATCCGAAATGTAACAAAATTTCACCTTAGGCTAAATTCGATATTCCGAATCCAAAAATTAAGTCCATTTTCAAATATAAAATATATATAATTTCAAAAAGTAGTTATTACTATTCATAACGGCTAGTTTGATTAGTTATGGTGTGTTAGAACTCGGTGTTGCGTACAACACACGCTATCACATTACTCAAAGAGAAGCGTACCATAGAAGCTTGGGATGTTTCATTTTAAATTTTTGATGTCCCCATTTAGTCAAAAAGTTTAAAATATAGTATTTAAAAAGGGTTCACTATTAAAGTTGATAAAAGTGCAATACTGAAAATGAATTTGTTCTTGCATTATATCTAAGAAACTCATAATATGGATTCTAAAATTATAAGGATTATATAAACATTAAAATTTATCTAATACTATTCATAACCTCTTTTGAACGGCTTGTTTGGTAAGTCATGGTGTGCTTGAACTTGGTGTTGCATGTAGTGAAAGTTATTGAATTATTTTGAAGAACTAACACACTATGAAATCTTGGGGTGTTACAAATATAATTAATGGGATTATTATAACCAACTTTTAATCATAAGGTTCTTTAAAGAGAAGTATAACTTAATGAAATGTACTTGAGTTATCAAAACCCTTATGGATTTTGTAATCTTTGAATAAAAAGTCATTAGAATAATGGAAATAATATAGATTGATAAATAAAATTTATTAAATCATGTATTATTTGAAAATAGAATTGTATTATGTATATACACCAAAGATACAATGAATTGGTTCATAACATTAAAACATGACCCAATAAAGAGAAATTGAGATGAAAAACCCTAATGACTTTATAAAATTTTGAATCAAAAACCACTTGAAAAATATGGATTGTAATTGAACTAAAAATAACCTTATTAAAACATGAGTAGTGATAAAATATCTTAAATATGTAGTATATGCATCCCATAATGTAAATTTGGTGCATAATACGAAACATGTATCAATGAGAGGATTTTGAGAAGAAAATTGTTACCTCAATTGTGATCTATTATGCACTTGAAAAAAATTTCCAGAATTATTAAATTAGATTAATTATATATATAACCATTGAATTTATTCATAGTTACAACAATTCATATTCCTAATTTATAACTATTATATATATATATATATATATTCTAGTTTTTACCTTTTTTGAATACTGAGTCTATGTAATCTTTGTTACTTTGAAACTGTTTCTGAATATTCTTGTTGATATATGTTATTTTTACAAAGTAAATAATTAATAGATCATTTAAGGAACTGAAATATTCGTTCCATGATAGTTTTTAAAGATATAATCTCATTTGTTGGTAATTCTGGTTATGATCCATGAAGATGAGATCAACGATGATCATGTTTTGGCGATTCTTAATGAACAAAAGGTGTTTTCTTAATTAATGAGTTAAATTTTGAAATTAACTTACCAGAACCCAAAATAAGATTTAAATATATGTATCATATTCTACTAGTAAATATATTCTAATATTAATCCATGACATAAATTTTTATTATTGTTCAAGTAGGGTGTTAAAGAAAACCAAACATAAACCTACTATGAATAATTGAGGATTATGAGATGGTTTAGCTATAATATCACTATAATAGAAGAATAATGATCTTATTTACCAATAATTACTATTATATATCTGTAAAGACCCATAATTTCCATGTATTTTTTTTAAATTATATGGAATTTTATGAGTCCATGAAATTTTATAGCGCGTGATTCAGAGGCCTACTGTGCCCCGAATGAATTTCTAAACTTTTTTTGGAGTATGTTCAGTAAAAGTACGAGCAGATTTTTGCAACTTTTAAATTAGTGGTCAGAATTAAAATCCAGGACACCGTTGAACTCGCAGTGCCATTATTTTCTAAAGGATACTTTCACCTCAACTACAGTAGGTCAAGGGTGAAAGGTAATTTTTCTCTTTTTCGTGGAAATAAAAATAAAATAAAATAAACTTCTAGTTTATTTTTTTATTGAAACCTCCCATGTGAATGTTATGGAGGTGGGGAACACTAATCCTAAAACCCCCAATTATTGAATTTAATGGCGGGGACCACCTGAACCCTCTTAATGGGGGAGAAACCTAAAAACTCTCCATTAATTTCTTCCCAGCATTAAAGAGAGCTAATCAAATTGAGCCAATTAATTATGGCAACGTGGTTCAATTAATTGTGCCAACATTGAAATTGATAGAATTAATTTAAATTATATCGGAACCTAATTTATTTGGAAGGATTGGTTAGAAAAGGAGAACGGGAGAACTTGTGGAAGATCTTCTCCAACTAAGAACGCACCCTTCCTCTCCAACGAAGAACTTCTACACTAAACTAAGAATGTCATCTCCATCAAAGAACGTTCTTCGGAGCCAAGAAAGAGGATGACACATGAGCCCGACTTCATAAGCATGTTGTGAAGGTAAAAATCGTTGGCACCCTCTTATACATCACTGTTTTCCATCTCATGGCACATAAATGAACCTCCGAGGTAGGGTAGTTGTTGTGAATTTTACCCTTACTTGTTCTTGAAAATTCTTTGTGATCCAATAAATATTTGAGCTTTCTGCTACCATTCTAACACGGAGGGTGCGGGCCAAATGAATATGGCCTGACCACTTTGCAAATCATTGTGTCATTTTTTTAGTGCTCTTTACGATGGAGGAGGAAGGTGACCGGTGTAACATCCCAAGCTTCCACGATACTATTTTATTTGAATAATAAAATAGAGTGTGTTGTACGCAACTTCGAGATTATAACACACCACAACCAATCAAAGTAACCATTATGAATAGTAATACCCAATTTTTAAAACTTTATACATTTTATATCTCAAAATGAACTTCAATTTTGGATTCGGAATATCAAAATTATCCTAGGGTAAATTTTTGGAAATTTTCGGATAACTTTTATATTTTATGAATAGTGAAAATTACTAAATTTTAATTAAAAACAACTTTTTTAATCAAAAGAATTAATAGTAATAAAATATGAATTTAAGTGGTTTTAAAGTATATTTAAAATATATTATTACCATTTAATACAATGTTGGTCATTAGACATAATTTAACAATTAAACCGGACATAAGCAAGTGTCAATCTTTTGATATGTATTATCTTTTAAAAACACGCTTTTTGTTTTAACGACGGGAATTAATTTTAAATTAATTTCTGCCACTTCTCTGTTTTGAATTTGGAAAAATAGATTCCATATTTGGAATCAGGAAGTCCAAATTTTGTAAATAGGTAACTTTTATTTTTAGACATTTTGAATAATTACTTTGGTAAATATTTTATTTTCCACGGTTAAAGGGTAAATCCAATAAATAAGGGTCAAAAATTATATTATAATAATAATAAATTACACTAAAACGTGTCTTAACATTATTGTTTGATACATGTCTGACCATGGGCATCTTTGGGTCGATTTTGGGACCCCATGGATGCACTTGTAAGTGATAAGGACACTTTATATTAATTAAGTTAAAATAAATACAAAAATGACATAAGCATATATCTTTTAGAAAAACAATTTTTACATAGGGTTATATATGTTGGATTTTAGACTATAAATATTCATTAGAAAGATAAAAATATTTTAGACATAATGGTAGTTTATTTATAATTTTTATACATTTAATAATTAATATTATTTATAACACAATAATGATGTAGTATTTTCATTATTAATGAAAGAATCAAATAATTGGTATTATAAATGTTAAAAAAAATATAATTTGAATTTTTTGATGACATCCATGAATTTATTGGTTAATATGACATTATAGGATTTCCTAAATTAATTTATTTCGAATTAATAAAGTTGTTAAGACTTTAACAAAAATCAATTACAGAATAGTGTCAAAATTGACATAAAAGAGTTTTTTAAAAAAATATTATATTATTAATTGATATTAAATTTCTAAAAATCTAAGGTTTGGCCAAAAGACTTATATAATGATAGGTGTATACATAATGGAACACTTTGGGGTCTCTTGGATGTATATATTAAGGTTATTAACTATATAATATAAAAATACAAAGTGACATGGTAAATGTTAAACTAATTAACTAAGAGTTAAAACTAAAAGATAAGGTTAATATAAGGACCCAAACCTGTCCAAATTATACTGGTTGAAATTATTTAGACCCATCCCCTCCTTAGTCTTTTTATAATCTACTTTTGAGCCATTAGAAACCGAATATGAATTTATTATAAAATAATATTTCTATCTTTTCCAAAGGTTCCCCTCACCCATCTTATAAAAGGTCACTCCCCCTTCTCACTAATTAACACATTAAAAGCCTTTTGGCTCAGAAAAAACCTGCCAAAATACTCTCTAAACTTACCTCAATTCAACCTAGAGGCATTAGTTTGATCAGAAAGCCAACTTAAGGAGCCCTTTTGATCAAATCAACAGGAAGAACTTGAAGAAGCGGTAATGTTTTCACCACCCTCTTTCAAGTTCCTTTCTTCTTGCACTTCTTCTTTCTTTGTTATTCCCATTCTAAAATAAAAACTCCAGTATCTTATATATACTATGATGTTATTATAAATATGGTACAACCATATTTAGTATTCTATCCATCCTTTGAATGACATGTCACCATACATGCGTACGTACGACTTACCATCTCCACGTCGTGGTATAATTGTTATTCAATACATTATTATTTGGATGGATATATTAATGATGTGTAATTCTTGTAAATAATAAATATAAAATTATAATGATTATGTATATATGATATACCATCCAATTATATATTATTTTAATATCAAAATAATGATATTTTCGCTCGTGCGTACGTACATACTACCGTCTCCACGAACGCGATGAGATTCATTCCCAATCGTATCCATTCGAGACTAATTCTCATTTGATGATTAAAAATAATGTTTAAGGACTTGATATCATTCTGTATATGAATGAGATACAACCTATCCATAACAAACACAACTTATGTAAGAAAACATATAAAATAAAACGAGTAAGTTAACACCGAAACAACGATAATACTAAGATATTATTAACAAATCAATGTTAAAAGATCATATATGATTTCATATTAATGTATATGGTTATTGTATAATTTAATAAAAATTAATTAACCATTATACATGAGTTTAATCTACCCTCAACCATGTAAAAGTACAAGGTACTGGTTTATTTCACAATCTCTTCATTATCTGAGGTTGTTTATACGTAATTATCTACTAGGACCTCTTGATCATCCACATCCATGTTTCTTAAAAATGTATTTCAAATAATTATTACTATTTTAAAGACTATGGGATAAAGTCATTTATACCTTTGTGGATTTTTTTATAAGAAGTTTATAGAGGAATTTTCTGTCATTTTCTAAACAAGGTTCTTTTTAACCTTTTCGACGGAATTAAGGTAAGAATGTCTTTTTTAAATTATACAGCAGGTGAAACTATTTTCCACCGTTACAAAATCATCGAAGATTCCCTTACAATATTATAAGAATATTTTCAAAGTAAATATTTTATTTAATAATTATGTTAATTTCAAATGATTTCAAAAAAAGAGGTATTTATCCCAAATAGTTTTGATTTCATCTATGTCAACATCCTTTGATGGATTTTAAGCTTATTGGAAGTTTATTTATTATGACACAAAACATCCATATTATATTGAAGGTTTGTGATATGTTTGATTGTGGATGTGTTATTTTTATACCATTCATGGTTTATAGAAAAAGAATTGACAATTCATATGCTAGTTTTAATACGAATTTTTATGTTATGTTTAAACCTGTTCATATGAAAAATGCATTGGACTTAATATGTGAAGGGTGGAGCCCGATATAGCTCCTCGATGCATCGGTAGGTCTCATGATACAAACTAGTGTCTTGTCACAAGTCCTTGACAAAATATTATTTGTAGTCTTGGCACGAGGCCTTGGCTATGTGGTTATGATAGTCTGGCATTATGCATTCCATCATTAATAAAGTGGTTATTGATATTGCATGTGATTATTCGACTAGTATAATATCAATGTGAATAAGTAAATGGAATTATTTCATTTTATTTTTGTCATATTATGATGAAGTTAATGTTTAAAAGGCTTTTGTTTTATTTATACATTTCCTTAAATGTTTATGCTTATTTATAAAAGTTTCTGCTATATTGTTATCCTTACTGGGAATTTGAGCTCACCCCTTTGTTTGTTTTATTTTTCCCAGGATGTGAAGAAGTATTTTATGAATGACCTGTAGGGATAGTATGAGGGGATATGAATGTGGAATATAGAGACTATGTTGTTGTAGTTTTCATTTTATGATGTAATGTAAACTTTATGAATGTATCTAGTGATTCCTAGGCTACTAAACTTATCGGTCTTTTGAGACTTGATCTTTTGTGATCATGCAAATGTTATGTAATAATGCACCGAATCTGGGTAACTGGGGTCAGGGCCTTATAACTGGTGTCAGCGATTGGCACCGGTGGGACACAAGAGCGGCAGCCGGCCGGACGTTGGGGATGGTGGCGCACGTCTGTGCCGCCTGGAGAAGAAGGACCACAGCTTGTGCCCCGACAACGAAGGGAGGACGGTCGGCCGAGTCGTCCGCCGGCGAAGGTGTGATGCGCGATCGCACCACGCGGAGAGGACGGATGGCCATTCGGCTAGCCGCAGCAGACCACCGCACCGAAACAACCCCGATTATGATAATTCACAATGTTTTATATCCAATTATAATTTTCACACCCCAATTATGATAAGTCATAATGTTTTTTTAAATTTTTTTATTTTATAAATATTATACATTATGACGTGTTATATAATACTAAACAATAGTTTTAAAAATATTTATTCTACACATATCATGCTAGATGATATGTCCCTTGATATTATAAAACTAATGAACATAAATAATTAAAACTGACCATGAAATTTTTTGGAATATTATATATTCATTTCAAATAATAAAAATCTAAGTTTCTAAAAAATTTTCAAATTTTCAAATTAATCCCAAACTACATTAAATATCTCATAAAAAATATATATAATGTTTAAGAATTTTATTTTCCATATTTTTGATGAACAAATATTAAAACTAAAGTAAATATAATCTATAGGGGGTTTGTATAAGGAAATTAAAAATAATAGAAAATAAACATAAGTACTGTATATTGATCCTTTTGTTTTCTTTCTTTTGTGGGATGAAAACTTCAACAATATGATAATAAATATTCATACCTTATAAAGTAATCCAAAAAATATAAAATCATAGAGAAAATATATGGAAACTATACATTATTATTAGACTTATAAAAACTCATGATGCAATTAGAAATGATATGGATAAAGATATTTAACTAGGAGAGTTATAGTAATATTAGTGTCACTTGTTTAGAATATCAATCTCTTCATATGTCCTTATATCATTCAATGAGAGAGTTGTAAAGGGTTGTAACTCTTATATTGAGATATAAATTTTCTATACACTCATTTATTTATTATAACCTGTACTAAAAATTATCCACAATATTTATTAATGTTAAATGACTTTAACATTCAATTGTTTCTTATTTTTTCATCCTTTATCAAATTATCTCATAATGCAGATAAAAAATATATTATATTTATTTGGTTATTTGATTATATGATGTAGTTTATCAAATTTTCCCCTTAAAACTAATATGTAATGAACCCCATATTTGGTTCATTTATTCCAGTATATTTTTAGTTCTTAAAGTGTGTGTTGAGGGAAGTTTAATTTTTAGATGGACGGGAATTTGTTGGTTGTTTTCACTCTTATTTTATTTAATTAATTTCATCTAATATTTGGTTATATAATTTCATCCTGGGAATGATTTTTATTGTGGGTGTTGGATAAAACATAAGTGGAACTTGAGGAGGGAATTAAAATTGTAGAGGTGTTGTTCTATAGCGGGTACTAGGTGGGAGAGTAGTGGGTACCTCATGGGAGTAAAATGATAGAGGTGGTTCTATAAAGGATCCATCTGGAACCATGTGACCTTATACCATGTAATCTATAGATACATAGAAAAATAAACTTTTAAAAGGGGTATTTTTTTCTTTTAAAAACATATAATTTACCATTAAAACATTGGTGGGGGGGATTAGGATTCACATCATTCCAAACCACCTCCTCCCACTCCAAAAAATCCCATTCTCCTCTCTCTCTATTGATGGAATCTCTTGAAATTTACAAATAAATTATTTATTATTGGTTATAATGGGTAATGTTTCTTGAGGTAAGGATGAATATATATCCTAATTATCCTCCTTTGGTTTTATCATGGTAGTGGGTATTATCCTACATTGACATAAATTATAGATTGTGAAATCTATTGAGTCTCTTAAATATATTTAAGGAAAGGCACTATAGTGGATTAGCTTGAGTGAATCAAATCCAAGCTTGTGGGATCACTTAATAAGTTCTTATTATGTTGATAGAATAATGTGAAACCCTAAAATTCTATTTTATTTGGTTTTCAAGTGTTATTTTTGTGGTATAATTTTTCCAATTAGACCGTAGAGAAAGAAATGTACTTGTTTTGAGTTGGAATAACCCTCTTCCCTATTATTATACATAAGGCATGGGTTGAAAAAAACATTGGGTTATGTGAATTTAATTTACAAAAACTAATATCAAAATAAAATTAATATATTAAAATTTTTCCACATGATTGACTTATTGTTACTTGGTTTTAATTGTATAAGAGTAATATTTAATGAATGCCTTGATTAACCAATGTGTTTTTATTAATTTTGATCACATTCTTGGATTTGTATAATTTAATTATTTAGTTTTTATATGTAAAATTTATTGATAGAATATGACTAATTTATATTATTAATTTACTGAAATAGGATTTTAGTATTATGATTATGTCTTGACTTGTGTGTTTAAAATAATACTTCTATATGTTGGTTTATTTACATGTTATATGATACAAAAAAATAATATGGAGACATTTTAGAAGTATTAATTGGATAATATATATGTGGTTATTTAAGAACATCTTATTATAGAAGGTGTTAATAAGATAGTCTCACAATACCATGAATTTGTATACCCCTTCCCCTATCCAAAGGGATGGGTTGAGGCCTTGAATTTTTATACGCCTTTTTCATCCAATATGGTGGGATTATGACCGATTTACCTTTATGTTTTACCTAGATAGGATATGATATAAGAAATTTATACCTATAATCTGACATCTATACAGATATTTCTTGAAGTAGGTGATCTTAGGTGAGGATTCTCCCAAAATATAGAGTTAACTATTTTAGTATAAATTTTATAGTTTAATGTATGGGAAGCATGTTTCCCACGTTGTTCAGATTTTTATATATCCATATACTACATTATTTATGAAATTTAATTTATGATAGTTATTTATGGGAGGGATACTGATTTTCTATAGGATTATCATACTCACACCCTAGATGTTCCCCAACAATACACATGAATACCTCAATTGACACGATCCATGTAAGGGAAATGAACCGGAGTATGGAGGCAAGTACCATGTAAAGCCTAGATCATGATCAATGTAATTTTAATTTTTAAGGGAGTTTATAGAAGAATATTATCAGAGAATTTAGAGGTTCCACAAGTAATTTTACACTTATGAGTCTTCCATTTAGGACCTTAGGTATTATTTATCTTAGAAGTTTTGTTTATATTTTATTTTTTGCTTACTTTTTATAATTTTTAGACATTTTGGAAAATTTAGACATAGTTTAGGTATATATGAACATTTATATAGTTATTAAATTTCTTGTAATATGTATTTTTAAATAAATAGAAACCCCTACAAAACCTAATGCATTTTGGGAACATATATCAGTCGACCCTAAAAACATATAGAATTTTACATATAATCTAATAACTTTTTATTTAGATCCTAAGTGGTAAAACCATATCCCAAAAAGACTTCATTTATCTCCTTGAAATTTTTATAGCCTCTAGTGATCATAAGGCGCACCTGAGGTGTTGTGGAAAACTATCCCAACACCATTCAGGTGATTGGATCATAGTTGTTACATAACGGTATTATAGGCCACATTATAGGATTATGGGTATTAAAATTTAGATTAGATATGTGATAAGTCTATTGGAAATTATAAAGTAACCTATATATATCCATGGTTAATATAATTATGGGTGAATCCTAAGTTAGCTGGGGTAATATGAGATTCCTATACCTTGCTTATTCATTTCCTTAAGTCTGTCCTACACTGTTGGTTCTCATACATCATGTTAGATATCAACATATAGGAAAAAATATTGCATCATTATTATTTCATGCGTACTTATATTTTATTATTTTCATGATTTCTTGAAAAAGTTGACAATCTATATTAAGAAGTAAATTTAATATAAATTAGAATGTTTTCTTGTATTTTTTGTTAATAATTTTGTTAATATAAGTCAACAAATGATTCCTTTGGTTTATGGATATCCTTTAAATATATATTTTATTGATCCAAGACTTTTAAAAATATTGTTACATTATGTTTAACATAAATATAAAATAAATAAAAACCAAGGACTAGAGGCATAGTGTCTTCGGAAGACTAGGTTTATAATATATCAAAATGAGACTAAAGCACAACAACATTATTTTATTATCCATAATGAGATCCTAAATTAATTTTATATCAAAATTCTAAATAAGATAACTAAGGGAATACATTAAAAATAAGGTGATCAGCAAATCCCAACCTAGGAATAAACATGATTACAAATCATGACCCATGATTCAAAATTCATAACATGACATCATGAAATAAAAGGCTCATGAACTACGATATAGAAGCATAAAAAGAGAACATGGAATCATAATATCCTGAAAACATTGGAAATAAGATGTAATATATAATATTGTTTAATCACATTTCATTGATATCTATGAATATAACATCACATGGTGGACAAATTACCATCATGGATTAGGTTTACTCCATATTCTCAAACATATCATCTATTTTGAGAATTCTAGGGAACCTCAGTGGTAGATTTATTTATTTTTGAAAATAAAACTAGAGATCTCTGTCACCTAGTATATCCTAGGGTCTCTGTGGAAGTGGATGCTTCGAGGATGCCTTATGAGTTTGTCTGTATAACAATGGGTGAGGAATTTCATTACAAAGATATTTTACTATATGAATCATGGTTGAATTTTTTTCCATCTGTAAGAAATTGGGTAAAATAGTGGCTACCTGTAGGCATGTACCAAAGAAATATACTACACTGGAGGGCATGGCCTTAGAAAGTAGGAAACAATGTCTAGAAAAAAGTGTGGATGGTCCTTATCCTTCCTAGAATAAACTGGGTGTTAATACAAGTCCTCATGATCCAATAGTTGAAGATATTTTTTCTAGATTATTTCATGATCTAGGTGTGTCCATGTCGATATAACTGATCTCAAGAGGTCCCTATTCCAGGTCTTCTCCATCCTTTTCTGAGACTATTAATGTAGGGTGAGGTGTTCGACCTCAGGTTTCCAATCATCTATATGAACTTAGTGGTGTATACTCCCATGCTGATGCTAGGGTGATCAATGAGTTGCAGGTCTATAACACAAATGAAGAAATGTCCCCGAGCCAACGGGTGTCCGGTCTAGGAAAGGCTGAAAATCCAAATCTGGTGCATAATTTCTTCTCCACCCTAAATGTGTATGGGAAAGAGAATGATGACCACGAAGGGTGAAAACTATCATTCCAATATGGAAATGAAATTAGGTTGGATTTCAACACTTAGAAGATGTCGAGGTAAGTGATAATGGTGGGGTCTCTCTGTAAAGTTCATAATATGGGTCAGAGGCTCTGGTTTGATCTAGATCAAGGAAATTTAAGAAAGAGAACCTCTTGACTACAAACCTCTTGGTACTCAAGGGTGGGGGGGGGGGAAGACCCTGCAGAGACTACTCGAACACCCCAAAGACTATAATAACCAGATCATAAAGTGAGGAAAGGTATAATGGTTAAGAGTTCAACCAATTGGACTCCTCTTTGAAAAAAAGTGGAATTGGTCTCTGGTAGATCAAAGTAAATCCTTTATAAGGGTTTTGAATCTCTTGTGGGTGGTGCTGAGGTGCTGGAGAGTATGGTCTTTACCAAAGATAGGGAGGAGGGGATGTTGGTGCTATGTGGACCGGATTTCGAAATCGTTGACGCTCCATGGTTGAGCTTGGTAAATCTATAGTAAGTTCTGGATGCAGTGTCCAAGGAAGATTTATGGGATCTCCTTATGTATTTTGAGGAAGAGATGATAGAAATGGTTCGGATTAATCATGATTCTCAATAGGATGTGGAGAGGATGAATGGGTGACCAAATCAAGTGGATACAAACACCTAACATAGCGCTTTTATTGATGCACAAAATATAATTATGACCAGAGGATACAATGAGAAGAAAATAGTAGTGGATGACTTCTCTCAACCATGGGATAAATTGGATTATCATTTGAAAGTAAGTATCAAAGAATAATTGGATAAAGAGGTAACAGATTTTTCCAAGAAATTATTTAGTGATGTCCCATATAATTGCTTTTAAGTTGGTCCTTAATAATTATGTTATCTAATTTAGTGTTTGATGTTATGTTGAACTTGAAGGTTTATCACTTTTTTCCGTAAAAGTGATTTATAATAAAAATTTATCTTTAATACTGAAAAATATGGAGTTCATTTGAAAAAATCATCGTGAGAAAGGGTAGATAATTGATGTTAGAAATAAACATTAAAAATGGTGGTTTAAGGTGTATGTTAACGAATTCAAAGAATTATTAAATAAGGAATTTTATTTAGAAAAATAGGTAAAAAATAATTTTAATAAATAAAATAATTTCATTAATTATTTAAATAAAAAATGGGAAGAATGACTTTAAAATAATTTTACCTAAAAGGGCTAAGGTATAGAAAAATTTCCCTTAATCGGGTTTGACTTTAAAGATAACATTTGAAAAATGAACTTAAATAATGTATTAACCCATAAAACTATAGAAAATTAGGATAGGTATATTTGTAATAGACATACATACAAATTTTATAAGCATTTAATAACATAAAATAGATATAAAATGTGAGTTAGAGATATAAAGTTTATAACCCAAAGAAAACAAGGTGATTCCGAGAGATCCCTTACCATAGGTTCCTAAATCATTCTGCACTTTCACTTAACATAATACATAATAAAATTAGATTAATTAATTATTTAATTAAGAACCTTTCTATCTATATTTTGTTTACTATTATTTTTTTATATTCACTTATAACTATTTCAATGAGATATATTGGTTCATCCCGTTGTACTGAGGAAATTTTTTTCATGGTTCTACAATTGGATCACTTGTGAATAATTATTGTTGTTATTTTGAAATGGGAATAAAAATACAAAAATGAAATTTAATGGTATTAATATTCTTATATAAACATAAAAATTTCCAAATATACTTCTTTGTTCTAATATTGTGATGATTAATTTATTAAAAGAGTTAACATTATATTGTTAGTTCATTTTGGTGGTTTTACAAACCATCACAAAATAGATTTGTTTTATCTAATATCATGTTTATATATTTATTAAAAAATATTTTATAATTTATAATATAATAATTATCATCTTATTTAACCATAATATTATTTTTATGAATAGTATTGAAGGCGGTGGAGAAAAAAGAAGTGTGTCGTTCATGGAGGCGGTCTACCAACCATATTGTAAACAACATTTTTGTTTTAGAATAAAAAAATGGAGGGTAGAAGATGGATATTATATAATAATAATAGATTTTTATATTTAGGATTAAAATGTTACTATGTATCAGTGGATGGAAAACATATAGTTTTTGTATAAGATGAATAAAATTGAAAGTGGTTAGTTCGTAATTTTACCTCATTATTTGGTGGTCTCTTTTAGGCTACACATCAAGGTTCCTTGATATGGTATTTGGTGATACTAGTAGCACTTGGATGTGGGGGAGAGTATAAGGATAATAATTGGGAAGAAATATGACATGATTTAAGGTTTGGAATATGTGGGGAGAAGGGGTGGTTTTTATTAGGGTAGGGGAGGGGTTTTTTTTGAATATTATAATCATTAGTTTATTATTTTGGCACAAGATTACCAATAATGATGAATATTTTGACCATATATAGTAAATAGTGGATATTATTTCTAACTAATAGTTTATTACTTCATCCCTAACTCAAAATATATTTTATATTTCTCTTATAATGTTAAATATCATATTTTCCACATTTAACTATTCACCAAAAATGAAACTATTTTAGAAAAATAGAAAAAATCACCATCACCATTTTCAAATGTGTAAATTACAAAAATATAATCCATTTTATGATAATAATTTTCTAAATATAAGTCATTTTATTTTTAAATAAAATTATTATTTATTTGAAAAATATAAATTTTAATACTATGATCAATTTGAATACTCTATGAAATATTGCTTATGGTATCATAAAATAGTATTATAATTATAATTGAAATTAATAATAATTTATAATCCTATTTTATATACACAAAATTTATTTTAAATAATTATATTTTTTTATAAAAATGACAATGAAAATGTTATTGTTTTTTAAAATATACACTTATTTTATTATTTAAAACATCAATTTACTTTTATAATGATATAATATGTTATATTCTAATTTTATAAGATCCATAAATATTATTTTTAATTTTCATATGTGATGTTACTATTTTTATGATCAGGTTACTATTCCTAATGATCATATTACTATTCTGATGGTCAAATTTTAATTCCAATGGTCATATTTTTATTGGTCATATGGGTTCCCTACTTTCAATAGATACCTTATATTTAATCATTATTAATTCACTTTTATTTTCTATAAAAGTTATATATATATATATGTTCATTTTCAAAATTCATATAACATTACTAATATTCTGAATCATTTATATATTGTTGATCATGAGTGTGATTATTCTAGGGGATCAAGTAGATCCAAACTTTCATATTAGTATTATCTTATTTTCTATTTTTTCCATATTTTAATAATTTCAATTTTTTGACCATATTTATTCTCTAAATTGAATGTTTAAATTAATATAATATGATTTTGTCAGTTTTATAATGTCATGTTTTTGAATTATACAATATTATATTACTGAATATGATACAATTATATTTTGAAAAGGGAAATTTGGTTGATAATGTTATAGGTTGTTTCATTCTTCCCCCTTAAAAAATTCCACCCTTGAAATTTCATTTTACATATTAAGGTGAAAAAAGATAAGGGTACTACTTTAGGGCCTCTTATGGTTCAAATGTTTCCACATTGTACTTATGGTTTTTCCATAACCGTTTCATTTGTTTAGTTGTTATGTTGCATAAAAAATTATATCTAATGTATAAGGTCTTTACAAGATACTCAATAAAAGGGAGATCATTTTCCTATTTAAGAACCTCTTAATTCAGTACATGTGAGATATATTTAATGTACTTACTTGAGTGGTATTCATGTAATACTTAATGTATTTGAGAAAGGGTTGGTGGAAGTTCTATTTAATAAGACATAACTATTACTCAATAAATATTATCATTGATGTTTTTATTAATTTTTAGCATTTCTTTTCTCACAAATTTGAGCATCCCTAATGTGTTTCCTAATTATCCAGACATTTTCTCCCAATTCCTTGACTATTTTAGCACCTAGAAGATCGCATCTTACAACTTCATATTAGTAAACTTGTGTTCTAAAAATCTTGCCATAATGGTCTCTATATGGATACATTTGTATTAATGAGTGGAAACTATTATTTTATTAGAACTTTACTAGAGGAATATGATGATCCCATCATCCTTTGAATTCCATCAAGCTTGATCGGAATATGACTTCAAGTGTTGAGATATTCCAGTAAAATTGACCATTAGTTTGGGAGTAATAAGCTGAAATATTGTTCAATTTTATGTTTATATCATTTTGAAATTTTTTCCATAACTTAGAGTGGAGTAGAAGGAAAATAAAATTTATAGTGGTGTTCCTTGAAGTGTCACCACTTCTCTGATGTATATCCTCGAAAGTTCATTGAGTGAGAAGTCCTCATGAATTGAATGAAATGATTAGTTGTAACAAACCAATTAATGTTAGAATAAATAATTTTCATGTCATATTAATATTCGTGAATCATATTTTATAGAGTTACATTTATTAAAATAATATTTAGTAATATTTTATCTAAAGGGGAAACAATTATTTATAAAAAAATTGTGTTTTCATGAATTATATGGTTTTTTTTAAATCCTAAATTCAAAATTACATAATTTTGTTTTTTAAAAAATAACTTTATTTTTTTAATTAATCATGTCAAAATTATATTAGGATAAATCTATGATAACTTTGCCAAATTTTTTATTTTTCAATGAATAGTGAAAAAATGATTTTCATTGAAAACTGTATTTTATTTTCATGTATTTACATAGTCACATTCTATTTTTGGATTAGTTTTAAATTTTCATTTGTTATTTTTGATATGTAGTATAAAGTGACCCCTATTTTTATTTAAACTAAAGAATCCCTCTTTCTTTCTGGGTGCAGGAAAACCCATTACAACTTGGTTGAAGGGCCTGACCAATAGTTCTCTCAAATCATGCCAGCTTGATTGTCCCCGAATTTGAATTCGACAAATTTCCCTATGATGTCTTGATAGTGCATGGTCTACACCACCATCACCTTTTGAGCTCCAACTTCGTTTCCTAACCCACTCCTCGTAGAGTGATGACACCGTTACTACTCCCGTTATGTAACCATAATTACCGAGCAGTTGCTGCCCTACCATCAAATCCTATCACTACCGTTTACCAAAGAACATAATGCCTATGTCCTAGGAACACAGTGCCTCAAACTCCCCAATTACAACCCCACCTCTCACATGCGGACCTTCCTCCTCCACAAGGACACACTCTGACTACCTCCCATCAATATAGACGAGCATCACCAATGAGCCTCTGACCACGACAGTCGATGGATACCTTGCTTTACTTATACAACTAGACTAAAATTTGACTTCAAAATTATTTAAATTTGATAAAAATAATCTAACAGTTGTTATTGGAATCAAAATTATAATTCAATTTGTTAAAATATATTTTTATTCTTAATAGGAATTTTTCTGAAGAACCATTTTCCATCTTATTTTATGGGTTTAATTTTAAATTAAATTTATCCACTTTTGGTAATTTAATTTGATAAAATGTATTCCATATTTTTATTTATTATTATTAAAATTAAATAATATGTTCTACCTATTTTTTGGTAATAATTCATATTAATAACAATTACAATCTGTTTCTAAAATTAAGGTTAAACTAAACTAATAAGGGTAAAAATGAACTAAAAACACATATAAATCATATTTTTGAAATTTTCCTTTTTTGATCCATTTTCAGTGAGTAATAAAATAATATATTGTAATATTTTTAATAATTACAAGTGTGTCCTCTCCCCCCACTTATTATAGGATACCACTCTTATCTACTCTCAACACTCAAAAAGCCTTTTGGTTCAAACGATACCAACCTAAAAATACCATAATTAAATACCTAAACACATACTAGGTCCCCTAGTTTGATACTAATACTATCATATTCAGGATTTAGATACAACACTCAAGATGTTTTTGAGGAAGTGGGATATTTTTTATGAGAACTTTTTTTTTTGTTTTTTTCTACCTCTTTAAAATCTTCATAAAAAATGATGAAATAATAACCAAAATTTAATTCATATAAGAATATTTATTCATTTTAATGGAATAAATTATATAATTATACTTACTCCATAAAAATGAAAAAAAACCATTGTTATTTTGTATGGTAGACTACTCCTCAAGAATCGATGTAATTCATCTTCCATCACTACCTCCCACAGGTGGTTAATATGATGGATTATATATATATATTCATGTATTATTTATCAATATTTTAAATATAATATGTTATCTAATTTCTTACCTATCCATCTATTGAAAAAATGATACTGTCGTTTTTTCACAGGAGTGGATTACTACATCCATGAATTGATGTGTTTTATTTTTCTTTCACTTAATCACATGGATGGTATATGTAGGTTTTTTTTAAGATAAAACATGATATTTATTATTTAATAATAAATTTATAAAATGAATATCCAAGTTACCTAAATTATTTACTTATTTTTTCTTTTGGGTTTTATGAAAATATTTGGATTTCAAAAGGTAAGACAATGTCGTTATGTTTAAAGAAAATTTTATGCTACTTAGTAAGGGTAAAATGTATAATTTTTTGAAGAACTTAATTTAATAATTTGAAAGAAAAATTTATGAGTTTATTTTCCATTAATATTCCAGACAAAATGTTTTATAAAAATTATTGGGAAGAGAAGTTGGTTTTTTAAGTAAGAAAATGATTATTTTGAGCTCAATGTTCATTTTGAAAAATTAAATTTTTATGAGTATTCAAGGACTAATGGGTTTATTTATTTATTTTTTACTTATCTATTAATTAAATTTTTGTTCTCATCAAAATTTTTAAAATGTTTTCATCTGGTTTTAAGGATGAGTAGGAAAAAGTATTGGGTCAAGATGAAAATTGTGATGATATATCAAGAAAACAAACCTTATAACTTTAAAGTTTATTATTTTTGGAAAAAAAGATATTGAGTGTAAGTATACACTTTTTCATGTAAAATTTATTTATATAAGAGTGATGAACTAATTATTTAAAACTATAAAACTAAAAGATCTTTTAGAATTCAATAGAATTAATTCTTCTATAAATATTTAATTTTATGGATTATTTAAGGTCATATGTTTATAGTTGCATCGGAGAAAAGTTTTTAATAATATTAGAGGATATAATAATATTAATAAATACCCATAAGAGATTATAATTTATATTAATTATAATATAACTTCCAAATATTATCATGTGGATTTATCTAAACTATGTTTTTTAATATTGGTTTTCCGTTGAGGGAATATGAAATCCAAAATAAGAAGGCACTAAGGGGACAATATATTTCTAAATCATAAACCTTAAATGGTTAGAATTAGAATTGATGGGGTTTTTTTGATATAATGGATCAGTTTAACTAGGCTATAAATGGTGTTATAATCCAATATAGAGAGTAAAAAAATCTACCATAGAGGAATATGTTGATATTGGAGAATTATATGAGGTAAAACCCTCTAATTTTTAGTGGATCTTATAAATTAGTGGTAACTATGTGATGGATTAAAGCTATGGAAGGATATTTAAGGTCATGGATTATTTAGATCATTAAAATATAACTCTTTAAATTTACCATGTAGAAGGTGGAGACAATAATTTTGGGTTAATGGATAAGAATAATAGATAAAGAGAAGATATTGACATCACAAAGTGGAATAAATTTAAAAATATTTTCCTTGATAAATATTATCCTATGTTTATTTGAATTAATAAGAAAAAAATTTATTTGAATTGATATAAAAGGAGGAATATTTAGTGGCCATTTATGAATAAAACATTAAATTAATTGAAAGGTATTCACCAAATTTTTTTCAGAATCATGACAGTAAAATTAATCTTTTTTAACTAAGGTTAATTCCAACATACCCGATATATTAAGCCACTTATGAATTTAAAAGGTATGTGTATTTTTTTAATGTGTTTAGAAGGTGAAAATATATTATAACAACGATAATATGTTTTAAAAAAACTAGTAAAACAACAGGTTTATGTGATAACAAAATTGAAAGAATCCATCAAAGAAATCCAAAGTTAAGAAAAGTATGTTTTTAGTTTGTGAAATTTTTTCTAAAAAGAAACATTGGGAATGTATTATGAAATATGGGAAGTTATTTTCAAGTTGTTTTTTGAAATATTTCTCACCCTTAGAAATAAAAATATCTTGGTAGTGTTAAGAATTTTTTTTGATTGATATAAATTTTGGTTCATTAAATGTATTGAGATAAGTCATTATGAAGATGCATGTCCAAATAAGTGCATGAATAATCGGTAGTATGAATAATATATGTACAAGAATGTGGTGAAATACTTTATAAATACTTTGGAAGATATTTGGTCATCTAATGTTGTGGAAATAGGTATTGTACTCTTTTATTCAAATTATAATAATGTATTGCTTTATTCTGGGTCTACCTATTCTTTCATTAATGGGAAGTTTGCTGGTAAAATATAAATTTTACCTTAATAAATGAAATCAATAATTTTGGTAAAAACACCTCAGGGAATATTAAGGAATCAATAATCTAAAAAGATATTCTTATTATCATATATGGAATATTTTTCCATGAAAACATTTTTTTCAATCCCATTATAGAATTTTATATTATTCTAGGTATATATTGACTTTCAATTTATCATGGTAGGATTGATTGTAGAGACAAAGAAGTTATTTTTTATATGAGTGTTAGTTTGTATATAATAATGAATTTATACCATTTATAACATATCAAAAAGATGAGAAATTATTAAGTGGTGAAAATTAAAGTTACATTACTCATGTTGTTGAAAATAGAAAAACTATTTATATTTGTGATGTTGTTGATAATAAATGAATATCTCAATTTTTTTCTTGATGTGTTTCTTAGTATTATTCCTAATGAGGATGTTGAGTTTATTGCTTCCATAGTGTATGCTGATAAGACAATTTCAAAACCTCCTTGTCTAATGAATCATGTAGTAATTATAGAATTGAAATACTAGAAGCAATAATTTCTTAAAAAAGGATTCATTCATCATATCACTTCACTATTGGGTTCACCTATTTTGTTTGTAAAAAAAAAAGATAGTTCTATGAAGATTTTCATTTATTATAGATCATTTAATAAATTCACTATTAAGCACAACTATCCATTGCCTCATATTAATCACTTTTTTGATCATGTCAATGGAGATTGGGTTTTTTTGAAGGTTAATATTAGGTCTGGGTATCATCGTCCTAAGGTTAAGGAGGATGACATTCCTAAGACAGTAGTTATTTCCATTGTGTTATAAAAAGATGCATATATATTTTCATGGATTTTATGAAAAGAGTTTTCTATAAATATTCGGGAAATTTATTTATTATTTTTATTATTGATATTTTAGTTTATTCTAATATTTATGAGTATCATGGAAAAAATATATTGATTGTTCAGTAAACCCATAAAAAATAGAAGTTATAAAGAAAATTTTGTAAATGTAATTTTTGGTTACAGACAATTATATTCTGAAACAATATTGCAATTAAAGATAGAATAACTATTGATAATGTTCAAAATAAAGTGGTTTAATAATGGCCAAGACTTAAAAATGTTACCAAGATTCATAATTTTCTTCGATTAAAAATATATTATAGGAAGTTTTATGAAAAAGTTTCATGGTTATATAACCTGTTGACCATGTTTACATGAAAGGGATTTGGGTTCATCTAGATACAAGTAATGTGATGAATGTTTACAGGAATTGAAAAAATATGAGTGAATGTTTCTATTTTGGACCTAACATCCCAAAATAGTGACTTTTTTATTTATAATGATGCTTCATATAAGGGACTGGGTTATTTTTTAACAAATAATGATCAAATAATTTATTATTTTTCATGTTAATTAATAGTTCATAAGTGAAATTTTTCTACGCATGTCATTGAACTGGAATCTGTAGTGTTTTATTTAAAAATTTGGAAACATCCTTTATATAGTGTAAAGTTTGAAATATATAATGATCATAAAATCTTGAAGCATATATTCAATTTTAAATATTTAATCATGAGATAGAAGAGATATATTAAATTGATAAATTATTATAATTACAAAATTTATTACCATATGTGTAAATATGATATAGTAGCTAATTATTTGATTCGAAAATATATTGCAACATTAATTATACTATGTTTGAATGCGATACTTTGGTTAATTATTGAATGAATGACTAATTATAAATTGTGAATTTAGGAACTCCCTCTACCTTTTCAGGTTTTAGTATAATTTCATTTCTTAGATAATATTAACCAAGATCATAAGGAAGAAAATGTTTTATAGGAAAAGGTAGAATCATTAAAGAAGGGTAAGTTAATAGAGTTAAATCTTGATAAATAATGTGTTTTGAGATTCAGAAAAAGTTACCTGTTCCATGTAATATCCAATTAATGTAATAACTATTGAGTGAGGTTCATAATTCCCCATTTTCTATTCATCCTAGAAACTGAAAAAAGAGAAATTCAGGAATATTTCTGGTGGGAAGGAATGAAAAAATATATTTTTGAATTTAACATGATTTGTTTTTAATTATCAAATGTTTAATGAATTATGACAATTACCAGAGGGGATTATTTATCTATTTCAAGCTTTGTAGTGGAAATAGTAAAATATATCTATAGATTTCATGGATAAATTACCAAATACATATTGAGGTAATAATGAAATTTGGGTATTTATTAATCAATTAACTAAATAATCTCATTTTATTTCCATTAAATAAAATATATATTCGGATCAAATTTATCAACTATTTATTAAAGAGATAATTATATTACATAGAGACCATATTTCCATTGTATCTGATCATGATCTTAGATTCAAAACAAATTTCTTGAATGGACTTCAGAAATAATTGGGTACTAAATTAAATTTTAGTACAACCATTAATAATCAATCTGATGGATGAAGAGAGAAAAATTCATACCAGGAAGGATATGATTCATACTTGTCTAATAGATTATTAGGGAAGTGGGGATCAATAAATGACATTATTTGATTATTCTTATAATAATTCTTTTCCTTCCAGTATATAAATGGACATTTTTGAGGCATTACATAAAATACAGTTTCCGTACCCTTCTTGATGACATGAAGTTAGTGAAAGTAAGTTTTTGGGATCAAAATTAGTGGAAGAAATGGTCTAAAAGGTAAATATTATTCAACAACACATTAGGATTACTCAAAGAAGTTAGTAAATTTATATGGATTATTATAGGAAAGATATTTCTTTCGAAGTAGGTGATCATGTTTATCTTAAAGTATCTCCTTAGAAAAGTGTTATACATTTTGGTAAAAAGGGAATGTTAAGTCTGTGGTTACTTAGACTATATCAATTTCTAAAGAAACTTGGATCAGTTTCATATAGAGTGGCATTAAATCTGATTTTATCTGACGTACATGATGTATTTCATGTTTCATTTTTATGAAAATATGTGATATATGAATCTCATGTTTTGAGTCCTAAAGTTTTTTTGTTGAAAGAGAACATTTATTTTAAGGAAAAACCTCTGTAGATTATTTATGATAGGGTGAAATTGTTTCAGAATAAGGTTATTCCTTAAGTTATTATTTTTGAAAAAATTATATGGTTGAAAAAGATATATGGAAATTAGAAAATTCTTCGAAGGAAAAATAAATCCACTTATTTAAGTATTGAATAAAATTATGATGTTGAAATTTACAAAATGGGTAATAATGTATCATCCTAGGAAATAATAGAATAAATAATATTTAGTTCTTATTAATATTCATTAATCATATTTTATAGATTTATAATAATTATAATTATATTAGGATATTTTTTAGTCAAAAGTAAAAAAGCATTATTTCGAATCAAATTAGATATTCTTAAATTATATGGTTTTCCTTAAATGATTCATTTACATTTTTTTCAAAATGAAAATAATTTTTTAATTTAATATGTTTAAGTTATCTTAAAATTAATTTTTGATAGTTTTATGAAAAGTTTGAATAAATAAAAATACTATTTTTTATCGTAATATTTCTTTTCTATATAAGTATTAAAAAAACATTATATTTTGTGTTAGTTTTTAAATTTCATTAGTAAATTCTGATTAAAAATAATCCAATAAAAGTTGTTTTAATCAACATCATACTTTAATTTGATAAAAAAAGTATACTTAAAAATAATTTTTTTATGAAAATCTTTTTTTCATCACGTTTTATAGGTGTAATTTTAAATTAAATTCTTCTAATTTTTTGAATTGAATTTAATAAAATGGATTTTGTTTTGGAATCATCATAATTAATATTATGTAATATTTTGATCATTTTTTTTCATAATGAGAAGTAAAAACTTCTAACACATGTTACAATGGTTAATGTTAAAATAGATTTTCTGGGGGTTTAAACTAAAGTGAAAAGGGTGAAAATGATTTTTTTATAAAAACCATTATATATACATATTTTAAACCTATATCATATAATATATATAAATTTTAAATTTTGGATCTATTTGGACTGAGTAATAGTTTAATATATTTAAAACCTTATAAAAATTCCAAATGTGTACTCTCCCCTACTTATAAAAGGACACCCACTCTAATATCCTCTAAACACATCAAAAGTCAATTTTATTCAAAAAATACATAATCAAATTTACTCCTTACATCCATACCCATGTAATTGAGGCTGAATTTTGATCATAAAACCAACCTTGGAAGGCTTTAGGTATAAACCAAAAAAGTTAGTTCGAAAAAGAGTTATAGTTCTTAACCAAGTTTTTTTGGTTATTTATTTTTTATACCTTCTTCAAAAAATCTAGAAGAATTATTAAATAACAACTCTAGTTTATGTAATATATTGAGATGTTTTTATGTAAATTTCATAACCGATATCCATCTACTTTTTCCATCAAATGGGATACAGAAACATTGTTCGTGTGTACAATAGAGTACCATATTGTGAAATGATGTATTTTTTTCCATCACCACCTATCATGAATGGTTATAATGATTGATTTAATTTTATGTATGATATTAATTATATATATTTCATTATATAAATATAATATATCATCTAATCTCATGACTTTACATCCATTGAAAAAATTATAAATTCATTCATGTATATGTGTGGTTTACCACTTTCAAGAAGCGATGAAATTTATTTTTTATTACCGCATCACATGGGTGGTATATATAATTTTATTTAAATATATAATAATATATTTATTATATAATCATCATTATTTGAAGATAAAATTTTACTTACCCTATTTCCCTCATGTTTATTAAAAAATGGAAATGTTACTCATCTATACAAAAGACCTACCATCTCCACTATTCCAACATAATTCAATTTTCATTACATTATTTCATGGAGTTTTTTAAATTATAATTTATTTATAATAAATATAATTATTTAATTCAATAAATGATGTAATAATGACTTCTTTGAGGATATTTATCTTACCGAATTCATTTCTGGACAATTGATCCAAATATCATCAAAACACCTGACATGAACTTAATTGATTAAATAATTATATATAATGTCACAATAAAGTATATGAAAGGAAAAATAAAATTGGGAAAGTTACTTCATAAATTAAATTATTATCATGATTTTATTATCTTGTAATATAAAGAGCGTATGTGGTGATTGAAACTCGAGATAAGTGACACTTTATTTAAAATCATCATTTTTTTAATGCTTTAATGATTTATTTTATAAATGTTTTTATTCTAAGTTCATGTAGTTAAAATTATTTTACATATCTATTTATATGGAGTTAAATGAGTTTTATGGAAAATTTTATATCATTTTTTAATTTCATCTAATGGTTTTGAAAATGATTTATTTTATGTATTTTAAATGGAATATTTTAAAAAAATGTAAAAAGGAATGTTATATTTTAACTTATACGATGTCAATTAATTTTACCTTCTTAAAAAAAATATTTTGTTTTTGGATTCCATTATTATATTTGATGTTTTATTCAAATAAATCCCATTATTCTATTTTTTATTTGTGTTCTCAAAAACATTTTTAAATAGAATAAATATTTTAATGTTCATAAATTTTTTTCTTATAGTTGTGAGGAATATTTTTATGAAAATGATTATGGAATTTTATGATTTTATATTTTATGATTGTTTTATAGTTATTGTGAATTTTAAATTATAATGGATGTTCCCAATATAGGTTATGATGATGGGTGATCCTGATATAGATCATAACGATGGGTGATCCTGATACGGCTATCCAATGCGTTAGGTAAATAGATAGAGTTAACTGGTTAGGTTTCTCTTAAGATATTATTATAATTTTTCATATAGGTGATCCAAAATGTAATATTGATTATAATAGTTATATGGAAATGATTCCCCAAGATACATACATGATTTATATAATCTTTCTATGGATTTTTATGAAAATATTATTATTTCATAGGTTAGGAAAATGTGCTTAAGTTTAAGGGAATGTTTGTCCTACTTATTATTGTGAAATTTTTCACTTTTTCAAAATGTTCTCAAGATATTTTCATGATTGACAAGAAACCTTTATAATTTTTAGTTTTATCTTTAATATTTATTATGAATTATTTCTATGAAAACCTTAGGGATGGTAAGTTAATATTTTTGTGTAGGAAAATGTTTATTTTGATCTAAAATTTCTTTTTGAAAAGGAAATTTTTATCTGAGTATTCATGGGATAACATTTTTATTTATTTATTTTCTTATATCCCTTATTGATATTTTTGTGCTTATCACATATTTTAAATTTGTTTTAATAATGTTGAGTAGTGATAAAGATGAGGTCAAGAAGATCATTTTGAATAACTATCATTAAAAGAAATATTATTATATCTAGGAATTTTTTTACTATGGGAAATATGGACACTAATTTGGTGTTCCCACTTCTTGATGTAATATTTATTTATATAAGGTTGATTTCTTTATTCTCTAAAACTATAAACCCTGAGGATCTTCAGAAATGCCATAAAATTATTCATTGTCTAAAGAATCAATTTTATGGATTGTTTAAGGATAGGTCCTTCTATTAGTCTTTATAAGAATATACCCCCAAAACTATATAGAATTATTTTCTCTTGATGTATTTAAATGACCAACAAAAAATTACATGGTGTTGTTTTACCATTTATATATTGGTATGGGTAATGTTTGAATCACCCCTTACACATTTTCCTTTTTTTCTTCACTTGCTGACATACCAAACATTTTTATATATATTACATGATCTTTTCATTATGTTATCTAAAAAATAGAGATCTTGTGAATATCAGTACATATTATTGAATCTTGGTTGGATAGAGGAGGTCTAGATATGTCGATCATTCAATAACTTCTTATTTACATATGAATTTTATGGTATAAATAATTCTAACCCAAATCTTACAACTATATATTCATTAATTTTTATCTCTGAGTATTTTTCTTTTCTTATAGATTCCATCTAATTCTATATTTTCACATAATCTATTTGACAAACCTTTATATTCTCTATTAGGAATGGTTGGGAAATAATTTGTGAAAGTAATAGAGATCTTTTTTCCTTTATAATCCCCATGTTCATCCTTCTCAGGTATAAGAAGTTTGGATCCTTCTCAATTATCATCATTGATAAGGCATACAGTTCCTTTCTTCTTTTAGTATATAGAACATTATTTTTTTTCCCAAAATAGTAGTTGATTGCGCAATCATAATCATTGATCAACTATAATAATCTCAACTAGAACATATTAAGCTCTTTTATTTTGAATATATATTTAAGGTTCTTATTATCCATATATATGTTATAGTTATAACCAAAAAGATATTTCCACAAAAAATTAAATGTGACAATAACTACAATGAAATACTGATCTTGCATTGGGTAGTTATACTTAATAATTTTCAACTACCTTGTGGAACATGATATCAATTTATTATTCAGCATTAGTAATCAACCAATCACTTCTTCAAAGATAATATATATACAATGAAAATATCCCCATTTGGGTATAGTGTGAGGACTAGTGTAGTGATAATAATTCTTTTTAATTACATGAAGCTCCCTTTACATTTATTAGTCCACACAATATTCACTCTATTGAAAGTTAGTTTGGTTAGTGTGTTTGAAAATCATGAGAAGATTTTCGAAAATCTTTGGTAAGGACCAGCTAATCCAAGAAAACAATGGATCTATATTATAGATAATTTTTGGGATACTCCACAATTTAGTTTATCATAGATGTATCAAACGATATCCATATTGGGTGATAACGTTCCCTAATAATTATACATAATATATCAAAAATTGATACTTATTATACCTTTCATATCGATTATCCTTTTGAAAATTCATTAGCATAGTATTAAAATTATCATCATTTTCCTTTATTTTTGAGTATATCAGATTATAATCTTAAAATAATATCACAAATTTATCAAGGGAATCTATAGAGACTATATTCATTATGTCAATAAATATTTTTGGATCATAATAGAGTCTGGTCGGAATTAGTATGAATTCGTAGCGTCTATTATTTGTTCAATAAGTAGTCTTGGGAATATCATCCTTATACACCCTTAATTGGTGATATCTTGATTTAAGATCTACCTTAGAAAAATACTAGGTTCCACATAGTTGATCAAATAAGTAATCTATCTATATCAGTTGAAACATGTTCTTTATCATGTTTTTTATGTTAATGATAATCTATGCAGAGGCACATTCACCCAACCATCTTTTTGATGAAGAGGACTAACACACTCCAAAGAGAAGCACTCGATTACATAGAACCCTTATATTAGTTGTCTTGTAACTTCAGCTTGATTTATTCAAACATAATGGTGTCCATTATATTAGTATTATTGTATATGGGAAGAAATCAAGGTATAATCTTGATTGAGAAATCATCCACTTGATTATGAGGAAGGCTAAAAAACCCTTAAAAGAATAAATTAGTATAATCCTTTAAAATTTTCATTCCTTAAATCAATATTCATTCCTTGGTATAAATCATTTGGTCTAGATATTCTTTCTCACAAGGAAATAACTTCCACACTTGATAAGAATAATCTAAAAGAGATTCATCATCCACCTTACACTTGAAAAAAATCATAGAATGACTCAATATGTGAAGATTGATCTCCCTCTCTAAATATTTGATGTTTGATTTTATATTAGGAAAACAATCCATTCCCAATATAAAATAAATTTCCACTAATGGAAGTATGAAAATATTTCCCAGGAGGTCCAGTCCAAAAATATTAAATAAGGAGTTATATACTTGAGATGAAAAAATTGTTTAGTTATATGTTCCCAAATATAACTCAAACTCAATTTTTTGAGCTAGTGTTTTAATTTTTCTACTAAACATGAAAGATATGATTGAAAATGTGATGTATTGGGATTATTTCACTTATAGGTAACTCAACTTGAGGCCCACATGGCCTCATGTACACCTCTATGTACACTAGAGGCTTTTGACAAGCAGTGAGAGTGTAGGATGGTATAGTGGGAAGGATATTCCCTCTTTATCAGAGTCAAGTACAATGGTATATAATAATAAATTAGAAGAAATAGTATGATATAATATGTAAAACATATAGGCAATTATATTAGATACACAACTATAAAAAAAATCATGTACATATGATTGCATGTCTATAAAAAAATGGGTAGTAGGAAAATCATGGAATCATACATACAACAATACATGTTAAAAAATTACAAAAGAGATAAACATCATGAGAATCCTTAGAACTAGGTAAGTACTCTACTCTCATAACCCATTCTAGAACAAAATCATGTTTTTAAAGCTAGGTTATTCACTTTATCTTTTCTTATATCCAAGAAGTCTGTTTAGTCACCAAATGACAACCCAAATAGGTTGTGAGTAAAACTCAATTAGTAACCACAAATGAAATAAAATGAAAATACTGTATATGAGTATAAAGTGTAATATTATTCAAATTTAACTAAAATTGAAGTGTCAAATAAAATAGATACCTTGTCAATCTTTGGATCCTCTATGGATACCCGACTGACTATACCTACTTTGGTTTAGGATGGATGTATTAGAACATGTAACCAGTAAATAGTCAAGGAACTAGGGTATATAGTAAAATATTTTATATGATTATAACTCTAAGGAATCCAGAAAACATTCCCTAACATTCCCACTCAAAACACCCAATTCACAAAAAATTTTTAAACATGGAATTTCTAACCTTTTGAAGTCCAACTAGCTCATGGTGATCAGAGCAAGGAGGTTTGGATATTTGGTTTGGGTGTATTCTGAGGGATAAACCCCTGTAATTTCAATCCTATGAGTTTCTATCTAAACTAATGAAAATTATCCTTATGATCCATATAGGCTTAGATTTGAATGTAAGGGGATGACCCAAGTAAATATTTTCCCAAAGTTATTAATCCAAACTTAAGGATTTCTTCCCTAGAAGTATAAGTTTTATGGAGAACCCAAAAGAATCATATGCAGTCATGATGAGGGATTCATCATGAAATAAAATTAACAAATAAAATTCGATGTACTTTTTGTCATTCAAATCAATTGTACCACCCCCAAAATTCAAAAAGAATAAAATTTTATTCAATAGCATATCTGACATGCAACATAAAGCTTAGAAGAAATCATTACACTATGAGACTTGATGATATATATATTTTTAAATAAATTAAATATCTTCCATAGCTTTATTACACACAATACCTATTTTATATTTCATTACTTACAACATTTATTTTATCTTTCATTACACGCAACATGTTGTTTAGCTTGTGTTATATGCAACACCGAGTTTGAACGAAATGTGAAATATTTTTAAAATAATTTTATTTAATACAATAGTTATAAGATTTCTATTAAATTTGTGGTTATGGATATTAATATCTAAATTATAAAAAATATTTTTATCTATTGATCAGTATAAGATAATAAATATTTAATATAAAAAGAATTGTTTTCTGGAAAACTATATTTTTTAACAAATGGATTTGTCACACTTTGTAAAAATAATTTAAAATTATATGTTACCACTTTTAGAAAATTTATTTGAAAAAAACATTATTTTTCGAAATTTTACTACAGAAATTATCTTAGGGTTAATTTTGGTGATTTTTCTAAAATGTTACATTTTTTATAAATGGTGAAAAATACAAGATTTTAATTAAAACATACCTTTTTGTTTAAATAATTTATATTGTTAAATTATATTTTTAATTGGTTTTAAATTAAAATTAGTTCAATTTTATATCAATTAATAATTTTTTTCCATTATAATCATTTTTATATTGAATTTTTATATAGAAATTTTGTAAACTTCTGAAAAATTTCACTTTAAAAACTCGCTTTCTATTCGCGTATGTGAGATTTATCGTAAATGAAAATTTTCCACTTTTGTAAATTGAATTTTGAAATATGGATTAAATATTTTGAATCAGAATAATTTATTATATCTTATAATTTTAATATAATTTTTTACTAGAATGAATAGTTAATGCAGTAAAAATTAATTTCCATGGTTAAAGTAAAAATGGGTTCACCAGGGGGTTAAACTAAAACAGAAAAGGGTAAAAGTGACTTTAAAATTGTCTAAATACTATTATATGACCATATTTAAAAAATTTAAAAACAATGGTTTAATAATGTTCCATTTTTGTCCCTTTTAAGACCTAAAAAATGTGTTAGCACACAATTATTTTCAAAAAGACCGTGTCCTCTCCCCCACATATAAAATGATATCCCCTATCCAATATTATTCACCCCTTCATACATATTTGTTTCCCACAAGACCTACCAATGTAAATTTTAAACTTATATAAAATCATCCTATAGTCCTTATTTTAGTTATAAATCCTACTTAGGAATAAATTAGAGAATACCAAACGAGGATACCCAAAGAAGTGGTAACGTTCTACGATGAGTGTCTTTATTTTTTTCCTTATCCAACTCCTTAAATTATAATTAAAATATGATGATATAATAACCTACATATATTCCATATACTAGGTTTTTTTTATAATAAGTTAATTAACTACAATCATATCCATTTGAATCAAATTTTTTAGGAAATAATTGATCATGTGTACGACGCAATATCACCTCGTGATATGTTGTCATTTGTTATTCCATTACCACTTTTCACTATTGGTTATGATGATGGATATAATATATATATATATATATTATATTTATAAAATATTTAAATTTTTTTGTGATTATATCATATATATATATACCATTTTTTTTGAGATACCATAACGTCACTAGTTTGTGTGGCAGACTGCTGCCTTGAGATGCGATGCGATTCGTCTTTCACTAACACTTCACATGGAAGGATATAAGGATGAAGTTAATGATTGTATGAAATATAAATAAAATTATAAAAATATTAATTAAATATTTATCATTATATAAATATAATATATATAATTTTCATTCTATCATCTTCACTCACTCTAATATGATAACATCGTTCATATATGTACACACTATAGCCTTCACAAAGTGATGAGACTCTATTTTCATAACCACATTGTAGAGACCCGAAGCCTGACGTACATGGTCATTACATTACTTTTTCGGAATACTTAGAACATAACAAAAACACACACACAAGGATCGTAATAGTTTAGTGTCTTTGGAAACTCAGAATATAATATTCTAATCGTGGTGAAAGATCTTCAACATATCCCATAAAGATCTTCCTTTTTTCTTAACTAAAACCTTTCTTTATATCCTAGGGAAACGAAAACATAAAAGGGTGAGCTCAAATGCTCAGTAAGGGTAAACAAAATAAATATCAATGACATCATATTCATAAGAACATAACATTTTGGAAATCTTAACCTGCAAAAGAGAGCATAATTTCATAACATGGGATAAATCATAGTAGTGAAATGAAATCCCAATAATTATAACTTAAAACATGAAACTTTGTTTCATACACACATAATCATAGATAATCATTTCTTATTAGTCATGACTCATGGCCAAGACTATCTTAGTGGACAAAGTCCCTTTCTGAACAGAGTTCACTCCTCGTTTCAGTCCTGTTTCACTGAACCGGTATAACCTACCATTCCAGACATGTCTATCTCATGAGATATAAAATCTTTACCCAATGCATTGGAGGGAGGTATAGGTCCCACCCATCTCATAATGATACCATTCTTATGTGTTCCACAAAATCATAAGTCATACATCATTGCATAACCCATGTAATAAAAATGGGATTCTTAAACATCATTCCATCATAATAAGATAAAATGGCATCTTAAAAATAATTCCATCATAACATAATCAAATCAATGTAAAAATAGTGATAGAAACAGAACCTTATATTATCTTAGATGGAAAATAATTTTGATAAAACACTTGAACTCCATTTTTGAGGAAAATATCATTTCTACTTAAAAAACATTTTTCCTTTCTTAAAATGTCATACAATTTTAAACTAAAAGAAGTTGATTAAAAATATGGTTGAAAACTTGTAAAGTAATCTTCTTGGAAATAATGTTTTAAAAATCCATTCATGTCGTATAAGTTAAAAAAACATTCTTCAAACTTTTGTCAGAAAAGTCAAAAAGTACCTCGTACGAAAAACGACAAAAGATTCCTTTCATATCTTTTACTAAAAACTCACCAAAGGGTAAAATTGGATTTAAAAAATTTTAGGTGGATGGAAATAATATTACATTTTGAGGAAACATGAATTAGGATGATAAAATACACCCCAGTAAATACCAAAGTATAAGAAATCTCAGATAAAAATGAGATTGTGATATTTCCCTTACCTTAGGTCCGATTTGCTTCGTATGTGTCCGAACCTCCTGTATAATGATTTAAATAATGTCATTGACTTATTACAGAATCATACTCATTGTTATGATATCATATATGGTTTACTTATGACTTTATATTACCCGTTCTTTTGTAAATTCCATGTTAAAGAGCGATTTGGGTAAAATCGTTTCATTTATAGTCCGTGATTTGACTTGTAATTATACATGTGATTACTTAGTTCATGATTACTTAATTGCAGAATATAAAACATGATTTATATATAATATACATTCAGAATATACATATATATAATAGATCAATAAATGGAAAGAAATACACCGTTCATGGAGAAGGTAGGCCGTACGTACGCATGAACGCTGTTTTCGTTACCTTATTGAGTGTAATCGAATTAAGTAGATGACATACATATATATATATAGATAAATTCAGTAGCTTTATAATGTCATATATTTCATTATTATAGCTTATATATACTTTATAATCATTTTTTAGTGGTTAACATGGAAAGTGAATCTCATCGCGTCGTGGAGACGGTAGTCCGTACGTATACACGAGCGATGATATCGTTTCCATAATTATTGAATTGAATTGGAGTGTATGATACAATATATAAGAATTAGTTTTATGTTATAATAACTATGTATAGTTATTCTTTACAACATTTTACCCATCCGAGTAAGGTGGTATTGGAAAAAAAGATTACACCACGGCGTGGAGACGGTATTCCGTACGTACGCACGCGCGGTGATTTCATTTTCCTTAGGATGGATAGATGGTGAAATAGGGTAATTTCATACTTATAACAACATATCAGTATATGAGTGATACTGATGTTATTACTTCATAATGAAACAACTAAAGAAGAAGAAGTGGAAGAAGAAATAAAGATGAAAGAATCGGTAACGACATTACCTCTTCTTTGAAGCGCCTCTTTGAGATCTCTTCTTAGGGCACTAAAAATGGTCTTTGAGGAAGACCAGAACCTCTAGGATGTTTCCAGGGAATTGGAGAAGGAAATTTGGCAGGGTTTGACTGAGCTTGAAGGCTCAATGTGGTGTGAGGAAGAGAGGGAGGAGGTGCCCTTTTATAAGGGAGGAGAGGGGCACCTTTGGAATAACTAAAAATATTATTTTATTATAAAGTCAAGTTCCATTTTAAATAACTCCAAATTGATTTATTTCGAGGATAAGGTGGGGATGGGTCGAAATACACTCATCCAATAGAATTTATACAAGTTTAGGTTCCTATTTTAACCTTATCATTTAGATTTAACATTAAATTCAATAATTTTACTTTTACCGTGTCTTCTTGTGTTCTTATATTATAAGGTTAATAAACTTACTATATCACGACAAATGAACCCCAAGTTGTTTATTATTAATATATATAACCTTATCTAAGTCATTTGGCTGAACCATAGATTTTTAGGAATAAAATACCAATTAATAATATAATATTTGTTTTAAAAACTATTTTATGTCAATTTTGACACTATTTAGTAATTGATTTTTGTGAAAATCATAACAGAATAATAGGTTCTAACCAAGTTAACTAAATCAGTACTAACATGTCATATTAACCTATAAAATTAGTTAATTCATAAAAAGTCTCAAATTACATTTATTTGGGTATTTATAACATCAATTATGTCAATATTTCATTAATAAGATAATTACTACATCATCATTGTGTCATAAATAAATTAAATTATTTAATGTCTTAAAATTACAAATAAAATACCATTATGTAGAAAATATTTTTATATTTCTAATGAATATTTATAGTCAAATTTATCTTATGTATAACCTTATATTAAAAATGATTCACTTATTAAACTTTGATTTTAAATATTTTAACCCTTCTTTAAATAAATTAATAATAAATGTCCTAATCTAATCCAAGTGGGCCTAAATGGTCATATTTTATTCCTAAGGTTGTTTTTGGTCGAATTACACTTGTAAAATAGAATTAGGACATGTTTTAGGGTAATAATAATATCATTTGTACCCATAATTACCCTATTTACTTTTAACCGTGGTAAAAAAAGTAAAAAGTTACTATTCACCAAAAATCATTTTCATCTCATTGAACCACATTTTAGTCATTGATATTAACCGTGTCTCTTGGATTTTCGAAATTCCACTCACAGAAGCGGTAAAATTATGTTTTATAAAAAATTCAGTTTTTTTAACTACCACTTAGTGGTTTCACTATTCATCAAAAATTGAAAGTTTTTAGAAAAATACCAAAATTTCACCCTAGGCTAATTTCAATATTACGAATCCAAAAATGAAGTCCATTTTGAAAAATAAAATTTATAAAATTTTAAAAAGTGGTTATTACTATTTATAACGGCGAGTTTTAATAATATCTTATTAGCATATCGTTGTTTAGTGAAACTCGGTATTGTGTACTACACAAGCTATCGAGGAAGGTCGCGATTGCATGTAATTCAAGGAAAGTCAAGGATGTGTGTTGAGAAAGATCCTTTTGGTGTAGAATACAACACAAGACATTAATGAAATTAAAAAGAATATTTTTCATAAAATCTTAGGGTGTTACATTCTACCCCCCTTAAAATGAATTTCACCCTCGAAATTCATCGGGGTTATAAATGGTTTACTATTCGAAAGTTTCTTTGATAGAAACCCACATCGTAAAAAGGAATACCAAAACCAATCTTTAAAAACAAAAGTATGAAACGTAACAGTTACCCAAATAAACTAATCACTTGGTTTCCACATAGGTGAAAATATGGATATAGAAGAGAAATATAACCATCGTGTTCTGATGGAGAGTGGTAGAGAACATGGCTATGGAAAATCCAGCTATCACAAAGCCATAAATTTGTGATGATCTAAGGTAACATCTGATTCATCATATATAAGAGCTCTAGGACAACATTTTTGGTTTTCAAGATCATTTCCCTAAAGTTGATGAAATTGGAATTAGAAGAAATAATTTCGTGATTTTGGTATAGTCTCACCGTTTGTCTTTCTTTGGACAATTTCCACTTCATCTCTTAAAGAAATGAAGTTGAATTTGTCATTCGTGATGTGTTAGTAGATCATGGGATAGAATGATGGGTCATTCCATCTGTCTCAAACAAAAGGTTAGAAAAGTTATCACAAAATATATAAGTCCATCTATAGTGATATTAATCATATATGGTTCCAAAAATGAACTTATACTTCATATATCATACCGGTTAATAAAATAAAACTAGTTTCCACTAACCAGGGACTTCTTGTAGGCCAGTGGTAGGCGATAAAGGCCAGTTGCACTTCGGTAGTGGGTTCGATTCCTACGACCTTGTCCGATGCGATGGGCTGTCGCCCGTCCTGCAGGTTGTCCTTTTTCTAAAGATATATTACTATAACATCCCATCAACAATATCAAAAAAGTTTTATCCTTAAACAGTACTAACTTATTTCCAACATAATCCATTCCAATCTTTAGGCTTATCTAAACTACTTCGGTCCAAGCTCATAGTATAAAGAAAATGATTACTTGAAATGTCACATAACAATCACGTGAATGCCATCATTTATCCCCCATATATCATAAGATATATATTGTTGGCCAAATTACAAATATGTGGATACCTTAATCATGTATTCTCTTGAAGAATGAATATCCATTGAACCTTAGTGAAAACATGAATGCAGTTAAAAGTTAACACTTTCCACATACCAAAATCCTCAAAATTCTATATACTCAAACCATGATATCACTTAGCCCTTATATCAATCATGAGCTCATGAATACTGTCAAATATTTCATTTTCTCGTTTTCCCTTCATTATGGGCATATCATCTTTTTTCCAAAAATATCTCAATCACTTTCCATGGTTACCGGTACCATAAACTTATTGAAAACCACAATAGACCAATACATAAATATTCCAATACTCAACATTATTTTGGAACCCTATTACATAAACACTTAACCATTCCACCACATCGTTTTCATATTCAACATCACCAATGGTGATCGCATGTGACTTCCCTTTTTCCTTTGCCTTAAGTGGTTGATCATGTCGATCTTCACTAACCCTTGGATTAGGGAATTTATTGGCATAATGTCCCATCTCCTTGCACTTGAAACATTGAAGAGTAGTAGGTTCATTCTGTGTATCCCTTCCTTTGTTTGCATCATTAGACATCTTCTTCCTATCATTGCGGCATTCAAACGCCCGATGACCTTCCTTTCCACATTTAAAACATTTACTTGTCCCTTTAAGACAATCTCCACCATGCTTCTTTCCACACTTTGAGCATAAGGAAACATTCATCTTCCTTTCACCATTATTCTGAGATTTCTCCTTGAACTCCATCTTTTGTTTCTTGTCAAAACTACTAGATGGATAAGTAAAACCAACTTCCAATTCTACCTTGATAGCACAACGCACAATTTTTCATAGCTACTGAAGTATTTTATACCTAATGCCCTTCGAAGATTTGGTTTTAAGCCACTGATGAATCGATCAACTTTACTTTCAGGTTGGATGATAAAGCCAGATGCACACCTTGCAAGCCTTGTAAAATTCGCTTCGTATACACCAACAGATTCATCATCCTTTTGCTTTAGTTCAAGAAACTCCTTCTCCATCTTTGTTAGATGAATACGAGGGATGTACTTTTGAAAAATAAGTTCTTGAACTCATCCTATTCCATGGACTCAATTTCATCTCTTGGCCTTGTATTCTTGATAAGATTCCACCATTGATCAGCATCACCTTCCAAACAATACACTGCTAAGATGACTTTATCATGTTCAGAACATTGAAGAACTGAAAATATCTTTTCAGTAGTACTAATCCATTGTTCAGCAACAAGTGGATCAGAAGACCCACTGAAAGAAGGTGGACATTTCCTCATGAAGGACTCAATAGAATATTGTTCCCTTCTCTGCTCATTTGGAAGTCCAGAATGATTCATAGTTTGTGTAAGTATAACAATAAGATTTTTCACTCCATCTCCCATAACACTTGTTTGTTCAGGAGGAAAATCATTGCATTGTCCATTGCATTGATCAACACGGTTCTTTGGGTTCCAGCCATCATCTAAAACCCAAAAAGAATAGTGTGAGTGGCAAAAATCATAATAAAGGGGGAGTAAATTCAATATCTAACATCTTTGGTTTAATCTAATATCGTTACCATAGTTCTAGGACTATATCCTATACGTATACTTATCCTTAGGGACATCCCTAGACATACCTTAGAAATATCTATAGGGATCTCACTAAAGTTATCACATCCTAGTTTCCAAAGGTTGACTAAACCATTCCTATGATACCAACTGTAGAGACCCGAAGCCTGACGTACATGGACATTACATTACTTTTGCGGAATACTTAGTACATAACAAAAACAGACACACAAGGATCGTAATAGTTTAGTGTCTTTGGAAACTCGGAATATAATCTTCTAATCATGGTGAAATATCTTCAACATCTCCCATAAAGATATTCCTTTTTTTACCTAAAACCTTTCTTTATATCCTGGGGAAAAGAAAGCATAAAAGGGTGAGCTCAAATGCTCAGTAAGGGTAAACAAAAGAAATATCAATCACATCATATTCATAAGAACATAACATTTTGGAAATCTTAACCTGCAAAAGGGAGCATAATTTCATAACATGGGATAAATCATAGTAGTGAAGTGAAATCCCAATAATCATAACTTAAAACATGAAACTTTGTGTCATACACACATAATCATAGAGAATCATTTCTTATTAGTCAAGAATCATTTCCAAGACTATCTTAGTGGACAAAGTCCCTTTCTGAACTGAGTTCACTCCTCGTTTCAGTCCTGTTTCACTGAACCGGTATAACCTACCATTCTAGCCATGTCTATCTCATGAGATATAAAATCTTTACCCAATGCATTGGAGGGAGATATAGGTCCCACCCATCTCATAATGATACTATTCTTATGTGTGCCACAAAATCATAAATCATATATCATTTCATAACCCATGTAATAAAAATGTGATTCTTAAACATCTTGCCATCTTAATAAGATAAAAGGACATCATAAAAATAATTCCATCATAACAAAATCAAATCAATGTAAAAATAGGGACATAAATATAACCCTATATTATCTTAGATGGAAAATAATTTTGATAAAACACTTGAACTCCATTCTTGAGGAAAATATCCTTTCTACTTCAAAAACACTTTTCCTTTCTTAACATGTCATACAATTTTAAACTAAAAGAATTTGATTAAAAATAAACTTGAAAACTTGTAAAGGAATCTTCTTGGAAATAATGTTTTAAAAATCCATTCATGTCGTATAAGTTAAAAAAACCTTCTTCGTACTTTTGTCGGAAAAGTCAAAAAGTACCTCGTATGAAAAACAACAAAATATTCCTTTCATATCTTTTACTAAAAACTCACCAAAGGGTAAAATTGGATTTAAACAATTTTAGGTGGATGGAAATAATAATACATATTCAGGAAACATGGATGTGGATGATAAAATACACCCCAGTAAATACCAAAGTATAAACAATCTCGGATAAAAATGAGATTGTGATATTTCCCTTACCTTAGGTCTGATTTGCTTCGTATGTGTCCAAAACTCCTGTATAATGATTTAAATAATGTCATTTACTTATTCCAGAATCATACTCATTGTTGTTATATCATATATGGTTTACTTATGACTTTATATTACCCGTTCTTTTGTAAATTCCATGTTAAAGAGTGTTTTGTGTAAAATCGTTTCATTTATGGTCCATGATTTGACTTGTAATTATTCATGTGATTACATAGATCATGATTAATTAATTCCAGAATATAAAACATGATTTATATATAATATACTTTCAGAATATACATATATATATATAATATACCAATAAATGGAAAGAAATACACCGTTCATGGAGACGGTAGGCCGTACTGTAAAGACCCGTAAAATTCAAGGGAAATTTTTTCTTAATTTTCTTTAGAATTTTTACAAGAGCGCGGTTTCAGACGGCACCGGATTCCGAGGCCCGGAGTGCCCGAAATTAATTTCCGAAGTTTGGCTCGGGTACGTTCAGTGAACGAACGAGCGGGAATTTCTAACTTTTGATCCGGTGCTCGGAATTGAAATCCGAGGGCACCGATGAACTCGCAGCGCCGATATTCGCTTAAAGAGACCTTTTCGGGAGTTGCGTTTGTTTCGGGTTAAAAGTTAGTTTTTGGGTTTTTAGTTTAAGTTAAATAAAATTTGTGAGGGACAAATTTTATTTTTATCTAGTTAAGTCCTACCAAAGGGAGTTGGGAGTGGGACCCACATCCACTTAACCTCCCTTGGGAGGATTAAGTGAGGTGGGGTCCACACGAACCCCAACTCCTCAAATTCTCTCAAAACCTCCCCTTTAACTCTTTTCATTTAATGTTGTCAACTTGAGTTACTTAATTAATTAAGGGAGTTAAACCCTTTTTGAATTTCAAACCTTTGAAATTCTTTTATGTTTTGTAATAATAAAATAAGATGTTATCTTATTTTATTATGGGTTGTTGGATTGTTCCCTTGAGAGCTTTTTGAGAGCTTCCTCTTCATCTTCAAGCTCTGACGAAGAACGAAGAACGCTCAAACTCCGACGAAGAACGACGCCTCTCTTCTTCGTCCTCGGTGTCAACAAGAGGAAACGCTGCTTCCTCTTCGGACCTTCTTCGTCGGCATACGAAGATTCGACAACGACTCTTCCTCCGCGACACCGATATTCCACGACTCCGTCAACGTGCGACTATCAAGGTAAGGGTTCTTGAGTTCGTTGTTTCCTTTTTATTTGACTTTCCTCAAGACTTGACGTAGAACGCTCAAGTTCCGACGAAGAACGCCGCTCCGCTCTTCTTCGTCTTCGGTGTCAACGAGAGAGAACACCGCACCTTCCTCGGACAACCTTCGTCGGCGTACAAGGATTATCCAACGACGTGCCTCTTCGGACGCGCCTCTTCGTTGTTGAATTTGACGAACGACGACCGCGTCGCCCGACCTCCGCGACGTCGTCTTCCGCGGAACGTTGAACGATCTTCGAACCTTATACCAAGGTAGGGGATGTTGTTTAATATTTAATTATCTCATTCTTGCTCGTGGTTCGTATGACTAACGTGAGGATGTTGTTTATTTAAAGTTGCGTTATTAATTTAACATGAGGGGGCCGGACCGGACGAACACGGCCGAACCCCCTCCAACGTTCTTGTTTGTTTTTGCGGAAGAAAGCAAGTGGCGTGGTGCCGTCGCACCACGCGGTTGATCGTGCATATATTTTACGTGGTGCCGTCGCGCCACGACGAGGAAAAATCTTCAAGAACGCGCCGCCGTCGCGCCGCGTTGAAAGAAATCAAAGCATGGCGAAGGGGCGCGGTGCCGACGCACCGCGCCGGATGACGAACCCCGCGGCCGGTTCCGGGCCGCGGCGGGACGAGAAGACCGTGACCGCTTCCGGGCCGTGGCGGGACGAGAAGACCGCGGCCGATTCCGGGCCGCGGCGGGACGAGAAGACCGAGGCCGATTCCGGGCCGCGGCGGAAGAGAAAACCGGCGGCCGGGCCGCCGGCGTCGGAAGTCGAAGGCGGGACCGGAATTTCCGGTCCCGTTGGTAAAAACCGGCCGGCCAGATGGCCGGCCGGATGACTTAAAACCGGGGGAATTAAATCCCCCGGCCGGATCATTAAAACCCCCCTCTTAATGAGGGGGGGCGGTTCTTGAGGGAAGGGGGCAACCGGCCCCCTTTGGTTCGGCGCCAGCAGGCCCCCCACGTGCGGGGGGGGGGGGGGGGGCGTTTCATGAAATTGGCGCGGCACAAGGCCGCGCCGCCTATTCAATCAGCAGGGGATAAAATTCCCCCGCGCGGCCCCCATGCGGCGCCAGCCGCCAAGCCACCGCGGCGCCGCCGCGCCGCCGCCCGCCGCGCCGCCCCAGGGGGGGGGGGGGGGGTCGGGCCGGGTCGGCCCGGACCCGGACCCCCCCATTTCGAACCAGATTTGGTTTTTGGCCCATAACTTGAGCCTCGGACCTCCGAATGACGAACCGTCTGCGGCAACGCGATCCTTGGATCGAGACGGTCGTTTCGGTATATCGCACTCAAGGTTTCGGATTACTTTGAGTTCGGCCGGGTTGGTTCGTTCACAAAACCAACCGGGCCTTCGGAGCGGAAACGCTCATATCTTGAGCCACGAACGTCCGATTGACGCGACGTCAGTCGCGTTGCGTTCCTCTTAATGAAAAGGATCTTTTGGCATACTCCGCCCGAGGTTTGGACGCAGGTGGAGTACGGTCGGGTTGGTTTTGCCTTAAAAACCAACCGGGCTCCGGAGACGAAAAAGCCAATAACTCACAGACCGGGCGTCCGATTGACGCGCCGTCTGTTTCGTTGACTTCCTCTTGATGAGACGGAACTTTTGACATACTCCGCCCGAGTTTTGGATGCAGTCGGAGTATGGCCGGGTTGGATTGTACTCGAAATCCAACCGGGCCCCTGGAACGGAAAAGCTGATATCTTTCAGACAGGACGTCCGCTTGACGAGCCGTCAGCAGCGTTGGTGGTTACGTTGAGTAACGGTCCCTTTGAGTTTACCCTTTGGGAGTCGGGGTACAGTTGAGATACGGCCGGGATTGGTTCGCACTCGAAACCAACCGGGCCCCTGGGACGAAAAGGCTAATAACTCACAGACCGGGCGTCCGATCGACGCGCCGTCTGCTGCGTTGAGACCCCTGTGACGAGACGGACTTTTGAGACACTTCTTCGTGGGACTTTGAGATACTTGGAGTATCGACCTGTAGCTCGTGGAGCGGACCCTCCAAGTGACGAGCATGCGAAGTACGGAGACCGTGTAGCTGGCTGAGACCTGACGACTGCTTGACCGACTCGACTTGGAGTGAGTCGACTAGCCCAGTGGACGGAGCACTACTTTCTGAGGTGCAGACCCATGGCGGACGGAGCACTACCTGTGTGACAGTGCAGACCCGCGGTGCTCGTCCGGAGAGTACCTCAGCAGGCTACTAGGGGGTGTGTACTACGGAGTTTGGGTGACATACCTCGGCGGGAAGCACTACTGTGTTTGGGTGGCTGGCCCGCAGTACTCGACAGGAGGAGTACTTCAGCAGTCTTAGGTTAGTGAGCAGTACCTCGGAGTCGTGACAGGACCACTGTACACTCTAGAGACGGAGCTCTTCAGCAGTTACGGTTTCGATAATGAAAATCCTGGTTTGAGCTGAGACTTTTGACCTTGTGTTTACTTCATGATTGAGATGGGTCATTTGCTAACTTTGGTATATGTATGGGCATATACCCGGGTAGTGGTTATCCGTCGATTTCACAATCCTTGTGTTTCCTCATGATTGAGATGGGTTACTTGATAACATAGGTATATGTATGGGCATATACCTAAGTAGGGTTTATCTGTTGAGATCTTCTTGTGTTTATCCTTGTTGGTTTTAGTGAGACCTTGAGGGTCTCGGGGTCCCTACTGAGTATCGTTATACTCACCCCTGCACGGGCTATGCCCGCACCTCGTTGTGTTGGTTGCAGACGACGGACAGTGCTGACAGAAGCCAAAGGTTCAAGGACTGGACGGTACCTGGAGTTGGACTATACGACGAGGCGGTACCCGGAGGTGGACCACTGGGTGGGACATACTCGGAGCGGATGGCGGGACCCGAGGAGCAGAGGAGCTATCTGTACCCACCCTTCAGGTGGGATTTCCAGTGGACATATCAGCGTAGCAGCTTTACTTTTCAGTCGCTGTTTTCCCTTTCGAGTTGTACTTTACAGTTGGGCTTGTATTTCCGGCCCCTTTTTACTTTTCAGTTCTTCTTTTTTTACTTAGTGTTTTACTTCCGCTTGTACTCTGTGGTGCTTGTTTTCTTTATAAAGGCAATGCATTCCCAGTTATCGGGATTTTACGCCTTTGGTGCTAGTCGCCAGCCCCTGGCCTATGGAAGGCGGGCTTGGGGTAGTCACGGCACGGGCCCCGAGGACGGGTCGTGACAAATTGGTATCAGAGGTGGTCGGTTCTACCGCATACTCTGATCTTTCTTTCTGTGAAGCAATAGTGTTAAGGGTACCGAGTGTGGTTTTCAGTTCAGGGAGTCCAGTGTTGGTGCGGGCGGCCGACGTATCCATACACCAGGACCCTGACAACTGATTTCCGACTTTGTGCATGAAAACACTGATTGCGTGTGTGTTTTCAAAGGTTTTTCCCCTTAAAACAGCTCAAACCAGGTCAGCTCACCAGGTATAATCGTTTGATCGTGTTACGTTGTTTTTTTCAGGATGGCCCCACGACGGCAGCCAGCTAGGGTTCCGAGAAACGAATGTGACGACAGCCCACCGAGCGACGAGGCCTCGGTGCAGGGCCCTTTGTCAGCAGTGGCACCGGCGGTAGCTCTACCCGCCGAGCCCCTGATGCCTCCAGCAGCAGCCGCTGACGATGCACGTCGCCTCAGCGCACTGCATGAGTTTCAGCGCCAGCGACCGCCCAGGTTTCGCGGGGAGACGGATCCCCAGGCTGCAGAGGACTGGCTGGAGGCAGTGGTACGAGTGTTTAGGCTAGTGAGGACACCAGCAGACCTCATGGTGATCCTCGCTGCGAGCCTACTACACGCAGCAGCAGGTAGGTGGTGGATCCACTTGTTTCAGTTTTGCGATGAGATGAACTTCGCATGGGAAGACTTCGAGACCTTCTTCAGGGTGGAGTTTGTGCCAGTATCTCTACACCCCGAGCGTGTACAGGAGATTCTGCCTTTACCGCGTGTTTTTCGATCAGAAGCCGAGTCATCTGTGGGCAGTAGACAGATGATGCAGAGGTCCAAGAGGACCAGACCAGCAGTTGGGCGATCTCGGGTTTTAGGACCGGTGGTGCGGGGCACCCGGAGTGGGAACAGAGCTATCCGTGCAAGGAGCAGGTTGTGTTACTCATGCCGCAGAAAGGGTCACCTGGCACGTGACTGTCCGACTCCTCGATCCGCAGGCTTGGAGGGAGCCACCAAGGTTGAGACAGCGACAAATGCTTGAGCAACAGTAAAGCAGGTGGACAGGAGCGGAACTAGTGGATACGTCTCTTGTACTTCTAGTTCCATGTTGATGTTGCTTTTGTTTAGCGTCTTGTATTATGAGCTGCAATAATAAAAGACGCATCCTTTGTGATGTTTTCATTCCTGTCCTCTTTTGTGATGTTACTAAGAGGTTCCAGTTGACTGTTGACTTGACCCTCACTTGTGAGACATCTACTGGAAGAGACCAGTTACCACACACTGATGCCGACAGTGTGACTCAACCCTTGGAGGCGAGAGTAACGGTTGGATCTCTTAGTAGTAGCGTCGAGGCCTTACGACGTCATCCTTGGTATGGATTAGTATCATCCATGTTAGGATTGACTGTTTTAGGCAAAGAATGTGGTTCATCCAGGGGATGAGACCAGGTTTCTCTTATCGGCAAAGAAGAAATCTCGCAGCTCTTGTGGGACCAGAGATGGTCCGGGCCACGTCAGAGGAGGTCCATGTCATCCAGGAGCGGATGAGGACAACACAGAGCCGGCAGAAGTCATACGCTGACAGGAGGCGGAGGCCACTAGAGTTCGAGGATGGTGACCACGTCTTCTTGCGGGTCTCACCTCGACGTGGTATTCGGAGATTTGGCCGAGGCGACAAGTTATCTCCGCGCTTCATCGGACCCTTCCAGGTCCTCAGCAGGGTTGGTGAGGGTGCTTTTCGCCTGGCTCTACCACCTCAGTTGCACTGGGTGCACGACGTCTTCCACGTGTCTCAGCTAAGGAGATACGTGCACGACCCGACGCACATCCTTGACGATGGGGCGACTTTTACGGAGGTCCCGGTGGAGATAGAGGATCGACAGGAGCGGGTCCTACATGGACGATCGATTCCTCTTGTGCGCAACAGATGGCGGCACGGGAATCTCTAGGAGAGCACATGGGAGCGGGAGGCTCAGATGCGTGCTCAGTACCCTCTTTTGTTTCCCTAGTTATTGATGTAGCTTTACGGGGACGTAAAGCCCTGAGGTGGGAGTAATGTAAAGACCCGTAAAATTCAAGGGAAATTTTTTCTTAATTTTCTTTAGAATTTTTACAAGAGCGCGGTTTCAGACGGCACCGGATTCCGAGGCCCGGAGTGCCCGGAATTAATTTCCGAAGTTTGGCTCGGGTACGTTCAGTGAACGAACGAGCGGGAATTTCTAACTTTTGATCCGGTGCTCGGAATTGAAATCCGAGGGCACCGATGAACTCGCAGCGCCGATATTCGCTTAAAGAGACCTTTTCAGGAGTTGCGTTTGTTTCGGGTTAAAAGTTAGTTTTTGGGTTTTTAGTTTAAGTTAAATAAAATTTGTGAGGGAAAAATTTTATTTTTATCTAGTTAAGTCCTACCAAAGGGAGTTGGGAGTGGGACCCACATCCACTTAACCTCCCTTGGGAGGATTAAGTGAGGTGGGGTCCACACGAACCCCAACTCCTCAAATTCTCTCAAAACCTCCCCTTTAACTCTTTTCATTTAATGTTGTCAACTTGAGTTACTTAATTAATTAAGGGAGTTAAACCCTTTTTGAATTTCAAACCTTTGAAATTCTTTTATGTTTTGTAATAATAAAATAAGATGTTATCTTATTTTATTATGGGTTGTTGGATTGTTCCCTTGAGAGCTTTTTGAGAGCTTCCTCTTCATCTTCAAGCTCTGACGAAGAACGAAGAATGCTCAAACTCCGACGAAGAACGACGCCTCTCTTCTTCGTCCTCGGTGTCAACAAGAGGAAACGCCGCTTCCTCTTCGGACCTTCTTCGTCGGCATACGAAGATTCGACAACGACTCTTCCTCCGCGACACCGATATTCCACGACTCCGTCAACGTGCGACTATCAAGGTAAGGGTTCTTGAGTTCGTTGTTTCCTTTTTATTTGACTTTCCTCAAGACTTGACGTAGAACGCTCAAGTTCCGACGAAGAACGCCGCTCCGCTCTTCTTCGTCTTCGGTGTCAACGAGAGAGAACACCGCACCTTCCTCGGACAACCTTCGTCGGCGTACAAGGATTCGCCAACGACGTGCCTCTTCGGACGCGCCTCTTCGTTGTTGAATTTGACGAACGACGGCCGCGTCGCCCGACCTCCGCGACTTCGTCTTCCGCGGAACGTTGAACGATCTTCGAACCTTATACCAAGGTAGGGGATGTTGTTTAATATTTAATTATCTCATTCTTGCTCGTGGTTCGTATGACTAATGTGAGGATGTTGCTTATTTAAAGTTGCGTTATTAATTTAACATGAGGGGGCCGGACCGTACGAACACGGCCGAACCCCCTCCAACGTTCTTGTTTGTTTTTGCGGAAGAAAGCAAGTGGCGTGGTGCCGTCGCACCACGCGGTTGATCGTGCATATATTTTACGTGGCGCCGTCGCGCCACGACGAGGAAAAATCTTCAAGAACGCGACGCCGTCGCGCCGCGTTGAAAGAAATCAAAGCACGGCGAAGGGGCGCGGTGCCGACGCACCGCGCCGGATGACGAACGCCGCGGCCGGTTCCGGGCCGCGGCGGGACGAGAAGACCGCGGCCGATTCCGGGCCGTGGCGGGACGAGAAGACCGCGGCCGATTCCGGGCCGCGGCGGGACGAGAAGACCGCGGCCGATTCCGGGCCGCGACGGAAGAGAAAACCGGCGGCCGGGCCGCCGGCGTCGGAAGTCGAAGGCGGGACCGGAATTTCCGGTCCCGTTGGTAAAAACCGGCCGGCCAGCTGGCCGGCCGGATGACTTAAAACCGGGGGAATTAAATCCCCCGGCCGAATCATTAAAACCCCCCTCTTAATGAGGGGGGGCGGTTCTTGAGGGAAGGGGGCAACCGGCCCCCTTTGGTTCGGCGCCAGCAGGCCCCCCACGTGCGGGGGGGCCGTTTCATGAAATTGGCGCGGCACAAGGCCGCGCCGCCTATTCAATCTGCAGGGGATAAAATTCCCCCGCGCGGCCACCATGCGGCGCCAGCCGCCAAGCCACCGCGGCCCGCCGCGGCCCGCCGCGCTGCCGCGCCGCCCCGGGGGGGGGGGGGGGGGGGGGGGGTCGGGCCGGGTCGGCCCTGGACCCGGACCCCCCCATTTCGAACCAGATTTGGTTTTTGGCCCATAACTTGAGCCTCGGACCTCCGAATGACGAACCATCTGCGGAAACGCGATCCTTGGATCGAGACGGTCGTTTCGGTATATCGCACTCAAGGTTTCGGATTACTTTGAGTTCGGCCGGGTTGGTTCGTTCACAAAACAAACCGGGCCTTCGGAACGGAAACGCTCATATCTTGAGCCACGAACGTCCGATTGACGCGCCGTCAGTCGCGTTGCGTTCCTCTTAATGAGACGGATCTTTTGGCATACTCCGCCCGAGGTTTGGACGCAGGTGGAGTACGGTCGGGTTGGTTTTTCCTTAAAAATCAACCGGGCCCCGGAGATGAAAAAGCCAATAACTCACAGACCGGGCGTCCGATTGACGCGCCGTCTGTTTCGTTGACTTCCTCTTGATGAGACGGAACTTTTGACATACTCCGCCTGAGTTTTGGATGCAGTCGGAGTATGGCCGGGTTGGATTGTACTCGAAATCCAACCGGGCCCCTGGAACGGAAAAGCTGATATCTTTCAGACAGGACGTCCGCTTGACGAGCCGTCAGCAGCGTTGGTGGTTACGTTGAGTAACGGTCCCTTTGAGTTTACCCTTTGGGAGTTCGGGGTACAGTTGAGATACGGCCGGGATTGGTTCGCACTCGAAACCAACCGGGCCCCTGGGACGAAAAGGCTAATAACTCACAGACCGGGCGTCCGATCGACGCGCCGTCTGTTGCGTTGAGACCCCTGTGACGAGACAGACATTTGAGACACTTCTTCGTGGGACTTTGAGATACTTGGAGTATCGACCTGTAGCTCGTGGAGCGGACCCTCCAAGTGACGAGCATGCGAAGTACGGAGACCGTGTAGCTGGCTGAGAACTGACGACTGCTTGACCGACTCGACTTGGAGTGAGTCGACTAGCCCAGTTGACGGAGCACTACTTTCTGAGGTGCAGACCCATGGCGGACGGAGCACTACCTGTGTGACAGTGCAGACCCGCGGTGCTCGTCCGGAGAGTACCTCAGCAGGCTACTAGGGGGTGTGCACTACGGAGTTTGGGTGACATACCTCGGCGGGAAGCACTACTGTGTTTGGGTGGCTGGCCCGCAGTACTCGACAGGAGGAGTACTTCAGCAGTCTTAGGTTAGTGAGCAGTACCTCGGAGTCGTGACAGGACCACTGTACACTCTAGAGACGGAGCTCTTCAGCAGTTACGGTTTCGATAATGAAAATCCTGGTTTGAGCTGAGACTTTTGACCTTGTGTTTACTTCATGATTGAGATGTGTCATTTTCTAACTTTGGTATATGTATGGGCATATACCCGGGTAGTGGTTATCCGTCGATTTCACAATCCTTGTGTTTCCTCATGATTGAGATGGGTTACTTGATAACTTAGGTATATGTATGGGCATATACCTAAGTAGGGTTTATCTGTTGAGATCTTCTTGTGTTTATCCTTGTTGGTTTTAGTGAGACCTTGAGGGTCTCGGGGTCCCTACTGAGTATCGTTATACTCACCCCTGCACGGGCTATGCCCGAACCTCGTTGTGTTGGTTGCAGACGACGGACAGTGCTGACAGAAGCCGAAGGTTCAAGGACTGGACGGTACCTGGAGGTGGACTATACGACGAGGCGGTACCCGGAGGTGGACCACTGGGCGGGACATACTCGGAGCGGATGGCGGGACCCGAGGAGCAGAGGAGCTATCTGTACCCACCCTTCAGGTGGGATTTCCAGTGGACATCTCAGCGTAGCAGCTTTACTTTTCAGTCGCTGTTTTCCCTTTCGAGTTGTACTTTACAGTTGGGCTTGTATTTCCGGCCCCTTTTTACTTTTCAGTTCTTCTTTTTGTACTTAGTGTTTTACTTCCGCTTGTACTCTGTGGTGCTTGTTTTCTTTATAAAGGCAATGCCTTCCCAGTTATCGGGATTTTACGCCTTTGGTGCTAGTCGCCAGCCCCTGGCCTATGGAAGGCGGGCTTGGGGTAGTCACGGCACGGGCCCCGAGGACGGGTCGTGACACGTACGTACGCATGAACGTTGTTTTCATTACCTTATTGAGTGTAATCGAATTAAGTAGATGACATACATATATATATATATATATAGATAAATCCAGTAGCTTTATAATGTCATATATTTCATTATTATAGCTTATATATACTTTATAATCATTCTTTAATGGTTAACATGGAAAGTGAATCTCATCACGTCGTGGAGATGGTAGTCCGTACATATGCACGAGTGATGATATTGTTTCCATAATTATTGAATTGAATTGGAGTGGATGATACAATATATAATAATTAGTTTGATGTTATAATAACTATGTATAGTTATTCTTTACAACATTTTACCCATCCGAGTAAGGTGGTATTGGAAACACAGATTACACCACGGCGTGGAGACGGTATTCCGTACGTACGCACGCGCGGTGATTTCATTTTCCTTAGGATGGATAGATGGTGAAAAAGGGTTGTTTCATAATTATAATAACATATCAGTATATGAGTGATACTGATGTTATTACTACATAATGAAACAACTAAAGAAGAATAAGTGGAAGAAGAAATAAAGATGAAAGAATCGGTAACGACATTACCACTTCTTTGAAGCGCCTCTTTGAGATCTCTTCTTAGGGCACTAAAGTTGGTCTTTGAGGAAGACCAGAACCTCTAGGATGTTTCTAGGGAAGTAGAGAAGGGAATTTGGCAGGGGTTGTCCGATCTTGAGGGCTCAATGTGGTGTGAGGAAGAGAGGGAGGAGGTGCCCTTTTATAAGGGGGGAGAGGGTCACTTTTGGAATAACTAAAAATATTATTTTATTATAAAGTCAACTTCGGTTTTAAATAGCTCCAAATTGATTTATTTTGAGGCTAAGGTGGGGATGGGTCGAAATACTCTCATCCAATAGAATTTGGACAAGTTTAGGTTCCTATTTTAACCTTATCATTTAGATTTAACATTAAATTCAATAATTTTACTTTTACCGTGTCTTCTTGTGTTCTTATAGTATAAGGTTAATAAAATTACTATATCAAGCCAAAAGAACCCCAAGTTGTTTTTTATTAATATATATAACCTTATCTAAGTCATTTGGCCGAACCTTATATTTTTAGGAATAAAATAACAATTAATAATATAATATTTCTTTTAAAAACTATTTTACGTCAATTTTGACACTATTTAGTAATTGATTTTTTGTGAAAATCATAACAGAATGATACGTTATAACCAATTTAATTAAATCAATCCTAACATGTCATATTAACCTAGAAAATTAGTGTAATTCATAAAAAGTTTCAAATTACATTTATTTGGGTATTTATAACATCAATTATGTCAATATTTCATTAATAAGATAATTACTGCATCATTTTTGTGTCATAAATAAATTAAATTATTTAATGTCTAAAAATTACAAATAAAATACCATTATGTAGGAAATAATATTAGATTTCTAATGAATATTTATAGTCGAATTTATCTTATGTATAACCTTATATTAAAAATGATTTACTTATTAAAATTTGATTTTAACTATTTTAACCCTTCTTTAAATAAATTAATAATAAATGTACTAATCTAATCCAAGTGGGCCTAAATGGTCATATTTTATTAATAAGGTTGTTTTTGGTCGAATTACACTTGTACAATAGAATGAGGACATGTGTTAGGGTAATAATAATGTCATTTTTACCCTTAATTACCCTATTTACTTTTAACTGTGGTAAAAAAAGTAAAAAATTACTATTCACCAAAATTATTTTCATCTCATTGAACCACATTTTAGTCGTTGATATTAACCGTGTCTCTCGAATTTTCGAAATTCCACTCACAGAAGCGGTAAAATTAAGTTTTATGAAAAATTCAGTTTTTTTAACTACCACTTAGTGGTTTCACTATTCATCAAAAATTGAAAGTTTTCAGAAAAATACCAAAATTTGACCCTAGGCTAATTTCAATATTACGAATCCAAAAATGAAGTCCATTTTGAAAAATAAAATTTATAAAATTTGAAAAAGTGGTTATTACTATTCATAACGGCTAGTTTTAATAATATTTTATTAGCATATCGTTGTTTAGTGAAACTCGGTATTGCGTACAACACACGCTATCGAGGAAGGTCGTGATTGCGTGTAATGCAAGGCAAGTCAAGGATGTGTGTTGAGCAAGATCCTTTTGGTGTAGCGTACAACACAAGACATTAATGAAATTATAAAGATTATTTTTGATAAAATCTCGGGGTGTTACACACATGACATGGATGATATATATATATATATAAGTATATAATATGGTATATATGATATTATTATAATTATTTAAAGATTATATATTAATTACTTATTTCCATATTGATCATTGAAATATGGATGTTTTACTCATCCATACGTACGACTTACCATCTCTAAGATCGTAACACACTCTATTTTTCATAAACATATTTCATGATTGGTTTTAAAGGTATAATTGATGAAAAAATATGATAATTATGTCAGGATTATTATTTTTAATATGATATAACTATATAGTACTCACAAGAACCAAATCTTTCACAATGAAACACACATGAAAAAATCGGGTAATTAACACCCTAAACAATTAAACTAATGAAATATTATAAACGAATGGGTAATAAGATGTTATAAATGAATCATATGTGATATTAAAAATATTAATATGGTTCTATTTTCATTTAATTACATTTTTAAAACCACTATACAATAGGTTAAACATGGTTTAATCAATAGGATGTGTGAGGTAAGAAATTTCTTAACATAATTTCTATTAATTGGGTTAATCTTCTACTTTAAGGATTATTTAATTTGAATATTATGTGTAAAAAGAATGTTGATTGAATTATATATTATTTACAATTTTTTTTGGGATTTACATTTTAAACATGTAATCAATTAATTTATTAATTATCACTTCTACCTTATGATCATTTTAATGGTTTATTTCATAATATCATTCTAATCGAGATTATTTGGCCTTGAATTTAAATTTAAGGAAATTATGTCACCATTTATAAATTAAGGCATTTAATTTTCTTATCATATATTCATTAATTATATTTTCAATTGATTTTTTGAATTTCCAATATTTTTTACCTTTATTGAATAAAAAATATTTTAAAGAAAATATGACTTCATTTTTATCTTCGATCAAAAATCTGTTTTCTTCCAAATCATATTTTCTGAAAATGTTTTCAAAAAATGTTTTTAACCCTTTAAAATTTATTTATTAAAGTTTTTTTACCCATTTTTGTTATATTAATGTTTTTTTCAAAGGAATATTATGACTTTTTCAAAATAATTCCCATTTGGGTTTTACTAAAAATATAAAAGAAATCTTCTTATTGTTTTCCAAAGAAGGAACTTTCCCTACATTTTTAAACTAAAAAGGGAATGTTCTTTTTAACTTGTACGACTTGTATTGAATTATTATCTATCATGAATATAATTTATTTGAATCTCCCATTCTAATTTATGAGGTTGTTTTTAAATAAAATATTTTTAAAAGTGATTTGGAAGAAACATATTTTCAAACTCTTTTCAAAATAAAAAGTATATTTTCCTTACTAATTATATTATTGAAATTGTTGGGTTATTTATATTCATAAAATAAATAAACCCTTTATTTTAATTATGATACATAGGGGAATGTTGTTTCGATATCATCCTTATTATTTCATTGGATGGGTTATGATGACTTTGATAGTAGATGTTCTATTTTGATGTCGTTTTTCATATTATTATGGGGGGTAATGGTTATGATTAATTAATTGAGATTTTATTCACATTTTTTGGGAAAGTTTTTCAATAAAAATATTTTTTATGTTTCTACCATTTATACAAGTAATTCAATGAAGTTATTATGTTATTTATGAGGCTGATAATTTATATATCCCTTGGATGCATTGAAATGTCTCATGAGAAAAACCAGTTAAATTTTTTTTGCAGGTTTCTACCCATATATTTAAACTATCTTGAGGATAAATCTTAATAGTAACCTTATTGAGGATATATATTGATAATAACTATCTTGATGATTTATCTTGATAGTTTAAATGTATGAAGTTATTCATTCCCTCATTATGAATTTAGTTATTGATATTCCATGTGATTATTCGATTAGTTAGAATATCCATGTTTAAGTTTCAAACTCATGCGATTATTTATATGTAATTATTTGTTCATCATTTTTTCTCACTATATTATGATTATTTTATTTATTAAATGGCATGTGTTTCAGTTATTTACTTTTAAATATTGTTAATTCCTTATTTATTTATAGATTCCGTTGTACGCTAACCCATACAGAGCATCTAAGATCACCCATTTCTCATGTTTTATTTACCCATGGATACCAGAAAGTATTTTATGATTGATATTATGGGATATTATATAGTTAAGAATTGTTTTTCTAAGAAAATAATTTGTTTTATTTTAAGTTTTAAAATGTATATTTGATTCAAGTATGTATTTATTTTTCCAAGACAGCTAAAATATCCAGTCCCCCAGGATGAAATTCCTTTTATATTATGCCAATGTAATAAACCAAACACTATATTCTAAGTATAAGGTTATAAGAGTCTATAATTTGTATCCAAGAAAGTTTAGTATAAAGCTTGGGAACTAGATTCTAGAAAAAACAGAGATTAGAAATCATTACCATATAATATAATTTTGTGAAAAGTATTGAAGAAAATACTAAATATTTTGTTAGGTAGAAATTATATGGATTTTCATATCAATATATACCAATTTGGATACTATAAGTGGACATGGTTCTCGCACAAATGTACCTAGGGGTAATATCTCTGAAACTTCCACGTTGTGCTTAACCCAATCATTACTTTCTGAATGACAATGTGATTTACTTCACACCTTATTTGATGCTCTTATAGGATATTTTTTTAAAATTAACATTTTCTTTACAGAAAATTATAATGAATTCGAAAATAAATATATCCCCATAGAAAAAAGTTTATGATTATGAGATTTACAATGAGTAAATTTTAATTGATTCTATGTAATAAAAAATATTTGGAATTATAAATTATGATTTAAATTCATAATTTTTAGTGCTAATATTGTATATGATATTTTTTTGATATTTCACCTTGAAGGAAGAAGGGCATCGATAGTCATGGAAAATATAGAGATTTACTAGAAGGGAAAGCTAATATAGCTGGTATTGTAACTAAACAAGTTATGGTGATATTATGGCAGATTAATCAGGTTATGGGAAATAACCTTTCTTGGATGGATAAATATATTGCACAATAATATTATCCGATGTTGGATTGCTTTATGTGAAATATGTCCCCATAATTTCTTGTGACTAATGATCTAATGATAATCGGGTAATGTATTACGTCTTTAAGGAATATATTTATGGCATTGTTATGTGGAGAAAAGGAAAAGGTACACATTCACGGTATTATCTCAAAGGAGATGCTAATCAATGGTAGTGATTGATCCAGAATACTAGGGAGAAAAAAGAAATAGATATCATGGAATATAAATATTTTAAGGAAACATTATTTGAAAAATATTTCCCTCATAATCAAAAACTTGAGATGAAGGTAAAATTCCATAGCTAATGGATATAGCTGATGATAGTGTTGTGCAGTATGATTCTACGTTTACAAGGAAATCTAGGTATGATATAGATGACATGTGTGATAGTGAATGAAAGATTAACCTTTTATTCGAAGGGATTAAAGTAAGTACCTGAATGATATTGGTCACTCAAACCTTTTATTCATCTGATGAAATAGTTTAATGTGCTATCAAGATAGATAAATAATTCTCCATGTTTTATGTCTTCAAAGGGAATTAATGGAATAAGAGGATGATATGGAATAAAAAAAGATAAATTGAAAAATGGAAGAAAGTATTTTTACACACATGATTAATATGGAAATAATCACCATTGAAAATGCATGTAGGGATTGAGATTTTCTTATAAGTGGTGAGAAAATGGTCACTAAGAAAATGAATGAAAAGGGATGAATTAAAACACCGATACTCAATATTTCAATTGTAGGGGAATGGGGAACTATGAAAATAAATTTCCCAATGGCAAAGGGAACATACCTCAGAAGAAGCTAAGGGATCTGGGTAAAAATTATGATATTGATACGACTGATGTAAAATGATTAAACCTCTTTAGTATTTGGATCTTTGGAAATTTTTGTAAATGTTGTTTATTGATGATATTTCAATTATATGTTTTATGAAGTATATAAGAATTGTACTTCTATTATATTTAATTATTTATTTTAGAGAATATGTTGAATAGTACTGATGAATAAGAAAAAATGAATCATTGGAATATTTTACTTCTTAGAAAACACATGATTGAGGAACATTAATATGTTCCTGACATTGAGTTAAAGATGTTGGTATGAAGATATGATTGATACAAATAAAGTAAATTTGATTGCATTGACTACCATGAAACTTATTAATGATTTTTTAATAAATTGGGTAATTCTTGTTGGATCACATAAAATTTCTTTTATTCTAGGAATATATCCAATAATATGGGTTTTACATTAAGAATAATGTAGCATTCATGTTCTCAATAATGTTTTTTGATAATTAATGTTATTACTATGTATTAAGAGAATACATGGTGAATATATTCACATGTTTGGTATGTAAAAATTAATTTCTACTTCATGTTTTTTGAGAGATTAATGATTAATTCATTTTGTAAATTCAATAAATTTCTTTCTAATATTTTAGAATCTTAATCTTTTGGATGGGTCATAAGGATAATGATTTACAAAATGGTTTAAGTTGAAATTTGGATGTAGTTTTAACGATTAATGTATTACTTTACTATATTGATAGTTTTGTATATTTTATAACTTGTTATAACTATATAGGTTTTGGAAAATATTTAGAGATGTATATAAAAAAAATCACTATTTTATGGATCTTACGATTAATTAAAAGTGAATTTTAGTGCTTTAGGGATAAAAATTTAGTTTTGAATATTGATTTCATGGATTAATGGATGTGTTCGAAATAGATTAAAGCAAATACAACAGATGAAACTATACTTACGAAATATAAAAATATCCAGTAAGTATATTTTCAAATATTATAAGATAGTATAATAATTCCTCAACTTTAGGGAAAGGATCTTGGAAAAAAAATGTCATAATAATACCCTCAATTATGTTGATCTAATGGTCTTTTAAATCATCACATATGTAAAGATTTTAGGGACTTGACTTTACATTTATCATTCAATTACTTGTGATCAATGACCTATATGACTCTCTATAAATATTTATTCTTTTCTTTGTTTTACACATCTTTACCTTACACCAACATTCTTCTACATAGAAATCTAGTTATATGTTATTCTACATGACTTTTGTACATCTTTCTATCTTTCATTAATATGATATTTTATTAATTATTTTTACAATGTTGGGTTTCAAAAAAATAATGTTCAAATATCATGACCTTGACTTAAAAAATCATGTTTAAATGGCGAGGATTAAATTTATTTATGGTGGCTAGAATGTAACCCCTCAAAATTCTAAAACAAAAACATTTTTTTGAACAATGTGTGTGGCATACAACATCATGCTTAGAATAAACTTTTACACCATGATAATTTATGATATATTTATCATTTTAAAAAAATAAAATATATTCAATAGATTGGATCACCTAGAATTTAGATTTTATATTGTGTTAAACGTAACACAGCCTTTTTCTTGCATTACACATTACACTTTGTTTATCTTATTTTACATGAAACACTGATTTTATATGAAATATGATATATTATTATTCAATATAAAATTTATAACCTATCCATTAAATTCATTGTTATGAATAATAGTAATTAAATTTTGAAAAATATAGTTTTCTATTTCTTTGGAATATAATAAGAATAATTTAAAAGAAAAATAAATGTTTTTTGAAAACTATATTTTTCTACATGTTGAATTATCCTCTCTCTACCACATAATTTAAAATTAAATTTCCTGATTTTTTAATTGTTTTTTGAAAAATTAACAATATTTTTTAAATTATATTACCAAAATTATTTTAGGTTTATTTTTTTTCATTTTTTCTGAAATGTTTCATTTTTTGATGAATAATAAAAAATACAAGATTTTAATTGAAAAATGCATTTTCATTTAAGTAATTTATTATTTTAAATTATATTTTCAATTGGTTTTAAAGTAAAATTAGAAAATAATTATATTAATTAATTAATTTTAAGTCGTTGGAATAATTTTTATATTGAATTTATATATAAAATTGTGGTAAACTTTGAAGATATTCACTTCAAAAACCCACTTTCTCATCACATATACAAGATTAATTTTCAATTTAAATTCCCCTTTTAAGTGAATATAATTTGAAAAAATGGATTCCATATTTAGAATTATCATAATTTATAATTTACAATAATTTTAGATTAATTTTTGACCAATAAGAATAGTGAATTCCATGAAAACAAATTACCACGGTTAAGGTATAAATACTTTTACTAAGGGGTTAAACTAGAAATATAAGGGTAAAAATAACCTACAAACTTGTCGAAAAACTATCATACAGAATTATATCAACCATAAAACCTACATGGTTTGATAATTGACCATTTTATACCCTTGGGAAATATAAAAAATGTGGTATTACTCAATTATTTTCAAGAATACCAAGTGTGTCCTCTCCCCCAATTAAAAATGGCCACCCCCTCTAATCTATGATTAACACATTTAAACCTATTCAGATTAGACAATATCTACCCCAATCACTTCCCAACTTCCCTTAATTCATCTTATAATCCTTATATTGGGATTAAATTCAACCTTGGAAGGCATTAGTGAAATCCTAAGGAGGATACCCAATGAAGATGTAATGTTCTTCAATGAAATACTTTTATTTATTTATTTTCCCACATCATTAAATTCTTATTAAACCATGACGATATAATAACCTCATTATATTCCATATACTCAAATGTTTTTATAATAATTTAATGAGCTGTAATGATCTCCACTTTTATAAAGTGGGTTAATAAATCATAATTCTTGTATACAGTAGACTACGACATCACGAACCGATGTCATTAAATCTTCTATTACCACCTTTAATGGTTAGTTATGATTATGGATATAAAGTATATATTTGATATTTAGAACATATTTATACCCATGGAGTCAATATATGTATATTTATATGTGTATGTATTTTTACCTTCTATTCCATAAGAGATATGATAACGTTCCTCGTGTGTACGATAGAATACCACCTCATGAAGTGATGTGATACATGTTTCACTAATTCTTCACATGGGAGGTGATAAGGATAATGTTAATGATTATATGTGATATACATGAAATAATTATGATATTCATGAAATATTTATCATTCATTAAAGATAATTTATATATCATTTTATTTTATGCCTTTTCTTTCACTTAAAGATGATAACATCATTCGTGTATGCATGGACTACTACCTTCATGAAGATATGTGACTCTATTTAAATCCCCACACTGCATGTATGATGTATATAAGTATATAATATGGTATATATGATATTATTATCATTCTTTATAATGAATTCTGACTTCCTTATATTTTAATTCCACTAGTTTTATGTGCATTTCTTATTGGAACACATCATATATTCTTTGATTAATTTTCACTTCAACATTATGATCATTATAAAGGTTTATATCATAATCTCATTCTAATCGAGATTATTTACTCTTAAATTTTAGTTGAAGGAAATTATTTTACTATTTCCTAATAATCCAATTTCATTTTATTCTCCTATATTTATTCATGATACTTTTAGGTTATAGTTCTATTTTTCCACTATTTGGTACTTATATCAATGGATAAAATATTTTAAATTTTTTTTGACATCATTTCTCTTTTCATTCAGAAATTTGTTTTATTCAAAAACAAAATTTTCTTAAACTCTTTCCAAAAAATGTTTATTTTTTTTATCATTTTAAAAACGATTTATTAAATTAGTTTTCAACAATTTATTCCCTATTATTTTTCTTTAAAGGAATATTATTTCATTTTTAAAATAATTCTAGTTTCTGTTTTAACAAAAACATAAAAGGAATCTACTTATCATTTTATGAAAAGGTACTTTCCAAAAATTTTATAGTGAAAAATGATTTTTCTATTAAACTTGTATGACATGTATGTAATTACACTACATAATGACCATTATTTCTTTTAAGCATTCATTTTTAATTTCATGAGGATATTTTTAAATAATTTGTTATAAAATACATTTTCAAAGAAAAGGATTTTCAAATTTCTTCTTAATAAGAAAATTATTTTTTCCTCAAGAATGTATTTTACGTACTTTTTATGGAATTTTTATTCAACTATGACATAAACCCTTTATTATAATTTTTATACACTAGGAATATTTTACATTGATATGATACTTATAATTTATTTATATGGTTTATCAATTGTATGATCATGGATGTTCTATTTTGATACCATTCACCATTTTAATCTAGATAGTTTACGATTATGTTTATTGATTGGGGAATGTATTCACATTTTGCATGTCAGTTTTTCAATATGAATTTTTATGTTTTTTATTCTTCACACCTTCATATAAAGAATTAAATAGACTTAGTATGTGATGGGTGGGGCCTATACTATTGATTCAATAAGGTTTTGCTTATGACTTTTCCATTCCTTCTTGATTTGAAAATCACAAACACATTATCTTTAAAGAAAATCACTTTTATAAGGAAAATTGCTTTTATAAGGAAAATCGCTTTTATAAGGAAAATTATTCTTATCATATTTTCATTATCTATATCCATATTTTTCTTAAGTATAAGAATCGAATTCATTTCTATATTCTCAGAATCGTTTGAAACTTTGATATGAAGCATTCTGGTTTAGGCTCCGAATTCTGGATGAGAACTGTAATGAAGTTTCACTCCGAATTCTGGATGAGAACTGTAATGAAGTTTCATTCCGAATTCTTGATATGAACTTTGATAAAGTTCTACTCCGAATTCTAGATACAAACTCTAATAAAGTTCTACTCTGAATTCTAGATACCAATCCTCATGAAGTTCGACATCGAAATCTAATGAAGAACCCTGATTACGATTTCTCATTACGAATTCTGATGATGAATTCTCATTCCAAATTATCATTCCGAATTCACCTATTAAACAGAATCTAATCATCTTTGCTTTATACACTCCGAATTTATTTAGACTCCGAATATTATTTTTGGTTAGACTCCGAACTTTTATTTTGCTTACACTTTTATAATTTGTCTACTCTTTGACATTTTGTTTACACTCCGAACCTTCACTCCGAAATTTTGTGTTAGACTTAAAATGATGTCGTACATTCTTTTACACTTGTTTTTTTATAAAACGATGTCGTCTATTCTGTTATAAACTAACCGTTGGTTATGTTACATGTGTACTGGTCCCTCCGATTTTTAAGGAAAATATGACCGTTGGAAAGGAGGCCGACCTTGCCTATAAATAGGAGCTCATTTGAAAGAGCTTATAATGACATAGAAGATGATCGATCTAGAGACCACACGCTGTTAAGGTGATTTATAGAGAGATAAAGCTTTTCATTCCTTGTGCGTACTGAACCACTCGTTCAGTTTTTGCTTCGTGCGACTCTAAATGTTGGTTATTACATTCGAGGACTTCTGAAGATAGGAAGATAGAGGTGACGAATACCTTAAAGTTCGAGGTCTTCCTTGCTGGGGAAGACAGAGGTTTCCAACTACCTTGAAGTTGAGGGCTTGTGGTGATATCAAGATAGAGATTCCGATCTTCGTATCGAGGGCTTACCCTGGTGTGGGTAAGACAGACTTTCTTGAATGTATAAATTAAGGGACCTTTATCCAAGGTTGTTGGATACCCTTCTCTTTGGGTTAAAAGACTTATATCTTGTTACTTGTAGTTTTACTACTTGTTAGTTTTTGCTGCATATTGTATTATAAGGAAAGTATAACTTTCTTATACTTCCTTACATGTAATATGTTTCATTTATATTCTATACGCTTTAAGGTAGAGTCTCATATTGTAATCTTTAGTTAAGTTTCAATTTCCAGATCCATATTTCCAGAACCTGCTTTCAGAATCTCTTTCCAGTTTTAAGAAAGTACACAGGACTTGTAGTTTATAACATCATTCCTTATCCCTTTTTCATTTGGTGTTAGAGGTGTTGTGAATTTTCTTAGTTTAACTTTGTTAAACTTAGCTCTTTCCTTTGTTAAAGGAAATATTTAAAGTGTAAAATTCACCCCCCCCCTCTTGTATATTGAGCATCTACATCATTATTTCGTTCCTACAATTGGTATCAGAGGCAGGTCTCTGAAATACTTGTACTCACGTATAATTTTTTCTTGCTCACTTTGTCATTCCAAACTTTCTCATTCCAAACTTTCTCATTCTGAACTTTGTCATTTCAAACTTTGTGGTTACGAACTTTTCTAACAAGTTTGTGTGCCCAAAGTTATTTTAAGTATGGCAGGAGTCAATGTTGGCTCCATTGATAATATAAATCCTACAAGACCACCGATATTTGATGGTAATGACTATGAGTACTGGAGAGATCGAATGAAGACTTTTGTTATCAATACTGGAGTGGACAACTTTGTTATGCTTACTAGTGATTATAAAATTATTGATAAGGAAGTTAGGACTTTCACTAACCAGGAAAAGCAAGAGTATCAACTCAATTATAAGGTACACAATACCTTACTTTTTCAATGACTAGAAATATATATAGCCAAATTTCTTCTTGTGAAGCAGCTAATTGTATCTGGAAGAAGTTAGAGGTTACACACTTTGGAAATTCTAAAGTAATTGAGATTAGGAGATCTATGCTTAGAGATGAATACCATGGGTTCAATATTCCTTATGGTGAACCAATTTGTAAAGTTCAACAGAGGTTTATGACTATCATCAATAGTTTACAATATATGGGAGAAAAGGGGTTAGATGATGAAGAACTTGTGGATAAGATAATTGATATTATGCCCAATGAGTGGGAATCCAAAAGAACTACTATATATGAGAATAGGAAGGTCACTCAAATTTCTCTTGATGAGTTATTTGGAACTCTTCTTCAACATGAAACCAGAATGAAGAGATATGCTAACAACATCAAGAAGAAGAATGGGAATGGTACTGTTTCTTTTACAACAACATCAAATCATATAAAAGCTTGGACTCCTGAGAGAGTAACCAGATCCAAGTCTAAGAAGATGGTTGTTCAATCAGATTCTAGTGAAAGTGAAGTATCAGAAAGTGAGTTAGAAAATATTGCTCGAAGGATTAAAAAGATAGCTGGCCAGAGAAATTTCCAATCCAAGTATAAGAAAAAGTAAAGGAAAGATAGGAAAGATAGAGAAGTTATTTGTTATGAATTCAAGAGAGCTGGACATATTAGAACAGATTGCCCTTTGCTGAAAAAGAAAAGAAGGAAAGAAAGACATTCAGATAGGAATAAAAAGAAGTATTATAAAGCCAAAGCTAAGAAAGTTCTGAAAGCTAGTGATACCTGGAGTGCCAGCGGTGGTGACTCTTCAGATGAATCTTCTGATTATGATTCTTCAGGACATAAGAATCTTGGTCTTATAACCAGAATACCTATTGAAAATCATTGTTTTATGGCTAAGGTAAAAAATGCTGAATCATTGAACAATGTTTCTTTAAATACTAATGATAGTAATTATTATAACTCCTCAGATGAAGAATCATCTTCTGATTTAGAAAATACTTTACCTACCTATGAAGTAGTTTCTATGTTTGCTGAACTTCTTGAGATTGAGAATTCAAAATTCAATAAGAAACATGATAAGGAAAAATCTAGGAATAATATTCTTACGAAATAAATTTCAGATCTTTCTAAAGATCTTGATAGAAAAAATGCTGATTTTGAAAGTATTTCAAAAAATATTGAGGAAGTAAGTTCTGAGAAGAACAAACTTTCTAAAGAATTAGAAAAAGTAATTTCTAAGAAAAGTATTTTCGAGCCTAGATCTAGTTCTAAATCTAATGATTTTGAAGATAAAAACTTGTCTATAAAGCTCAAGTCTGAAATCGTTTCCTTAAATATGTGTTTTTCAAAATATACCCATGGTAAAGGAAATTTTGATAAAATGTATTCCCAAATACGACCTTTAAGAAATAAATCCGGATTTGGTTATACCCATGCAAAACCGATTTTCAGTAACAATTATTTCGTTCCTCAAAGTGCCCCATTTTGTACTAAGTGTCAATGTTGTGGTCACTGGGCAAAGAGTTGTTCCTTAAACAAAACCCTATCTCTAGGATATCATAAAGCTTATTTTTCTAAGAAGATGTGGGTACCTAAAATTTTGTTGTTTGGAAATCTCGGATCCAAACAAGTTTGGATTCCGAAAGTCTAATTCTCTTCTTAATTTCAGGAAAATAAAGAGAGTACCAACAACAACACATGGTACATGGATAGTGGATGTTCTTGGAACATGACTGGTAACAAAAGATATTTTAAAAATATTATCAAAACGAAAGGAGGAAAGGTAACTTTTGGAGACAATGCTAAGGGAGAGATTGTTGGTATTGGTAATATTGTTATTCTTGGTAAAACCTTGATTTCAAATTTTCTTTTTGTTAAGGGTCTTAAGCACAACCTCATTAGCATAAGTCAGTTATGTGATGAAGGATATCTTGTGAATTTTAGGAATGATAAGTGCTTAGTTCACAATTCCAAGGAAGAATTCATTCTATCAACCAATAGGCAAGAGAATGTTTATACCTTAAATTTAGAAGACCTTAGGAGCCAAGATTTACCTTGACTAAGTGCAATGGAAGATCATTCCTGGTTATGGAATAGAAGACTAGGTCACTGTAACCTTAAGAACTTATGCAAACTCTCTAAGAAGAAACTAGTTAAGGATCTACCAGAGCGTACATTTGATTCTTCTAAAGTTTGTGATCCTTGTCAATATGGCAAGAAACATAAATCTAGTTTTAAATCAATCGGTGAAGTCTCAACAACTGATGCATTATAGTTAGTGCACATGGATCTTTTTGGTCCAACAGAAATAGGATGTATTAGAGGAAAATAATATGTGTTTGTTCTAGTTGATGGTTGCACTAGATTTACTTGGGTTTATTTTCTAGCAAAGAAGTCTGAAGCTTTTTCTTATTTCAAAAATTTTAGAGCTCAAGTTAAAAAATGAGAAAAACCTTCCATTGAAAACTATTCATAGTGATCATAGAGGAGAATTTCAAAATTCTGATTTTGAAACTTTTTGTAGTAGAAAAGGTATTACTCACAATTTTTCAGCACCTAGAACTCCTCAACAAAATGGTGTAGTTGAGAGAAGAAATAGAATTCTTCAAGAGATGACTAGAACCATGTTGAGTGAATATTCTATAGCTAGACATTTCTGGGCTGAAGCTGTAAGTACTGCTTGTTATACTATAAATAGAGTTTTGATTAGACCTTTTCTTAATAAAACACTTTTTGAGTTATGGAATGGTAGAAAATCGAGACTATCCTACTTCAAGGTTTTTGGTTGCAAAGTATTGATTTTTAATACTAAAGATAACCTACATAAATTCGCACCAAAATCTGATGAAGGAATTTTCTTAGGTTATTCCACAACTTTTAAGGATTATAGAGTTTTTAATAAAAATACTTGTACTGTTGAAGAAACAGTGAATGTAAAATTTGATGAGTCAGATCCTTTTGTTTTAAAACCATCCCAATCCTCATCCTCGGATGTGTTTTCAAAAACTGATTGTCATCCTTTGATAGAAGAACCATTTTATAAGGATAATGTTCAAGAAGATACTTCTGAAACATTTACCCCAGAAGACTTTCTACCCTATGTTGATGAACATGCTTTTCAAAACCCAAATCAGGTGTTTATTAAGAATCATCCTAGTGATAGTATCATTGGTGATGTAAATCAACCAGTAAGAACTAGAAATTCCTTAGGAAATGAAGTAGAACATCTAGCATTTCTTTCCTAGTTAGAACCAAAAATCACTAATGAAGCTTTAAGTGATGATGATTGGATCAAATATATGCAAGATGAACTAAATGAATTTGAAAGGAAACAAGTCTGGGTCTTGGTTGGAAGACCTAAGAAAACTTCTGTTATTGGAGTAATGTGGTTCTTTAGAAACAAATGTGACGAAAATGGAGTCATAGTAAGAAATAAAGCTAGACTTGTTGATAAAGGCTATAATCAACAAGAGGGAATAAACTATGAAGAAACCTATGCTCCAGTAGCTAGACTTGAATCTATCCATATTCAACTTGCCTTTGTAGAATTATTTAATTTTAAAATTTTTCAAATGGATGTGAAATGTTCTTTTATTAACGTTTATGTCCAAGAGGAAGTTTTTGTTGAACAATCTCCTGGATTTGAAGATAAAAAATATCCTGGTCATGTTTTTAGACTTACCAAAGCTCTGTATGGTCTTAAACAAGCCCCACGAGCATGGTATGATAGAATCACTGGATTTTTGCTTCAAAATAACTTTGTTAAGGGAAATGCATATCCAAACCTTTTTATAAATAAAGATAAGAAAAATGTTTTTATTGTTCAAATTTATGTTGATGACATCATATTTGTTTCACCTCAGCAATCTTTAACCGAATCTTTTGCATGTCTAAGGAAATCTGATTTTGAAATGAGTATGATGGGTGAGTTAACTTTTTTCCTTGGTTTTCAAATTTCTCAAAAACCAGAAGGAACTTACATATCTCAACATAAGTATATTAATGATCTTCTCAAAATGTTTGTTTATGACAACACTAAGAGTATAAGTACTCCCATTGGTACCTCAAACTCATTAGATCTTGATGAAGCTGGGAAACCAGTAGATCAAACATCTTTTAGAGGTATGATAGGAAGTTTACTTTACTTAACAGCTAGTCGACCAGACTTAGTGTTCTCAGTATGCTTATGTGCAAGATATCAATCCAATCCAAAGGAATCCCACTTAAAGGCAGTAAAAAGAATTTTTCGCCACCTTACGGGAACCATGGATCTAGGATTATTTTATACTTCTAGAAATGATTTTGTTCTAAAAAGATTTTTTGATGCTGACTTTGGTGGATGTAGAATGGATAGAAAAAGTACATCCAGAACTTGTCATTTCTTAGGAGATTCACTAGTTTCTTGGTCTTGCAAGAAGCAAAATTCTGTAGCACTTTCCAATGCTGAAGTTGAATATGTAGCAGCTGGAAGTTGTTGTGCTCAAGTGTTGTGGATGCAACACACACTCATAGACTATGGCTTGAGTTTTACTAAAACTCAAATTTTGTGTGATAACACAAGTTCCATTTCCTTAAGTAAGAAACCTACACATCACTCTCATACAAAACACATAGATATTATGCATCACTTTCTTTGAGATCACACACTAAAAAGAGATATCATTATTCATTTTATCAGAACACAAGATCAACTTGCTAATATTTTCACAAAATCTTTGCCTTCTGATAGATTTAAATATATTAAATAATAGTTAGGAATGATAACCGTTAGGTAATCATTATTCATTAACTTCTTGATGAACAATTCTCCTAACAGTAATAAACTCCTTTTCATAAGGGAAGTACATTTGATTATTAGAGTAAACTAATTTTTTTTTCAAAGTTAGTTTTTCAAACTTTTCAGAACTAAATTTCCAGAATGAGAATTTTCGGAACTGAAATTTTCCAGAATGCATATGTTCGTACAGAACACTTCTGAAATGGAAATATTCGTATTGAAAACTTTCGGAATGGTAAATTTCATACTGGTAGTTCTATAATGAGATTTTCGTACCGAGTCTTTCATAATGAGCTTTTTGTTTCCAAACTTTTGTAATGAAATTTTCATACTGAAATCTTTATAAGGTTTTTTTAGTTTTTTTATCATTCTTTTCGTATTGACTTTTTCGTACTGAATTTATTTTTTGTAGTGAGTTTTGCGAACTTTGTTTTTTTTCTGTAATAAATATTTTTTCCTAGTCATTTTGTTAAAAAATGATACCCATTACGAATAAACCTCCTAAGCCAATCCGAAAGGTATGATTTCCTTACTCATGTTTTCATAATCATATTTTACTAGCTGGTATTTTCTTATATTTTGTTTTCAGATTATAATTTTCTTAAATCTTTGTTTTAACAAAAACCTCAAAAGATAGGATTCAACTTTTCTTGCGGGATTGTTCTCAACCGTTAGACCAGATCAATGTTTTTTCAACCGTTAGATGGCTTTTGGAAGACCAACGGTCAAATTCGTTGCCTATATAAAGGGGACCCCAAATGCTCATCCCACATCTGTTTTTCAAGCTCTAGTGTCCCGAAGCTCTGCCTCTCTGTTTTAAGGCCGTTCTGATCTTCAGCAATCTCCATTCCGAACTTCTCAGAAGTCTTCAGATCCGAATGTCTATGGAAGTAGCCTCTCAAGACATGTCTTCCTCTAAGCCGATTTCCAAGTCATTGGAATATAGATAAATGTTGGTTCATCCTAATTTCTTCAACAAGTATGATTTTCTTATATCATAAAACATTAAGCTTAACGGATGGGAAGATGTTGCTGTGTCTATGCCCAGAAATCAAGATGAAGTATATTCGGATTTTCTTATAGAGTTCTATGAGACAGCTTCCTTCTTTAAGGAAGATGGTAGGGAGAAATTGTCATTTATGTCTTATAGCAAGACATATAAGCTTTCTTATGCCAAGGCAGCCATCTTGGTAGGGCTGAACAATGAAGGAGAAGCCAAGTTCATCTCTCATGTTTTTTTGGATTCAAAGGGAAGCTTCGACAAGGAAAAAGATTTGGAGACCCTCAGACTGTCAGATGAAAAGGCTCTGAAGATTGCTACTCTGTCTACGAATTTTTGGATTCTAGAATTATGGGTACAAGGCCTTATCGTACTGAGAAAAGGTGACAAAGATAGTTTGAAGAAAAGTGAGATCTATATTCTATATTTTATGATAAATCTGAGGAAGTTTAATCTGATGAAACACATTCTTATTACCATTGAGAATGTTAAGAAAGGAAATTTTAGAGCCCAGATCATAATGTATCCATCAATCATCTCGAAGTTAATATTTCAGTGACTTGAATCTTTCAAGGAGGCTTGCAAGTATAATCCAAGAGTTTGAAAAATTACGTTGGTGAGTGATGGTACCCTCAAAAGGATGGATGTTGCCTTCGACAAAAAGACTGTTCAGTTCGTTGATTTACTAGCTCAAGAAGAAGCGGTTCCGAAAGATGGTGAACCTGAATCCTTTAAGCCAGTGAAGAAGATAATGTTGAAAGAAGTTGAAGTTAAAGTAGATAATCCCAAATCTAAGGAAGTTCATTCCTCACCTCCAAAACCGATGAAGAAGAAAGATTACCTTGATGAGGTAGTTTCTAAGTGGAGGGAAATCAATGAGAAAAGAGTGCAAGGGGAGCCTCAGTTTGGATTGGATCCTGCGGAGACTAAGGCCTTGAATGAAAGGACAGCGAATGAGCTATAAAAACAAGTGAAAGAAAAGAATCTTAAGAAGAAGATGTCTGAAGATGAGGTAGCTCAGACTTTGTTAAGGTTTAATGAGATGGTTTCTGCAAACATTCCCGTTCCGAGATCTTTTTCTTTGGAATCTCTACCCGAGACTCCAAGAAGAAACTATGTCACTCCGAAAGAGGCAGTTGCTAAGCCTGTTGAAGAAGTTGAGAAAATTGGGCAAGTGGAAGAGGAAGAAGCAGTTGCTGAAGGTAGTGGTGAGACCAGAGATATTTTGAAGCAAGTAGACGATTATAAAGGGACACCTTTGGAACATTTTTTTGCTCCAAAATTCAGAAGATGAATCATCTAAGTTAGTCACTCCAGGGAAGGATGAGGAGAAAGGAGAACAAGAAGTATCTTATCATGCAGAGGAAGAACAACTTCTATATGATGTTTCACAAATGAAGAATGTAGAGGTTGGAGCTCAAAAAGTTGCTGATGATGAAGACATTGTTATTCAAGTTTCTGATAGTGAACAGAAAACCCCAGAACAGGAATCCATTCAAAAAAAGGACAAGGGAAAGCAACTTGTTGTCGATACCCCGAGCTCAGTGGTTGTAAAGAGAAGGGAAGTTGTTGATTCTTCTAAGAAGAAGGATGAGCAATTTGAAGAAGAAAATTCTCCAAACAAAGTTTCGGATTCAGAGTCATCTTCTTTGGGGCATGGCATTGTTGTTCAGTCATTAAAGAAGTTGGTGGGTACTATTCTGACTTTCTCAAGTATTGATTCAAGATGCCAGATGCTCCAACATGCTTTGAATCAGAAAACAGACTCCGTATCCATGGTTATGGAAAAATTTGTTGAGATAGCGGCTCAGTTCAAAACTTTTTTTGTCGGCTATGAATCCCACAAAAGGTCTTTCAAGAGAATGACTAGTTGGTCGAAGAAAACTGTAGAAGATATGAGACACTTTGATGAATTCCAAGATAATGTTAAGGATTCTTTTGAGACAGAAGACAGGAAGATAAATGAACTTAATTATTCCTTTGAAGAAAAGTTGATAGCTGAGAAGAATTCCCGGATGCAAGAAGAAAGAGATCTGTATAGGAAGCTGAATTCTCTTGCTCAAAACTAGAGGAGTGAAAAGGATTATCAGATTGAGATTGAAGAGAAGTTGTTTAAACAAAAACAAATTTTAAAAGCTCAAGAAGAAAAGCTTCAAGCCTAGGAAGAAAATACTGAAGCTCAAAGTGAAAGAATAGTTGTGTCAGAGAAGCAAGCCGAGGAAGATCATAATGACTTGAAGAAGATAAAGACTATTCTCAAGGGTCTCATGGCGAAGGAAAAAGATCCGAAATAGAAAAATCCGATCTTTTGTTGTATCTTAACTTCCTTGTTTTTGAACTTCCAAAGTTAATGAAAATTGTGCTTGCTCATCTCTTTTGTTGTTGCTACTAGTTTTTCAGGTACTTTGTTATATTTTCCATTCCCTCGAATTCTTTTTGAAAATCACAAAGGGGGATAAGGAAAAAAGAATCCTAATAATGGAAGGAAAAAGAATCCGAATAAAGAAAGGAAAAAGAACCCTAACAAAGGGGGAGAAAGAAAAAGAACTCTAATAGTGTTTATCTAAGGGGGAGTTTTTCATTAAAGAACATATTTTTATTCTTAATGAAATACCATTCCGAAAATATAGAATACGATCCTTAGAGTTTCAAAGCCTAAGGGGTAGTTAGTCGTATTCATCAACATTCATAAACAAAGGGAGATAAGCCTTAATTTTTTCTTTCTTATTAGTCTTTCTTTTTCGAAAGAATGTTTGTGCTTTACAAAAAGGGGGAGATTGTTGAGTCAATAAGGTTTTCCTTATGAATTTTCCATTCCTTCTTGTTTTAAAAATCACAAACACCTTATCTTTAAGGAAAATCGCTTTTATAAGGAAAATTGATTTTATAAGGAAAAACGCTTTTATAAGGAAAATTATTCTTATCATATTTTCATTATCTATATCCATATTTTTCTTAAGTATAAGAATCATATTTATTTATATATTCTCGGAATCGTTTGAAACTTTGATATGAAGCATTCTGTTTTAGGCTCCCAATTCTGGATGAGAACTGTAATGAAGTTTCACTCCGAATTCTGGATGAGAACTGTAATGAAGTTTCACTCCGAATTCTGGATGAGAACTGTAATGATGTTTCATTCTGAATTCTGGATACAAACTATAATAAAGTTATACTCCGAATTCTGGATACGAACTCTGATAAAGTTCTACTCCGAATTCTGGATACGAATCCTCATGAAGTTCGACATCGAAATCTAATGACGAACCCTTATTACGATTTCTCATTACGAATTATGATGACGAATTCTCATTCCAAATTCTCATTCCGAATCTACCTGTTAAACAGAATCTGATCATGTTTTCTTTATACACTCCAAATTTATTTAGACTCTAAATATTATTTTTGGTTAGACTCCGAACTTTCATTTTGCTTACACTTTTATAATTTTTCTACTCTTTGACATTTTGTTTACACTCCGAACCTTCACTCTGAACTTTTTAGTTAGACATAAAACGATGTCGTACATTCTATTACACTTGTTTTGTTATAAAACTATGTCATCTATTCTATTATAAACTAACTGTTGTTTAAGTTACACGTGTACAGGTCCCTCCGATTTTTAAGGAAAATATGACTGTTGGAAAGGAGACCGAACTTGCCTATAAATAGGAGTTCATTTGAAAGAGATTATAATGACATAGAATTTGATTGATCTAGAGACCACATGTTGTTAAGGTGATTTCTAGAGAGAGAAAGCTTTTCATGCCTTGTGTGTACTGAACCGCTCATTCAGTTTTTGCTTCGTGTGACTCCGAATGTTGGGGATTACAGTTGAGGACTTCCGGAGATAGGAAGACATAGGTACCGACTACCGTTAAGTTCAAGGGCTTCCTTGCTGAGGAAGACAGAGGTTGCCAACTACCTTGAAGTTGAGGTCTTGCAGGGATAGCAAGACATAGATTCTGATCTTCGTATCGAGGGCTTACCCTTGTGTGGGTAAGATAGACTTGCTTGAAAGTATAAATCAAGGGACCTTTATCCAAGGTTTTTGGATACCCTTCTCTTTGGGTTAAAAGACTTATATCTTGTTACTTGTAGTATTACTACTTGTTTGTTTCTGATGCATATTGTATTATAAGGAAAGTATAACTTTCTTATACTTCCTTCCTTGTACTCTATTCAATTTAGATTCTATACGCTTTAAGGTAGAATCTCATATTGTAATCTTTAGTTAAGTTTTAATTTCCAGATCCATATTTCCAGAACCTGCTTTCAGAATATCTTTCCAGTTTTAAGCAAGTACATAGGACTTGTAGTTTATAACATCATTCCTTATCCCTTTTTCATTTGGTGTTAGAGGTGTTCTGAATTTGCTTAGTTTAAATTTGTTAAACTTAGCCCTTTCCTTTGTTAAAAGAAAATTTTTAAAGTGTACAATTCACCCCCCTCTTGTATATTGAGCATCTACATCATTATTTCTATCCTACATAGACTTTATATATCACCTTGATGCATCGACAAGTCTCGTGGGACAAATCAGTTGGCCAAATCAGATGGCGTTCTACCCTCATATTTAAACTATCTTGAGAATATATCTTAAAAATAACTATATTGAGGATAGATATTGGAAGTATCTTTATTATTGATTGATATTGATAGTTCATACATATAACATTATTCATTATGACTTTATGAATTCAGTTATTGGTATTCCATGTGATTATTTTATTAGTTAGAATATCCATGTTTAAATTTCATGTAATGTGATTATTTATATAGAATTATTTTATCGATATTTATTCCTACCATATTATTCTAATATTATTGATTAAATTTAATGTGTTTAATTTATTTACCTTTATATATTAGTTAGGCTTTATTTATTCATTGATTCTGCTTTATGCTTACTGTAACACCCCGAGCTTCCACGATACGCTTCTCATTCAATAATGCAGTAGCTTGCATTGTACGCAAGTTCGAGTTCTAACACACCGCGACTAATCAAAGTAGCCGTCATGAATAGTAATAACCAATTTTTAAAATTATAGAAATTTTATATTTCAAAATGGACTTCATTTTTGTATTTGTAATATCGACATTATCCTAAGTTGAATTTTTTGTAACTTTCTGAGAGCTTCCAATTTTTTTATGAATAGTGAAAAATACTTAAAAAAACTTTTTTAATCAAAATAATTTATTGTGATAAATTATACTATTTAGTGGTTTTAAAGTATAATTAGAATATATTTTTACCATTTTATCCAATGGTGGTCATTATAATTAATGTAACATTGAAATTGGACATAAACAATTGCCAATCTTTTGATATAAATTGTTTCTTAAAAACACACTATTTGTTGTGACAGCGGGAATTAATTATAAAATTATTTAATGCAACTTGTATGTTTGGAATATTTTAAAATAGACATCATTTTTGAATTCGGAATATCAATTATAGCTTAGGGTGAAATTTTGGCATTATTCTGAAAAACATCAATTTTTGATGAATAGTGAAACCACTAAGTGGTAGTAGAATAACTGATTTTTCGTTTAAATGAAATATTACCACTTCTGTGATTTGATTTTAAAAAATACGATATACATGGTTGTCATTAAGAAGTAAAATGTGTTTCAATGAGATTAAAATAATTTTTTTGTGAATAGTAACTTTTAAGTTCTTAATCGCGATTAGAGGTAATTAGTGTAGTTTAAGGTAAAAATAATGTTTTAATAATATGATATGAGCATGAAACTTGTCCTACTCCCATTGGATGAGTCATTTCCGACCAAGACAATCCATGGGTCAACTTGGGGACCCCATGGAGCCACTTTAGATGGAAAATGACATAAATACATTTTATTTAATGTTAAAGTAAAAAATGACACAAACATGAAATGTTTTACTAAAACAATTTTTACATGGGGTTATAAAAGTCATATTTTTGACTTTAAATAGTCATTGGAATGATAAAAAGATTTACTACATCATATTATTTGTTTTACAATTTTTATACATTATATAAATTAAATTATTTATGACATCATTATGATGCAGCGATGACCTCATTATTTAACGATTTTAATAAATTGAAAAGATAATGTACAATACAAGGCTTACACTTCTCCAAAGACTATTGGATGGGTATATTTCAAACCCTTATCACCTTAGCCACGAATTATATAATTGTGGGTCCTTTAGAATCCGAAAAGAATTGTATAATAATGTAAAAGTTCCTTACATTCCAAGAGTGCCCCTCCTCTCCTCTTATAAAAGGCCCCCACCTCTACCACTTCATTCACACTTTCAAGCCATTTGGCTCAGCCAAACTCTGCCCAAATACTCTCAAAACTTCCCTCCCTTACTCCTAGAAGCCTCACTTTGGGAATAACGCTTCCCAAGGAAGCCTTTGGCTCAAATCAAAAAGAGTTACCCAATTTTTAGGTAATGTCTTCTCTAATGTTGTTTTGTTTTATTTTGCTTCTCCAACCCCTTAAACTCTTTTTATTCAATTCTTTTGTAACAAAACCAGTATCTAAAATATACTAGGATATTGTTATGATAAAAATTTGGTTTATACTTACACACACATTCGTCTAATGGTTAAAGAACATACTGTTTCTGTGGGTGGCGAAATACTGCCTCACGAAACAATGATTGTTCAATATTCCTTTTACACCTATAATGGTGGCCATTTTGATGACACTATTTTCATATATGATATATATATTATTTTTATGTCTTCCTTATTCTTCTGCATTTCTCATTTATGGCATACTTTATGATTTTCCATTATGGGTAAATGCGATAATTTCATTTTAGGAAGTGCGGACTACCGCCCCCTCAAAGTGATTTGAATCGTTAATGCCATAAGTGGGATGTATAAAGGATGGAGTAAATGGTATTATAAATTATATTATACTGGAATTATATTATAGATTTATACAAATATAACATCATTCCATTAAATACGAAATATAAATGAAAGTAGCGTTCATGCGTACGTACGGCTTACCGTCTCCATGAACGGTGCATTTCATTTCTTACCTCTAAATGTTATGTAATATTAGAAATGCATGTATATACTGAATATATATGTTATATATGATAAATAAATCATGAATATAATTCTGGATATAATGGATATTTCACCACATGAACAACTTGTAATTATAATAAGTTTATTGTTGACTCAAGTACCAAAGATCGACAAAACGACCGTTATTAACTTAAATAATTACATAATGTTCATAAAATTGTAATGAGTGATATAAAAAGGATAATGAAAATGAAAATGGTTCTTAATAAGGTAGATATTAACTCTAATTTAATATTCAGGAGGTTAAAGAACGGTTGAGTCAAGTCAGACACGAGGTAAGGGAACTTCTTAACCCAACTTCCATTCTTTGGGTTAATCTCCTAGTTTAAATTATGTCATGATATTATTATGTATTATTTTGTATTTTTACTTTCTTTATGTGTACCTATAGTGAATACACATAATAGATCTATTTTATTTTAAAAATTATATTTTAAGGACTTCGTCTCAATCTCCTTTCATTGAGGCATATTTGGTTTTATACACAATTTTCTTTTATACGGTGTATAAAACCCTTTGAATTTTACGTTTATTCAAAAGGAATCTTTTTTATACGATGAGTTTTACTAAACGAAAAAAGGGAATGTTTTTCTTTCCGTACTTATGCAGCGACAACGACTTCTCCGCCACCGTGACCATTATTTGAGTTTCAGCATCCTCTACAAGCCATCATTTTTTTTAATGAAAAATAAATACAATGTTTTAACTTTATTTTATTTTGGTATTGAAAATAGTTTTGAAAGCGTTTTTATTATATCATTGTGCTGTATTGATATCTTGTGATTGAAATGTGGAAATGTTATGTTTCCTTTATGCATGTTTTATGTGATACGATTATTTTATGGTTTATGATATGTTTAAACCTAATCATACGGGGAATGCATTGGACATAACAAGTGACGGGTGGAGCCCGCTATAGCTCCTCGATGCATCGGTAGGTCTCATGAGACAACTAGACATGGAATTGGTCGAGGCCCTTTCCCAATTTGATTTATGGTTTTGGCGGAGGCTTTAATCATTTTAGACGTCATGGCCGAGGCCTTGACAAAATGTTTCAGAATGTCTGGCATTATACATTCCCTCATTATGAAAGTGGTTATTGATATTGCATGTGATTATTCGACCAGAAGAATATCCAAGTGAAGAAGTGAATGGAATTGTCTCATTTTACTTTTTCCATATTATGTTAAAGTTCAAGTTTAAAAGGATTTTGTTTTAGTTATACATTTCCTTAAATGTTAATGTTTATTTATGAAAGCTTCCGCTATATTGTTAACCTTACTGAGCATCTGAGCTCACCCCTTTCAATGTTTTAATATTTTTCCAGGATGTGAAGAAGTATTTTATGAATGACCTGCAGGGGTAGTCAGAAAGGGATATTAGTGTGGACTATGAAGACCATGTTATTGTAGTTTGTTTACTTTTTGATGTAATGAAATACTTATGAATGTATCTAGTGTTTCCAAGGATACTAAACTAATCGGTCTTTTGAGACTTGATCTTTTGTGATCATGCCAATGTTACGAAGTAATGCACCGACTCTGGGTAGCTGGGGTCGGGGTGTTACAGTTGGTATAAGAGGCAGTTTAGTACTAACCTTGGAAGCTGGATTTAGATAAACTCTGATTAGAGCACATAGCCCGAAGATAGACTTTGAGGATTAGTATAGAAAAACTTCCTAGAATTTTGGTATTATAGAGATTTTGTGAGTTTTCCGAGAAATACATCATTGTCTGGATACGAGCAGGTAGTGGCGGATCTGGAACAGATGTACCTAGGGGTAAAACCCGAAAACACCGCTTTGAGCTAGACTCGAACGGGAACTGGTGCACGAAAACGGGCCTTGATGCACTCTTGGTTACGACACTCCCGAGGGATATGCTTAGGATAATTCTAATTTTCTTTACAAACCACTATGAAGGGTTATGAGTATAAACTTCCTCAAAGGAAACATTTTTTTTATGATTATGGATTATATCCATAAATATTTCAATTTATGTAAAGTATTTTACAAATATGGAATTATGTATTTTATTTCATAAACTAATCTAGTTTATTCCATTGTTTAGAAATGGCGCCTAGTGGAAGGAATGGAAACCGTATCAATGCACGCACTCCGTGTAGGGATTGCCCTTCTGCTCAAGATAATTATGGTGGAGCTAGTGATATAACTGGTGCTGATCAGCTTCTCACCGTACTGGGAAAACTCACGCAGGTTATGAATAATAACCTTACTCTTATGGAGCACCCTGATCCGCAACGTGGAGGATCAATGCTAGACCGTTTCATGAGGCAACAACCACCAACCTTCAATGGGGGTATAAATCCATTAGTATCTGAGCAATGGATAAACTCCTTAGAGAAAATATTCCATGCCTTGGGGAGTAGCGAAAGGGAGAAGGTTGTCATGGCTATTTACCGCCTCACTGGAGATGCCGATCAATGGTGGTCACTAATTAAAAACACAAAGGAAGATGATGACGTATTGAATATGGAATGGAGGGAGTTCAAAGAGATTTTCTTAGAAAAATACTTTCCTCGTGACCATCGAGCAGATATGGAAAGGCAATTTCTGAGTCTGAGGCAGAAGGAGGATGAGAATGTCGCAAAGTATGAGGCCAACTTTACAAGGTTAGCGAGGTATGCTGCAGATTATATACGTAACCCAAGGAGTAAGATTGATCGTTTCTTTGATGGGTTAAAACCATTTCTCCGTCGAGCTTTAGTATCACAATCCTTCTCATCATACGAAGATATTGTCTCGTGTGCTTTCAAGACAGAAAATAAATTCTCTATATCTTATGACAACAAAGTAAAGCTAGAGAAGAAGAGAACGGTGGAACAAGAGACAGATAAAGGGAAAAAGGGAAAGAAGGATTTTCCATTATGTGATAATTGTGGGAAGAATCACCCTGGTACTTTCCTAAAAGGAATGGGAGTTTGTTATAAATGTGGAGAAAAAGGTCACCAGGTGCGTGATTGCAAGGGAAAGAAAGAGGCTATCAAAGTTGAATGCTACAATTGTAGAGAAATGGGTCATTATGCAAATGAATTTCCTAAGCGTCAGGGAAACTTACCTCAGAAATGGCCAAGGGATCAATGACAATCTTATGCTATTAATTCATTTGAAGCAGAATAACTAATGTATTGGTGCTTTTGGACTCATGGATTATATTCTGGTTATTAGAATAATGTGATATATATATAAGGATTGTACTGCAGTACTTGTTGATTTCAGTAAGGTTTTAATATGATAAAGGTAATTATATTTTTAGTATGTGACAATAAGAGAAACTTTACTTTGTTTGGGGAATCTGATAAATTGATTTTGGAATTAAGAGACCTTTTAGAGAAAGTCTAGACAAAGGTATTTTGGATAACTATAATGGTTGGAGTGGATTAAGTTGATCTTTGGATAGTATTGTTTAAGGTTAAAAAATTTATGAAGATTATTTTTGGAATATTATGATACTATAGTTTTAGTAAAAGGACAACCTGCAGGGTGGGGCATAACCTGTCACGTCGGACAAAGCTGCAGGAATCGAACCCACAATCATGGTGCGACATGCCTTTATTTCCTACCACTAGCCTACAGGAAGTCCCTAGTTATTACAAAATAATTTTACTAATCTAAATGGTATGTGTTAACATTTGGAACCTTATACAATTAGGATAAGTATAATATTTTTGAGTTCTATCATCTTTTTGAGTGAAAGATGAGTTGAAGGTTGAAACTCTAATTGTCAAGCATAAATATATATATACCTATCTCTTATTCAATGAATAAATTAATTCTTAAACTTTAGTAAAGAGATATTAAAACAAAAAAATGTGTTATCCTAATACCTTATATCTTATTGAACTGATGATATTTTAAATCAACATAGATTGAAGGCTTTGAGGCCCTCAATTTGACAGTTGATTGTGATTGATGACCTCAATCACTCCCTACAAATATTTACGTTTTTCCTCCAATTATATGTCTCTAATTTCCACCAATGTTCTCCTAATCGAGATCATAATTGGGTGGTGACTTTTTCATTTCCCTTTCCCTATTATTAATGCTAAATTTTATTAATCTTATTTCCGATGTGGGTTTTCCTCAAAGGAATTTTCTCTTTTCAACCATTTATTTTCAATGAAAAATTTCAAATTGCGAGGACGCAATTTATTGAAGGAGGGGAGAATGTAACACCCCGAGCTTCCACGATACGCTTCTCATTCAATAATGCAATAACTTGCATTGTACGCAAGTTCGAGTTCTAACACACCGCGACTAATCAAAGTAGCCGTTATGATTAGTAATAACCACTTTTTAAAATTATAGAAATTTTATATTTCAAAATGGACTTCATTTTTTTATTTGGAATATCGAAATTATCCTAAGTTGATTTTTTTGTAACTTTCTGAGAACTTCCAATTTTTTTATGAATAGTGAAAAATACTTAAAACAACTTTTTTAATCAAAATAATTTATTGTGATAAATTATACTATTTAGTGGTTTTAAAGTATAATTAGAATATATTTTTACCATTTTATCCAATGGTGGTCATTATAATTAATTTAACATTGAAATTGGACATAAACAATTGCCAATCTTTTGATATAAATTGTTTCTTAAAAATACGCTATTTGTTGTGACAACGGGAATTAATTATAAAATTAATTAATGCAACTTGTATGTTTGGAATATTTTAAAATAGACATCATTTTTGAATTCGGAATATCAATTATATCTTAGGGTGAAATTTTGGCATTGTTCTGAAAAACTTCAATTTTTGAAGAATAGTGAAACCACTAAGTGGTAGTTAAATAACTGATTTTTCGTTTAAATGAAATATTACCACTTCTGTGATTTGATTTTAAAAAATCCGACATACATGGTTGTCATTATGAAGTAAAATGTGGTTCAGTGAGATTAAAATAATTTTTTTGTGAATAGTAACTTTAAAGTTCTTAATCACGATTAGAGGTAATTAGTGTAGTTTAAGGTAAAAATAATGTTTTAATAATATGATATGAGCATGACACTTGTACTACTCCTATTGGATGAGTCATGGCCGACCACGACAATCCATGGGTAAACTTGGGGACCCCATGGAGCCACTTTAGTTGGAAAATGACATAAATACCATTTATTTAATGTTAAAGTAAAAAATGACACAAACATGAAATGTTTTACTAAAAAAATTTTTTACATGGGGTTATACAAGTCACATTTTTGACTATAAATAGTCATTGGAAAGATAAAAAGATTTCCTACATCATAGTATTTGTTTTATAATTTTTAGACATTAAATAAATTAAATTATTTATGACATCATTATGATGCAGCGATGACCTCATTATTTAACGATTTTAATAAAATGAAAATATAATGTACAATCCAAGGCTTACACTTGTACAAAGACTATTGGATGGGTAGATTTCAACCCCTTATCACTTTATCCACTAATTATATAAGTTTGGGACCTTTATAATCCTAAAAGCATTGTATAATAATGTAAAAGTTCCTTACTTTCCAAGAGTGCCCCTCCTCTCCTCTTATAAAAGGCCCCCACCTCTACCACCTCATTCACAATTTCAAGCCATTTGGCTCGGCCAACCTCTGCCCAAATACTCTCCCAACTTCCCTCCCTTACTCTTAGAAGCCTCACTTTGGGAAGAACTCTTCCAATGGAATCCTTTGGCTCAAATCAAAAAGAGTTAGCCGATTTTTAGGTAATGTCTTCTCTAATGTTGTTTTGTTTTATTTTGCTTCTCCAACCCCTTAAACTCTTTTTATTCCATTATTTTGTAACAAAACCAGTATCTAAAATATACTAGGATGTTTTTATGATAAGTATTTTGTTTACACTTACACACACATTCGTCTAATGGTTAAAGAACATACTGTTTCTGTGGGTGGCGAAATACTGCCTCACGAAACGATGATTGTTCAATATTCCTTTAACACCTCTAATGGTGGCCATTTTGATGACACTATTTTCATATATGATATATATATTATTTTTATGTCTTCCTTATGCTTCTTTATTTCTCATTTATGGCATACTTTATGATTTTCCATTATGGGTAAATGCGATAATTTCATTTTAGGAAGTGCGGACTACCGCCCCCTCAAAGTGATTTGAATCGTTAATGCCATAAGTGGGATGTATAAAGGATAGAGTAAATGGTATTATACATTATATTATACTGGAATTATATTATAACTTTATACAAATATAACATCATTCCATTAAATACGAAATAGAAATGAAAGTAGCGTTCATGCGTACGTACGGCTTACCGTCTCCATGAACGGTGAATTTCATTTCTTAACTCTAAATGTTATGTAATATTATAAATTCATGTATATACTGAATATATATGTTATATATGATAACTAAATCATGAATATAATTCTGGATATATTGGATATTTCAACACATGAACAACATGTAATTATAAGAAGTTTATTGTTGACTCAAGTACCAAAGATCGACAAAACGACCGTTATTAACTTAAATAATTACATAATGTTCATAACATTGTAATGAGTGATATAAAAAGGATAATGAAAATGAAAATGGTTCTTAATAAGGTAGATATTAACTCTAGTTTATTATTAAGGAGGTTAAAGAACGATTGAGTCAAGTCGGACACGAGGTAAGGGAACTTCTTAACCCAACTTCCATTCTTTGGGTTAATCTCATACTTTAAATTATGTCATGGTATTATTATGTATTATTTTGTATTTTTACTTTCTTTATGTGTACCTATAGTGAATACACATAATAGATCTATTTTATTTTAAAAATGATCTTTTAAGGACTTCGTCTCAATCTCCTTTCATTGAGGCATATTTGGTTTTATACACAATTTTCTTTTATACGGTGTATAAACCCCTATGGATTTTACGTTTATTCAAAAGGAATATTTTTTATACGATGAGTTTTACTAAACGAAAAAAGGGAATGTTTTTCTTTTCGTACTTATGCAGCGACAACGACTTCTCCGCCACCGTGACCATTATTTGAGTTTCGGCTTCCTCTACAAGACATCATTTTTTTAATGAAAAATAAATACAATGTTTTAACTTTCTTTTATTTTGGTATTGAAAATGGTTTTGAAAGCATTTTTATTATATCATTGTGCTGTATTGATATCTTTTGATTGAAATGTGGAAATGTTATGTTTCCTTTATGCATGTTTTATGTGATACAATTATGTTATGGTTTATGATATGTTTAAACCTATTCATATGGGGAATGCATTGGACATAACAAGTGACAGGTGGAGCCCGCTATAGCTCCTCGATGCATCGGTAGGTCTCATGAGACAACTAGACGTGGAATTGGCCGAGGCCCTTTCCCAATTTGATTTATGGTTTTGGCCGAGGCCTTAATCATTTTAGACGTCTTGGCCGAGGCCTTGACAAAATGTTTCGGAATGTCTGGTATTATACATTCCCTCATTATTAAAGTGGTTATTGATATTGCATGTGATTATTCGACCAGTAGAATATCCAAGTGAAGAAGTGAATGGCATTATCTCATTTTACTTTTTCCATATTATGTTAAAGTTCAAGTTTAAAAGGATTTTGTTTTAGTTATACATTGCCTTAAATGTTAATGTTTATTTATGAAATCTTCCGCTATATTGTTAACCTTACTGAGCATCTGAGATCACCCCTTTCAATGTTTTAATATTTTTCCAGGATGTGAAGAAGTATTTTATGAATGACCTGCAGGGGTAGTCAGAAAGGGATATGAGTGTGGACTATGAAGACCATGTTATTGTAGTTTGTTTACTTTTTGATGTAATGAAAGACTTATGAATGTATCTAGTGTTTCTAAGGCTACTAAAATAATCGGTCTTTTGAGACTTGATCTTTTGTGATCATGCCAATGTTACGAAGTAATGCACCGACTCTGAGTAGATGGGGTCGGGGCGTTACACTTACCCTTACCGAGTATCTGAGCCTTCCCATATCGTATGTTTTATTTTCCCCAGGATGCGATGAAGTATTTTATGATTGATATGAAGTGATATGATAAGGGTAATGATAGAGTTATCAATAAAATACTTTGTTTTATTTTATGTTATAAAAATTAAATGTTATTAAATTAAGTATCTAGTTTATCAAGATAATTAAACTAATTGGTCCTTTGGAATTTGAGTCTTTGAATATTATTCCAATGTAATAAGGAAGACACTATCTCTAGGATCCTGGTGTCTAGTTCACGCCATCATGTGATCTATTGGAATATAATTAATTAATTCAAGGAATCTCTACTCAGAAATCCATTAGTTACTCATCGTGTTCCAGAACATTAATTTTATGAACAATTCCTGTATCCAATAACCAAATCATAAGTGAAAAGAAATCACAAGTTTGATGTAAATAGTAAAATTCATTCAATAGTTTATTAAATCTAACCATTTAATTATTTTAAAACTCAACACACCAAGTGGGTTGTTTCTATACACCAAATAAATGGTTTCACTGAGTAAAAAATAAATACACCTGAAGAGGGTCTTTAGTAAATAAAATTAAAAAATGGTTGTTTAAGGGAATTTAATTAAGCACGTGAAAATGTGTGGTTTGGGTTGAGGTTTTCAACCTACAATAAAATATAAGCGTCTTGTAACACCTCAAAATCATGGTCTAGAAACATAATTAAATAAATATTTTTTTTGAGGAAATACATGAATTGTATAGAATTAGGAGATTGAAAAATTTATAAATGTATAGACAATGAAGGAAAATTCATAGACCACCTACCTTAGACTTGCAAAAGACTCCAAATCTAGTATCATCCTTATATGTGGGATGAAACTAGATAAAATTTAAAATTATAAATGCCCTAAAAAAGGTCATATTAGTACACATAAAGATAGTTCAGAATACTAAAAAGAAAATTATGAAAATATACAATAGGAGTGATTGAATTAATGAGGGGGTTCCAACATGTTGAAAAATAATCGAATCAATGTTTGGATATTTGAGATACACCAAATCTTAGAGGTGTAAAAAAATAGATACATGGGGAGAACTTTTAGGGAAATATATGGGATGAATGGGTAATTATGTTTAAATGAAAAAATGAAAAAATAGTAACAAATGTATTTTTTAAAGGGGAATAAGGGTTTTCCTCATATTTGGAGAAACTCTGTGCCAACTGCATAATGACCATTGTCCATGAGCCCATACCTAGCATTATTTAGGTTCCTGGTTAGAAAAAACATGCAAAAAATATTTTTGGTTAGAATGTAGTAAATTATATGATTATAAAACCCATGCATACCATATTTCACAGTTTTATAAACCCTGCTCCACCCTTTAAGGTTTTCACAATTGAGTGAATAGTTAGTGAAAATCATGCGCTAACCATACGCCTCACCCTGATTATTTAAAAACCCTTTATCTGGACCCCTAACTAACTAAAACTCTCCTGGAACCTCAATGTCCCCATTGATAATTTCCATTTAATTAAAACACAAGTTTAAACAAAAAATTAAAGTATTTATACCTTAATGAAAAACCAATAGTTTACAATCGCTCTTTTTTAAAACAAATCATCCTCGTGTTTCTCTTCAGAGGGTGGTTGATTTTTATTGATGAATAAATTCAGCTAATAAGCTTGAAAATCAAACTCTCATCCCCATGTTATGTCTTATACATGGTTGTGATTTGTTAATAGCTGAACTAAAGGAACTATCCTACATCAAATAAATATAATTCTATGATTGATGTTATGAATTGGATACTCCATAAAAGAAGAATTATTCCCTAACTCAAATTCCTTCAGATCAAAAGAATGATATATGTAGGAATAATAATTTTGAAGATGAGAAATAAAAATGAAATCATGAATGTAACTATATGATTGAGGAATAACTAAACGATATTATACCAACCCGACTTTCTTTGAAATATCAAAAGGTTTAATGAATCGTTGAAAAAACATACCTTGCTTCTGAATTCATCAATGAACTAATATAGGAAAACTCTATAAGAAAACTTAATATCCTATATTAAACTCTATAAATTAATAATTTATATAAACATATGACTTATTTCTAGATTGATCTGTAGCCATAAATTTTATAATTTTCTATAACTGCTCTGATGTCTGTGGAATAAGATGTGTTCCTAGTAGCATTGTCTATCCTCCCTCTAACCAGTACATGGATGAATGATATGGATTACTGTAGAGTTACTTATAAATATCCATCTAGGTAGTCACTTGGTATCTGTTAATATAATAAAACTCATTAGTAGAGTAATTTTCTTTTCCCAAGATCCTTTAATATCAAGGGTGCATAGTTGAAACATTTCCTCAAGTATGTGTATAGTGTGATCAGACTGACTACATGTTTGAGGGTGACATGCAGTACTCAGAAGCACTTACGAACCGGAAGCCTTAATCAACCCCTAAATAAATTGAGAAGTGATCCAAGAGTACTTGTATGGTATGATAGTGTGGAAACACCCATGAAGGCATGTGATCTCTCAGTCATAAAATCACCTAATTTCATCCAATAAGATGGTCTCGTAAATTGGAAAGTATTAGGTTACCTTCATCATCCTATCCATTATTACCAATATAGTGTTACTGCCTTGAGGTTATCATGGAAATCCCATCACAAAATCCACAGTGAAATTATCCCATTTCCACTATGGAATTTGTAATGGCTATAAAAGACCTCTACGTCACTAGTGTTCTACCTTCAATGGCTGACAGGTGGAACACTGAGCCAAAAAATTGGAAACCTCAATTTTAGTCAGAGGCCACCAATAATAGGGAATAATTTAGTATATATCTTATTGTGTCTAGGATTTAATTAAAATTATGAATGATTATATTCCCACATTAACTCCTCTTATATGTCTATAGGTAATCAGACACACTAATGGATATACATGATCTCATTCCCATCGACAACCTAAGAGGGGAGTGGATCCGGAACTGAAACTCTTTACTTTAGGAAAAATCCTTCAAGATTTGATTGTTTTTTCCTCTTAGATAGATTATTAATTTATTAGGGGACTAATAAATATGGGAGAAAATGATTCTTATGACACTCTTGGAATTCTATAAGCATTTAAAAATAAAAATAAGTTGTCTTCAATTCGTTCCTGTATTCCTTAACATATTGAGTTTAAGTCTTCCGACTTAGAGTTTCAACAACAACATTTACATTTTCTGGAATATGTAAAAGAAAAATTCAAAATACTAAAGGTATTAGACCCATATTTAATATTAGAGGTTCATGTAAGAATGGGTGAAAATGTAATTTAGTCTTTTATAATCAATATATACCATGAATTATTCCTCCTACAGGTGATGTATTCAACAATGTGAATCATTAGACAAATTTGTTAACTCAAGTTTGTGCATTAGGTAATTATGTTTGGGATACCTCAACTCAAAATACCTTTACACAACAACTTATACCTCTTACATCAAATACCTCCTATCCAGAGGCCTGAGGTATCATAGTAAACTGTTCAGCCCTTACGGGCTCAGGTAATATCAGGATCAATGGAGAGGTCAGTCTACCTTTCAAATATAGAAATTGATTTTCTAAAAACATCCATACAATGTAAAATTGAAACCTTTCTCTTTCAATCTTATAAGTGGTGCTTCAAGTAGTGGTCAATTTGTAATGAAGAACTGATAGTAGCTAGGTTGCCCTAAGAAACATTAGATATCAATTTTGTTCATGGGATAGTCACTCGAAAAAGAAACAATCACCTTATATGGATCTATATATACTTTTTATTATTATATATTTTGAGATAAAATATGAAATTTATCAATCCTAAAAGTGATTTTTTTGGCATTAGTAAGGAACTTATTCTCTCTTTGTGTACTCAGTTTGTTGTTATAATGTTTTTCATGATAATGTTTATTATGAGAATACACTAATATAAAATCCATGAAAATAACAGCCAAATTATCTAGGTATGGGTGAAAAACATTTCTCACCATGTTAGGTAAAATAGTGGGTTTGATGGTAGACCAAACAACATAACCAAATATGCATACAAGACTTGTATGCTTCAAAATTCTCTATATAGTATATCTAAGGAAATAAAAAGCACTTAATGGTATATTGAACTCAAATATATTTCTTAGAAGACCTTATCTCCTCATATATCATAAAATAGATCTTGTATTTGAGGAACTAGACCCTATTTCTTAATGTTAAGTTGATTCAACCACCAATAATCCATACATGTCCTTAAGGTTCCATCTAATTTCTTGGAGAAATTTATAGGTGAACCCCAAGGAGATGTACTAGATCAAAAATGTGACTTTGTCTTCTAGGTCCTGGAACTACGTTTTTAGTTCCTAATGATTAGTAATATCTATCCTCTGTAGAGAAATAGACAGGGGTTACACTTCTAGAACATGCTCGATGATAAAATATACCACTCTCATATGAAGTAGCTAAGAAAATTCATTTGGGGAAATATCTGTGAAAAAATCCACAACTAGAGGAATGTAGAACATTCATAGACAACGATCATAAGGAAAAAGACTATAAATATGAGAAAACACTTTTCCTATCTTGAGATGCTTAGTTCCATCTCAAGTTTCTTGGATATTCCTTTCTCCCTTGTAAACACAGTTACCTCCATCTAGTGATATGAAAGAGACCCTCCAGTGATAATATTATATTTGGAATTGATAAGAAACTAAATAGTTTGTCTTAAGAGTTATGTCAAAACCTAGCATCTCAACGATCAAATGATCTATAATAAATGGTAGACAAAAATACTAAGAGGAAAATCCTTCCATGGGTACACACTTTTTAACCATACTCCCAATAGATTATCAATATACATTACCCCACAAAATTAATATATCTAAATAGAAAGAATATAAATTAAGGCCCTATATTAGAATGAGCATGAAGATTCAATACCAAAAAAATAAGATACTGAAGTCAAGGCTTAAAATATCACCCCTCACAATATATATGGTCTGACACTTTGCTACTTCGGAGTAGGCGACACCACATGTAACTAGCCAGATCCATGACCCTGGGGAAAAACTAACCTCCCTGATCATTTTCGCTCTCTTGGTGCTGCAAATAAAAATATTGGATTCCTCAACTATGACCACTACCTTTTCCCAACCAGATAGAGGTACTCCAACATCCTTCCAAGAACAGAGCTTCTAATCCTACTCGAAAACCACTAACTGGTGTAGATCCTCTCTTACTTGGAATCAGTGGAAATGTCCAATAGAATCTATAAAGATGGATGATTATACTAAAATCCTAACATTATACAATTTCCTTATCACAATAATCTTTATGATACCTTTCCTTCCACACAGAGGGCATACCACATAAATACTTGTGCGAAGAATTTGATATCTATTACAGTAATGAGAAACCCCAAGGTGAAATTTTCTATTGATGGACAAACCACTTCCATGCCTACCTACTAAACCACTATTACGAGAACCTTTAGCTTATCTCAAATTTTGATCAAAGATGAGGGCATGGTTTACCACTTTAGATATGGTGGACAACTAGAAAAGTGTCACCAAGATCAGATTTTATATGTGATCCCATTCCTAAAATATACCACCGCAGAAATCTCATCACCATCAGTTGTGGGAAAAATGAATTGTAGATCAATGAAGTGAGTTAAGTAGTCCATGAAACCCATATTACCCTCATCCAGATGAATTAAATCCTAATACTGATCATCTATTAGAATCTTCAAGAAAAGTAAATCATAGAAACTTGGTTGGAAATCTCTCCAAACTATACCCCAGTGTTGGTCTTCTTGGTCCTAAACATCCCACCATATCTTGGAAGTTCCATAAAGCATATAGGTTTCTATCTTTAACCTAATCTCCAAAAGATCCTCTACGTGATCGATGATCAAATGAATGACCACAATCTATGTCTCCTCCATATGTTGACCACTTCCCCCAAGAAGACTGGTGGGTGTTTCAATTGAAATTCAGTCATATACTTGGAAATTGTTAGTGTAAACTATGGAAATACCTCTATAGACTGTATCAAGCATAACAAACCGTCTCGAAGTAGAGCATCGGTCCCCAGTATAAAAATGGTTGGTTGTACAACTAGAGGTACTTCCAATGGCACTACAAAAAAGTACTATTGGCGATTCATGCCCCAAAACCTTTGGAGCATGGTTGTCACCAGCTTCCTTGGGCTCCGCCTGAGTCTATCATAAAGGAATATATCTACCATTACATGAAAAAAACTTATAATAAATACTAGGAATAAGGATTAAAATTTGGAAATCAAGGATATAATCAAAGGCTGAACACTGTAGATATTATATTTGGTTACCCATTTCTTAAGTCAAGTTATAAGAAAAAATCTAAATTTTAATCATAAAGGTTTAGTTACAGGGGGTGTAAATTCTATGTTATAGAGGGAAAAACCTGTAATTTTTAATTGAAATCCTCATTTAATGAAAACCAATTCACATACAACTCTACAATTATCAATTTTTATGCATAAAATGGTTACATTGGATGAATTTTCCATTCCAAAGTTATAAATACCTAATCTTTATAAGTCAAAATTGGAATTTCATGTTTACTTAAATATAATTTTACATATGGTCCTAAGATATAATGATTCCATATATGATAGCTCAATTATAATGATCACCATTCCAAATTTATTATGGTATAAACTTTAAAAATTACAATCGGAAGCCATTTAATCATAACCAACAAACAATTCATCCCATCTAACTAAATCTACATGGATTAAACTTGTCATAATTGGTAAGTTAAGGTCCCACCATTAAGATATATGAGAAAAAACTAATTAGTTTGATTAAAAAACATTAAATAACCAATTATTTCATCCATTTTATTGAAGGAAACATTAGAAAATATAGGTATAACAATCAAGGCACATACGATAAGAAACTGTCAATATAGGTGATAAAACATGCATGGCATGCCATATTAATAAAATATAAATCCCTATATTGCTATTATTATTTTTGAGGAAATTATCCCTTACCATACCAACCCAAGGGGAAAAATCCATAACATAAAATCATAAAACATGTACGTCACCCAATTTTGAAAATAGTTAAATGGAAACAAGTGAAATAAAGAAAAACAATTCACATCCATAATAACCTTGATTTCCCCCTGAATGTTGTTTAACTACTTCTAAGAACAACTTATTTCCATTTTCAAAAAATTACCATTATCTTGTGTAACATCCTAAAAACATTAAGACAAAAGAAAAAAAAGAAAAAAATGAGCATCATCTGATACCACTTTGTGATGACCCGGGCCTAGTTCACTCACAACTAACCAAACATGAGGGCCATATAGCCTGAAGCATTCATCCCAATATTCCAATTGAGGAAGACTAATAGAATGGGTGTATGGTGGTATGGTGGGGAGACTATACCACCTTTATCATGGTGAAACACAATTATAAATAATTATAAATTAGAATAAATAAGAGGGGATCATATATAAATCATTGATAAAATAATAACAGATACGAGGAAGTAAAAAGTATCTTGTGAAGATGATGTCATGTCTATACAAGAAATAGGGAGAAGGAAAATTTTGGAAGTAGGTGCACAATAATACATGTCAGAAAATTACATAAATGAAAAAAGAGATAAAAACCATAGGAATTCCATGTACTTTCTTAGTTTAATTCTCCCATACCACAATATAGAAAAAAATAAAGCATCCAAATTTTGGTGCTTCCATTTATCTATTCATTCATCCATAAAATATATTTGGAAACCAAACTGTGTCCCCAAAAACCTTTGAGTAAAACTCATTAGGCTAACACCAATGGTGTCTATTGAAAATCTAGTCTATGAGGAAAGTATTGGAAATTATGAACTATATTTTTTAGAGGAATGTATTAGAAATTATGAAATGTGGTATAATGAAAAAAAATTAAATAGTAGTACATTGATGTAAAAGTCATAAGACACCTACATTTGATACCTATAAGACTCCTAATCTAGTATCGACCTCAAATTAGGACCAGAACTAGATAAAATAAAAACCTATAAAGACACCCTGAAAATAGGTCATGTTATCTCACATGAAGATAGATTCAAATATTGAAAGGTAATGTGAGAAAAAAGGGTGATATACATACCAAGGGGGATCTAATGGGATAAATAATGATTGAATTATATTTTATTTGGAGGATATACACTAAATCCTAACAGAGGAAAAAAGAGAGTTATTGGAGGAACAAATTTTATGAAACTAAGGGAAAGAAAGAGGAATTTGAGTTAACAAAACGATTAGAAAAATATTATAATGCTTATTTTTAAAGGGGCTTATGGTTTGGAAACATGGTTGACAAAACCATTGATCAACAATGTAATGACTACTATTAATGGGTACACACCTCTTACAGTTTAGGAGAATAGTTATAAAGACCATGAACAAACCATGTATGGTGAACATGAAGTAAATTTAAGATTTTTATGGAAGTTCATCCCTTATTGAACAACTTTCAAAACCATGATTCACCCTCTTAGGTCAAAAAAATTAAGGTGCATGGTTAGTGAAATCCTTGTGCTAACCGTGCACTAACCATGCACCTCACCCTATCTTTAACCCTTACTCATGGCCCAAAAACATCCCAAATGTTCCTAGAACCAATATGAACTCATTGGAAATTTTATTTAGACAAAAAATAGTTTTATTCTGAAAATTAAAGAATCCTTACCTCAAAAACAAATTCTGTATATTTCAGGATTTGTAGAACCAAAATGAATAAGTATACTCACTACTATTGAGTCATTAACTAGTGTAACTATCACCAAATCATTGTCAAGATAAACCTCATTATTATTGATATAATATAACCTTAATTTCTCTCCAGGAATCTGTAGACGTTTTCATATATTTTATCTGAACACCTTGGCTTAGAACATTGGTTTGCATTATTCCTAAGTTCTTTATAGTTGAAAAACTATACTATAGGATGAGTGTTGATATAAACCTTCTTTTATTCATTCACATCCATAGTTGTGTTCACCTCTATTCTGTTTTCATCTTCCCAATTCCCCTCTTTTCCACACTTTAAAAATCTCCTGCATCAATTGAGATGGGTTTTTAGATGTTTTTTTACCAAATTTTTAATGTGTTTGTAGTTTCATTTTCTTTACTCTATGGTATTTATCTATTGGTCCTCCCAAATTAAACTATATTTTATGAATTTAATCTCCAAATCTATGAGACTAATGATAATCACCAATCTCTAAATCAACCTTAAGGTCACAATATACAATATATTTTCAAAGACCTAGCTTTAACCCACTAAAAAGTGGTCCACCTTACATTCAGTTTTGAGGAAACTCTTAAGGTGTACCATAGAAGAATTGTCAAGTTTACCTTGCATGCCCTGATAGACTCATCTTCTTTTTTCTTCAATCTGAGGAAATCCCTTTCCATTTGGGAAAAAATATTTTTCACTATGGAAAAAACTGGCTTGAGGGGAATATTATTTTATAAATTTTTTTCTCCATGTGATATTCTCATCATACTTTGGTGTTATTCGTCTATGTTCCGAACCGATCAGCTTCCCCCTCCATGCAGTAAACAACCAGAAAATATTTCTCTTATTCTAAGAATTGGATGATAAATAATATCTTTATAATAAAGATAATCCACTATTCTTTGATGTAGGTATTTAAAGATACACTTTAGGTAATAGGCCTTTGTCACATAAATGACCCGACCAGAACTTTCTCTTTCTTATGAGATTGAGGTCTTTCCACATGATTAATACTTTTATTCATTACATGAGTTTTCTGATCTATTATTACCATGATGTTCTTAGCTGTAAATCCCATAAGGTTAAGCATATCATTAGAGAAATCATCTAATTTTCTACCATGTAGGTTATTATCACATTTTATCATATTTCCAACCATTAACTAAAATATAGGAAATAAAAAAGTGTTGATAATAGTCAAACTAAAAATTATATAAAAATATAAACTATGAATATAAAAAGAAAAATTTATAAATATAAATTATATCCAAATATAATGGTATATAGGAGTTAGTAGAGGTTATCCGTGGTTATTTATTTATAAAGTTTTCAAATCTAACAATATATTAATGTCCTTAACAATGGCTTATAAATAGTTTTTTTTAATATTCCAATGAATACGCTATTATAATGTTAAAATTGGTGTGGAATAATTCCCCTTGATCATGAGCTAGATAAAAACTGAGTTAATACCCAATATACCTATTTTTAGGTTATTACCACTAGGTGAAACCATTATTGAGCCACATCTACTAATATTATCTAGAAAAATATGTAATTCCTTGGAACCAATTCACTCTATAATTCACTATTATTTTATGATATTATTCTATACACTGACTTATTCTTTGTTTTTTTAATAAATTATTATATTCCAAATGAAAAAATATTACATGACCTTCCTCTTATACTAACTAAAACTACATAATATTATAACATGTATTGTTAGATTAATTTTTAACAAAAATATATAATAAATACAAACCAAAGATCAAGAGGCCTAGTTAATTTTGAAGACTAGGTTTGTAATAAATAAAAATGTGAATAAAACACAACATCAGTTTTTAATTCTGTTTAATAATATCCTAAATTCCTTTTTGACCCTAAAAAAAATGAGTATAACCTAGGGAATACATGATAAAATGGAAGATCTACAAGTCCTTCCTAGTGTATAAACATGATTACAAAGAAACAAATATGAGTCAAAAGTCATGACACAATGTAATGAAATACAAAGCTCATGAATAATCATATGGGATAATAACATAAAGAACATGGAGTCATAAGATAATGGAAACATATTAATTTAAAGCATCATATAACATGACATAAAAATAAATCAAGGATAACTTCATAGAAAACATTACATGATGGATAGAGTCCTATCATGGATTTGGTTTACTACCTAATTCCATACATATCACATCAAGAGATATAAATATTACATGATGAATTATATCACTATCTATTTACACGCATCATAAAATTTATATTTTTATCCATGCCACAAATTTAAATCAAATTTAAGGTATAACCATAAGAATTACCCAAAAAAAGATATGAGTTGCATAATCTTGTTTCATATCACAACCAAAAAATATTCCAAAGGTTAGAAAGGATTAAATATTTTGGAAATTAATATCTAAATGAATAATAACAGGTCTCACAATATGATGTTCATTTTAAATAATATTGTGTGAAAGGGTAGAGAATTTGGGTATAAAAATAATCTTATAAAACATTAATTTAAGGAATTAGTTAAAGAATTTAAATAAATAATAATTATGAATTTATATTTAAAAAAAAGGTAAACCATAATAGATATACCTAAAAAAATACTTTAGTTTTTTAATTAATTAATGGGAATACATACTTTAATATATTGTTATATAAAAGTGTTAAGGTATGTAAAATTTTACCTTAATCAGGTTTGATTTTACAGAACACATATGATAAGTAAAATTAAAGCTTATATTAACATTCAAAAGGAATATAGAATAATATAGTAATATATGCAAGATAAATATATTCAAAAGTATTAAAATAATTTCATAACCTCAAATATATAGAGAATATGAGTTATAGAGAGAAAGGTAATAACCAAAATAAAACATGGTGGTTTAGAGAGACCACATACCTTAGGTTCTAGAATCAATCTTTACATGCACTGAACATCATTTATAATAAATATAAATTATTTAATTTCTAAATTTAAAATCTTTTAAATCTATTTTTTATTTGGTAAAATTTTATTTTTTTCATTTATAAACATTTCCATGAGATAAAATGGTGAATTTCATTGTTCATAGGTTGTTCATTTCATTGTTCTGATATTAGATTAGATGGGGATAATTATTGATGTTCTTGTCAAATGGGTCTAGAAATATAAAAGTGAAATTAAATGTAATTAATTAATATCTAGAAATTTAAAAATCCTTAAATATTTTTTTGTGTCCTAATAGTGGTATGTTTCATTTAGTAAAAATTGTTAATGTTATATGGTTAGTTCATTTAGGCAGTTTTACCGACCATCATAAACTAGTTTCAATTTATTTTAAAATATGTATATATATATTCATTAAAAAAAATTAAATAATTTATTACATAATTATTGTCATATTATTTAACCAAAATAATATTTTTATAACTAGACATGATGGTGATGGAGAAAAATAAAGTACGATGTTCATGGAGGCAATGAACCAACCATATTGTAAAAAAAATTCTTTTTAGAAAATAAATATGGGAGGGTGAAATATAGATATTAAATAATAATAATAATGTATAAGTATATTTTTTATATCGATTTTACTATGTTTAGGTTGATCAGAAACATAAGGTGGTGGTAGAATAATAATAAATTTGAAAGAGGTTAGGTGAGAATTTTACCTCCTCATTTGGTTGTCACATCTTAGGATACCCCTTAAGGATCCTTTAAATCCAATTTAGTGAGACTAGATACACTAAGATATGGAGGATAGGATTGGTAAGGTAATTGGTTAAAAATTTGAAATATCCAATGCTTGGGGTATATGAGGATAAGGGGCGGTAGTGGGGTATTTATTAGATGAGAAGAGTGATTTTTTGAATATAATAATCATTAGATTATTATTTTGTTTTAATATTATAGTTTTTGATGAATATTGTGACCATATATAGGAAATTTTACATATTAGTGCAAAAAAATCGTTTTTTACCTTATCCTTGACTGAAAAATTCATTTATTTTTCTACCAATGTTTAATAATGTATTTTAATGTATTATATTATTAAAAAAACTGCTTTTGGAAAATAAAGAAATTACCCTGACCATTTTTCAATGAATAATTTCAAGGAATCAAATCAATTTTATGAAAAAATAATAATAAACACGGATTATTAAAATTTTAATAAAATTTTTATTTAATTAGAAAATAATAATTTTAATATTATAATATTTTTTAGACACTTTTAAAATTACATATGGTCTCATTAAATAATATTATCAATAAAATAAAACTTAAGACTAATTTATAAACACATTTTATGAAAAAAAAGTATTTTATATCTTTATAATTGTTATAAATTGTATTTTTTTATTTTCAAAAATATAGACACCTATTTTATTAATTAAAACATTTATTTACTTGTATAAAGATATAAATATTTAATATTATTATTTTATAATATACCTAAATGTTATTTTACATATCCATAGTTGAGGTTATTATTCTAACAATCAGGTTTCTATTTATATTAATTTGACTACTAGTCTAATGAATAGATTATTATTCCAATAGTTGGATTTGCAATGGTCATATGAGTTCCCTATGTTCTATAATACCTAACATATAATTAACTCTTCCTTAAAAAAAATTTTATGTTCATATATATATATATATATATTCATTTTTAAAATTCATATTTCATTACTAAAATTCTACTTCATTTGTACAGTTTTGTTCATGAGTGTAATTATTTTGGGGGATCAATCAGTTCTAAAATTTAATATTATTCTTATTTTATATTCTATTTATTATGAAATTATAACACTTTCAATTTTTAGGTCCAAATTTATTCTCTAAATGTAATTTATAAATTAGTATAATAAAATTTAGTTTTTCTTATCATGTGGTGCATTTAAATTATATAATATTATATTACTAAATATTATATAATTATATATTCAGAATGGAAATTCCATTGATAACATCCTAGATCATTAGAAATATAGTTAGTGTTATGTATTATAAATTTATACTATGTCTAGGTTTATTTTAAATTTTATCATTAGAATCTGTAAATTTTGGAAAAATAGATATTTGATGTTTTAAAATGAAAAGTGATTTTGGAAAATAAAAGTATTTAAGAAATTTTATCGCACCCATTATAGCTAGTTTTTTTTCATAATTATATTTGAATAATACAATAAATGTTTTCAAATAGAATTTTGAATTATTTTCTTAGACATATTGATTTTTTTAGAAATTTTTATTATATTTAGAGGCTATCTATTTTTTCTATAGTGAAGATGTTTTTTTTATGGATCGTTATGTGAAGTTTGAAGTATAAATAAATTTGATAATTAAATGTATAAAAATGAGAAGATTTTTCATAGAAATAACTAGTTCAGTCCTTTAGTTTAATTGAGAGGATGTGAGTGCACTATTAATATCCCTTTTCTATTTAGGAATTCAAGAGTTTTCCTTCATTAATTCCTTTAAGGGTATAATCAAGTAAATAATGAATTTTAATGATTATTATATTTAAACTTAATTATTTATCAACAAGTTAAAATACTGAATTTAATTTAAAAATAAATTATTTGATTTAAAATTAGGAAACATAATCATATATTACTATTGATTTTTTTTTTGATTTTAGAAGAAGTGATGTTGAGGTTGTTTTCCAGAAAAAAATGGTTTTTAGAAATTTTTATAAATATATATCTCAATAGTTATCATTTTACTAGTGGTATTGTCCACTTTTTTATATCAATTAGTGATTTTATGGGTATATATGATTGAATTAATTACTATTTGTCATTGGTTTCCATAATTGAATTGTAAAACTTATTTTCCATAATATTCTAATGAAATTAAAGAAAGATAAAATAGTAACCATATTTTAATAAAATTATAATTTTTGTATTCCTTTATGGGTATATGTTTCTATAAATATATAGTGTATAATTGGTAATAATTATATAGGTAATGTTTTTGAGAAATGGTGTTTATGAGTTTTAAAGGTTTGGAGTTCTGGGTGGTGGTAGTTGGTGGCCACCATATAGCTAGTCTCATGTTAATAGTGACCTAGTAAACAAAAATGTGGAGTATCTCCCAATGGGATATCGTTGGGTAGCTAGTGGTTATCCACCAGGAACCCAGTGGGGTGGTTCTTATTCCCTAAAATGGAATGTTCCGATAGTCCCTCCTTTTTTCAATGGTTATTGGTTTTATTTTTGGTTCTTCAAAGTTATACACCACTATCAGTAAATTGGTATTTGTATGTGACCCCTTACCTTATTCATTTTCCTTCTATTTGACTTTATTAATCACAACATGAAGGTTATTTAATATTTATTAATCATAAGTTTTCATCCCTCATATTTTTATTCTACTATTGTGTAGTAATTATATTATTTATTAAACTAAGGGTTAGAGAATTAGGTTTGTTTTTTGTCATGGATTGGGTGAAAGAAAATTGTTGCTTAGATATTCCTCTTCCAATTTGTTTTCTATTTGTTAAGTGAAATCTATATGATCTATTATTAATAAAACTATCTTGGATGAATAATAAATGAATTATATAGTCATAATATTACCATTATTATATCCAAGGAAATTGTTTTTAAGAGATTATATATATAAATTGTTTTGAAAGGATAAATTAAATTACTAAAAAAATGTTTTGTATTTTATTATAACCATGGTGAATTCATTTATTGAATTGTTTTTCTAAAACCACACTTTTAGATTAAAAGTTTTTATATACCTTTAAAAAAAAATTTCTTTTAATGTGTGTATATTCTATAAAAAATAAAGTAAAAAATATGAAAAACATTATTTTCAAGGGGAATTCCATTCATTTTAAGACTTTTAAATTAATATGATTAATTATAATTTAAACAAGTAATTATTTTATATTATTACCTGAAAACATATTTACTAAGATAAGAACTTGGAATAAAATATATAATATAATATAACCTATTTTAGGTAGAAGTACATTATCTTTAAATTTATTTTTTACCTTGTTGAATATTTTTTATTTTTGTAATAATTTTCAAGGAAATATATTAATAATAAAGAAATGTATGATCTATTTTTACTCCTAATTCGATGTTTTTTATTTTTTACAAACTCACTTTATATAGTAATGAAAAAATGATTATAGTTTTAATTAAATCATGATAAATTTTCATATAATACTTTCCAAATTATTCTTTTCAATATTTTATCACTTCAAGGATATTATTTAGTGATTGATATCTTCTATTCATTTTTTAAATTTTTAACAAATTATTAGTGGGGAATTTAAAATGTGTTGTTAAATAGCACATCTATAATGTAGTGTTTTTATGTAAATAGTGGTTTTATTGAAATTTTAACGTTTTGAGTCAAAAAAGCGTCTAATAAGTGAATCTTACAAGCATTAGTTTAAAATAAATTTTACATGCTTTATATAATAGTTAAAATGGAATTTTATGGTGATTTTAGTGGGGGAGATATGGTTATAGATGCCTTAACTTTTTATTTTGAAAGTATGAATACATTTATTTGAAGAAATAAATTATTTGTTTCATGAATGAATTAATGTATGTGTATTCTAAAACTATTTTTAATCATTAAAATTAACTTTTATGATATTTTGTGGTTCAAAAGGAATAATTAATTTAAGAAGGCTACATTTTATTCAATATTCTAAATGCAAACTATTTTATTTCAATCATTTATAAATTTATATTTAATAAATTTATATGGTTATAAATGCAAAGTAAATTTATAATATCGTGAATTTAACCCCTAAGTTTTAAAATCTTTTATTTTCATCCATATCATTATAGGTTCTTGACTTATCAACAAAAAATGGTCAATGAGTTTTTTTGATAATATAAAGGCTAGTTAGGGTTAAAAAAGTAACTGTATTGTTTAAAAATATAAATTTATTGACTTATATGTTTGTTGAAACTAAAAGTATACCAAAGAGGTGATTTGATAATGAATTTATTTTTTTCTAAATTTTTTGAATTTTTTTATTAGAAATGATTACATTATTATAAGATATGTTCAATTGTTTATGTATCAGGTTACATGAAATAAATAGATATTCTAGTTAAATAGTAATCTTATCAATGAAATGGTCTTTATATGGTAAATTTTGTTGATTTGATCAAAATATAGAGTTATGTTTTTAAATTTTATTAGATTTTACTTGAATTACAAAGCTAATCCTATTACTATAACACCTTAATGATTTATAAATCATTGAGTAAAACATAACCATCATAAAATAGTTGAATAAATAATAACATGTTGGTTAGGATATATAATTTTTTATGAGTTTTTTGTGTTTACCATATTTTATTAATTTTCTTATCAATGGATTTTAGGAGTTATTGTACCATAATGTTCTAACTCTAAATGAATGGAATATTCCCTAAGTCCCTGATCCCCTTTAATAACATGAAGAAAAATTGTATGTGTCATAGAGTTTGACATACATATGGAAAAGAAAGTATATTTTATCTTATTGGTGTAACATATTTTATGATATTGGGATTTCATAATATTTATAATTAGGAATGACATATTTTATGATATTGTTGAATTTTAGTGGACTGAAACAGAAGTTGTGATTATTTTTTCTCTTATAGGACTCATTTATCCATTTAAATGTTAAGGGGTTAATGTGGAAATATCCTAAACACACTAATTACCATTAAATTATATAAAAGAGTTAATGGATGAGATTCACATGAGATGTAAATGGAGGCATTAATATTATATTGTGGAAATGTTTGTTTATATACACTAGGGTTAAGAGTATCCGAGTATCCTATGTAAAAGAAGACATTCTTTGAGTTTTGATGTGTGATTTCCTTATGTGATATCTAGGTGAAACTATTTCAAATTCCAAATATATCTTATTCTTTCTTTCTTAGAACATTAATTATTAGTATATCACGGAGGTTTGGGAGATCTTTCCCAAGTAATTTGTATGAGTCATTAAACACTGAACACCGTCTATGATAATGATATTTTAGGGTCTATATAAAATGTTCTTCATTTCTAGATTACATATGATTTCAGTTTTATTGGTATAATTGTTTTGGGTTTCATGGTTTCAAAATGATTTTATTAATCATTATCCATCTCTCATAAACCTTTTATTGGTATTAATTTGAAGGTTAAAGAGATAATTGAGTCTTCAAAAAAATCACACAAAAATCATTATGATGTGTGAATCACAACCTAGAATATCCATTATTATGTAAAGAGCATCATGCTAGATGAGTTAGGGAAATTTAATGCTTTTATAGGTTTATATGAAATTCCTGTTTGACATGCTCATATAAGTGAAGGTGTTCCCTCCACCTTTAAATAGTATCCGAGTAATCCCTGCATTTTTATTTATGAAATATTTTGAGAAATGAATGTTTTTGAAATCGTAATACTATTACTTATCATCAAATATGATAGAGAATCTGATTAAATGTGATTAAGTTGCATATTACTATCAGATATCCTTCCCATTTACTTAGTAAAAATCCCTTAGTTTTTTAAAATTCATATAATACACCATCAGGATATCAGATTCGATGATAACACTATATTGTACATTCAAAAATGAACAGAATATCACTATTATAATATATATGTGAATCGTAAAATATGATTGATATGTTAGTGTTTTTCTATTAACATGAAATATTTTTCACTGATACATATAGTGTTTTCCTTGCTAAATTGTTGAGAAATCCTTATGTTTTCTAATGATATTCACTCATTTTATTATGAGTTGTAATGTATAACTGGTAGTGTATAAAAGGTTTTTGTATAACTTCTTATCCATCATATCCTTTGATTGATCATATATCATTAAAAAAGATAAATATGATTTTTTAACTTTGATTATAAATTGAGTTATATAATTTTTATTTTTTTTATAAATTATAAAAAAAAATTATTTTAGGATATATATCGATGTTAAAATTCATTAAAAAATTTATTATTGATAAATTTTTTATAATTAGTTTATTAAATGTTCATGAAATATTTAGTTATAAATATTCGATAATATTGAGTTCCAATATTAACATGAATTTTCAAATTTATATGTAATTCTTTACAATTTTTATACAAAAAGTTTATATGAAAAGTTATAAATATATATTATATATAGCTTATAAATTAAAAAAAATAAGGAAAAATATAAAGTGATAATATTTAAAAATTATGAATTTTTATAATGGTTTATTTGAATTATCGAAATTATATAGGTATTGTTTGGAGATTATTTAAAACATATACAAAGAGTTTTGAAAAATGATTTTATCAAAGGATTAAATAATTTTAATATATGACATTTAGATTATATAATATGTTTATATTATATAAATTAGAATATATAATGTCAATATTTCATGAAAAATAATATATTAGAAGTAAATTCTATATAATGAATAATATAAAGGTGTTTATACTTGGAATAAATATATAGTTTTTCTTCAATTATTTATAGAATGTCCATAATGAATTTTAAATTATTTATAATTTTTACTTTATGAAATATTAATAAATATATTTATAACATGACCTCAATTTTTTATTCCATACAATACCTACTAGATATGTCAATATAAGAATTATTTTTCACCTACATTGACATAAGTTTAAAATTAAATATATTAAAAATAATTTATTTATTTAGTATAGTTTATACATATTTGGTTTTTGAGATTTGTTGAATTAGATTCTCTCTTGAGTAAAGGATACATGGGTTGATAGATTTTGGGTCTCGATTCTCATTAACCTAAAGGTTTATGCCTTATTATTGAAATGATGAAGTTGGATATCTATAGATATTGGATCCCCCATGTAGTGGTTTTATGTTTTATATAATTATAATCCTTTACATGAAAAATTTATATACCTTATGAATATGATGCATCTGGATATATATAAATATGTATTGTTTCTTTTTCTTTCGTATTAACAAAAATTTTGGGTTGTGTAAGGATTTAAACATTAATGTGGTGTAAATATATTTATTTAGTGGATGGAATAAATGATCTAAAACTAAATATTTCAAATAATGAAATCATTATGGGATTGATAAGAAATAAGATAATGATATTAAAATCCCATCAAAATAATGTGTTACATTCTATCCAAGGTGTAACTTGTGAAGATCTCAATAATTCATTACATGTGTCCCTAATCATTAACTTACCAAGAATTCTATTGTGTAAAGAAAATAAGTAATGAAGTACCCCTAATTGGTGGTTACATATTCATGTAATTTTATTTAGGTAACACACAACTAGTAAAATATAACCTTTAGCATAATAGAGGAAGAGAGATGAGAGAATCCACATGATGTATTTGGATAAATATTTATCTACTCTGGTATCCAAGATTCATATATGGCATGATTGAAAATAGTTTTCTACCATATGTAGTCATGGGTTACTAACAGGCCTAACTAGTGTATTTCATTATGAAATATCAGTATTGGATCACTAAATGCATATGATGTATGGGGTCATCATTTTAGTGTAAGAATATTGAATGAAATTCCATATTCAATGATTGTCAAAACATGATATTCATTTGATTAAATATTCCATTATATAAGAGAATTCATCATCATTATTATGAAAATAATATTTAAATAAATCCTTTTAATGCATAAAATTAATATAGTAAACTCTTAATACATTTTACTAAAAAATCCATTCTTTAGTAAAAATAAAAAAAATCTATGTGTTAAATAAGAACATTAATGAATTATCGAACTGATAAAGTTATTCAAAACATTGAATCATAATTCCTATAATAATCATAAAATAATTATATTGGAGTTTCAAAGGAATTTGATATGATATAACCAAATGGGATTTATTCTCTGATCATATAATCAATATGATTGATTATGCCAATGAATTGGAGATATTTAAGGTTTCCCATAATGATTTTTATTCTTTCAAATTTAATATTATTTTCTTCTATGGAGTTTTTTTGACAATGTGAATGAGTTTTATGAGATTTTAACCAATATTGTAAAGGTGTTATGAATAGATGAACTATGAATGTGATGTCTTGGTTATGGTGTTTTGTTGATCTTATAGTTGTGTAAAAGTATATACAAAAATAATAAAAATATAATTTGATATTCTATAAATGTTTCTTTAAGTTTCTAGTCACGTTCGTTGAAAAATAAAAGTAATATATAAAGGAAAGAGTATGAATTCCATATTATATAATTGTTTATGAAACATGAATCATTTTATGTAATTTTATGGAATTTCTATGTTAGGTATCCGTGTTATATAAATCAATTATTTTATTTTGAAAGTTATGTGATAGATAATATTTTTTTTATTGTTATAAATCTATAGAAGTGAGAAATATTTGTAAATATTGATAGTTATTGTAGTTTCTAATTAAATTATTAACCAAGAGGATCTATATTAGTGTTTTGAATGTGAATTAATGCATCAAGCTCAAATGATTTTAAATAATACATGAGTACAATTATCTAATTTTAATCAAATAATTATAGAAGTTGTTTGTTAACAAAGTTTTGTTTTAAAAAATATTAGATAATGGATTAAATGAACATGATTTGTGATTCTTCAGATTCTATAACATGTTTTTAGAAGAATTGAAGGATATATGTTTTTTATCTAGTGAATTTTTATATTAATATGTTTTTTAAAATATGAGGAATTGATATACTACCACCATTAGTAGAATATTTAAATTAATTTTATTCATTTTAATAAAATTCTTAAAGAACCTTAGATGAAAATTAAGATACGAAAATAAAATATTATTTATTAAAATATTTCTAAGAAAATGAAATAACTATAATTTCTTAACCCAATGGAGTTTGTGTATCATATCATGATATTATGATGAGAATAAAGTCTCTAATCAGAAAGCTGGAGTATTTTTGAACTTTCATAAGTTCATTGTTAACAAATAAAATATTATTACAGTAAAATTTCAAATTTAGTTTCACTTAATATATTAAAGGGTTTAGGTTGTGGTGGTAAATATAAATTTAATGATTTGTATTTTTTTACCTTAAAAAAGTGATTTTAAATTTATCCAAAAAGAGTTTAGCAAGTGTGGTTTAGTGATTATATATATTTTAAAATTATTTATCAAAACATTCAAGTAAATTTTTGGCAGAATAATTTTAAAAAGTAATTATGATATAATTTGAAAGGGTTCTATTCAGACAAAATAAAGTGATATTTTATTATTCAATTTTTTTTGAATTAACGTGTTTTGAATATTTTCAAGGTGGTAAACATTAGTAATATAATTCCTAAGTCTCCCCATTATTTAAATTTTATTTATTCATAGATGTTACTCACTAAAGACTTTTTTGGGATATTTGTTTATCAAATGGCCATATAGATATGTGGAAGTAATTACATATAGAATCAATGAGTTTAAAAAGACTCCTTAAAGTATAGAAAAAATAAGGGTGATATGACAGTTGATTATATATGATGTGGGAAATAGATTCTATTTTATGGTTTTTATAAAACATTATGAAATATTTTTAAAATTTAATATATATCATTTATTTTGAAATTAAATCGCAACATTATCCTTATTTAACTTATCTGGATATAAGTATATATTGATCTCAATTTTGTGATGTGTAATAATAATTAACCTCTTAAAGTACTACATTCCATTTTCTCCAATCGATGTTCTTCCAGGTGTTTTATAGGTTATGAATTAATAAAGATGTATTACGAGTACGATTATAGTATTGAGATTTAGAGTATACTCATAAGGAACAAAACCAGTTTTATACACTTGATGTCCCATGATGTAAACAAAATAGTGTGTCATACATGATGTATTTGGTATATTAGGGGTGAGTTATTTATATTTGGAGTCCTTAATACCTAACGTTGGTGATATAACTTCAAAGAGAAACATTATAGTTTAATTAATTCCTTATGAAATCCTTGATATATAGTTTATTAGTGGGTGGTTTCACATTTCATCGACCATTTTATCACTTAGTGCTCCACCATTATAGGATTTTCTACTCATATGAATTTTATTAAATTCATGCCCCTAATTGAGATAAAACAAAGAAATATATGACCACACATATAAGGTTAATATGATGTTATTTTCTACTTAGATGAGGATTATGTGATCTTCTCAACTATTAATTGAATGTAATGTTAAGTATTCATCAACCAGGTATGTCTACACTCAGAGAGTTGAGAATGTATGGAGAGGATATAAGATATTGATGTATTCTATGTCCCATGGTCACTAGATATCTTGGAAAAAGAGAACTTATGAATATTCAAACAATGATGTGTTGTGGATGGAAGAAATAAGTATATATATAATTGTGTTTGACAAAGATAATGTTAGATACCTTTATATTCTGAGTATAATTAGTTATTTTTTGGAGGACACTCTTTTTATATATTTATGGATTCAATGATTAGTATATTTTACTAAAGATTTAATGGTAAATGGGCTCAAAATTTTTTGTTGAAATTTATTGAATGTTTTCTAGGCTTTAACTAAGTTATTTTATTGAAATGAATATTTTATAAAACTGTGTAATATCATATAATACAATTTTGTGAGCCATAGAGTATGAAAAATATTTGGCAATAGATATATATTTAATCCTTTGGTAATATTGTTTTATGATAAAGATATATCATTTGCTTAATTCTTGGGTATGTCCTATTTCATGATATGGTTGAGTTTTGGCACCATGAATTAAAAGGTACAATTAATTTGGAACCACCATGACTCATTTATCCATCCGATCATGATGAAGTTAATGTTCAAGTCTCCCTAATCCATATACTATCATTAAAAGTTTTGAGAGAGTTAATATTGGATGGTTACATTATATATAACTAAATTAATTACTTTTATATTTATAAATGTACAAGTAAATGAATTTTATCAAAGAGTTTCTATGCATACTATATAAATTAGGCAGGTCGTGTGTTTTAATGTGTGATCTAATAAAGTGATATCTGGATAAAAAGCATTCTCTTCCCAAATCCATATTCTCCCTTACTCCTTGGAAACATTAGTATTTAAAATATCATATAGTATTGGAATATCCACCCAATAAAAATTATTTTAGTAATTAAAACATATGGATATACCTTATAGGGAAGATCCTTTTAGTTGTTCCTTAACAATATTCATCAATAATTGAATAAATTCGATAATAAAGAGATTATATGGTTAAAGGTATACATTATTAATTTATAGTTTATATATTATTTCATTATAAATGGAATGGTGATATTGGGTTTATTTGTTTCTAAATCCTTCCACTACTATTATTACTCATTAATCATCCCTTAGAAACATTTCAGTAAGGGGGGCCTTATAAGTGATTGTTCAGATAGCCTATTTGAGATGCTTCTCAAGGATGTGAATCTCAATATTGTAGGGGTTTTAATGACCCCCATATCTATTTAATTTATTGAATTTAATATTCAAATGTTTAAGTGTTTGTTGTGGGAGTTTTATATATTAATGTAAGGTAGGTTAGTGGTTGATTTTACTCTAATTTTATTGATTTATTTGCATCTAATAATTGGTTACTTAGTCTCTCCATTGGTGTGGTTTATGATTCAAAGAGTTAGAAGTACTTTAATGGAAAATAGATGAGGTTAATAAAAAGTGAGAGGTGTAGTTATGATATGAGTACCTAGTGGGAATAGAGTGGGTACCTTATTGTTTTAAAATTTTATTGGTGGGTCGATTAAAGAGCCACTGAGAACCTTGTCACCTTATAGCAGATACCTGATAAACACAATGTTAAACTCCCTCAAAATTGGGATATTTTTGTCTTTTCAATCAATCCATTTTACAAATAAAACATTTAGGGATTTTTATTCACATTATTACCTCCCCCACAAAATAAAATTATTCTCTCCACTCACTCTTATAGGACTATCCATTAAATCCTTTGCATTGATTGTTTCAGGTTACCCCTAATGACTCGTATCTAGTGAGTCAAGATTGAATCCTTTTTATAATCTTCATATTATCCATGTTTCTTAAATTAAATATTTATAATACCCTCTTTGTAACAGCCCGAAATTTTTGAATAAATCTTATTTCCTGATTTCATGTGTTATTTTATTTTATTTTTATACTCAACAAAAATGTTTTATTTGATAAACATGATTATAATTAAAATAATACCATTGGTTTTTGAGTGTTATATTACCATCGGTCAATATGACCGCCGTGAACAAAATGTTTTGATTATTGTCTCTAAATATAAGTAATCATGGTTAATTATTATAGAAAGAAGATTTGATGGCCTCACCTAGTAGGCATGGACCGATCGAAGCCCATCTAACTGAGCTTGGGAAGGAGGTAGCACCATTGGCCTTTGCTCTGGACAAAACCCAAGCCGAACTTCATCATGTGAAGCTAGAACGGAATCGCCATCGCGATAAGTTCAAACTGATAGAAATTACTACTCGGGCAATGTTGACCGAGCCGCCCCAAGATTCTATCACCCTAGCACACCTTACTCTTAGGTCCTATGCTGGTATTATAAGGGGCTATGTAACGAGACCGTAATTGCCTTGTGTAATCCTTGTTTTAAATAAAAATTGGGATTTCTTCTTATGATGAAGTTTATGAATTTTCAAATGACTGGATAAAAATAGTATGCATATTTTTGATGAATTTTCAAAAGGATATTTTAAAAAAATGTTTGTGTAAACCTTAAATAATTTAAAATGTGTAATGATTCTCAAAAAATGGTCTTCTACAATTATGTTCAGTACGAAATTTAGAGTCTAATAAGATCAACATGATTTTTGATGAATAGTAAATTATGAATAGTGATTTTATGATTAGGATTAGTAATATGACCAAATGGATTAGTAATCTCACTTAAATAAAGTTTTAAAATAATCTAGGCACCTTGATTAAGTAATGTGATTCAATAAAATGGTTAAATAACGGTTTCATAAATTATTATTCAAGTATTAGTTTTTTCAGATGAATAGTGTTTTTTAATTAAAAATTTAATTAAAAAAAATTAGAAAATTATTTTTATAAAAATGACTTTATTTTTGAACTCAGAGCATCGATATTATGTTATGGTAATTTTTGGGGATTTTTCTGAAAAAAATGAATTTTCGATGAATAGTGTATTTATTTAAAAATAAAATTAAAAATATTTAGAAAATTATTTTTATAAAATGGAGTTCATTTTTGAAATCATAGCATTGATATTTAGTTAAGGTGAAATTTTGGGATTATTCTGAGAAAGTAGAATTTTCGGTGAATAGTGAAAGTATAGTTTTTAAGTTACGGGTTTTTAATGACATCATTAAATGATGTATTAAGTATATATACAATATGGTCGAATTATGAATAGTAAGATAAGGTGTGAGGTGTACCAAGTGGCCAATACCATGGGCAAATACCATGGGCAAGCCCATGGTTTTTCCAAAACCACTAGTGAGGTGTCCCTTGGCCATTAATGCCTTGTCCCCTCACTTTCCCTATAAATACCAAGCCCTCCTCTCATCCATTCGACTCCCCACTCATTCCCAACGAATTTCTGGTCTCATTACCTCCCAAGGAGTCCTCCCAAGGTGCCCCCAAGCCCTCAAGGTCTCAACCTTTGAGGTTTAAGAGTTACATTTTAAGGTAAGGGATCCGACCTCTCTCTTTCTTTTCAAGTAATCTCTTTTATGTCATTCCTTTTATGCTCCATGTTCTTATGTTGGAGGATGTTCTTTTATACTCCTCTTACTGCCATTTTTATGTTCATATGATGAGATACCCCCTCTTACTCTCATCATTTCGTTTTAAGAATGTTTAAGTGGCGCCGTTAGGCTGCCGAATTTTCAAGGGATTCATTCACCTTTCTCTTTTTCAAAGTTCTACTTTCATGTCAAGTCTTTCAAGTTCATTTTAATTATGTTGGGGTATGATCTCTATATTTATCATACTGATCTTTTATGATCATATGATGAGAGACCCCATTTGATCTTTTCAATTCAGTATTTTGAAGTTTTAAGTGGCGCCGTTAGGCTGCCGAATTTTTAAGTGGTTCTTCACCCTTCTCGTTTTGAAGTTCTACTTTCATGTCAATTCTTTCAAGTTCCTTTCTATTATGTTGGGGTATGATCTCTATATATATCATACTGTACTCTTATTTTCATATGATTAGAGACCCTATTTGACCTTGTCAATTCAATTTTGTTGAAGTTTAAGTGACGCCGTTAGGCTGCCGAATTTTCACAAGAGAAATCTTGTTTTTTTTCTTCCTTTCATGTTCTTCATTTCATATGGTATATTTTCAAATTTCATTACCATGTTCTTAAATCCCTTATATTTTGTCCCTCTACTGTTTGATGGGTCATTTATGAATGTTTGACCCATGTCCCCTCTCTTCTCAATGTTTTTTTAAAATATTGTAACATAGCCGTTATGCTGCAGAATTTTCGTCTCAAAGTGCCTCTCTCTCTTTTCTAAAAATTATTTTATGTTATAAAGTGAATAATCAAAAATCTTATTTCTATAGGGGTATTCACACATATATCAAAATTTTCTATTTTAAATTCTGGGATTTACATACATGAAACCCTCTTTCTCTTTCCGTGGGTTTAAAGTGACGTAAAGATCATGTCTTTAAAGCAGTTTTTAAAACGTTATGATTATGAAATGAAACCCATTTATTTTATGTTGTATGGGTTATTTATGAAAGGTTTAATGATGATATATGTGGCTCACATGATAATAAAGGCAAATTTAAGGGTGCGCCCTGATAGCGCTCCAATGCATTGGGTAAATACTTAATCTCTAGAGATGACCATTTTTAACGACGCCATGGTGAATAACCTTGGTAATTTTTTAACGACACCTTGGGGATGGACCTTGGTGAAACGAAACGATTGTCAACATTAAATGTTGCAGCCACATATTAAAGTTATGAAAAATGTTATTTTTATTATGATAGGCCACATGATTTTTTTTATCATGCCTTAAAGTTCTTGTTCATGACATAGTTGATGTATCTCAAGTTCACATGTTAAATGTTTCCCTTGTTTCCCTTACTGGGCCTTCTACTCACCCCTTCTTTTGATGTATGTCCCCAAGTTATGAGATGCAGTAATGAACCTAGGATGAACATGAGGAGAAGCCTTTCAAATGTTTAAGAAGAATGTTTTATGTTTTCATGTTTTAAGTTCCTGGTTTCCAAGACACTAAACCTTAAAGATCCTCAGTTTTATATAATGTAATGAAAGTTTATGTGATAAAAAGGCGGGATGCTATAGTTGGTATCAAAGGACGGTTTAGTTATTTGTGGAAATTTGGATATAAAAACTTTAGGAAGAACCCTATAGAAGAGTTTATATATAGGAAATCTTCCTGGTATTTTGGTGAGTATTGAGTAAGGGGTTTCCAAGAAAATACATCCCTGTCTGGATACGAGCAGGTAGAGGTGGCTCTGGCACAGATGTACATAGGGGTAAAACCCGAAAACATCGCTTTGAGCTAGACTCGAACGGGAACTGGTACACGACAACGGGCCTTGCTGCACTCTTGGTTACGACACTCCCGGGGGATATGCTTTGGTAAATTCATAAGCTTAGTATGAACCATTGTTAAAGGAACAAAGATAAAATAAAATAATGGTTCACATAAGAATATATGATCATGGATAACCTAGAAGGTAACCTAGAGGATCACAAGTTAGGGTATACTTTACTTCTACATGTTATCCTTAGATGCTTTAAGTTTCTTTTCATGATTATTGGCTAATATTTAAGCCCCTAACTATAGCTTCTTTTCTTAGTTAATGGCAGGAAATGGAAGAACATGTCCCAATAACAAATGTGATAGTAAATGCTACGATTGCCGTATTAATACGACAGAGATGATTAGGGGATTAAAAGATGATTATTATTTTGGAAGACGTTCACTATTTTGAGGACCATATATGATAGATTACTACGGTATTTTCATTGAGGAGTAAGGTTGACTTATATTTTGAAGAATCAATGAATTTAAGGTGGACTTATAGTAATTTAGGTTACTTACGGGAATGATTAACCTATCTTGGGTAAAATATGTTTAGGTTAGCTACTTTTGTTATAAGATGTTAGGAGTGGTTGATGTTGTTTGGAGACGAACAATGAAATTTATTTTGGAAGACTATGTTATCAAGTCCTTCTTGTATTTGGGTTTCAATCTTAGTTTGGGTTACTTTGAGGAATTTTAAGGACTGTTATTTATGGAATGGTCTATGATGAACCTTGGGTATTACCATGGAACTTTGAAGATTTAAAAGTAGTTTCCATTCCTATGGGATTCTTTTTGAAGAGTTGTTTTACCTTACCCTTTCTAATTTTGGGATAATGTTTAAAGATAGAAGAAATAGATAGTTGATCTTTTGTGGATTATGTGATTCTCTAGAAGATGATTCTTGTGTTTTGATGAGACCAAGTAGTTTTGAATGCTCATCGTTTGGAGAAAAGATTAGTTTTGGTAGAAACTTATTAAAGTATGAAACTCTACATGAAGGTAGATATATTTCCTTATGTTTTTGATCTATGTTGTAAATGAATTCCTCAAAGTTATAAAAAAGAACGTAAAACAAAAACGTTATTGGTTTACGTTTCCTACTGGGTAATCAAAGACCGCTTACACACATCATAATTTTGGGATTTTCTGGTGGTTAAATTCCTCCTAATCATGTTTTCAATCACTCTCCTTTAGAACGTTACCCTTTGTTTTCTCCTCCATGTCCATGTTTCCTACATGGAATCCTAGTATGAGTAAACTCGGGTGGCCTTTGTACTTCCTTTTATTTCTTTTAAAGTAATGGTGTTACTGACTCTTTTTCCGATGTGGGACTTTCAATGAAATTTCAAAACCCAATTTTTTAAAAAAAATTGCGAGGACGCAATTTCTTAAGGGGGGAAGATTGTAACAGCCCGAAATTTTTGAATAAATCTTATTTCCTGATTTCATGTGTTATTTTATTTTATTTTTATACTCAACAAAAATGTTTTATTTGATAAACATGATTATAATTAAAATAATACCATTGGTTTTTGAGTGTTATATTACCATCGGTCAATATGACCGCCGTGAACAAAATGTTTTGATTATTGTCTCTAAATATAAGTAATCTTGGTTAATTATTATAGAAAGAAGATTTGATGGCCTCACCTAGTAGGCATGGACCGATCGAAGCCCATCTAACAGAGCTTGGGAAGGAGGTAGCACCATTGGCCTTTGCTCTGGACAAAACCCAAGCCGAACTTCATCATGTGAAGCTAGAATGGAATCTCCTTCGCGAGAAGTTCAAACTGATAGAAATTACTACTCGGGCAATGTTGACCGAGCCTCCCCAAGATTCTATCACCCTAGCACACCTTACTCTTAGGTCCTATGCTGGTATTATAAGGGGCTATGTAACGAGACCGTAATTGCCTTGTGTAATCCTTGTTTTAAATAAAAATTGGGATTTCTTCTTATGATGAAGTTTATGAATTTTCAAATGACTGGATAAAAATAGTATGCATATTTTTGATGAATTTTCAAAAGGATATTTTAAAAAAATGTTTGTGTAAACCTTAAATAATTTAAAATGTGTAATGATTCTCAAAAAATGGTCTTCTACAATTATGTTCAGTACGAAATTTAGAGTCTAATAAGATCAACATGATTTTTGATGAATAGTAAATTATGAATAGTGATTTTATGATTAGGATTAGTAATATGACCAAATGGATTAGTAATCTCACTTAAATAAAGTTTTAAAATAATCTAGGCACCTTGATTAAGTAATGTGATTCAATAAAATGGTTAAATAACGGTTTCATAAATTATTATTCAAGTATTAGTTTTTTCGGATGAATAGTGTTTTTTAATTAAAAATTTAATTAAAAATAATTAGAAAATTATTTTTATAAAAATGACTTAATTTTTGAACTCAGAGCATCGATATTATGTTATGGTAATTTTTGGGGATTTTTATGAAAAAATGAATTTTCGATGAATAGTGTATTTATTTAAAAATAAAATTAAAAATATTTAGAAAATTATTTTTATAAAATGGAGTTCATTTTTGAAATCATAGCCTTGATATTTGGTTAAGGTGAAATTTTGGGATTATTCTGAGAAAGTTGAATTTTCGGTGAATAGTGAAAGTATAGTTTTTAAGTTACGGGTTTTTAATGACATCATTAAATGATGTATTAAGTATATATTCAATATGGTCGAATTATGAATAGTAAGATAAGGTGTGAGGTGTCCCAAGTGGCCAATACCATGGGCAAATACCATGGGCAAGCCCATGGTTTTGCCAAAACCACTAGTGAGGTGTCCCTTGGCCATTAATGCCTTGTCCCCTCACTTTCCCTATAAATACCAAGCCCTCCTCTCATCCATTCGACTCCCCACTCATTCCCAACGAATTTATGGTCTCATTACCTCCCAAGGAGTCCTCCCAAGGTTCCCCCAAGCCCTCAAGGTCCCAACCTTTGAGGTTTAAGAGTTACATTTTAAGGTAAGGGATCCGACCTCTCTCTTTCTTTTCAAGTAATCTCTTTTATGTCATTCCTTTTATGCTCCATGTTCTTATGTTGGAGGATGTTCTTTTATACTCCTCTTACTGCCATTTTTATGTTCATATGATGAGATAACCCATCTTACTCTCATCATTTCGTTTTAAGAATGTTTAAGTGGCGCCGTTAGGCTGCTGAATTTTCAAGGGATTCATTCACCTTTCTTTTTTTCAAAGTTCTACTTTCATGTCAAGTCTTTCAAGTTCATTTTAATTATGTTGGGGTATGATCTCTATATTTATCATACTGATATTTTATGATCATATGATGAGAGACCCTATTTGATCTTTTCAATTCAGTATTTTGATATTTTAAGTGGCGCCGTTAGGCTGCCGAATTTTTAAGTGGTTCTTCACCCTTCTCGTTTTGAAGTTCTACTTTCATGTCAATTCTTTCAAGTTCCTTTCTATTATGTTGGGGTATGATCTCTATATCTATCATACTGGACTCTTATGTTCATATTATGAGAGACCCTATTTGACCTTGTCAATTCAATTTTGTTGAAGTTTAAGTGACGCCGTTAGGCTGCCGAATTTTCACAAGAGAAATATTGTTTTTTTTTCTTCCTTTCATGTTCTTCATTTCATATGGTATATTTTCAAATTTCATTACCATGTTCTTAAATTCCTTATATTTTGTCCCTCTACTGTTTGATGGGTCATTTATGAATGTTTGACCCATGTCCCCTCTCTTCTCAATGTTTTTTTAAAATCTTGTAACATAGCCGTTATGCTGCAGAATTTTCGTCTCAAAGTGCCTCTCTCTCTTTTCTAAAAATTATTTTATGTTATAAAGTTAATACTCAAAGCTCTTATTTCTACAGGGGTATTCACACATATATCAAAATGTTCTATTTTAAATTCTGGGATTTACATACATGAAACCCTCTTTCTCTTTCCGTGGGTTTAAAGTGACGTAAAGATCATGTCTTTAAAGCAGTTTTTAAAACGTTATGATTATGAAATGAAACCCATTTATTTTATGTTGTATGGGTTATTTATGAAAGGTTTAATGATGATATATGTGGCTCACATGATAATAAAGGCACATTTAAGGGTGCGCCCTGATAGCGCTCCAATGCATTGGGTAAAGACTTAATCTCTAGAGATGACCATTTTTAACGACGCCATGGTGAATAACCTTGGTAATTTTTTAACCACACCTTGGGGATGGACCTTGGTGAAACGAAACAATTGTCAACATTAAATGTTGCAGCCACATATTAATGTTATGAAAAATGTTATTTTTATTATGATATGCCACATGATTTTTTTTTATCATGCCTTAAAGTTCTTGTTCATGACATAGTTGATGTATCTCAAGTTCACATGTTAAATGTTTCCCTTGTTTCCCTTACTGGGCCTTCTTCTCACCCCTTCTTTTGATGTATGTCCCCAGGTTATGAGATGCAGTAATGAACCTAGGATGAACATGAGGAGAAGCCTTTCAAGTGTTTAAGAAGAATGTTTTATGTTTTCATGTTTTAAGTTCCTGGTTTCCAAGACACTAAACCTTAAAGATCCTCAGTTTTGTATAATGTAATGAAAGTTTATGTGATAAAAAGGCGGGATGCTATACTCTTCACATAAATTAGTGTTTGTAAAATATTTCTATTTATTGATTTTATTTTAAGCTATGTTTTTTGGGGACTTGGATTCATTGAATAAATGTAAATATTATTGTTTTTATTATCATGTTCTTTTAATATTAATGGAAGAATATAAAATTCTATGTTATTTTTACTCATAGGATAGTTAATCAGTCTTTAGATGACATAGTCCTTCCTCATAGACTAAAGGGAAATGATTAATCTTTGTTTCAGTAGGAATTCCCATCTTCCCTCTCATACTCCAAAAGTGTTTGGTAAATAGTAATATAGGTCCAAGTGAATTCGATAAAAAACTATTTAAAAATTAAGAAAAAATCATAAATTTATTCGACATGATCAAAATCTAGTCAACTAGTTTTTGTTGGAATTGTATATGTTTTCATGAATATCACAAGTGATTGATGTGTTTTCCCTAATCATGTTCACTTTATTAGCTATTCGTAATTTCATTATTGGATTTTTAACATGAAATTTAATTAGTATAATATTTTCCCCTATTGTCATGATTTATTGAATGTAATTTTTTAAATGATTCAAATTCCTCCCTTTATGTTTTTAAAATCACATTTTAAGATATTTTTCCATTGAGATTTTATACAATAACCACATGATACATAGTCTCTTGTAATTATTTTTATAAGTGGTATTTGGATTTTTTTACTCTATATTAGATATACCTTTTTATGGAGGGTGATAATGGGATAGTCTCACGAACCTATAAATTTATATACCCCTTACCACTTCCAATAGGATGAGTTGAGACCTGGAATTTGTATACACTATTCACTTCACATGGGATGATATTATACTCATAATCCTATTGTTAATTACCAAAATGATATGAGATTTCAGATTTCCCAACCCTATATTGATATTCATATAAGGATTTAATAAATTATATGATCTTAGGTGAATATCCTCCTAATAAAGGGAGATATCTATTTTAGTAAAAATACTATAATTTAATGAATAAGAAGCATGTTTCCTATTATTTCTAATATTAATCTATAAATATACAATTTGATATGTGAAAATAGGTTTATAACGAGTAATTAATGCTGGGGTGGCAATCAAAAATTGGGTAACCATACAGTCACCATGTACGTGCACCCCTAAGACATGTGTATAACTCGTTGTATGTGTTCTGGGTAAGGGAAAAGAAACAGAATTGGATTTTAACACCATATGAATCTTGGTGTGTTGGAAATGGGTATTTAATTTTTAGTGGGTGTGTAGAGACAAATAATAGGGTTTATCTTAGATGTTCAATGTGTGAGTTTTCACTTATGAGTCCACCATTTGGGGCCTTAGGCCTTGATTGGATTGCACATTATGCCCATAACTACCTTTTAATACCGTTTCTCCTTTTATAGATTTTTTGGACACTTTATACATAATGTGGGTATTTATGAACGATTATATTATTACTAATTCTCATTTTTTCTTTGTGTCTCCTCAAACATGTACGTTTGATGTGCCATAGTGCTTTTTAGGCATAAATGTCCTTCAACCCCAATGATGAAATTAAATTTTAGGTATGATATATCCTTTTCTTAATTTAGTTTAAAAGGGGGTAAAACAGTTCCCTTTAACTCTTTCTTTGACCCAAAATTGTTTACACAAGCCTTTGGTTGGTGGGAGGTCCACCTAAGGTGTTGTGGTGACTCAACCCAACACCATACAAGTGACTAGGTAAAAATCATTAATAATGTGTATAAAATGGATTGGATATATAATATAATATAGTTTCTATTTTATATTAATCAATTAGTTTAATTATAACATATTTTTATCACAAAATATTTATTTAAACCTTTAATTGAATAATTTTATCATTATTTCATTGTAAAATAATATAGATTATAATTTCCTATTTACTTTGAGTGTCATAAATAAAATTGGAAAAAATGAACAAAAATATGACTACTGTTAATCAAAAATATTATGATGGGATGTCTTGAAAAGTTATTATGACTATAAGAATTAATAGATAGAAAAAATATTTATTAGAAAATAAGTGATCATATAACATATATAAGACACAAAATATGATATAAGATTATAAGAATTAGAAGTATGATATTGGGAATTGTCTATGAAAATGATTCTATTATGGGGAATAATTGTATGGGTAATGGTACTCATACTGTACTTTTTGGGGTAGATATATTCCAATTGATTTGATTGATGTTATTTGATAATTGTGTAGCTATTATATGACGAATAAAATTTAAAAAATATTTATAAATTTAAATTTCATAAAAACAATAATGTCCAAAAATTTATTTTTTGATCTTAAAATATTGTTATATACAATGATTTATATATATTAATTAGTCATTTTTAAAATTTTTATTATTGATATTTTTATTTATTTTTATTTACATATAAAGTAAAATATTTCCTATTATATAGATGGAGTAGAATTTTTATTATATAAGATGTTAGATTCCTCAAGAGTTGATGTTTATTGAATATATTAATTTTTTTAAGTTATATGTTTTATGTTTTTTGTTGAAACAATTTATCACAAGGTGTAATTAATATAGGGATATGAAACATGATTCAAGATTATTATAATTTTTGAGGACATATCATTGATTATGGGAATTAATGATATGAAATGGTATCCTTAATGACTTGAAAGGATTAATTTGAATGCATTTTTGGATCTAAAATGGGATGTTTACAATGTATTACAATTTTAATGGAAATTTGAGTTTCTAATTGATTCTAGAGAAGTTGTTTTCATGATATATGGTTAGATTATGGGGTTTGGAAACCATGTATTTGGAAAATTTGGAGGTACTATTCAATGGACTGTTACATATATTTTATGTACCTGGTTATTAAGATTCATGAATTTTAGAAAAATTTAGACTAAAAAAAATCACCAAGGCATCCATACTAACCCAGTCGTGCAACATTATGTTACATTATTTAATATCAAAAATACTATAAAACACCCATGATGTTCCTATAAAACCATTGTATGAGTGAGATCAATTATAGGTCAATATTTGGATAATTTGTATGGTTCTTTATTTTCAGAAACTGAATATATACATAGAATTCAATCCATAAAACCATTTATTGAGAGAGATAAACCGTAAAAACTTTTACATATGTCTGTTTCTCTTACATCTTGGATATATAAAATTGAAAAATTAAAAAATCAGTAAATTTATTTATCAGAAATTGGTTTGTGAGGATTCTATGTATGAAACCCATAAAAATTATTCAATTAGTTATTTTGGATATTGGTAAGGTAGGAGGATGTGGGAATAAAATTTATTTCAAAATTTATCATTTAATTCATTGTTTAAATCCCAAAAAAATTTATAAAGCAATATAATTTTTACTATATTCATTATGTTATACAATTTTGGGAATAAAATTACTATTCGGTTAATTATATTAATTTATTTGATTTAATATTACATTATATTTTAATTTTTAAATAAAAAAATTAAAAATGTGTTTTTTGATGATTATGTGTAATTGGAGCTAAAACAAGCCAATCAGATTTGAAACTCAATGAATTGTTAAAGAGATAAGCATACCACTATATAGTTACAATGTATTGTCACAACCCAAGATCCAACCAAAAGTTAAAAATTCTATGATTTTATTGGATGCGATGAAAATATCCACTTGTGATTAACTCATATCTATTTCCATGGTGAAAAAAATTAACTAGGGATGGAATGAAATTTTTACAAAATTTTCATGTTAGAACCTATGATAGATTCCCTCATACAATTTAATGATATTATGGACTGACCATGAAACTATGTTTTATGGGGGTTAATAAACAATAGCCATACAGGTAATCATATATAGTAACAAGGGAGAATAAGTGATGTTAATTCAACATGGTAGATACATAATTAGTTACAACTAAATATCATCTATTTGAAATGATGATTATGGTGTTGGGATTCATGGGATATGGGTGAATCATATGCTATGACTATCCAATATCATCATAAGAGGAACAATAGGCTAGAAATCATTACCTATGATTGAGATTATCTATATGTTGTGATCTATTAAGTGAAAATACCTATGGTATATCATAAATAAGATATAATTCTATTGTTAAACATGGAATTAAAAAATAATACCATCATAATCCACACTTAAATTCCATGGTAATATTAATGGAACCCTATAAACATTTTTATGATTATTTGGAAGATAAAATAAGTACCAATCCAGGGGAGAATCCATGATCATAAATGAAAATTGAAATTCACATAGTGTGCAAGCATGAAAATGGTAAAAAAAATTGAAACTCATATATTATTTTTAAACCATTTATACTAAATATTCCTATAAAAAATAAAGTAACCCCTAGAGAAAAATTTAATGATATCTTAAAAGTGAAGTGAATTTTATACTTTTTAGAGATTTTTAAAGGAGGAAGAGTACTATTATGATTCCTTAACCATGTAAAATAATCTCAGAGAAGATGATATTGTCCTTATAGATGTTATTCCATTACATAAGTGTATGTTTTGTGCTCATATTGAAATTAAATGGTGTAATGACCCAAACATTTATAAATGGGATTCCCTTTTAAATGAGTTAATGATTTATTGAGAAATCAAATTACAAAAAACACATGCACTTATTTTGTTATTTTGGATCATTATAAGACATATCATTTTAGATTAAAAACACCATTAATAATCATAACAATTGATAATATATCTATTATAAATTGATCATATTATTGTTATATATATAGGTTATGATAATTCCATTTGACATAGTCAAATGATGCGTTGGACTCAACTATTCATATTGTACCATATGAAGCCCATTTGTCATAAATTTTCAGGGAAGGGAGATAACATCACTAGTATTTACCCTTGACCAATCCTAAGATAAGATTCAATAACTAAGGAATAAGAAAAATTGTTTATGGGATAAAATCAATCTCATCAAGATCATGTGCCTAACAATGCTTTCCAAACCACAGTAAGAAAATCTTACCAATGAACACCCTACCCTTAGAGAATTCACAAGTGTAGTAAAGGGTTATGCATATAGAACCTAACAATATTAATTCTAATACTTTTAATTTACATAAAATAAATATTTTATTTATATTTTATTACTTTAAATTTATAAAATAAGAATTTTTATAAAAATTAGGTTTTGATACTATGAAGAAAAAATTGTATTTTTGATAAATATATAGTTTCAATCAAGTAACTATTTTTGATGAATTTTCAATTGTTTGAAATAAATGTTATTTTTTATTTTTTTTTATTAAAAAATATATATTTAAATATAAATGATAATATAATTTTACCAAGAAAAATTAAATTTTTATAATGGTTAGAAAACTATTATAATAAAAATCCAGTATTTTTCATTAAAAAAGAAATTTGATTTAAAAGTATAAATTAAAATTTAGGACACTTGATTTCATAAAATAAGTATTATTTTCTAAATCATCATATTGAAATTATGTAATTGTGAATTTTTCATAATTTTCTAAGATAGTTGAATTTTTGGGTACAAAATAAATATGATATTAATGTAAGGTATGCATTATGACATAATAATGGACAAAAAGTGATGTGATAAATACTATAAAAATTATCCTTTAACATTTTTTTATTCTATAAAATAAAATTTGTTTCATGATATTTAATTTATTTTATAAACCATTAATGAATATTTTGAAAACTATATTATATTTTTATGTTTTAAAATCAGTTCTCTATAAACTCGACACACTTTGAAATAACCATGGGAATTATTTTAATTATTTAAGTCTTTAAAATTATAAATAAATATAAACCACTCTACTTTTTTATAAAATATGTGAAAAAACCATGGGATAATTTGTTTTTTGGATTAATTTATCATATAGAGTCTAAAAACTATGTTTAAAAACTAAAAAATAACTCATCTCTATTTTTCTATGAAAACCCACCTATCCTCCAATTAATTTTCAATAAAAAACTTTTAAGTGTAAACTTAATCAACCTTTAACTATCTATACCCCTAATGAGGTTCCCCAATATCTTAAGAATATCCTCCCAATATTTTAGAAGTACCCCCTCAAGGTGAGGGATTGTCTCATTATCCTCTTTATTCCGGAACCTTCCTTACATTATGCGATTTTATTTCCAATTGTTCATATTAAAGATATGTTTTAAAATCATAAAAATTAAAAACATTATTATGTGTAAATGATGAGAGACACCTTAAATACCATCTAACCTTTCCACAAATCTTCATCTCCCACCATTATAATGTTAGAATTACTTTGTGATTTTCCTTTCATAACATTATGCTATGAATACCCATCCTCATTTCCTCTCACAGGTATTCAGATAGATTTAACCATCCATAATTTATTTGGTAAATCCATGTATATAACACAAACTAATAAATATTTGGATTTAATATGATGAAAAAACCCTTATGTTGTATGATCTCTGTGACACACTTATGCATGCACATGATATGAATGTAACGAGTGGGCCCAAAATTATATAACCCTTCAATGCGCTGGGTAAGGTTTCTGTCTCATGATATGTTATTTATGGGATTAGGGAGTGTACCTAGTCTATGGTGGGACTATTTAAACCATTTGATGTTGTATCTATATTAATACTTGACTTATTCTTATGTGATGTTTTATGTTGTTTCCCAATTTTTCATTGATTTCATTTTTTCATCATATATCATGATTTAATATCCATTTTTATGATTCATACCCATTTTATGTGTTTATGATATTCCTATTAATTCCCATGTGTAAATTTTATCATGTTATGCTTTGATTATTCCCTTACTAGGATTTATATATCATCCCTTTCTTGGGTATATCCTCAATTTATCCCATTAAATTTAATAAGATCAAGAAAAAATAAATTCATGTTATAGAGTTTAAGCTTATATCATTGAATTTCTATTACAAAATGTCATAATATGTATTTAATTTACCAAATATACTAGGCCTCAATATCTTATAGAAACTTTCTTAAGTGTATTTTTTTTACAAACTGAGATCTTGCCAGGAAAGAAAAGATCACTATATTATCATAAAAAAAAGATTACACAAGTCTGAAAGTAAAATATTTACAAAAGTCCATCCTAAAGAAGGGAAGAAGATAATCAGGGGCATTTTCCTCCCTATAAAAATAATTCCCATTGACACCCTTATTAGCAAGACCATCTACCAACGCATTTTCCTCTCTATACACATGAGTGAAGAAGTGATCCTTTGAGTATAGAGAGTCCATACATTTATTCCAATGATTGGTGAGCTTCTAGGATAGATGTAGGGGCCCTATACGAATGGCCGAGACAATAACCATGGAATCACATTCAATCCGGATCCTGTTCCAACCCCTAATTTCAGCTTGCTCCACCGCTATTATGACACCATACATTTCTACTTCAAGGGTAGCGGTTATGCCACATGATCCATAGATGCACCCAAGAACATTCCCCTGATGATATCTGTAGATAGCACCATAGCCAGAGGGCCCTGGATTTCCTCTTGAAGCACCGTCAGAATTGATTTTGATCTAACCAAAAAGGGAGCCTTCCATATGACTTCCAATGTTCCATGTGGAGGAAGAAAATTACCTTTCATCCCAATCTAATTGTGAACCGATAAGTCATGAAATGAATTTTCACAAAACACACTTTTCAGAGTCTTCACCTCATGGACAACAATGAGGATTCCTGCATACACAACACCTGACCGAAAGCAATGGAAGTGCTGTAACTCATGTTTGATATTGTTTCTTGACAACCAGATTAAATGAACAGATTTCACATCCGCAGAAAGAAACAAAAAACCAAGCTGTGTTGACAGCATCAAAGAGCACCATCTTTTAATGAGTTATTCAATTGTTTTGTAGTGATGCAGCAAGACCTAAAAAAGTCATAAATTTCCCTCCATATTGCTGAAGCCACAACACATATAAGGAATAAATGATCCACATATTCCCTATTATGAAATCACAAAACACAGATGGAATAAATTGAGATACCACATACCTGCAAGAAATCATCCGTTGGTAATTTTTTTTGAGCCAGTCTCCAAGGCATAATATACCGAGAAGGACTTAAGAAGTTTCTATGCAAATTCCCAATCCATTTAACATCATTTTAGCTTCCAATAAAATTATTATAATACCCTTTGTAGGTGAGAATACCATTTACAGCAGGTTCCCATGCCCAAAAATCACCCATGGAAGTCCAGCAATAATTATCCATGATCAAGGAAATGGGAGCTGGAAAATTATCCAGACATTCAAGCTATTCCTTGATTGAAATATCATAATCCAGGTTAGAATCCCCCTCTATGACCAAGTAAATCAATTTATTCCTAGTCCTATTATACTTCCAAATAAAGAGAGAGGAATCCGTGGAAACAAGCCAATGAGAATCAACATCAAATTTTGAAAAAATGTTCTTAAACGTAGGCCACACTGAGGAATTAACATAGTTAAAATTCCCTGTTTTAAGCCTGTGAAAGAACCTGGATCAAATAAAATTGGTATTATAATAATTCATGTTTATAAGTCTCCATAAAAACCTGTCTTGCAAAGAATCATTGAAACCCCTCAAATTATTTATATCCAAGACACCCTCATCATGAGGTTTGCAGACCGTATTCCATGGAACTGTTGCCAGTCTCCTTTCCAATATGCTTCCACTCTAGATAAAATTATTAATAGAATTATTAATACTATTGATTAAATAAATAGGCCATTTATACACCATAAAAGAATAAACAAATTTGGAGATGATAATTGATCTCACCAAGCAAGCCTGACCATCCATTGATAAAGATTTACCTTTCTATGTAGAAAGTTGTCTTTTAATCATGCTCACAATCTTGGAAAAATGATAGACCTTTGGTCTTCCCCAAAACATAGGAACTCCCAAATAAGTGAAGGGAATATGTCCCTCACGAATTCCCAATTCCCAATGATATCATTTTTTCAGAGAGTAGAGACTCCCCTGCCAAAATAAAAAAATGATTTGTTCTGGCTAACGACCTGCCCTAAAACCAATTCATAATGCATAATATCCATCTTTATATTCTTGATAATACCCTTATCCCCTTAGGTAAAGAGGATAATATCATCAACATATAGTATATGCGAGGGAGCAACAATACCCCTTCCAGCATGAATATAATTAATCTTGCCATTATCTTCCATGATGGAAAGAATCCTGCTAAGGAAATCCTTAGAAAATAATAAGAGGATGGTTGATAGTGGATCACCCTGTCTTACTCCCCTAGAGCAATAAAAATATCCTTTAGGGGAACTATTTATGAGGACTGAAATATAAGCAGAACATAGAATGTTTTTGACCCAATTTATAAATCATTAAATGATGTGTATTAATGTTTTGGGTTTTCATAAAGGGTCTAAGTGATTATCCATTCAAATATTCCAGATCCTTAATGATAACTGATGTTTCCTTCATCTTTTCACTTTATTTTCATAATTTATTTTTTGATATCACCCCATAATATATGTATCTACATGATTTTAGATATATAAACCATTATGAGTTTACCTATATAGATGAACTATTATGGTTATTTTTTGGAATGAATATATTTAATTTGATCTTTTTTTAGGATGGGATGAGGTGGTTAGTTGTTTATAGAGTTAAATCAGTAATTTGAATTCTTCTTTTATTTTTAAAAACATCCATTATTTGTTCACTATGGGAAAATCAAATATTCTCTCCACCAAATTATCATTTATATGAAGGATTTGGAATTGGATGTCAAGGAATAATTCATTATTATAAGCTATGTATTATGGGATTCATATTTTCTTATAAACTATTTTGAGTAGTTATATCAAGAATAATTTACATGATTAAGGAGTTATCACTACCACTATACAAAATTAGAAATAAGGGATAATAAACCTGAAATTTTAATGCACTTATCCTTATATATGATATATTTATATATATTTGAATAAATTACATAGAGCTTATCCAATGATTGATGATATGAATGAGAGTAAAATGTTTAATTAGAAAATGTAACAAAACTCTATAGAAATTCCTTGAGGAAAACAAAATATTATTAATATAAACATGAATTTTATTTTATCTATTGTTTTAATTTATGTTTAATTCATGAAAAACAACCCATTATATTCCCTCTATTTTCTATATTAGTTAAACAACTTAAACAATAAATGTAATATATAGTAAAATTTTAGAATATTTACCTCAGATAACACCTCGGGTGATCTCATTGGATTCATATATTAGAAATATAATATTTTTGATTAATCTTCTTCCATATAGCCCTTTATCATATTTGACAGAATTCTAGGGGTGGTTCCTCGCTCTCACTATAAATAGTTAACTATAAATAATTTATTCTATTTCTATTTTATTTATTTCCCTTTGTTTTTTATCTTTTCAATTTAATAACAGAACTATTTTTTAAATTTAATGATATATTAACCACTATAAACTATGTTAGATTTACTCACTTTCATGGTTAAATAAATTGTAATAACTCGATATGTTTTCTAATAAATATTCAAACCGATGCATGAAAAATGATTCCATGCTAAATTATACTAATGAAATAAGTGTTATTAACCAATGACATATTTTTTATGCAAAGACAACAAAAATTAAAAATATGGATATTCATTTTCCAAGATGAAAAAGTAATTTTTTTAAAACTAACTAGTCGTTTCAAGAAATGAAGATGGTTTAATAAGAAATTCTATTAGATAAAATGTTGTAAGTTATAGAAGAATGTTTTTTATGACTCATCTCTATACTTAAATGATTGATTTGGTAAATATTATAGAGAAAATGGTAAGAAAACAATGTGTGTATGTTAATTTATAAGGATAAGATAGAATCCAACCCAATTGAAGATAATCCACTATATGTGTTGATACTACATTTTCTAGAGGATGTTAATAAATAATTTGAAATACTAGATAAAAAATTAGAGGTATTTGTAATGACCTTGGATTAATTTTTTATTATTATTATCACATTTAACTTATTAATAAAATACATTTTTAAAAATACATAGTGAATTTATTTTTATAGGTAATAGTTAAAGAGGAAAAAGAAAACACACAATATGCGTTTTTAATGAAAAATTAGATGACACGCTGGCCATTCCTATAAATGGTTTACCAAATAAATTTACTAAAGATATAAATTAAATGGTAACACACTTAAGTGTGGTGATCATACATTGAATTCATTTAAAAATTTTAAATAACCATTATTTGAATTTGATATCCATTTATTTGAAATTTTATTTTTAGTTCCACTTAATTTATCCTTATAAAATATAATAGAAGAAATAATATGGGTGAAATATTTTAAAGAAAGAATTTACGATCCTTTAGGGATACACTATAAGTTTGATGGGGAAGTTGGTGTGGGGAAGAAATATAAAAAATCAAACTAAACAAAAAGATAATCCAATTCTAGAGAAGATTCTTATCTTGATAAAATTTATAGGATATACACTATGGTGGTGGAAAGGTTTTATGGAGTACAACATTTTATTATATCTGATTAGGATATGACGTTTAACTTGATGTTCTAGAAATGTATTCCACAGTCTTTTGACAAATATTTGAATTTATGTACTACCTATAATTATTAGAAAAATTATCTATTTTGGATAACCATTAAAAACCTATATTTTAAACTGAGGTCCTGTTCTATAGATTTCAAATTTTGGTAGGATGAATAAATTCATCTAATCATGTTTTAATACAAAAATTGATTTTATTCAGTCAGTCAGATGGATCTTTATGAATCCATATTTGAAAAGACGTTTAGAACTAAAATGTGATGAAATTAAGTTAGATAAATAAATATATTGTTACCTTATATAGTTGAGTAAATATAAGAGAAAGTTATATCCATTTAGAAACACATTATGGAAAATCAGAGATGATAGAAAATTCATACTAACAATGATATATGAGATCTATAATTTTAAGTTGATAAGAAGGTATTCCTATGAATTTCTCCATGGAGGATAGTTATGATATTTAAAAATAATGGAAATATGATCCCTAGGTATGTTGGCCCCTTTTAATTCATAATCATGTAGAGATGATAACTTATCTCTTAGATCTTCCACCAAACCTCTCTCAAGTTCACGATGTGTTCCATGTATCTCTTAGGAGGAATTACATACCTAATACTTAACATGTTATAAAATCAATGGTTTTATCACAATAGAAAGATATTTACTATGAATAAAAATTGATAGAAATCTTGGATCATATAAATAATGTGATATCAAACATGAATACTCACATTGTTAAGGTTCTCTGGAGGTATTTGAAATTTAAAGAAGTAACTTGGGAACATGAGGATGTGATGAAACAAAAATACCCTCATTAATTTATATCAGAGTGAAAATATTTGAGTGAAAAAAATTTATTTTAAGGGGGTATAATGGAAAAAATTATGATTTTAGAATATATTTATCCTTAAATTAATTTAGTTTCTTTGATAACTTGTAATTCACCCAACACCGAGTTTAAATGAACCATTATATACTATTAAAATATTATTATGTAATGTGATAGTTATAGATTATCCATTTTACTAGAGGTTATATAAATGAATAAAATAATTATGAAACAATTATGGTTTACCCATGTATAAAATTATTTTATTAGGTTTTGGTGGATTATAAATAAGAAATCATTTGTAATTAAATGAGATTTTTTTCATCTAAATTTCTATTTTTATGCACTTACTGTGTTTTTATCTTAATTTAATCTCTATTGGGTAATTATTTTATTGAAATTTATATATTTTAGAATGAATCAATGTTTTTTAACATTTATTTAATCTTATAGCCTGATATTTCAAAAACAATTAACATTATATTCGATAGTGTATACAAAACACAATCTCGATCTTAAATGTACTAAAGAAAATTATTTTTTAAATATTAAAATCATAAACTAGCTATTGAATTGGTGGGAATAAATATTTATTATCATATTATGAAATTTATTTAATTTTACATCTCAATAAAAAAGTTTTTATAAAATCTTTGAAAATAATCATTCAATTTTTGTAAAATTCATATTATAATTCAAAAACATGTCTCCTTCAACATGATTTTCTTGCTTTGTGTGAGAATATATTTTATTTTTTACACTTTTAATAAATTTATTTGATAAAATTAAGTTCGTTTTTTAAATCATATTATATAAAATATCTTAGGGTTAATTTTTTTATTTTACTAAAAATATTGTTTTTTCTAATAAACTGCGAAAAATATTGATTTGTATTGAAAATTAAATTTTTTTTCAAGAATGTAAAAATATAATTTTTTTTCAATGGTTTTAAATTAAAATTAGCTATGTTATATTATTAATAATCCAATTGTGTTCATTGGAATCAATATTATGGTTTAATTTAGTATAAAAACATTTTTATACTTAAAAACAATATACTTCTTAAATTTTTTTGTTGCATTTTTTTTTATATCAAATTAATTTATTCCACTTCTGGAGATTGAATATTGCAAAATTGATAACAAATCCAGAATTAAGTGGTTACTTTTTTAAACAGGACCCCTTTTTAGTTAATATGAATAGTAACCATAATAAATTTTTATTACCTCTATAAGGGTAAAATGAGTAAAATAAGGTTACAACATTAGAATAAGGCATTTAAATTTCCTTAAAACTTGAATGTATCCAATTATATTGGTTTAGTTTTTCCATGTTCATAATATTACTTAATATATAGACACATGGTTTAATATTTCTTTGATTATGACCATTTATTAGTTTAAGTAAAATATAAAGTAAAAAACGATCACACCCTTAATTTTAATATCTATAATATATTACCATACGGTTAAAAAGTGGTTATTTTTTGTTTTAAATTAGTATTTGAAATATAAATTAATTTTCACCATAGTATTTATTTTTACTTTTAGTGGTTGAATAAATACCAAGATTCCTATGCAACGTTGATACACTGTTAATTCAATTAATATAAAAATAAAATATTTTATTATAAAAGTATTAAAAGTAATAAAATTCGGAATAATTATCATGTTCCACTAATTTTTAAAATAAATATGTCTTATTAAGTTTGTGGTAAAGGATTTTATTTTAATTACAGCCTTTTCCTATTGTCATTAAAGTCAAATTAAATTTATAGTGTGTAAAATGGAATTAATGATATTTTATGAAAATAATATTTTAATAAATTATTTAAAAATCATAAAAAAATAACAAAATAGGAAAATATGGAAAATATGGGGTTTAAAATGTCATTCCATATCCATTCATGAATCAATTACCAACATATAATTAAAATTATAACCCTTAAAAAGTGATAAAGTTGTTACTATAGTTAAGATTAAAATTTGTTTTCTAAGTGGTTAAACCAAAAGAAAATGTTTAGATTATAACTTAAACGGATCCAAATTTTATTGGTTGAAAATATTTCAATAATATACTACCTTATCTTAAAATATCTGATAATTTGGAATCATTTTATTGAGAATGATTGAATTATTTTTCGATATTTTAATAACTTCCAAGAGTTCCCCTATGATCACTTATAAAGGGGAACCCCTACATTCTTTTCATTCAAGAAAATTCAGATTTATAGAATTAATAAAATATAAAAACATATCTTATAGAAATCTATATATATTAATTATATGTTCTTATCTTCTTAGTATACTATTCCAACAATCCTTAATAAGTAATCTAAAGGAGGCTAATTGAAAAATAGGTAATCATCTTACACAACCTTTTTAAAGTTTTTTATTAATATAATTACTTTAAATATTTGATATTCTTCATCAAATAATAAATTTATTATCTGAAATATACTAAAATGTTATGATTGTTATTAAATAACTTCCACTCACCCTACTTTCTATCAAATGCGAAGTGAATTTATCGCTCAAGAGTATGTATGACTTACTATCTCCACATAGAGATAAAATTTATTTCCAAAAAACATTTATCATTGAAGGTTATTATGATGTGATTAATTTTTATATATTATATTTATGAAATAATTATGTCTCCATAATTATAATTTAATATCTACATTTCTACCTTCTAATTTGTTGGAAGACAATAATGTTACTCGTGAGTTTGTGTGGACCACTAACTCCACGAAGCGATGCGAGTCATTATTTATTTCAAATTTACAAGGATTTTAATAATGGAAAATTGACCAAAAATATATGAAATATGTGATATGATAATTTTTTTTAAAGCTTAATTTTTATTTAACTTCATTTTATTCCACACGTCAAAAATTAAAAACAATGTCCATTCATGTGTACAACTTACCATCTCCATGAACAAAATATTTCATTTTTCAATAATTTTATTTTATGGATGACTATATATATATATATTTAATGAATATATATGGTATTTATATCCTTATTAAATTTATATTTATGATGGAACTATGATCAAAGTATAAGTACAGGCACTACTCAATTGTAAATATCATGAGAAATGATGCAGTTAACTCCCAAAAAACGACAATTCTAATAAGAAATTATTAATAAATTGGCATTGAAATATTATAAAATGATCATATATTGTATTATAATCATGTAAATAATTCTATTATAGAGGTATAATTAATTTAAATTTATTACATTAAAGGTTAGAGTGCCACAAAATAATATCAAACTTGATGTGAAAGATTATTGTCCCACTTTTACTTTTCTAGGACACATTCAATATTGATAAATTATTTATTTTATGTGGTTTATATAATAAAGATAAATGTATTTTTTGATGATTATAATTATAATTATAGTTATATACATATACACATACAAATATATATATATATATATGTTCATATATTTCATGAGGTTTTGATTCAGAATTTTCCAAACTGGTAAGGGTTTTATGTTACAATCTCATTTCATACCAAAACATTTTATGATTAAGATTTTGATTAAAAAATTTAATGATATACAACCCAACAATTATATTGAATTTTATTCTCATATAGCTGTTAACAAATATTACATGATTTCATATCATTTTCCTCTCTTTAAATACTCCAAGTACCAAAAGAATGTTTTTAAGGAAAACTATCTATATTTCCCTCTTCAATTGAAATAAATTTTCTTCCATGCCCATGTTTTATCTAACTTTTTTTCAAAAATGTTTTAATATTATCATGTGAATATTTAAATTAAATTTAACCCATGATTTATGTAAGGAACTTCCCTTAAACCTTATATATTATATTATTTTTAAACTATAATTCACATTCGAGTATATTTTCAGTTTATTGTTTACATGAATTTGGAAAAACTCTTAAAAATTAAACCATACATGATGCGAGACGCACGGGGTGGCCCGATCTTCACAGCATAGGGCGGCGGATGATGGATGCGGTTTGGGGATAAGTGATGGGTGAAGGGTATGGATAGTGGAAGCAAGTAGTCAACCAACGCTATATGGAGCGTGACCTACTACTTAGACAACGCACTCAAGGGAGGGGTGTGATGGCCAATCCACACAACAACGCACTTGGGTTGAGGAACGGAATTGGGGGCTTTGTGATCTTGGATCACCAATCTAACTTGTAGATTGACAAGGCAAGAATGCACAAGAGAAAGGGAAGTTTGGAACAATCCTCACACAACAGAGAGAAACAAAGAATAAGCTCTCAATTAGAATCCTGAATGCCAATACAATGCCATGGGGTGGCTATTTATTGCCAAGGGGGTGATACAATGTTAAAGGGTCTAATACCCTAAAGTCATAAAGTCTAAAACTACCTTGTCCCCTTAAAATTAAAAAAGATAAAAGCCAACAAAGACTTTTGGAAAAGAAGCACACAACTTTCCAACATAGCCCACCAGATTTGACTTTGAGTGCATAGCCCACCGGATTTGACTTTGGTGTCCAAAGATGCCATTTCTAGAATCCTTTATGTGGGAAAGGCCTCCAAATTCGTGCAACCATGTGGGACAAGCTTTAATCATCAATTTTGGGCTTGAATAAGTGATATTATAGGCCCATTTTCTCCATCCATGCAATGTAATACCCATTGGGCCTTTAATGAAGCAAGATGAGTGCCCATTGAAGCATTTAACCTCTTTAATCTTCCTCGTGTCATTGGGCCTTGCAGATCCAATTCCTCCACCCGAGCAATCGACTCTGTGCCTTCCGCATGGTTCGCATCATCCTCCCCCTCTTGAAAAGGAGTCATCCTCGAATCTTCATCCTCTACACCCAAAAAAGGAGAAAGATCAGAAACATTGAAAGTGGCACTTACAACATACTCACCTGGCAAAGCTATCTTGTAAGCATTGTTGTTAATCTTCTCAAGCACTCGGAATGGTCCATCACCTCGTGGCATGAGTTTTGATTTCCGCTTTTCAGGGAATCTTTCCTTCCGCGTATGAATCCAAACAAAGTCATCGAGCTCGAACAACGTTTGCTTGTGACCCTTGTTTGCACGATCCATATATTTTTGGGTCATCCGCTCGATATTTAACCTTGCCTTTTCATGGATTTTCTTGATGAATTCTGCACGCCCTTTCGCATCCATATTAACTGCTTCCTGTAAAGTCAAATCAACTAGATCAATAGGCACAAGGCGGTTAAAGCCGTAAACTATTTCAACTAGAGAATATTGAGTAGTGGAATGCTTGGCCCTGTTATATGCAAATTCCACATGTGGCAGACACTCCTCCCAATTCTTGATATTCTTTTTGACAATTGTTCGTAGAAGAGATGATAGTGTGTGATTAACCACCTCTGTTTTCCCATCGGTTTGTGGATGACAAGTAGTGGAAAATAATAACATTGTACTGAGTTTTATCCACAAGGTCTTCCAAAAGTAACTAAGAAATTTTGTGTCTCGATCTGACACAATGGTCCTTGGCATTCCATGATGCTTGACTACTTCCTTCTTGCATGAGTAATCCTCCTATGCCAATTCTGCTTGCATCACATTCAATTTCAAAGTTCTTACCGAAGTCTGGAAGTGCAAGTAGAGGGGCGTTGGTGAGTCTCTCCTTTAGCGCATGGAAGACTTTTTCTTAAGTTGTCCCCCATTTGAAAGGAACATTCTTCTTTGTCAATTCATTCAATGGTGCTGCTAGTGTGCTGAAGTCTTTCACAAATCTCCTATAAAAACTAGCAAGCCCATGAAAACTTCTTACCTGTCCAACAGAGGTTGGAGTTGGCCATTCTTGTATTGATTTGATCATCTCAGTGTCCACTTCAACTCCATTTCCACTCACAACAAATCCAAGGAAAACAATCTTATCGAGACAAAATTCACACTTTTTTATGTTTCCAAATATGTTTTCTATCCTTAACACCTCTAGGACTTTTCTCAAGTGATCTACATGTTCATGCAAAGTCCTACTATACACCAGAATATCATCAAAGTAAACTACCACAAATTTTCCAATATATGCATGTAAGACATGATTCATTAACCTCATAAATGTGCTAGGTGCATTGGTGAGACCAAAGGGCATGACTAACCATTCATAAAGTCCATGTTTTGTCTTAAATGCAGTTTTCCACTCATCTTCTACTTTCATCCTAATTTGAAGGTAGCCACATCTTAAATCAATTTTTGAGAAAATAGTTGAACCATTTAATTCATCTAGCATATCATCAAACCTAGGGATAGGATGACGATACCTGACCGTGATGTTGTTGATGGATCTACAGTCAATGCACATTCTCCATGTTCCATCGTTCTTTGGTACTAGAATCACCGGTACCTGACAAGGACTAATAATATCTCTCACATACCCCACATTCAACAACTCTTGAACTTGCCTTTGAATTTATTTTGTCTCCTCTGGTTTGGTGTGATATGCTGGGTGGTTCGGTAGTGATGCTCCAGGTATGAGGTCAATTTGATGCTCAATACCTCTAATGGGTGGCAAACTCGGTGGCACCTCTTCGGGAAACAAATCTTCAAATTCCTACAACAAAGACTCAACAACATGTGGCAATGAAGATGTTAAGTCATTTGTGTTCATCATCACCTCATTGTACATAAGTACTAAGAGATTTTGTCGAGAAATCAAAGCTTCCTTAACCTCACTTTTTTTTCCAACATCACACTTTTCTCTCCTCTTAAATCTTTATCCCCTCTTGATTTTTATTTGCTCTCCATTTCTTTGCTTCTCTCATTTTCTATTTTTCCCTCATTCTCTCCTTTTTCATTTTCTCTCTTTTTTTCCTCATCACTATTTTTTTCTTTTCTCTCAAAATGTGATCTTCCAGAATTTGCTTGGGAGGCATGGGTTTGAGGGTTATAGGTTCCCCTTGGAGTAAAAAAGAGTGACGGTTCAAGAAACCATCATGAGTAACACGCCGATCGTACTGCCATGGTCGACCCAACAACAAGTGGCACTCCTTCATAGGAACAATGTCGCACAATACCTCATCTTTGTACTTACCGATGGTGAACAATACCTTCACCTGCTTGGTGACCTTCAGCTCCCCACAATCATTCAACCACTAAAGTCGGCATGGATTTGGATGCCTTAAATTCGGGAGTCCCAACTTCTCCACCAACTTGGTGCTCGCCACATTGCTACAAATTCCACCATCAACAATAACACTACATACCTTCCCATTGATCTTGCATCATGTATGGAAAAGGTTATCTCACTGATCCTTTTCTCCAACGGTCATTTGTGCACTTAAAACTTTTCTAGTGACAAGAATCTCGCCATCTTCCGCAAATTCTCCATTTTCAATTTCTGGAGATTCATCTTCCTCTTCTTCGGAGCTCTGTCCATCGGTCTCCCATTATCCATACTTTTTTATGATCATGGTGCAGCGGTTTGGGCATTCACTAGCAATGTGACCCCTTCCTTGACATTTAAAACACCGAATATCCCTATTCCTGGTTTGTTTAGCCTCAAAAGTAGTTTTCTTAGGTGGAATAATTACCTTGTCACTTTTGCGATCAACCACCTCTTTTGCCTTTGATGGTTCTCCAATCTCCTTCCTTGGATTTCTCCATGGTGTGAAAGGGGTAGTGGGTTTCCTCATGTTGCTCCTCCTTTTGATTTGTTGCTCGATCTTGGTGTCTTGGTGGATCATATCTTGTATCTCTACATGGTGGTACATCTCCACTTGATCCGCAATCTCCCGATTGAGCCCATGTAAAAACTATGCCATGGTTGCCTCTAGATCCTCCTCAACGTTTGCCCGAATCATGGAAATTTGCATATCCTTGTAGTAGTATTCTACACTCTTACTCCCTTGGATAAGGCATTGAAGTTTGTTGTGGAGATCTCTATGGTAATGTGTGGGAACAAACCGCTTCCGCATGGTGAACTTCATGTCTTCCCAAGTGTTGATGGGACATCCACCATATCTAGCCCTCTCCTTTTGAACTTGATACCACCAAATTAAATCATAATCATAACATTCAAGGGAATCAAGTTTGACCTTTTTATCCTCGAATATGCATGGAATTAAAAGACCTTCTCGATCCGCATCTCCCACTCCAAGTATGCTTCCAGATTGATTTTCCCAAGAAAAGAAGGGACCTTCACCTAATCCCGCCAAGTAGGTCATCATCATGTTGTCTCCTTTTGCCTCCTCTCGGTTGTTGGTAAAACCTCCTCCTTTGTGGGAATTCATCAAGATCATCATCAAAGTTCACCTTCTCCTCCTCCATGATGTGGGGACAATGTGGTGTGGGAGCGCGTCGTGGGTTATCATGGAACATCCTTGGGCTTGGTTTATTCTCCAATTCATCAATCCTCTCATGTAACACCTCCAACTTCCGATCAAGAAGCTTGTCAAAGTGGCTCACCAAAGATTGCATTTAGAATTGCATAGCTTCAGGTGCGGGAGATCTACTTCGACTTCCTTCATTGCCAACATGAGCAATTTTCTTCCCACGATCTTCTTCCATGATAAGTTACACAAACAAAACCACTTCGGCGGGGGGGGGGGGGGGGGGGACACACACAATGATACACACTCACTCAAACACGCGATATGTACACACTCACACAAGATGTACACACTCACACACACAAAGATACACACTCACGCATGCAATATATACACACTCACATACACAAGATGTACACACACATGCACACAACAAGATGCACACACTCACACACACAAGATATTTTTTTTCTTATTTCTCTCCACTCTCAAAACTCAATTTGAATCCCAAGATCTTGTGAAATATAATACCTTGTTTAGGGCGATCAAGTGCCACTAATTCCTCCCCAATCAAGATTGTGTCGGGGGATGGTTTAACACAACCCGCTTGAGTGGTAAGGGGTTTAACAATGGTAAAGGGTCAAAAAGAGGGTGGAAAGAAGGGGTAGATAGGTGGATTGTGGGTTTTGCCCGATTGTACAAGATAAGATAAATGAATAAAAATATGAGACAAATACAAAATGGGGATGAAGTAAAATGATGGGAAAAGTTATATATGTAAATAGAAAGTGATAATAAGGTAAAGCACAAAGGAGTAATTGTATCCGCTCTTTTTTTTGCTTTTTTTTTTGTCAATTCTCCTAAAAAAGTGTTGTGCTTGGAGTTTTAAAGCACAAGATGATTGAACGGAGAGTAAGACAATTTTTTTTCGAAATCTCTCAAATAAAGGATGTGCTTAATTTTGAAAAGAAAAAAATGATGAGTTGAGAGAATTGTTTTTTTGCCGAATACAAATCATATATAGATAATTAAATGCAGAAAGAAGATGAATGAAAATTTGGATCAATTTATAATAATCCAAGCCTGCACAAACTTGGACAATTCAGGAGGCTTTCAAGAAAAATGGATTTTTTTTTGTTGAATGTGTGAATAATATGGAAATATAAGGAGGGTAATGGATAGAATTAAAGTAAATGAAGGGATAGATTCCTACCATGTCAACCGGAGCTCTGATACCATCTGATGTGAGATGCACGGGGTGGCACGATCTTCACGGCGTAGGGCGGCAGATGATGGATGCAGTTTGGGGCTAAGTGACGGGTGAAGGGTATGGATAGTAGAAGCAAGTAGTCAACCAACGCTATATGGAGCATGACCTACTACTTAGACAACGCCCTCAAGGGAGGGGTGTGATGGCCAACCCAGACAACAACGCACTTGGGTTGAGGCACGGAATTGGTGGCTTTGTGATTTTGGATCACCAATCTAACTTGTAGATTGACAAGGAAAGAATGCACAAGAGCAAGGGAAATTTGGAACAATCCTCACACAACGGAGAGAAACAAAGCATAAGCTCTCAATTAGAATCCTGAATGCCAATACAATGCCATGGGGTGGCTATTTATAGCCCAGGGGGTGATATAATGGTCAAGGGTCTAATACCCTAAAGTCATAAAGTCTAAACCTACCTTGTCCCCTTAAAAGTAAAAAAGATAAAAGCCAATAAAGACTTTTGGAAAAGAAGCACAAAACTTTCCAACATAGCCCACCAGATTTGACTTTGAGTGCATAGCCCACCGGATTTGACTTTGGTGTCCAAAGATGCAATTTCTAGAATCCTCCATGTGGGAAAGGCCTCCAAATTCGTGCAACCATGTGGGAAAAGCTTTAATCATGAATTTTGGGATTGAATAAGTGATATTATAGGCCAATTTGCTTCATCCATGCAAGGTAATACCCATTGGTCCTTTAATGAAGCAAGATGAGCGCCCATTGAAGCATTTAACCTCTTTAATATTCCTCGTGTCATTGGGCCTTGCAAATCCAATTCCTCCATCCGAGCAATCGACTCTGTGCCTTCCGCATGGTTCACATAAATACATTGCTAGTGGAAACATATAATCAGTAACCATTTTTTTTTACAACATAAAAATCTTAAAAATAAAACATTATTTCTATTTATGAAAAATATTCACAATTATCCCCATGATTTCATCCTTGTCCCTATTATTCCCTAGACCCTGTGAAAATAATTTTAAAATTTGGGATGAGGAGAGAAGATCATTAAGGGAAATTAAATAATGGAATCTATTATTCCATTGAACACCAATGATTTTTTTAAAGCGTACCTTTTTTCCCTAAAAAGTAATAATATTTTACAACGGAGAATTATATTTCCTTTTGAGAAATAATTTGGTTTTCATAAAAACTCATAAGAAAGAATATAAAAGTTATGTAGGTTCCATGGGACGTCATCATCAAAAAACCCTTACAGAAAACCTAGAAATGGAATAATAGTATTATCAGCTTCCATATCTAGAGTACCCAATGCATTGAATAGTTATAATGGGGATCACCCTACTTATAAGACATATCGGGATCAGCTATTTTTCAGGAGTTATAATGGGGCTCAACCCTTTGTATTAGCTATATCAGGACTGCCCATTTTTATGAGCTATGATGGGTATCAACCCAACTTATAAGCTATATTAGGCCCACCCATGAGCTATAATGAGGCTCAATCATTCATATATAATGTCTAAGGACTAAATCATGAATAAAACAGTGGAAAAATATTTTAAATCCAGTTGTAAAACACTTTGAGATATCAAAATACCAATTTCTTTAAAAGATCGCATTTAAAATTAAAAAATTATGCACATAATAACAAAACCATTTTCTTTAAAATGATATATGAAAAATTATAAAGTAATTGTGAATGAATTAAAAATTTTGAAAGAAATAAATTGCCTTTATGCCATAAAGTTTGATAAAATAATTCATTTAACCATTGTATCATCACCATCATCATTATTTTATTATTAAATAAAATAGGGTCCACAGAGGGAGAAAAAACATTGGAGAAGAGAATAATGAAAACCACATTTTAAGGAGGCCTAAAATATTAGATCCCAAGGGCATCTAATACTACAATATTTACCCCTTCTCCTATAGATAATTCATGCTAGGGAAGAAATTTATCCATGTACCTTGATGCACCTTTTAAGAATGGAAGTCTTCCACATTGTTTCCCCCTCCATAGGTGTAAATAACAGTTATCTGTTTTCTTATATATCCCTTAAACTTTCTAATAATGTATGAAATTTAAAAATTAATGGTACTTGAACCCTGTATGGAGATGTACAACATTAAGAAATCCGTTTCAATATCGTTCATGCTGATGTTCCATTGTCTTCATAGAAGGATCCCTATGAACATCACCATTGCCTCTACCTAAAGATAATCCTCATTTCCATAGTACGATGAGAACAAAATACTAACATACCCCATATAATCCCAAAACACGACACTTCCCTTCATTACCCCCATGTTGAATGAGTCATCCCCATTGATTTTACCACTAGGGAGGGGAGGAAGCCAATGGAACCACCATCAGTGAACATTCCTAGATGATTGAATAGAGAGCATACCTTCAAGGATTGATATTAGGATTGGAGCCTCCTCCTAGTTCTTGCAGATACCAGTCATATAAAATAGTAGGCTTCTAGTCTTGATGAATATTGACCGTCCTCTTCAAGTAGTACCATATACCTGATTGGCGTTCTGTGCTTAGAAAATGCTCGAACATCCAAAAATAGGATGATAAATCTTTCATTCTTCTCCAGCCCCACTATACCCACACCTTGGAACCAATAATAGAAAAAATTAGATCCATGAACTCCATAGGAAGATATTCTTGAGAAGTCACCAAATGCATTCCACACCATATGTGTCTAATATCCTTCAATGAATAGGTGATGTGAGCTCTCCTCCCTTTTATTCCCTCAAAAAAAACACATATACATGATATTAATAATTGTAATTTTGAATTTTTTATTAGTTATAATATCCATGTTCCTGGTTCTCCAAAGTGATAAATTATACTTCGTGAGAATCCCTATTCACCACAACACCTCTTCCCAACTATCCACTTGGTCATGTGGAATCAACTCCCTTCTGAAATCCTTTACTAAGATATATCTTGATGTAGATCTTGTAAAAATTAAACTATCTAGTTCATTATTTATATCAATAAGATAAAAAAGACTATATTGTTGGTTTTCTATGATAGCATTGATGAATCACTGATGCATACAGGCACCCCTAAAGGTTATATCCAGAACTGGGAAGTCAGGAAACCCATGTTTGGATCCAACCACTATTTGATACCATAAAAAAATATCATATATTCCCATGATTCATCGAGAATGTCCATGGGGTGAGAATATATTAGGATAAATGACAGTCCATTAGGTATACATGACACTTCACACCGTGTCCATGTTTCTAATGTACTTTATTTCAAGGAATTCCCCCAAAGGGTCCATTCTTCAGGAACCTCCCATGCTAACATTTCATGCATTCATTGAATCATATATGAATTATCTTTCATATTTATACATCCCTCCTTAATGGTTCTAGAAGTTATTCCCCAGGAGGCCTATTGATGTTTTACCTTTGAATGGGAATCCCATATAAATGATTATATAATCTTATCTATGTGGGAGAAGACATATTTCTTTGTCTTAGAAGTAGAGAGAGAATAGAATAGATTGGAGGAGAGAACACTATTCACCAGATTATTCCACTAAATGGGATGATTTTTTCCCTAATTCTAGATTCCTCTAGTGATATTTCTATTAATTTCATCAACGGGATGAATGTGGAGTCTAGTCAATGAAATAGATTCACCCAGACATTCCACATGGAAGGCTCAAGTTTGAATGTAAAGGTCATTATTTATGGAGGAGATCCTTATGAATGGGCACCTGAGAGAGATATAAAAGATAATTTTGGTCTGATTGATTATATTACCATTTCATTTACAATACTCTTGATGGACCTAATTAACTCATAGGACTAATCTTTTTCTAGAAAAATCAAAGATTATGGTATCATCCGTAAACATGAGGTGGAAAATACTACTCAAGTGATTCCTATATAGATAAATATAGACCACTCACCATATGATAATTTTATTGACTACACGTATAAGGACATATTTATGGATGATAAACATGTTTAAGGATAAAGGATCACCTTTTCTCAATCCTCAAATAGCATTGAAGAAAGAAAAAAAATCCCCAACAAAGAAACTGATATCCAAGAGGTGCCAAATCACCAAAACAGAAGATCTGAGACTCATTGGGAGAATCCCATTCTATACTGCACCTATATGATGAATTTTTACTCAATTCGGTCATATGAATTTTCCACATCCAGTTTGATATCCATGTTTGAGATGAGGAAGTTTTGGTTGATGTGACTAATAATTTCTTAGGCCAGATCAATTACCTATGGAATAGTTCCCCCTTTACAAAACTATGTTATTCCTTAGAAATAAATTTGGGTAAATTAGTGGAAACTCTTCTAATAATCATAACAACAAGTTCCTTGTAAGTAAAATTGCATATTCTTACTGGGTGATAGTGCTGAAGATTTGAGGTGTCTTGTATCTTAGAAATTAATATTAGACTGGAAGCACAAGACACCCAATGAATACTACATCCCATAAAAAAGTTATGAATTTCATTCATCATATCCCCTTTAATAAGATTATATGGGGCCCTATATAAAGATCCTGAGATGTCTTCTATAGAACACTATCTTGGTTAAACCCTTTTATCACCTCATAAATGTCCTCCTCTATAAGTGCGATTTTAAAGGATACATTATCAGAGTTAGAAAATGCATGTTGAATATAATTCAGAATGAATTCATAGACCTTGGGTATCCTCCTTGAATGATTGGGCTGAGAATTACAAAATTTTATTTGAAATAAGATTCTTCTATACCTCCAACCACATCTCTATTATCAGTAAAATATCCATCATATGGACTGATATTCGGACTAACGACCCGACAATTCTCCATGATGAAAGAATGAAAAAATGACGCATTTCGATCACCCACATGAAGTCATTTAACTCTCAACTTCTCATGAGGCATACACTCCTAACTCTAAAATAATTATTCTATATTATCAATCATTTTAGTGAGTTCTTTGAAAATGGTCTCATTGTAAATTATTTCTAAACTGGTTTCGAGCCGTTCAACATCACCTTTAGCCTTCATTATGTCTTGGTAGAACTCGAGTGATTGAAAATAAAATATAGAGTAATATTATGTAAATTATAATTTTTATTATACATTAATAATACTTTTAAATTCATCCACTAATTTTGATTATGACAAATGAACTACATTAATATCATGAAAGCGGTAAGACGTACTTACTGATGAGAAATATTTCCAATTTTTAATGATGATTATGGAAAAGAGGAAAGTATAATTTATATTTCTATGATTATAATAATATAATTAATATCATATTTATAATTTAAATATACATATATATATATATCATCCATGTGATGTGGGGATGAAAACTGAATCACATCGCTTCATAGAGTGATAGTTCACACACATACACGAATGATGTTTCCATTTTTTGTTCATGAAGAAATAAGAAAATAAATTATATACTATCCTTTGATAATGATAAATATTTCATTAATATCATATAAAAACTTTAATTTAATCATTATAACCAGTCTAGAGAGATAGTGATGGAAAATGATTTACATCGGTTCGTGAGGCAGTAGTCTTCCGTACACACGAACGATGAATTACATTCCAATTGAATGGAAAAGTAGATTAATATGGGTCATTAAACAAACATAATAACATATAAGAATATGTAGGATAATTTAGTTATTATTTTATCATGGTTTAATAATATTTTAAGGAAGGTTTAAGAAGAAATAAAATAGAAACCCTTAATTAAAAACTATAATTCTTCTTTGGGTGATCTTCTTTTCTTATCACCTTAAGACCACAAAGGGTGTTTATACGACTAAAAAATAGATTTATAATATGTTGAGGTATTATAAGAATTCATTTGGGAAGATTTAGTCCATAGTTAATAGTGTTTTATGTGTGATTAAATGGGATGAAGAGGTGTCTTTTTATAAGAGAGGAGAGGGACACACTTGGAATTTCTCAAAATATTAAAATATAAGTAGACTATTCTAGTTCCATGGAATTTAAAATGCCCCATAAATTCACAAGGGAATTTATTTTTACCATATATTATCGCATTTACCTTATTAAATATTTTTTTATGATTTTTAATTAATTTAATAAAATATTATATTCAAGAAATATGATTATTATCAAATTTAAAACTCTTCATTACTATGACTTTAAATACATCAAGAAAAGTAAGAGTTCAAATATAACAATTTAAAACATCTATAATATATTATATATATCTATATAATTATTTATTCATATTATATAATATAAAATATATAAAAATTTGTATTTTTAAAATCAATTATTTTAGTTCTCTCTTAATTAAATAAATATTTTTTTATCATTGAAGAAATAATTAAGGTAATTATAAAATTTATAAAAATTAAATATAAATCATCATAATGAAAATAATTTAATTAACATAAAAATATAAATTTATATTCATTCATATCCTGTTTTCATCCCTATTTGAATGCAGAAATGGTATCAAATAAAAAGAGAGTGACATTTTGTAACTATCTTCGATTTAAATATTATATAAGTAATTTTCATGAAAAATTTTATATTAAATAATTAAAATTGAATCATAAGGTGATAAGGGTCCAATACACTTCATACATTAATTTTTGGACATATATAGGTCATAGTTATACCTTTACCTTTTTATTTTAACCCTTATTTAACCTTTTTAGCTATTACTATGACAACATTTGTTTTTACTCTTTAATGGATGAAATAGTTAATCTAAAATGACAAACGAAATATAAATTTATAATTTATGAAATTTTCAACCTTATAAAAATAATTTTCCAAAATTTAATAATTTTAGGAATTTTATATATTTAAAAAATATTATTTATTTTAAAATATTAGGGTTTTTAATTCTGACATTATTCATTAATTTAATTTTTAAAAATATCATAACAACCTTAAAAATTCAAACCAATTCTTGTAAGAAATCACTAACATGTAAAATTATTATATAAAATTAATGGATTAGATTAATTATTTGAAATAATATTTATTTTAATATTTTTTAATATTATTTATTAGTTATTTCCATTAATTAAACAATGATTGCGTTATAACCTTGTCAACAATTAGGGTAATTATTTTATCCCTCAAATTTTTTAAATAAATTTCCTTAATATAGATAAATATTTTATATTTAAATTGAATATTTTTAGTGAAATATATCATCTAAACAAACCAATATTAAAAATGTTATATTTATTAAAACATAAGTGTGACATCTTTGACTTTTCTTTGAAATAAAATACTATAGAGGTCTTAAAGTAATCTAAGTGGATCTATTACACATTTGTGTTTTCATTTGGAGGAATTTTTTTTCAATCTAGTGTTATGAAATAGTCTCCCCTTTAGTATTTGGTGAAATTGGTGATTTTGGGATTAATAATAAGTGGCAAACAGTTAGGAGAAATCGTGCATTCTTTCCCAGGTAAGCATTCAGCCAAATTCCATTTTGGATAGTGGTGACTACACAGTTGGTGCATAGATTCTTAAACCATGCAGTCTAACTATGAAAATTTCTCCTCTTAGATAGTGATTGATGCAAAATTGCCACACAGTTTGGTAAACAGTGCTGGAAAAACATGAAACCTATCTATATCATTAAAAAGTGGAAATTTACCTTTTTCCCCTCCATTTATTTAACAAAAAGTCACCTATATTCCACCCCATTCTAGATTTTCATATGTGGGATCCTCCACCAAACGTTCTTGGACCTCTTTATCTTTGTTCCTTGGGAGGTTCTCGTGTGCTAATTTCTAGTAATCATTATGTAAGACTTTTTTTATCCTTATCCTTCCCTTTTTCTGAGGTTTCTCCTCCCTCTTTCAAGATTTATTATTTTTAGTAGGTTTTTTGACATAATGAGGGTCAGATATTGTGTTATTGGGAGAGACATTGATGATTTCTATTTTATCTTGCCTTTATAGAATCTTTTGTTAGATTTGTTGTGGTTTTACATCGATTTTCTTATGTTTTCAAGTGTTAGGTAGGTGGTTCCAAGCATTTATATTATTATATCATTTTGATATGATTTCTTGGTTGCTTTAATGTGTTCTATGGATTATTTTTTTGGTGGAAAACATGTTTCCGAAATGTTATGGAATGCATATGTGATGGAGATTTGTTTTTGAAAATAAATTGTTTTTATTTCATGTGTGTTTCATTTTGGTGTTTCTTAAAAGTATTTTATGCCTTGTGTAAAAGGTGGAAAATGTGTTTTCAAAGAAATTTTAAGGTGAAAAATGATGGAAGTGGGGTTTCGAAATGAAATTCGGGTTTTTTTGTCAGATTGTTTTTTTTCACCTTAAATGTATTTTTGAATTGTGAAGCATATTATAAAAATGGTTTTGACATGAATTTTATTTTGAAAGGGGATTTTCCCATGGAAAATGGTTGGATCCAATATGTGTTCTTCTTATAGTAATTTAAAATTGATTTCATAAATTTTTAAAGTGTTTCTAACTATATTTACAAATAATTTTGGGTGTGTATAAAATGTAAAGTGGGTTTTCTATATAATGTTATGGATTCCATGTGATATTTTGATCATTGGATTAATATGAAAATGTTGAATTGAAAAAATGTGAAAGTGATTATTTCCTAGTTTTCTTTTGATTCTTGGAATGTGTATGTGAACATGTTGATTTATATGATATGAGAAATGTAATTTGAGCACAAAGGGAATCACGCTTTTCTAAGTGGGAGAACTAGAACTATTACTCTGGTCAATTCATAAGTGACTGAGGCACGTGTTTATCTAGCATGATTAATTATTGAAACACTAACTAAAATGTTTATATGATCAGAGAGAACTGGAACATTATATGATAACCTCTCTAGTGTCTCATGCATGTGGAAACTGTTGGACCACTAATATTTCGATGAGATCCACTCAAGAGGATCATGCATGAGAACACTGTTGGTATTTGAGTTTGAGTATTTTGATCCATGAGGTATGATTTCCATAAGGACTCACTTGTTCTTGTTACCTATAAGTATTTTCTTGTGGTTCTATCTATTGACATGATTCTTATGCGATATTGTTCTTGCTACCTGTATATGTTAGACCTTGTGTATATTTTATTATAAGAAATATTATTTGTGAAAAAAGTATTTCCTTAAAAAAAGTAAACTAGAGAAATTTTCATTAAAATTATTTCATAAAAATGATTCAAATGTTCTTAGTGCATATTAATTTTTCATCTCATGTTTTAGAAAGGAACCTTTTATTTTTCCTGGTATCTGACTAGGCTTTTTCTCACGCCCTATATATACCTCTCGGTGTATGTAAAATTTTTTATGTATAACCCTATTAAATTCAAGATGTATCGTAGTGATAGTGGATCCACTTTATAGTGTTCCACTTTGTAAAAGTGTTGGTGGTGATGGCTTGAGGGGGATGCCACTTTTTTTGAATATAGGTTTTTCGGATATTTTTATTATTCCCAACCTATTAGTATTACTTTTGGTTTTGTTTGATGTTGTAAAACATTGAAATTTAAATTTTTATAACTTAGTTTGGTTGTGTTTCTCAGTTATTATGATGTTTATTTATGTTTGTCGTTTTTGTTATATAATTGGGTGAAATTATTTTTGAAGCATATTGTTGACACCTAGAGAGATGTTTCCTACCAATGAGGATTAGGAATGCTCTTCGGTCTTTGTCGCAGACCATGTTAGGTATATGGTCGGATGACAGTCTTTCTTGGTTCATGAAAAAATGGTATCAGAGGAGGTTACTCTCCTTTTGGGTTATGTTATTTGGGATGAGTCTGGATATATGAGAGCTAGAATTTTTGTGGATTGATGTTCTAGTTATGAGTGGAGTGTCATGACAACACACCTCATGACAAGACTTGAGTTTCTATGAAATGTATTGATTGATTTTACTTCTCCTCCAGGTGAGACATATGGGCTTCATATTGTATATGGAGAATGTTTCAAAGTAGAGTTGTTTCGTTTCCCAAGTCATTATGATGGATTTTTGTTATCTTTTGATTTATGAAAGTGTTTGAGATTTTTTGATGTTTCTAAAAATTTTCATAATATGTATTGATGATTTTTTCTTGTGGTTGGTGTTCGTTGTAGTAAAATGAATCCTTATAGAATTCCATTGTAACAATAGTAAGAGGCTGGAGAGAGTTATCCCTCATCAATAGATCAGAGGATACTAGAATCTATGGTTTGGGATATCTATGCATTGTGAAAAATAGCAGGTTGAGGTCTTGCTTAGGTTAGTAGAGATGAATCTAATCCATGAAAGGAAAAGGATCAGGAGTTCCTCTAAAACAAGACTCCTCTTTTATGAGGTATCACAAAACCTCAGGATGAAGACGAATGGTGTCACGAACTAGCCCGAGTCGACCCTGAACCGGTCACCCAGGCTAGCCCGCAATAAGTCCCGAGAGGCGTTCCTGATCCTCCCGGGATGGTGACAAGCACCAAGGGCATCAATAGAGTACACAAGGGAACGATTTCTCCCATATATAAACAATCAAACAAATAGTGGAAATAAACGGACAGCCCAAAACTGAATTTATATAAAAATTGTACTAAATATTATTTGTACAATAAACTAAAATTAGAACAAAAAAAACAACTCAACTGAACAATCCCGATGAACAACTAAATCCACGTGACACTTCTGGTCACTCTCCAACACAGTGATAAAAAGTCGCCCAAGGTGATCGAACTAAAGATGAAACCTGCACAAGGGCTAAAAAAATAAGACTATAGGCGTGAGTATTAAAACTCAGTAGGTTAGCCCGATATTCTATTCCCAATGCACATTCCTTTAAAATAAAAGAAGCGTAAATTTATAGTTTTAAATTCAATATTTGAAAGTATGTTTTTCAAATGAGGTTCCATGCTATAATAATCATCGGACAAAAACATGCATGTTTAATAAACAAAAATGCAAGTAACAATTCTTTTCAAAGAGGTGAAACTTCAAAATGAAAATAGTTTTCAAGAGGGCTAATTTAAAGAATTTTAACATTCAAATAAATAACACATACTACTGAATTTACCAACCAAACACACCGTATGCCAACGATGAGTGCAAAATAGCCAATGAGCACTAGTCACGGGAATACCCCTAGGCACTAGTTAGTTGTGAGCCCCAGGTACCTCGTATCTCGGTGAAAGTAACCATAATAAATATTCATTCCCATGCACGAGCCACTAGTAGGGAACATACCCATAACCTAGCGGTCCCCAATTATCATCATCATCATAGTTTAGTTAGTGTTTTCATCGTCAAACTTGCTACGTGAAACAAGGGTCAACCCCCACAGAATCACTAGCATACTAGTACACGTCTTCCCACCTAGATACCCGGGATTCCCTTTAGTGCTCAATCAAGTTACACATATTATCAAATACACATTTCACATCCACATTCCATTCCAAAACCATAAAAAACACAAACATCCCATAATCTTTCTTCACATTTCTTACACTAATCAACAAACCGCTAAATATTTTGGTAAAACAATTTCATGAAGTGTATTGAGGCTTTGCACATAAAACTCTTTCAAAAACACTATTTAAATTATAAACACACATCATAACAAAAAAAAAATCATATTTGGAATCCCAATAAACATTTAATAAAATCATTTAATGGACCATAAAACAATCCCAATTGAACAACTTGTTATATACAAGTAAAACACTCCTTTGTTTCTAGGAAATGCCAAACAGGCCTTTAAATTTTTTCTCAAAACTAACCTTTGACGAAGGTATGAATTTTAATTCTATTAAGGATCTGTATAAAAACCATTTACAGCAGAAAACCATATTCATAAATCTCTTATAATACTCAAGTTACATATTCAAAACACAACGATTTTCTTAAAGATGTGAAATAGTCCATTTTTGGGCAACTCGGGCCAAAATATGTTGTAAATAAAAACCCACTTGTTTGTAAAAACAAAACCAAATAGGAAATCCAAATAAGTACCCAAAAATACCATTTATCATTATTCCAATTCCCTTATACATCCATTCAAATAACTTTTAAATCACCCATCACACATAAAAGCCAACCGGGCAATTTACCGAACACATGTCATGCCCTTTTTAAATAAAACAATTTATTTTATGTACATGAAAAGGAATAAAACACCAATTGAAAGAAATATTTTCATTCAAGATACTGTTACATGTTAAAAATACCATATACCAGATTATAAACCTCACAAAATATTTGCAAAAGATAACGGAACATTTAAACAAACACTTGTTGAGCACTTTCATGACAAAACAACACTACCGTTCACAAACCAATGAATAAACAACCACTTTGAACACCAAGAAAATTATCCAAAGGATGAAAAACAATAATAAACATATATATAATGTTTTGAAAATAATAAAATGATGAAACTTAAATAATAAAGTTATGTGCAAGGGGTATCCTACCTCAAATCTTTGGCGTAATTGAAACACACATGCGAAATCACCCGTCACGGGTTTATAAACCATAAAACTATAAATATCAGATCTAAAAAAACAGAAAACCCATAAAAAACATGGTATAACAAAACCCTAGGTCGATCAAGACTAGGGTACAATATAAAACCAATAAATAATGAAAGGAGGGGGAAGAGGAAGAAGAAAGGAGAAGGAATCTCACTTTTCATCCTAGAAAACTCTTCGTATTCCATTATATCTGAATCCCTAGAGAAAAGGGAATGGCTTGAAAATTCTTGGAGAGACTCCTAATGTCTAGAAGAACCAGGGTAAGATGATTGGTGGCTAAAAGAGTACGAATTTATTGATTTATGAATGATAAAAGTTACCTTGGCAATTTTGGGCGATTTGAGATTTCCTAAGAATGTTCTCCCTAATCCGAGATCCACATGAGCTCGAAAAAGGAAAAATAGATTCTTAGGGTTAGGATAGGGTTATTGGCTTCGAGGGGGAGGTGGAATCACCGAAATATAGTAAAAAATGAAAAAGATATAAATTAAATGATTTTTTTTTTAAAACAGGAAATAGGCCCATGGTCTGGCCCAATACCTAAATAAATAACCCAAATTCACCCGGCTTATGAATTTATAATGGGTCCAAAAGGATTAATAAATTTTAATATATCAGTATAGGACAAGTGTGAAGTTGAATTAGTGAAAAAGGATGAAAAACAAAAGAGTTATAAAAGAAACAAATTCAGTTTTTAAAACTGGGAATGGGCTCACGGTTTGCCCAAATCATGAAGTAACCACCCTTTCTTCAAAAACTCCTAAACAAGCAATGGGGATCCCAAATTATGGTGGTTAGACATATGTGAAATTTCAAAACTCAAGATTCATCTCATCAAATACCCATGAAAAGGATTGGGATTTCTAATGTTCCGGATCAATACAAAGATAGAAAAAAAACCGTGTGTGACAATTCTCCCCACCATTAAAGCTTTCCGCCCCCGGAAAGCCATAACACTTTCTGGCTGAAAAAAAACAACACCTAAGGATTCCAGAATGTACTCCCCAGCATTAATAATCAACTAGAACATTAAATGATCTTAGGATGAAAATCCAGGAGACCCTTGGTGGGTCTCCCCACCATTAGAAACCAACTAGCAATGAATAGACAAAAATTGAACCTGAGCTAGAGTTGGGACTCACTCACACAAGCCCAAAAAAAACTCCTACAAAAACATACTATACCAAGTTAATAGAGTTACAACATGAACATATAAACCACCCACTCCCGAATGGAGGAGACAATAACTTGGTCGACACATTCAGCACAATTCTGGACCCCCGTCACTTGGGGATGTGAGGGAAGGGGACCCAATAATTTGGCCACTGAAACAACAAAAGAAACAAATAAACTACCCAAAAATCACCCCCTATGAATAGGTAACACCAAGAATACACCTGATTTTTACAGGCGTTCCACATAGGGACATTGATTGAAAACCCACATCCATGAAGGAATAACCATAGACACTGTGTGAGGGGTTAAGTCCACCATGCTTATTGCGACAAAGGGAAATCCATAAAAATGAGGAACCAAAACATTGACATAGAAAAAACTTACCAAAATAGAGAGTAAGGATCCTAATCTATCACTCCACACCTCTGTCGATTTTCTGACTGCGTGAAAAGCTTCACTCCGAGACCTATGGCTGGAGCCCTGATTCTTGAAGCATTTGCTGCACCGTAGTCAGGTGATAAGGGTCACATCACTCAAAAAAAACCCCACTTGATCCCCAGAAAAAAACATTCATCTATATAGGAACTCATAGATACATATCAAAATTCTATCTCGCTACAAAAGAGGGGCAGAATGGATAACGAATACGACGAAACACATCAACATCACCGAACACAACTGCTCTGTCCAAAAGAATTATCATGACCTAGAAGCACTTTTAATAGATCCCAAACAGCTCTCTATTCCAACAAACAGGTTTAGGAATCATCAAAAGAGGTGGATTTAAAATTTGAAAGGAATCCTTAGGTTGATCAGCAGGAAATATTTCCAACGCAGAACTTTCCATGGCCACATCACAACATCAAACACATTTTTAGAAACCCAATGAAAATTACTCCAAAACCGAGCCACCGTCAAGATCTCATCACTAGATAGATCAATAGTATGAATTCTAGATCACATGGAAGATAACCAAATAAACAACTCTTCAAAGGCATAGAAAAATCATGCCACATGAGCTAAAATTGGTTTTAAAAAAAAGGACACAATTTTTAGCTCAAAACAATTTTGAAAAATCAAACTAACTTGTTTGGTTTCCACATTCACCAGTGGTGTTTCATCAAGTATCACCCACATGCACATTTCCATGCCACCCCTGGCACCCAACCACCATACCATATAGGCCATACTTCCAGATATAAATAAAACCATGCATGTGGGCACCCATGAAAACACCAAAGGCTAAAATTAAACATCATAATTCGAACAAACAATTTACCTTCAAAATGAACACCAACCACCAAGTCAAAAAACATTTTCATGTTTCACAAAAAAAACCACAATTAATTAAGAACCATTTTCTTGAAAACCTACCCCTTTACATTTTTTAAAACTTTTTAAATAACCAAGCCACTCCAAACAACCGCTTCCCATTTTTAAAAAAAAAATTCAGCAAGGTATATTTCCATAATCTGAGGTCCATTGAGACCAATACCGTTTGTAGTAAAACACCAACCGATCAAAACTAATTGCCAAAACTAATTTATCCAATTCAAAAACTTTTTAACATCCTAAAATACCCCATTTAAAAAAAATGATCCATAATCACTTTAAAATGAATCACAATTTCAAAACATTTTATTTCAACAAACCAGAAGTTTAGATTATGGATAATCCAATCCCTTTAAATCTTTTCTGCTTCCCTCCATTTTTTTTACAAAAACACAACCTTCCAAAACCATTCTTATATTTAATTATTGAAAACCCCCTTTTTTCACTTTTCAAAATCAAATCCTTACATTAAAATCCATTTCCACAATTCTGACACAAGGATTTTAAAAAAAAAATTCAGAATTCAAGAAAGGTTCAAGAGACACAAAAAAAGGGAACTAGTGTCGGTGGGTGACTTGACCATATGGTTGGTGGCCATATGCCAAACACAACACCAACACAGAGAGACTTATTAGGACCATTCCCCAGCTCCACATGGCTTGCCAGGCCCTGTGAGCTCACAAAGGCCATTGGTCAGACTCCCCTTGCCATATCCCAATACCAAACAATCAACTAGAACAATGGACACTAATAAAACCAGACTTCCATGGAAACCTGAGGATTAGAACAAGAAAGAGTTCACGACGCTCTTCTTGTACATACCCCTCAAGTCCCAACAATACTCCTACATCTACCTTGACATCCCAAAAATAACAAGGGCGCTCTAAAAAAAAGGTCTGCTAATAGCCAACCTCCTCTGATACCATTTTGTCACGAACTAGCCCGAGTCGACCCTAAACCGGTCACCCAGGCCAGCCCGTGACAAGTCCCAAGAGGCGTTCACGATCCTCCCGGGATGGTGACAAGCACCAAGGTCATCAATAGAGTACACAAGGGAATGATTTCGCCCATATATAAACAATCAGACAAATAGAGGAAATAAACGGACAACCCAAAATGAATTTATATAAAAATTGAACTAAATATTATTTGTACAAGAAACTAAAATTAGAACAAAAAAAACAACTCAATTGAACAATCCCGATGAACAACTAACTCCATGTGACACTTCTGGTCACTCTCCAACACAGTGATAAAAAGTCTCCCAAGGTGATCGAACTAAAGAGGAAACCTGCACAAGGGCTAAAAAAGAAGAAGACTATAGACGTGAGTGTTAAAACTCAGTAGGTTAGCCCAATATTCTATTCCCAATGCACATTCCTTTAAAATAAAAGAAACATCAATTTATAGTTTTAAATTCAAGATTTGAAAGTATGTTTTTCAAATGAGGTTCCATGCTATAATAATTATCAGACAAAAACATGCATGTTTAATAAACAAAAATGCAAGTAACAATTATTTTCAAAGAGGTGAAACATCAAAATGAAAATAGTTTTCAAGAGGGCTAATTTAAAGAATTTTAACATTCAAATAAATAACACATACTACTAAATTTACCAACCAAACACACCGTATGCCAACGGTGAGTACAAAATAGCCAATGAGCACTAGTCACGAGAATACCCCTAGCACTAGTTAGTTGTGAGCCCTAGGTACCTCGTATCTCGGTGAATGTGACCATAATAAATATCTGTTCCCGTGCACAAGCCACTAGTAGGGAACATAACCATAACCTAGCGGTCCCCAATTATCATCATCATAGTTTAGTTAGTGTTGTCATCGTCAACTTGCTACGTGAAATAGGGGCCAACCCCCACAGAATCACTAACATACTAGTACACGTCCACCCACCTAGATACTCGGGATTCCCTTTAGTGCTAAATCAAGTTACACATATTATAAAATACACATTTCACATCCACATTCAATTCCAAAACCATAAAAACACAAACATCCCATAATCTTTCTTCACATTTCACACACTAATCAACAAACCGCTAAATATTTTGGTAAAACAATTTCATGAAGTGTATTGAGGATTTGCATTTAAAACTCTATCAAAAACACTCTTTAAATTATAAACAGACCTCATAACCAAACGAAATCATATTTTTCAGCCTAATAAACATTTAATAAAATCATTTATTGGACCATAAAACAATCCCAATTGCACAACTTGTTATATACAAGTAAAACACTCCTTCATTTCTAGGAAATGCCAAACGGGCCTTTAAAAATTTTCTCAAAACTATCCTTTGATGAAGGTATGCATTTTAATTCTATTAAGGATCTGTATAAACACCATTTACAGCAAAAAAACATATTCATAAATCTCTTATAATACTCAGGTTACATATTCAAAACACAACGATTTTCTTAAAGATGTGAAATAATCCATTTTTGGGAAACTTGGGCCAAAATATGTTGTAATTCAAAACCCACTTGTTTGTAAAAACAAATCCAAATATGAAATACATATAAGTACCCAAAAATAAAATTTATCATTATTCCAATTCCTTTATAAATCCAATCAAATAACTTTTAAATCACCCATCACACATAAAAGCCAACCGGGCAATTTACCGAACACATGTCATGCCCTTTTTAAATAAAACAATTTATTTTATGTACATGAAAAGGAATAAAACACCAATTGAAAGAAATATTTTCATTCAAGATACTATTACATGTTAAAAATACCATAGACCAGATTATAAACCTAACAAAATATTAGAAAAAGATAACGGAATATTTAAACAAACACTTGTTGAGCACTTTCATGACAAAACAACACTACCGTTCACAAACCAAAGATTAAACAACCACTTTGAACACCAATAAAATTATCCAAAGGATGAAAAACAATAATAAACATATATATAAGGTGTTAAAAATAATAAAATGATGAAACTTAAATAATAAAGTCATGTGCAAGGGGTATCCTACCTCAAATCTTTGGCATAATTGAAACGCACACCCGAAATCACCCGACGTGGGTTTATAAACCATAAAATTATAAATATCAGACCTAAACAAACAGAAACCCCATAAAAAAACATGGTATAACAAAAACCTAGGTCGATCAAGACTAGGGTACAATATAAAACCAAGAAATAATGAAAGGATGGGGAAGAGGAAGAAGAAAGGACAAGGAATCTCACCTTTCATCCTAGAAAACTCTTCGTGTTCCATTAGATCTGAAGCCCTAGAGAAAAGGGAATGGCTTTAAAATTCTTGTAGAGACTCCTATGGTCTGGGCGAACCAGGGGAAGAAGATTTGTGGCTAAAAGAGTACTAATTTATTGATTTATGAATGATAAATTTACCTTGGAAATTCTGGGAGATTTGAGGTTTCCTGAGAATATTCACCCTAATCCGCGACCCACATGAGCTCCAAAGAGGTAAAATCGATTATGAGGGTTAGGATAAGGTTATTGGCTTCTAGAGGGAGGTGGAATCACTGAACAATAGTAAAAAATGAAAAAGACATAAATGAAACGAATTATTTTTTTAAGACAGGAAATGAGCCCATGGGCTGACCCAATACCTAAATAAGTAACCCAAATTCACCCGGCTTATGAATTTCTAATGGGTCCAAAAGGATAAATAAATTTAAATATATCAGTATAGAAAAATTGTGAAGTTTAATGAGTGAAAAAGGATGAAAAACAAAAGAGTTATAAAAGAAACAAATTCAGTTTTTAAAATTGGGAATGGGCTCACGGTTGGCCCAAATCATGAAGTAACCACCCTTTCTTCAAAAACTCCTAAACAAGCAATGGGGATCCCAAATTATGGTGGTTAGACATATATGAAACTTCAAAAATCAAGATTCATCTCATCAAATACCCATGGAAATGATCGGAATTTCTAATGGTCCGGATCAATACAAAGATAGAAAAAAAACCGTGTGTGACAAATGGATTGAGAAGATAAAGATGATTTTTGATTTTCTTGATTGTCTTGAGGAACTCAGAGTGAAATGAGCTTCGTTAATATTGGAAGTTATGAGTCAGAAATAGTTGTACTTGGTGGTGTAAGATGGAAAGCATGAGAAGATGGGTTGGAAAGACTTCAAGATCATTTTCAATGAGTGGTACTATCAAGAGATTTTAGCCTTATCCATATCCTGGGAGTTTATGTAACTTATCAAGGGAGATTAATCTGCAAGGAAGTACTCTAAATGATTTAAATATTTAGTTCGGTACATTCCTGAAATTATTACCATTGAGTAGATGATTGCTCATAAGTTTTAAATGGTGTTACAACCAGACATATGATAAAAGTTTTCTTATTTATGATGAAAACTTATATAGAGGTGGTTTTTTGTTTTGTGATGGTTTAAATTGATAATGGAATCAATTATATAATCTATGGAGTAGTATTAGAAGTGGGAAATGGAAGTTAATATAAGAAGAAAAGGAAGTTCAATGAGAAGGGGAATAAGGTTGGTGGTAGTTCAAGTCATCCTTCTCGTCTCTCTTCATCTATGGGTTTCGATGTTAGGTCAGTCATGCACCATCAATGAGGGATGGTAGGGTAGACACAACATGTGTGTTCATATCCACCTAATACTTTTCAAAAGGGTGGAGTTATAGGACAATCATAGAAATTTTTACAAATGGTTCACCCATATTAGAGTGGTGTAAGGTTTTTGTATTTAAAGGAGATGACATATCGATCAAAAGCTTCCAGGATAGTGAGTTAATTGTTAGAAGGTCATTGTGGCTGGGGTGGATCATCCATTGGGTAGAGTCATTTTAGTGTAGATCTCCATGATAGTGGAAATTCTTCAGGTCATGTTGAGATGAGGAAACTCCATGTGGTGGATCGATCTCTAGAAAAATCATATATTGGTCCTTTGGTATTTTGGCGCACTATTATTATTGCATCATATTTAGTTGTTGTTTTGTTTGATACTAGTTCTTAGGTTTCTTTTATTTCTCTCTTCCTTTTTGATGTGTTAATGTTTGTAACTGAGATTATTTTGTATGAGTTGAAGTTGGTAACACCAGTTAGTAAGAAGAGAGAGTAGTGTTTCAGGTGTCCATCTTGTACACTCACCATGTTTAGGGTAGAGTTAGAATAAAACTTTATCATTTTGGAAAATGAACTCTTTTATGTGATCATTGGTATTGATTTTATAGTGAGTTTTTAGGTGAAGATCGATTGCTATCGACAGTGAGTTAGTTTTGTGGCACCTGATTGAAGTACCTAGGTTTTTCAATGTAAATGGGATCATAAGTCAAGACTGTATAGACATCCAATTTCAAATTTGGGCAATCATGTTTATCATACCTCATTTCTCATGTTGGTGGATGATGATGATGCTTTTGATGGTGTGTTACCTCTTTTGGTGGATGAGTTACAAGTGTTTTTTCGGGAGGATTTATTAAGATTTCCTCCAGAGTGAGATGTAGATTGACCCATTTATTTGGAATTGGGAAGACAATTGATATCTATTACCCCATACCATATGTCCCCCACCGAGTTGAGGGGAACTAAAGGTAAAATTTTAAGATTTTGAATCCAAAGGATTCATTTTCCTAATCAACTCACCATTGGCCACCCAAGTTCTGTCTGAAAAGAAGGCCGATGAATTTATCTGGTAGCGAATTGATTAAAGGAATAGAAATAATATAATAATTAAGAAAAAATACCCATTTCCCCTTATTTATGATCTTTTCAATCAGCTTAAGGTGGAAAGGTGGTTCTTTAAGATTTATTTTCATTTTGGGTGTCATTAAGTCAGAGTTAGATAAGTGGATATTCTAAAAATATCTTTTCAATGAAGTTACAACAATTTTTAGTATTCGTTCATGAATTTTGAGTTGGAAAATCTTCCAGTGGTGTTTACAGAGTTTATTAATAGGTTGTACCATTAGTATCTTGATTTTTTTCAAGTTATTTTTGGATGAAATCCTAGCCAATTGTGGGAAAGAGGAGGATCATGAGTTTAAATTCAAGATTGGGATGGGAACTCTTCAGAATCATCATCTCTATGATATGTTTTCTAAATTCATATTATGGATTATAGATGTGATGTTTCTAGGCCATGTGATCTGGGAGGAAGGGGTTCAGTGGACCCTAAAAATAGTAGTTCAGGGATGTACTGAGAATAACTGAAAAATGTGTTTGAAATCGAAACTATTTTGGGCCTGTTATGGTATTAAAGGTAATTTTTTTGTGATTTATCTCATCATGATTCATCCATTTTTGACCTTACCCAAAATGGAGTAAAGTTTAATTAGACCGTAGAGTGATAGGCCTCCTTTTAAGAGCATAATCTATGGTTTAATAGAGCACCTATTTTGATCTTACCAGAATTTAGAAGGGGACATGTGGTCTATTGTGATGCTTATGGTATGAGTCTTGGGTGTGTGTTTGTAACACCCCAAAATTTTATGAAAAAGATTATTTTTAATTTCTTTGATGTCTTGTGTTGTATGCTACACCAAGATTATCTTGCGCTATATCCAACACCGTATTATCTTGTAGTATAAGAAAAAACTATTCTTGGCTTGTATTGCACGAAATATTGTCCTTTCTCGATAACATGTGTTGTGGGAAATACTGAGTTTCCCTACACAACGATATATTGTTATGAACAAGATGTTATGAGTAGTAGTGACTACATGTTGAATTTTATGACATTATAATTCATCTTACACATATTATATAACATGGTATGAGAAAAAAATAAAATTTTCAGGTAAAATTAGTATTTTTAAAAAAATGCAGTTTTGTCACCTTTCAATGGTGCACCCACTTTAAATCTAATTTTTGACATGTTTATAAGTTAAATTTGAAAAAATATAATTCTTATTTGGAATCAGGATATAAAAATTTACTTTGGATTGAATTTTCATATTATTCTGATAACTTTCATATTTTAATGAATAGTAAAAACACGCTATATTATAATTAAAAATAGTTTTTTTATCGTAATAATTTATATAGTTAAATTATAATATTTAATAGTTTTAAATTATAAATAGAATATATTTTTACCATTCAATATAATGTATGTCATTAGCATTGATTTTACATTGAATTAATAGGTAAAATCATTTCAATCTTTTGCAATGTTTTAACTTTTAAAACTCATTTGCTTAACAATGGGATTGATTATAAATTAATTTCTGCAACTTCTGTGATTTGAATTTGGAAAAATGGATTCCATATTTGGAATCAGTTGGTCCAAATTATGATAATAGGATACTTTTTATTTTTGGGCACTATGAATAGTAACTACGTTAAATTTTAATTACCATAGTTAAAGGTAAATCGGAAAATTAAGGGTATATATAATATTATAAAATTACCCTAACAATTTTGTTAATATAATTGGATGATTATATTTCTTCATAAGTAATATTTGGGTCGAAATGGAATCCAATGGAACCCACTTGGATGTGATTAAGACCATTAATTTATTTTATTTTAAAGAAAGTGAAATCTGTCTCACCCAAACTTTAATAATTAATGTATTTTTAATATAATGATATGCAGAATATAAACTCAATTATAAATACTAATTTGAAAGATAAAATGTTTTTCTTTGTTATGGTAATTTATTTGTAATTTTTAATATATATTTAATCACCTTAATAGCTTATACATTAATGATGCAGAAATTATTTATTTAGTAAAAAAATCAATAATACAGTTTTTATTACAATAATTATACCCATCAAAAGGGCCCAAAACTTGACCAAACATTATTGTTAGAGTATATATATACCCTAATACTCCAAGGGTCTAATTATGGACCATTTGTATCTTTATAAAATAGTTTAGGACATTTATATTATTTTATTTTAAATGATGTCAAAGTTGTCACCTTCACACTTTAATAAAGATAAAATTCTAGAAGTAGGTTTTTTAGAAGATAAATTTGACTAAAAGTATTATTATGAAATATATTATATTTATATTCATCATAGTATTTTATTTTTTAATTTATATACAACGAATAAGTATATTATATAATTATTCAAAAATGTTGTATTAATTATTTTATTAAGAGAAATATCAAATTAATTATTTTAAAAGTATTAAAATAAATATTATATGAACTAATTAATGTGATCCACTAATTTTATCGATGAATATGACTTGTTATTAATCTATTAAATAGTTTTATTAGTAAATATATTCTCTGTGGATTTTATTTAAATGCAAATAAATGAATTATGTAAAAATTGACACTATTGATATTTTATATTATTAAATTGTTTAAAAATCAAAAAAAATTAAAAAATTACAAATTAAAATTTATATCATCTTACATTTCATAAAGTATAAAATAATGTATAATTAAAAACACATAAGTAAGTATTTATAACCATATAAAATTTATAACATTATTACCACAAATAAATTGAAATAGATTAAATAAGGATAAATCAAAATGATAATGTTAAAAATAAAATCAACAGATGAATAAATTTAGTTGGTTGATGTGATTAAAACCCTATATTATCTAATATCAGAATTTGAGTCATTTTTGTATGTTTTTAAGTGGGGTTGGAATTTATTATAAATTAATATTTCTTATAATTCCAAAGGTGCCTCTCTCCTCCCTTATAAAAGGGCACCTCCTCCCTCTCCCCCACACACAATTTTTAGCCTTCAAGCTCAGCCAAACCCTGACCATATCTCTTATGAAGATCTCTAGTTATATCATAAAGGTTCTGGTCTTCTCAAAAGACCAACTCTAGTTCCATAAGAGGAAGTTTAAAAGAGGCATGTCGAGGAAGAGGTAATCTCTTCTACTGATTCTTTCATGTTTCTTTATTCTTCTACTTCCTCTTATTTATTTGTTTCATTATAAAGTAATTACATCAGTATCACTAATATACTGATATATTATTATAAATATGAAACAAACCTATTTCATCTTTTATCTATCCTACAGAAAACAAAATCACTGCGCATGAGTACGTACGGAATACCGTCTCCAAACTATGGTGTAATCCGTTTTCCACCACCACCATACTTGGATGGGTATAATGGTGTAAAGAATTAAAATATGTGATTATTATATCATGATACTAATTCTCAGATATTATATCATCATCTCCAATTCCATTTATATAATTATGGGAACGATATCATCACTCGTGCGTACATACTGCCTACTGTCTCCACGATGTGATGCAACTCGTTCTACATGATATTCATTGAATAATGATTATATAAATGAATTGAATGAATATATATGATATATATTATTCTAATAGAATTCTGTAAATGATGTATCTATAACCTAAAAATAGGAATAATAATTTATTCAACAAAACAAGCATAAGAACATAAAGCAAGGAACACCTGAATAACAAGTAGTAGTGAAATATTACTAATAAGAAGCTAAGAATATGACCATATATTATATCATAACAAAGATTATGATTCTATAATAAGTCAATGACATTATTTAAATCATTATACAAAATTTTCGGACACGTACAAAGCATATCGGACCTATGGTATGGGAAAATCTCGCAATCTCATTTTTATCTGAGATTGTTTATACTTCAGAATTTACTGGGGAATATTTATCATCCCCATCCATTTTTCCTCAATATGTGATATTATTTATACCCTCCTAAAATTTTTTAAATTCAATTTTACCTATTGGTGAATTTTTAGTAAAAGATATGAAAGGAATATTTTGTAGTTTTCAGTATGAGATACTTTTTAACTTTTTCGTCCAAAGTACGAGAAGAATGTTTTTTTAACTTATACGACATGAATGGATTTTTATGATTTCATAGAAAATTATTTATATGAAGCTTCCTTTCAAATTTTTCCAGTTTATTTTCAATAAACTTCTTTTAGATTAAAATTTTATGACATGTTAATAAATGAAAAAAAATTTAAGTAGAAAGGATATTTTCTTCAAGAATGGAGTTCAAATGTTTTATCAAAATTATTTTCCATCTAAGATAATATAGGGTTTTGTTTCTATCCCTATTATTACATTGATTTGATTATTTTATGATGGAATTATTTTTATAAATTACTTTTATCTTATATAGATTATGTTGTGATGGTATGATATTTAAGAATTCCATTTTTATTACATGGGTTACGATATGATATATGATTTATGATTTTGTGGAACAAATAATAATGGTTTCATTATGAGATGGGTGGGACCTCTATCTTCCTCTAATGCATTCAGAAAATATTTATAACTCATGAGATAGACATGGATGGAACGTAATGTTAATCTGTTTCAGTGATACAGGACTAGAACGAGGAGTGAACTTGGTTCAGAAATGGAATGTTTCCATTAAGATGGTATTGGAAATGAGTCTTGACTAATATGAAATGATTTTCTATGATTATGTGTGTATGCCTCAAAGTTTTATCTTTTATGTTATGATTATTGGGATTACATTTCACTACTATGATTTATCCCATGTTATGATATGATGATCGCTTTTGCAGGTTAAGATTTTAAAAATGTTATGTTCTTATGAATATGATATGATGGATATTTCCTTTGTCTACCCTTACTGATCATTTGAGATCACCCTTTTGTATGTTTTCTTTTCCCCAGGTCAGGAAGAAGGGTATTAAGTAGGATATTCCAAAAGGGACTCTAGATACGATGAAATAAGCGGGAGACAATGTAGAAGATTTATGAACCAGTTGTTTATGTTTCCCAGTTTCTAAAGATGCTATAACAATACGACCCTATCATGGTTTTGTTATATGTTGAAATAAGTATGATTCAATTCTTAAGTAACAACAATGTATATGAAGTATGGGTCATTATAGTGTTTATACAAGATGACCATGCAGTGGTGTAAGGTTCTCACCAACTCCGAAACACATGACAATAATTACTCAACGCATAACCCGCATTTAGCAGTATTACTTAATGCCTTAAAGATGGGGTGTTGTTAACTTTTTTTGGGGTGTAATTTGAGGTTTCGTCTAATCAAAAGGTATTGGCCAATATTTTCTCCTAGAAAGATTTCAATTTTAGGTATCCACATTGGGTTGAGTATCTTAAAGTTTTAAATTTTGTTATATTCTATACCCCATGATAAGAAAATGTAGTAGAAGATGCTTTGATCAGGAATGTTCATGTACAATTGTTGAAAAATTATAGCGATGAGTGGATGATGACAATTTTTCTCATTCAGATGCATCTAGAGACCAAGGAATGTAGTGGAGGTGTGTTATCAGACAGGTTTCAGCTAACACCTTTACTTCTAGAGTTGATTTTGAAATAGTTTCCTTGTGATGAGTTGTTCCAACAGTCTATACAGATTCTAAATAGCAAGGATACACCTTGTGATTAGTCATTGTCTCTTGGGGAGTTTTGAACTTAAAGGGTATCTTTGTGGTGATATTTTTGTTGAGTAAGGTTTTGATATAGTATATACATTGGTATTAGTGGTCCCTTCATCATGGTTCTACCAAGATGTATCCGGACATTCATCAACAGTTATGGTGGCCAAATATGAGGAAAGATGTAGTTGACTATGTCTTGCAGTGTTACACATGTTAATAGGTTAAAGTAGAGCAGTAAAGGCCATACATTTTGCGTCAGCTTCTAGCTATTCCAACTATAAAATGTGATGAGATTTACATGGATTGTATTATTGTATTACCTCATACACCATGGGGGAGGAATTCCACTTGGGTAGTGATTGATCGTCGGACCAATTCATCCAATTTCTTTCCAATCAGAGATTCAACCAAAGGGGATGAGTTGGGATAGTTAAATTTAAAAGATATTATGAGGCTTTATGGTGTTCCATTGACAATTTTTTCTGATAGGGAACCCCATTTTACCACTCAGTTTTGGGAATTCCTTCAAAAGATGGTGGGTTCATAGGTCAAGTTGATAGCAAGATACAACCCTTAAACGGATGGTCAGGCATACATGGAAAATCAGATTTTTGAATATATGATATAAGAAGGTGTGTTGGATTCTGTAGGTTCATGTTATACCCATTTGGGGTTAGTTGAGGTTTGATATAAAATTAGTTAGTAGTCATCAATTCAAATGGATCCTTTTTATATGTTTTATTGTCAGTTGTGTTGGTCCACTTTCTGTTGGGCTGAGGTGGGAGACACCTCACTGTTGGGATTGAGCCCTGTGCAAGGGACTTTTAATAGATTCAGGTTGATTCAGAAGTGTTTTTATAGAGTATATCCTTCAAAAGTATTTTTCTCATTAGAGGTTACAAGTTTTGTATTTTTCAATGGGTTATAGGATGTATCTAAAAGTGGAACCTTTCTTGGGTCACCATAATTTGTGTAAGTAAGAGATGCTAACACTAAGGTATATCAAAACTTTTGAGATTAATAAATGGATTGGTAAGGTGGAATAAAAGTATTATTTTCCTTGTCATTTGATATTAATCCATGAAATGATCTATGTATATCAGTTGAAATAGTTAAATTTGGATTCGTCTCATGTGTCGAACTGTGAGGAGTTGAATTTGGAGCCAGATTTATTTGTGTTTGAGCGAAAAGTGAAGATTGTGGATTTCTAAGAGAAATTTCTTTTTGGGATATCCATTATATTGGTCTAAGTTCTTTGGAATCATAGTAATGATGTGCATTAAACTTTGGAGAAAAAGTATTGGGTTTAGGAGGAGTATCCTTTTTTGTTCCCTGATCACGCTTTGATTTGAATTTTTGGTGATTGAAAGTTTTCATGGTGGAGATAATTTTCATATCTGTATTTTCATTTTGAGGTAACATTTTTTTTTCATAGATTTATTTAACTTTTTACCCTTGTGTTTTTGGTGATTTTTGTGATTTTGGTTTTGAAAAAAGGTTTCACACGGTTGGAGCATAGTTAGGGGAAACTGTGATCCCCTACCTAGGTAATTGTGCAACCAAATTCTATTTTTGATAGTCTAGACCATATAGTTGGCACATGGTTTTCTAAATTTTGGATAAACATGCAGCTTTCTCCTCTTGGATAGTTTGGGATGCAAAATTACTGCACGATTTGGAAAACCATGCTAGAAATCCATGCAACCTATAAAGGTCCTAAAAAAGTGGGAATTTATGTTATTTCACTATGTGGATTTAATTCTAAATCATCTCTATTACACACCATGTGGGATTTTTATTCATGGGATCCTCCTCCTAGACTTCTTGGACCTCTTGATGTTCATTGTTTGGGTGCTTTTAGTGTATAAAACTCATGTAATATTCATGTTAACCTCCTTTCTCATGATTCCTCCCTTATTCTTGGTTTCCTCCCACTTTATTGAATTCTTATTTTCCAATTGGTTATTTGACCTAAAGAGGCATTGATATTTTGTTTTTGGGAGAAATATTGATGATTTTTGTTTGATATTTCCTCTATAGGGTCTTATGGTGGTTCAGTTGTGGTTTTACACCAATTTTTAGAAGATTTCAAGTTTGAGGTAGGTGAATACATGTTTTTATATTATTTTAGGATTTTGATATGATTTATTGGTTTCTTAAATGTGTTATATGGATTATTTGTTTAGTGAAAAATATGTTATTGAAATGTGTTGGAATGTATATGTGAAGGAGGTTGGTCTATGAAAATAAATTAGTTCTTTTTCTGGTGTGTTACATTTTGGTGTTTCATAAATGTATTTTATGATTTGTATAAAAGGGGAGAATGTATTTTAAAAGAGATTTAAAATTGAAAACATTATGAAAGTGTTTTTTCCAAATTAAATAGGTATGGTTTAATTTTGGACTCTTTTGTTATTCATGATAAATTTGTCTTTGATTTGGGAAGAATATTATAAAAATGGTTTGGCGTGAATATGATTTTGAAAGGGGGTTTTCCCATAAAAAATGGTCGGATACCATATATGTTCTTCTATTGGTGTTTCGAAATGGATTTTATAAAATTTTCAAGTGGTGAGACATGTATTTCCAATTGGTTTTAGGTGAATTTTAAATGTAAAGTGGTTTTGTTTATAAAAATTCATGGATTCAATGTGATTTTTTGATCCTTGAATCAATATAAAAATGTTGAATTGTGAAAATTTGAAAGAGGTGACTTTCTCATGTGCTTGTGATTCTTGGCTTGTGTATGTGAAAGTGTCGATTTATGTGACATGTGAAATAGAATATTTGAACAAAAGGAATCCCATTTATCTAAGTAGGTGAACAAGAAGTAATACTCTATTTGATTCAGAAGTGGATGATGTCTAATTCATATAAGAAGATTAACGATTACCACACTAACTAAACTTGTGATATGATCGAAGACCACTAAAACGTTGGATGAGATCCTATATAGTGAATCATGAATTTGGAAACTGTTAGACCACTAAAACATTGGATGAGATTCTCTCTAGTTTCCCATGCATGAAAACAATGTTGGTAGTTGAGTTGGATGATTATGACCACCAAGGTATGATGTTCATAAGAACCCAATTATGTTAGTTACATAAAGATATTTTACCACAGTGGTCTGTTGTGACAATATATTTTTGTGATATTGTTTCTAGATATCAGTATATGGTAGACCTTGGGGATATTTTATTATAAGAAATATTTTTTTGAAAAACATTTTTCCTTGAAAAAGTGATTCTTGAGAATGTTTCCTTAAAATGATTTCATAAAAATGTTTTAAATGTTCTTATGAAAATTTTCTTGTTAATTTTTCTTCTAATGTTATTTTGTAGAATATTTTATTTTTTTTGGTATCCAACTGGGATTTGTTTCACACTCTACATACACCTTAGGGTGTATATAGACTTTGTTATGTAAGACCATAGTAAAGGAAAGATGTATCGTGGTGTCGGTGGATCTGATTTTTAGTGTTCCACTTTTTTAAAGTGTTTATGGTCGTGGATTGAGGGTGGTGTACCTATTGTTTCATTAAGGTTGTTGGGATAGTTTTTTTGTTCCATCCAATTGTATTACATTCAGTTTCGTTGATGTTATAAAAATTTGAATCTTAAAATTGATGTACATCATTTGGTTTTGGATATAAATTATTTTCATGTTTAGTTATGTTATTTGTTTATGACTATATAAATTGGTGAAATTTGTAACAATGAATATTTTGTATACAAAATCACTAATTTCCGTCCTATGGGGATCTTGAATTCCCTTTGGGCTATATCATGGACCTGGGTGGGTGTTTGGTTGGATGGTACTCCGGAATGGTTTGTGACACTCTGAGAAGTAATATAATCAATCCAAGGATAATTTTGGTCTAAAATCACTCAAAGAATAAAATTAGAAAACATTTAAGGTAATTTAATAATATTTCTAATATTATATTTACCCTTAATTTCCCAATTTATCCTTAATTATGGTAATAAAAATTAATAATGTTGTTATTCATGTTGTTCAAAAACTAAAGACAAATATTTACTAAATTTTTAAATTCTAATTCAAAATATAGAATCCATTTTTAAAAAATAAATACACATAATTGGACAAAATTATTTTAAAATTAATCCCATTGATGGGGTGAGAAAATGAGTTATTAAAGTGAAAATGTTCAAAATATTGATAGTTTTTTATATCCAAATTCAATGATATATTTATTAAAAAGGCCAAAATTTAATTTAATGATATAAATATATTCTAATTATGCTTTAAAAACTACCATAAATAAAATTCCCCAATATAAATTATTTGTATGAAAAACCTAATTTGATTTAAAATTCAATATTTTTCACTATTAATGAAAACTTAAAACATATCAGAAAATAGAAAAATTTAAACCAAAGTAAATTTTGATATTATAATTTTAAATAATAATTTTATCTTTTCATGTAAAAATTATAAAATTGTCAAAAAATAAATTTAAAACAAGTGCTCTATCAAAAGGAAAAAAAACTTAAGTTTTATAAAATATATATTTTATACGTAAACATGGATTTGTTCTTTTATCATGCAAAGAAAACACATAAGATTAATTTTAAATTTTATATATAATATATCTTTTAGTAAAATAATCTAGAAAGATATATTTTTTTATTTATTTTCAAAAAACACACTTGTGCACTTTTAAATAGTTTTTTAAAAAACATTTTCTTTTATTTTCAAAGGGGGTTTTATTTTAGTTTATAATTAATTGGTCACAAAATAATTAATTATATATACATCTATAAACCATATTTTTACAATTTAGTTAATCAATTTCATACCCACCATTCTAGTGGCTTGGTTATAATAATAAATTTTAAATAATAATTTTCAGTTTTTCATTTATCCTAGATATGGTATATCATGTACACTCTCAAACAAGATATTTTCATTTAAAAACTTGGGATGTTACATTATACCCACATTTAAGAAATTTAGTCCTTTCAATTTGAACTCAGGATTGGTAACTGTGGTTTTAATTCGGAAATTTACTTTATTAAACTCCTACAAAAGAAAAAGGTTCAATAAAATATCCATTTGGAAAGAGAGAAAAGAAATTACGAAGATCACAAGGGTTAACAAATATTAGGATTCCATGTGGGAAAAATGGACATGGAAGAGAAATAAACTATCATGTTCTGATGGAGAGTGTTAGAGAACACATTCATTATAATGTTATCCATCCCAAAATTGTAAATATGTGATGGGTTAAAAGGTAATTAATTTCTTAGTAAGAAATGTAAACATATGATGTTTTTATTTTGAGATCCGTTTTATAGAGTTTCATAATTTTTTTACATTATAGACTAAGAACATAAAAATATATACTTAATTTACAAGTTGTGTTTCATATTTAATCGGTTTCCACCATGAATTCATATTTTTCTCAGAATTATGAGTATTTAAGATGAATTTTCATGCCTCACGCATCAAAATAATCTTATACGATAAAAAAATATATATTAAAATATCCATATATTCTTCTTATATTTAGGAATTGACCAAAATGAAAATGGTTAGTAAAATATAAGAAAATTTACCAAAAAAACCTTCATATGAAAAAAATACTTCAATCTCAAAAAGTCAACTATGACACAAAACGTTCAACACAAATCATTAAATAACTATCCTTCAAATTCAACAAAAAACAAAAAAAAGGTATATATATACATTAAAACCCAAAAATTATTTGATCACATAATCTTCTAATATAAATTTAAGCATTTATCTCAAAATAAAATCAAACAATCTTAATTTTTATACCAAAAATGTAATTTCCTAAATCACATAATCTAAATGATATGACAATAATTTCTATAAATCTTTTTAATAACCATGAAATAATATTTTCCTTTAAAATAAAAGTCATCATTTATTTCTCCAATAAAATCCCACAATATTATATCTACCTTAATAATATAAATTTACCAAAATAAAAAAGATATTCTAAAATAACATTAATCACTTAGTCATGAAATCAATTTCCAATCCCATGGAAATGATCTTTATCCATCAGATAACTTAAATAACAAAATCATACTAACTAGGACATCATGTAGGGTAGTAGTAGACGATTCACCCATGACGACCTTTAGTTGTGGGTTCAAAACTCGTGGCCATTCCAAACACAAAGGGTTGTCACATGGTCTATCAGTTTTTCTTTTTATAAACCTATATAATTCTTATAACATTACCAAAATATGGTAAAATCCAAGAAAATAACCTTAATAACTTTTTATCCTCAAATTTTTTCTCATACCTTTCAATTTTCCTCCCAAAATAAAATAACCCATAATTACCTCAAAAATATAATGTCTCCAAATATACACATAGTAGCCTTAAAATGTAACTATTTAAATCCTCAAAATGGGGTTCTTAGACACTAAAATTATGATAAACCATAAAATTATAAAACCATTTTGATATTTATTTCTTTTAAGACGAAATCATAATCTCCAAAGTTTCCTAGACCATCCTTTGATACCATATATGAGGACTTAACCTTAAACATTACATATACTAGTGTTTTTGAACTATAATTAAAATTTAAGTTTGTTTTCTGTTTAAAATTTTAGATAATTCAGAAAAACTCTTAAAATGTAAACCCATATGTTAAAAGTGTACACTTATACTATGTATCCATTTTTTTCTACAATATAAAACTTTAAAAAAAACAATATTTCTCTTCATAAAAAAATCTAATTTTTTCCCTTGATGTCATAATTCTCCGTAATTTTCCTTAAACCATGTAATAAGAATTTTATAACTTGGTATGAGCATGAAAAAGCTTAGTAATAGACATAAGAGAAAGATAACTATTAGTCTAGTGAAAACCCAAAAAACATTTCCTTAAACCAAACCTTTTTTACCCTAAAAAATAAATCAAATTTTCAAAAATATCATGATCATTCATTCTGAAATATCAAGTTATTATTATAAAAACAAAATAGAAATCATATAAATTCAATGTTGGTACCTTGGGACATCATCATCATAAAACCCTTATAGAACCCTATAAAATAGAATAACCATATGGCCAACTTCCATATCTGGAGTACCCAATGTACTTGAGATATATAATGGGGATATCCATTTATATAATCTATATCTAGATCACCCATTTTTCATGATCTATAATGGGGCACAACACTTCTTATAATATTTATCGGAATCACCCATTTTTCATGAGCTATAATGTGTATCAACCCTTCAAATAAGGTATATCGGGCTCACTTATGTTCTATAATGGGGCTCAACCATTTATATGTAACTTCCCAAGACAAATCTTGGATAAAAAACATAAAAAACTATTTTAATCCCATTTTCAAAACACTTTAGGAATTCAAAATACTTATTTACTTTAATAATAACTTTTAAACTCTGAAAATTGCGCACATAATAATTAAACAATTTTATTTAAAAACTTACATTCAAACATATAAAGGAAACATTAAATTATTAAAGTTTCATGAATGTGGGAAATTTTATTCATGCTTTATAGGTTAAAAAACATTTTTTACCTTTGTTAAATGTTCTTAATAAAGATCTTTAGAATAAATTTTTAAATGAAAGTCCTTTACATAAAACCTTGAAAAGATTCCATTTTGAAAAAAGTGAGAGAAATTATAAAATTGTTATTTTAAGACATTAATTTATATATGAATAAATTCATAGAATAAATTTAAAAAACATTGAAATTAAATATATATTTTTATAAGATAAATCATTAAAACATGTAAAATAATGTTTATTTAGTTAAAAAGTCCATTAACTTGAGTCTGAATCATCATGTATGTTCTTTATATTCCTTAATAATAAAATTAAGATAATTATTTACTTCATTTATAACCCAATTAAATTATATTATTCCTTTTATAATAATTTTTAAAATTTTATAAGAATTACTTAATTATTTATGTTCATGCCAGACATTTGTGATGATATTCGATACTTGACGGCAGGTCGTACGTACACATGAGTATAATTTCCATTTCTCAATGATCCTTATGTAAAGAAGGAATGTATAATTTCATACTTCAAAAATGATAATAAATCCATTAATATGATATTAATAGTTAATATATACTTATATATATTATCCATGTGATGTGGTAATGAATAAAGAATCGCATCGCTTCGTGGAGGTGGTAATTCACATGTACGCATACATGACGTTATCATTTTTATATGCATGGAAGTATAAGAGAATAAATCTTGTATGATATTTTAATAATGATATATATGTCATTAATATCAAATATAAACTTTAATTTTGCCATTTTAATGAGTCTTGAGATATGGTGATGTAAAAAAAATTACATCGATTCCCTAGGTGGTAGTCCTCCATACACACGAATGATGGTTTATTTTCCCATTTGATAAAAAATTTTATGGATATACGTCATTAAAAAACATAATAAAATATCAGTATGTAGAGGATATTGTAGTTTTTAATTTATCATGGTTGAAAAGATTTAAAGGAAATAGAAGAATAAATTATAAAGAAACATGTGATTAAAAACTATACCTCTTCTTCGGATGACCACCTTTTCATACCACCTTAAGACCAAAAAGGGTGGTGTTATGAAGATAATAAGAGATATATATTATGTGATGTGATTATAGGAAGGTATTTGGGAAGAATTTATCTAAACAAATATGGTGTATATTTATATAAGATGATATTTTAAACCATATAGTATCCCATTTTCATTATTTATAATTTTTCATGATTTTTAATTAATTTAATAAAATATTATATTCATGAAATATAATTATTTTTAATTTAATAATATTAATTAATATGGATTTTAATATATTAATAAAAATGAGTAATTCGAATATAATGATTTAGAACACCTCTGATATACATATATATCTATAAAATTATTTACACATATTATATAATCTAAAATATATCACATATATTATTTTTGAAATCAATTATTTTATTCCTATCTTCATTGAATAAATACTATTTTGTCATTGTATAAACATTAAGGTAAATTTATAATTTATAAAAATTAAATAAAATTTTCTATAATGAAAATAATTTCATTAAGTTTTGACTAGACATTTAGGTTTTTTCATAACTAGTTTTTCTTCCTATTTGGACAAATAACAAAAATTATATACCAAAAGTGTGACATTTTGTAACTATCTTTGATTTAAATAATATTTATGTTATTTTCATGAAAAGTAATTCATTAAATAAATAAAATTAGATCCATAGTTGATAAGGGTATAATAATATTCATACTATATGTTTTTACATGTTTCGGCTATGGTTAACATTAACTTTTTGTTTTTACCCATATTTAACCTCTTTGACTCTTACCATGACAACATATGTTTTTTCACGTTGAAGGTAAATATAGTTACTATAAAATGTTAAAAATACCATAAATGAATCATTAATGACAATTTAAACCTTATCATAATAATTTGGATGAATTTTATATTTCTTGGAATTTAATATCATATTATAAATTATTATTTATTTTAAAATATCATTAATGCCAATTTTAACACTATTCATTTCTTGACTTTTGAAAAATATCATAACCAGAGAAATTTGAACCAAATATTATAACACCTCACTAACATGTCAATCTAATCTATAAAATTCATGGATGAAATTAACTATTTAAAATTATATCAATTTTAATAGTTTTAATATAATTTATTTATTATTTCCATTAATTAAATAATTACTACATCCTCATTATTTCTACATTAAAGGTAATTATTTTATCACTTAAAAATATTAAATAAAATACTATGATATAGATAAATATTTTATATTTCAAATGAATATTTATAGTTTAAGATATCTTCTGAATAACCCATTATTAAAAATTTTATAGTTATTGAAACGCAATTATGACATCTTTAACATTTCTTTGAAATAAAATTATTTTAAGGGATTAAAGTCATCCAAGTGAATACAAGAGGTCATAAAATTTTCTCAAGGATGGGGATTTTTGAAAATAAATCATCTAATAATAATAGGACACATTTTAGGGTAATTTTGAAATATTTGTTCTTTATTTTCACCCTTAATTATTCGAATTACCATAAACTGTGGTGATAAAAATTACTAAAGTTTCTATTAATAATGTCCTAAAATAAAAGGAACATATTTAATAAATTTTAAACTTATTATTAAAATTTTTTAATCAATTTTTACAAAATTAAAATATATAATTGACTAAAATTAAATTAAAATCATCCCCATTGACTGGGTAAAAAATGGGTTATTAAAGTGAAAACATTTAAATGATTGAAATGTTTTTATTAAAAAATTCCATGTGAAATTAATTAAAATGAACTAAATTGTATTAACAGATATATAAATTTTCTAATCAAAATTTAAAAAAATGTAACACCAAAAATTATTTTTATGAAAAATCTTTTTTCTATTAATCTTCATTATTTTTCACAATTCATCAAAAAATAAAACTTATAAAAAAATAAAAAAAACTTCAACCAAATTAATTTTCAACATTAAAATTTCAATGAATCTTTTAAGATTTAAAATATAATTTATTAAAGTGTCAAAAACTAGATTTAAAACAAGGGCGCCAAAAAAAGGCAGTAAACCCACCTTTTTAGAAAAATATAAGTTTTATGTGTAAAATTGGATTTCTTTTTATATAATTTCTTGAAAGAACATAAGATGAATGTTAAAAATTATATTTAATATATTTTTCATTAATATAATCCAAAAATAGTGATTTGTTTATTTATAGGTATAAAACACAATTTTGAACTTTCAAATAGTTTTTTCATAAAAACATTTCCTTTTATTTTTGAAGAGGGTTTTATTTTTATTTATAATTAATCAGTCACCAAATAATTCATCATATATACATGTGTAAAACATATTATCATAGTTATATTAATCCTATTCACACCCACCATTACTATAGCTAGGTTATAACTATAACATTTTAATAATAATATTTAATTGTTCATTTAAGCTAGATGCGGCATATCATTGATGTTATCGAACATAGTGTTTATTTTAAAAATATGGATATCTAATTTTAATTTTTATAATAATATTTCAAATGAATCATCCTATAATGTTATAAATGAGGAAATTTTTGAATTTTTACTAAATTGTGAAATGAATTTTTTCTTTTGGCTTATAAGACATGAAAAACATTTTCCACCCCCAAGATCAATCAATGATTAGAAGCTTCATTTACTCATTATCAAGGTTTATTTAGTATATAATTTTTTATTTAATATTTTATAAATTTTTATATTTTATATAAGTAATGTATATATGAATTGATTATTTTCCCTAGGAAATATTCTAGTGATTATTTTATCCGAATTTTCATATATGATAACATCTTTTTATGTTAATTATGTTTTAATAGGGTTATGATCCAATGATACCAACCATATTATTCCTATATATGTTGTCTAATTTTGAAGATGAGATTTTTATGAAATCTAATTATTTTCCATGGGTAATTATATGATGATATGAATGATGATTTATGATCTTATGACATTTATATAAATGAACAATGATTATGTGATTCAAGGTCCCATTGTGGCCCTCTAATTTGTTGGGTAAAGTGATATTGATATCTAATGAAATTATGATAATAATAATATATCTGATTGAGAATATCTTTTTTTCACATATCTATGCGTGAGTATGATTTATTTCTATCAAAAATCAAAAGAAAACACATAGGCATAATTGTTACTATCTTTGTTCAAATTTTGATTCATGAGTGTGATTGCTTTATAGATATGATCACAAGATTATACTTGAAAATTATTGTATTTATCTATATTCACAAGATTATTATTTCTTATTATTATGATTACACATTACTATATTTTGACTCTTGGATGTTAATTACTTCTTTGACACCCTTATTGATTAATATTATTGATATGAATTGAATCTAAAGTTTATAAAATATGTTTTTTTGGTTATTAATATTTTATACAGATAACATGAACTAAAATATTTTATCATTCCCTTACTATCATATTATTCTATGAAAATATTTATATCACATGTTTCCCAAACCAAACAACTAAGCATACTATTTCATATATTTACTTTCCCTTGATTATGAAGAATGGTTACATGGAGGGTATGTCTAAGAAGAGTACTATATGTATAGATATTTTTAGGATACATTTATGATCATTGATGAAATAAGAAGATTATATATATATTCTATATAGACACAAAAATTTACAGTCCTCTGATATAGTTTTTTTTAAAATTTATTGAATATTTATCTAAAATGATGGAATATTTAAATATGATGTGCTTAGGTCACATTATTTGGTATTAGAGGACGTGTTCCGTTAGTCTTTTGAGATTAGGGATATAAAAATTTAGTGAGAACCATGTGGATAATTCAATGTAAAGGATAAAATCCTACAGTTTTGGTACGGTACATATTATGTGGTTTTCCTATAAATACATCCTTGTCTGGATACTACAAGTAGGCACGGTTTTGGTATAAAAAATCTTGTGTTAATAACCCTGAAATAATTTCATTCAGTATATATCTACCATAATTATGGTTGGTGATGAGTGTTCCCCTAAGGTGACCCTGGTTTGGAACTTCGGGGGTATAGTCCTAGGATAAATCACATTTTTTAACAAAATATTATAATGGATTTGAATAGATAATAACACTAAATAACCAAGGTTAAAACTAATTTTTAATAAATTGAAAAGTAGGTTTCTTTATTTAGTCATTATATAAATTATTTTTCAATATTATGTGGTTTACCACTATGATTATTGTTTCTCATACTATGGTTTTTGTTTTTATTCAATGGATAAAGCCTATATAAATTTTATTAACATTTAATGTGACAAATGATAGAATGATTGTCCTCATGATAAACCATAGGAAATAGAAGGTGGAATCTGATACCATATGATTATTCCTAATTATTTATCATGTTAAATAATTAAAAATATCAACTTGGGTGAGTTTCCTAACACACTAAATAACATAAAAAAAGAGTTTCATGAATACAATGTTGGGAATATATAAGTTTTCCTATATCCCAAGTATATTGGAAGAAGAAACTTGGGAAATGGATTAAAGGAATGAGAAGATTTGTTTAGTAAATAATGAGAGAGAGAAATTATTATTAGAGTAAAAATGAAATGTTTTGTTAACATAATGGAAGAGAATGATATATTTACTATTGTTTCATCAATTTTTTGAATGTTTTAAATACAAAAATGGGAATTATTCAAATTATTTTCCTAAAAACAAACATTAAAAAAAGGATCAGATATGTAATATGAGTAAAGGTTTTACTATTGATGATGAATAGGCTAAAAATGAAACACGAGAGGAAGGAAATATTAAGGAATAAGATAATAAATCCTAGTTTATTGTTTAATATGTAAGGGGAATGATTAAAGTGTTTATTTATTGGAATTTAGGAACCATATTGTATAATTATTGGAGGAAATATAACCCTAAATATGCTATTTTGTTTAAGAACACTTCATTGGGGGGAAATGTAACTCTTAATATGTGACTAATCTTTAAATAATAATATCTAGTTTTGATAAAGAAATTATTAGAGAAGTAACTGGGATAAAATGATTTAATTATAACTGATAAATGAATTTATTACAAGTTTTTTATGTAGTATTTGATGGATTTTACAATATTTTTAGTTTTAAGGAATATATTTTGTCATAAATTATTTTATTGAAACAGTAAGTAGAGAGTTAGTATTTGTAAACATGTATGTTTTAATCATGATTTCATTTTAATTTAGGTTATTAACATATTTTAGGATAATATATGATCAATGTATTCTAATTTTTGTTATGTGACATTTATATATACTTTATATTACTAGGGGATTAATGTTAAATTGATTTTTGGGAATTTAGAGATATTATTTACAATTTTTTTGAATTTGAATTTTGTTAGCCATATTTTGGAAGGATTTTAAGATTAACAACTTATTAAATGGTTTATGATGAAATTTGGGTAATATATTTTTTAAGATAAAATAAGATTTATCATATTAGATAACCTATGATAATAATTTTTCTTTTGGTAAATGTATTGAGATTTGTTTAATGAATTTTAATTCTTTTATGTATGTTAGGATCTGTTAAAAGTTAATTTTTTTACTTCATACATGAAAAATACATATTGAATATTAATTTATTGGAGGAAGAGATGAAGTGGAAATTGAGTAAAGAAAAAAATAAGGATGAAATTTTTGTTATGATGTGGAAATAAGTCAAGTAATGAAATTTTATAAGGTTATATATCTTGATATTAAAATATTCAATCCAATTTCGGAAAAGGATCTTTAAATAAAATTTTATACATTTACCTTCATTTATGATAAATCGATGGCCCTTTCATTATTCAAATATTTTTGGTTTTGTGGTCTTCAACTTTCAACAGTACATGTCCTATATCACTCCATATTAGTACTTAGGTGTTAAATTTCTACACAATGTCTATATTTTTACTTCTCATTAACATTATACTATTTTAAAACCTATATGTTTGTGATTCCAATTGAAAATTTTGTTTTCATTTACCTATTTTTAGAGGAATATTTTAGCACCCTTTTTATGATGTAGGTTTTCCACAGAGGAATTTTCAAATTTCAAACCATTGATAATTGAGAATGAGTTAAAACTATAATGTTAAAATTTATTAAAGGGGTTGGAATGTAACAAACCAATATGTTAAAAATAAGCCATTATACTCATTAACTTTTATAAACCACAACACCAAGCTTAAATGAATTACTGAACATTATTTTTTAATTATGACCATTATAAACTATCCATATAATTACTCAGTATAAATTCGAATAACAACATTAAGTGTTATATTTAAAGGACCTAATCAATATAAGTGTGTTCATAAACTCTTAGGAAACCATCATAAATAATTTTAAAAGTCAAATTATACTTCAAAAATATATTTCCTTCAAACATGTTTACTATTACATTTTGAGGGAAGATATTATATCTAATTTTTGATACTTTAAAAAAATTATTTTAAAAAATTATTTTTGAATCATTTTAAAAAAATTATATTTGGTTTAATTTTTAGGATTTTTTTGAAAAATTGATTTTCCAGTGAATTGTGAAAAATAATACTTTTAATAAAAATTGTATCTTCATTTCAAGAATATAAAAAAACCTATTTTTTTAAAAAAATGGGTTTAAATTAATATAATTTCTCCTAAATTATTAATAATCCAATTAAGTTCTTTGATCAATATAATTTTTTAATTTTTTTTCAAAAAAATTATATTCAAAAAAGTATTCTTCTTGGAAACTATTTTTTTTGTTGCGTTTTGTGTTTTCATCTTAAATTAATTTATGCCACTTTTGAAGATTGAATCCAAGAAAATATATACCATATTTAGAATAAATAGTTAAAAAATTATTAAATGGGTTCCTTTTAATTCTGATCCATATGAATTGAAACCATATTAATTTTTTTTCACCTTGTTAAGCTTTTAACGAGTAAAATAAGATTAAAAATTTGGAATAAAGGATTTAAATTTTCAATAATAGTTGAATTTATCCTATTTTATAGGAAAAGATTTTAAATTTTCATCCAATTATTGATTATATTGACACTTAGTTCCATTATTATTTGTAACGAAACAAAAAAATAATATAATTAAAATTTAAAGTGTAAAATGCCACACTTTGGATTTTAATATCTTCAATCTATTATAATAAGGGTAAAAAGAGGTTAGATTTGGTTATAAATTTTTATTTTAAATAAAAATTAATTTTATTTTTCATAGTTATTTATTTTTAATTCTTAGTGATTGAAAAATTTCCTTAAATGCATATGCAACGTCGAGAAAATATTTATTCAATTAATTGAAAAAGAAAATAATTGATTTAAAAAACATCAAAAGTAATAAAATTCAGATGAATTATTATGTTACATAACTTTTAATAATAAATATGACATATTAGTTATGTGTGGAATGACTATATTCTAAATATATCTTTAAGTTGTTGTCCATAACTTTAATTTAATTGAATAATGTTAAAAATGACATTAGTGGTATTTTATGAAAATATTATTTTAACAATTTACATAAAATACATAAAAAAGTATTAAAATAGGACAAGTTGGATAATATATGGTATTAAATTTCTTCCATATCCAATTAATGATCCATTTTTCAGCTTCTATGTAAAAAATAATCCTTTAAATCAGAATATGTCATTAATACAGTTATGGTTATGACAGGTTGACTAAGTGTTTAAACCAAAAGATAAGGTTTAAAATACCTCATAAACCATTATAATTTTTTTGATGAGGTATCAACCATATAAAACCATATATATATATATATATAAATATGTCCATTTTTAATTATTTTTATTTCAAATTACATTATATTATTTTAATACTTTTGGAATTTCCAAAAGTTCCCCTCCCATCACTTGTAAAATGCCAGGCCTTGTTTCCTTTATTTACACCACACTAAAATTTATACCTAAAAACATCCAAATTATATATTCTAATTACTTATCAATGAAATATAAATTATTATATTATTAAAATAACCTTATAATGGATCCTAAGAATGGATCCAAAGGAGGACTACTGAATAAGAGGTAATCGTCTTACTTGAACTATTTCAATTTGTATATTCTTCTAATTTCTCTAAATATATGATATTCATAATAAAATAATAACTAATGTATCATAAATATATTTAAATGTTATTATAATCATTAAACAACCATTATTAACTATATTTTCCATCAAATGGGATTGAAAGTATCACTGATGCGTACGTATGACTTACCATCATCAACAGTGATACAATTCATTTTCCATCACCAAATATCTGGGATGGTTATTATGATGATTTTAATATTTATATATAATATTTATGATATAATTATCTTATTTAATTATAATATCTTATATACATTCTTACCTTCTATTCCATTTTTAAATGATAATGTCACTAGTTCATATGTGTGGACTACCACCCCTATGAAGTGATGCAATTTATTTTTCATTTACCATTAAATAAATGTAAATAAGGATAGAATTAATGAATATATATGATACATTGATATACTAATGATATTCTTAAGTTCAATTATTAATTACCTTTATTTACTTCGATCCATTTAAAAGTGAAAACAATGTTCATGAACATGTATAACCTACCCTCTCATTGAAGGATATAATTCATTTTTCTCTCTCTTTTATGGATATATATATAAAAATATATAATGAATATATATGATATTTATATAATGATTAAGACTATATAAATTATTAAACCATGATCAAATTATTTTTATTGGAACTATAGAACTGAAATTCCTATAAAAAACGAAACAGTGAAAACCCGTAAATAATGGTTTTAATTAGAAATTATTTATAAATTATAGTTGAAATGTAATAAGTGGGTAATATATGATATTATAAGTAGGTAAATGGTTCTATTATAGAATTATAATAAATTTAAATTGATTTAATGAGTTTTTAGAGTGTCTTTAAAGAAATTCAAATAGAGTTTAGGGAATTTTGACTCACTTTTAAATCTTTGAGACACATATCATATTCACCGACTGTTTCTTTTATGTATTGCATATAATATAAAATAATGCATTTTATGATTTTTATATATAAAATTATAAAGACATAATAGTCAATATAATATTATATCTTTCATGAGTCTTTGATTCAAATGTTACCATTGTGTTATGGGTTTTAGCTTTCAATCTTAGCAAGATTTTTTATGATTGAGATTCCAATGATGAAATTTTATGATATGCATCTCAATAATTATCCTTATTTTTATTATAATATGTTTATTTCAAGATATTACATGTTTTAATTTTATTTTCCTCCATTTAAATACTCAAGATACTAAAATAATTTTTAATGAAAACAAATGTTATTCTGTTCTTTAGTTGAAATCCTTTTTCTTCAATGTCTATGTTTTTCTAAAATGATGTAAAAAATTATTTACCATTATGGTATAAAAAAATTAAAGTGAAATTTAACCATATTTTACTTTAAATAAAAATGTTTTAGAGGGATCTTCCTATTAATTTCCTAATGATGTACTTTTTGACTATTTACAAAACTGTGAAAAGAATATTTCTTTTAAATTCTACGACATGAAACTAATTTTCTTTCAATATGATAACTTAATTATTTTAATATTAATTCATATTTTTTCATGGTTCTTTTAAAATAATATTTTTCCTTAATATAAGTGAAATTTTAATATTTTAATTATGTTATTTGGATGTAAAAAAGGGTATTTCCCTTTGGAAATATTCTTGTGATTCTGTTAAAGGAATTTTCATTAATCATCACATAATTTGATGTTAATTATGTTTTACAGGGGTTATAATCCAATGAAACCATCTTTATTCTTCCCGTAGATGGTCTATAATTATTAAAATGAGATGTTTATTAAATCCTATTATTTTCCACGGTTAATGCTATGATGACATTGAAGATGATTTATGTTCTTCTGGAATTTATCCAAATAAATTATGATTATGTGAGGGTTTGTTCCATTATATACCTCCGATTAAGTGTTTAAAGTGATATTTATAACTCATGAGATGATAATGATAAGAATAGACATGATTTTGAATAAAATTGTTTCACATACTGATGTGTTATTATGGTTTCTTCATAGATATTCTCACATGAAAATTTATGGAAATGATTTAGAATTGATCTGTTCATATTTAGATGTGTGATTATAATGACTTATTTTCTATTCTCAAAATATTATGTGTGTACATGATTTTATTTTTCTATCTTCACAGTATTATGATTTCTTATACTTATGACTACAGATGTATATATTGTGACCCCTGGATATTGATTACAACTTTCCCACCCTTATTGATCATGCTTATAGATATGAAATGATTCCAAATTTTATAACCTTTGTTTTTATGTGATGAAGTTTTTATGTTGATAACATGGAGATGAATATTTTATCATACCCTTATGACCATCTTGTCCTCTAATGACAGATATCTCACATTTTTAACCTTACCAAGCATTAGAGCTCACCATTTCCTATATTTCATTTTCCCAAGATATGATGAAAGGTATAAATAATGGTATTTATAATATTTTTACTATCTTGAAATATATTTTTGAGAGATTTAAAGAGATTTCATGAAATAATAATAATATATATCTAGTCTTCATAGACACTTAACATTTTTTATCCTCAGGAATGTATTTTTATAAAATGTATTTAATATTTATCTAAAATTATGAAAGTGTATAAAATTTTATTGGGTCACTTAATCTAATGTTTTTACTAGTGATGATATGAAAATAATTCTATCTTTCTAATTAAAAATTCATATATTTAGAAAATAGGTTTCGTTGTGGTTTTCACAATTCTTTAAATATAAATTTATCCCACTTATAGAAATTGAATATTTAGAAATTCAACCCACATTTTGAATCATAAGATTCAAATTTTTTAAATAGGTCCCATTTATTTTTTGCAACAATGTATAGTAAAATTGGTAAATTTTTTCCACCTCGGTATGGGTAAAACAATTAAAATATTTTATCAACATTGGTGTAAGGCTTTGAAATTTCTCTAACAATTTACTTTTCCCCGATGAATGAGTGGAGTTATGAAATTTCCATCCAAGTATAAAATAAATGACCACTTGCTGACATTTTTATTTTATTATGACCTTTATATTAATTTTAGAAAATAATAAATACAAAATATCTCTCTTTTGAGAGTAATAACTCAAATTTTTAATTATAATGATAAAAGCGAAAAATTAGGTTTTAAATTTTTATTTTAAATATTAATAATTTTTTCATATTAGTTTATTTCTAGTTTTATGTGATTGAATAATTACCTTAAATTCTAACGTAGTTTTGAGGCAATATTAATTAAACTAATATAAAAATAAAATAAATGGTTTTAAAAATATTAAAAGTATTAAAATTTGGATGAACTATTGTGTTTTAAATTTATTTAGATAAATGTAAAATAAAATATATCTGTTAAAAGTTTATATTTTAATTCTTTTGGTGTAAAGGATTTTTCAATGTTAAATTAAATTAATAGTTACAAAATGAAATTATTTATGTTTTAAATTTAATTATACTTTATTAAATAATTTAAAATCCATAAAAATTTCAACTTTTTCTAATTGAATTGGATATAGATTAAAATATAAAAAATGATCTATTTACAGGTATAATTAATTTTTTATGTAAATACTCTTTACCTTTAAATAGTACAAAACATTGATCTTATTGTAATTTTCAAAATGGTTAATGGTGATTAAAACATGGGGACAGGGATAAAAACATCACTTAAATTTGTTAAAAATACATTTTAGGTGATTATTTCATATAATTATAATATTAAATTCATATTATCTCAATTTTGTACCATTTTAATTAAAATTATTTTATAATAATTTGTTACATTAAGCAATTTGAAGAGTACACCTCCCATTACTTATAAAAGGGATCCCAATATCCTTTATTGTTAATTTTTTAGGCTTCTATATTTGAAAATGCTTAATATAATAACTTTATAGATTCATTTAACACATCTTAGATATTTTTTATTACAAAAAGGCTATCCTCCTGGAGCTTAAGGATAAAGACAAATAAGGGTTCTTAATGAGCATGTATAACTCTTAACTAAGAATTATCAATATTATTTTTTTATAACTCCTATAAATAAAAGTTATATATTATAAAATAATGGATTAATATGATAAATATAATTAATACTTATTATTATCTTTTAACAACCATTATCTACCTTCATCCCATCCTTTGGAAGATTATAATTTCACTCGTGTGTATGTGTGGACTACCACCTCCACGAATTTATGTGATTTGTTTTTCATTTCTGGTTCACATGGACAAAAATAATGATATATTTAATGAATATTTAAGATATATTTGATAAAAAATTATCTTTTAAAGGTGAAATATTATTTATCTTTCTTTCATTCAATCCTTTAAAATGTGAAAATGACATTCATGCGTACGTATGACCCACTGTCTCCATGAACAGTGTAATTCATTTTTTTATCTTTATACTTAATGGATGAATATAAATGTATATATAATAAATATATGTGATATTTAATTTATGTTTAATATTACTTATATTATCTAATCATGATAAATTTACTAGTATTAGAACTAATGAACCAAAATTCTCCTGAAAAACGAAACAGATAACACTGAGAAATGATTAGATTAATAAGGAATTATTAATAAATTGGAGTTGAATTGTTATAAATGGATAATATATGATATTATAAGTGTGTTAATGACTTATTTATAGTAGTATAATTAGTGAAAAAATTTTATACCTGAGGGTAAATCACATTCAAAGAATTTAAAATTTGAGTTAAGGGTTTGGTGTTAAAATCTCATGGTTTACAGAGATTATTTATAGTTAAATTTATGATGATGAAACTTTATGATTTTCCTATCAATAATACTATGAATTGTCTTATCCTATGGTTATTTCTGGATATTAAATGACTAAATTTAATTTTAAAAACTTTATATACTCAAGATACCCAAAAATAATACTATTTATTGAAATCCGACTTTATTTCTACCTACAATCGAAAATCTTTTCCTTACCTATCTATGTTTTATAAAAAAAATGTAAATATTTTTTCTCTATTTGGTAATTATTTTTTAAATTCATTTTCACCCATGTTTTAATTTTTACAAAATGGATTAAAATGAATCTCCGTGTTATTTTCCAAATGTGGTACTTTATTATTTTTACCAAAAATAAAAAAAGAATCATTGTTTTAACATAAATGGTATGAATGAAATTTCCCACCATAATGATCAAAACAATTCTTTTAATATTTATTTACATGTTTAAAAGGTACTTTTAAAAATATTTTCATTAATATTTTGTATCTTTTATGATTTTAAATAGGAAATTTCATATTGAAAAGTGTAATTTCCTCAAGAAAAATTCTTGTTATCTTTCAAAAATTATTCTACATCTATAAAACTGTACCTTGATGTTACTTGTGCTTTAATAGGGATATGATCTAATAATATCATCCAATTTAATTCTTTCGATGAATTATTATTATGATCTTGGAATTATTATATAGAACCCTTTTTTCCACAGTTTAATCATGATATGTTTAAATGTTTATGAAACCCGTTTATTTTCCTTGGGTTATAGTATAATGCCATCATTTCATTTTTATGAAACCCAATTATTATTCATAGATTATGATATGATGAATCTTTTTTGATCTTTCAAAACACATATGTATGATTCTCAATATGTGATGGGTGGGACCATAATTATACACCCCTCTAATTCATTGAGTAAAGATGGATATATCATGGGATAATAAGGACTGAAATAGGGAGTGAACCTAGTTTAGTAAGGTATTGTTTCTACTAAAATATTCCTTGGAGTGAGCTTTGTTTGATGATATGATGGAATGGGTTGTGAACCCCATTCACTATGGAAGTATTGGAAGTGATCCTTGACTAAGGAAATGATTTTCCATGATTATGTTTATTCTATATAGTTATGTCTTAGGCTAATGTTACACTATCATGGGTCATGTTTATTGACTACTTTATGATTCATGTCTTATAAACTGATATGATTAATTCCATGACTCAATATTATTATCTAGGATACTCTGGGTACAGTTTTCAAATTTTATTCTCATGTTCTTATACCCTTATTATAATGTTATTTTAGTGATCATTGATATCTCTATTTTTTACCATTATTGAGCATCATAGATCATCCTTTCTTATTTTTTCTTTCCCTAGGCAATGAATAATGGTTTTATGAATGATATTTTTAATAAGTGTGATACTTATGAATAAATTAGTGGGAGATAATGTATCTATTTTATATATAGGTTTTTTATGTATCCATGTTTCCAAATACACTTGACCTGTATCATTCTAGCGTAGATCATAATATGATGTGTTTAATATTAATCTTGTATTATGTGATTTTAATGTATGAAAATTATGGGTTGTTATTAATTAATAAGTGATCCTCCTTCTCCTAATGTTATTATGTTCTTCTTATTGAAGACATAAATATGTATCATGATGAATTTTTATTATTTAGATAATAAGAAAACCACATTCTTCTTTCCCTATAAATATAGATTTGAGACAACTACTGACAAACACATGATAAAAAGATGTATATTTTTTAGCTCCATCACTTCTTAAAAGATCTTCGATAACGAGTTAAGATAACTCCTCAAACCTATCACTTCATTTATATCTTCAATATAAAGAAAAATATATTTTTCTTAACATGATACCATCTTGTGATCTTAAATACATATAATATATTTTCTACAAAGGTCTCTTCATCACCATCCTCCTTTTTCACTTGGTGTGTATCATTGAACACACTAGAACCACAAAACCTATGATATCCCATGATCTTAAATCCTTATTGAATATTCTTAGTAACTCATCAGATAAGCTTACTTACTTTACAATGATAATATATTTTCATTTAATCCACTAAAAATTGATAAAAATCCCTTCTTGATTTTTTATTGAACCATATAACCTGTTTATATTCAGTGATGTTCATATCACTAAAGAATAGTTTAAGCATATTTTGATATAGATATGCACCTTAGGATATTAAATCATAAAACTCAACATTTCACATAACATAATTCTGAAATTTTATAACAGTTGAAGTCTTATGATCAGTATGTGGGTGACCTGTCATCCCATATAATAAAATTCATATACTCTAAAAGTCTTCTAAACATTTTACAAGACCTACGATAGAATGTTTATGTTCATCATTTGGAATATTTCAGAAACCTCTCTAGGATTAGGATAAAAACTTCACATTCAGAGACTTATGTTTGACATAGTGTCTCATGATAAGGATTTACATTCATCTAGAAAGATTTATGTTCAGAACTTTATAATTTTTTTTAAAAAACTATTAAATATTATGTTCCCAAATTTAGTAGAATTATAGAAAATTATAAAAGTCTTAAAATTCCCAAGGAAGTCTTATGAAAAAGGCTTATTCTCAAGGACCATGTTATACCTCCTTATAACTTCATGGATCATTCCATAAACTCATCTGACCTTTATTCCAGGAAAAATAAATGTTCTTTTTATAAGAACCCAACCTTAAAACATTAATTAATATTTAATATCAGTCAATAAATTACATTATTACACATTTAAGATCTTTTTAGATTTTTATTTTTAGGTAATTAGGACATAAAACATACATAACATCTCATAATCATACATGTGGATACTATTAAAACAGCATACATTTTTTTCAAAAAATAAAAAATTTAAATAAAACATAATTTCATTGACAAATATTTATGACATTTAAATTGACTTATTTATTTCACTTAAACATCTTTATAACATATGAAAACATTTAAAAACATGGTATGATCACAAAAATTACAACAAGGGATATATGGAAAGAATCCATTATTCAATAGTTAACAAAAAAACAAATAAAACCCATATCATAAAATATCCTTAACATGAATAGAAGCATCATGTAGTTGCCTTGGGACATATTTACCATATCACTCTTAAAATCATTCTTAAACATAGAATAACCTTTTGATCAACATCCATATTCAGAGTACCCAATTCATTATATATCTATAATGGGGCTCACTTGTCATATCTTGAGATATAATAGGCTCAACCCAACATATCTTGTGCTATAATGTGCTAAACACAATATATCTTGAGCTATAATGGAGATCACCCATAATATTAGGAGCTTTAATGGGATCAAACTAACATAAATAATTTCCAAGGAACATATCATGAATAAAAGACTTCATAACTCATGTACACTCTTGAGTAAAACACGTCGACATTTATGAATACCATTTTTTCATAGAAATCACTCGTAGAACGTAAACACTGCAAAAAATATAATGAAATCTTATTATTAAAAAAACCTATAATGAATAAAATATGGTAATAGAACATCATGAAATCATAACAGTACACTTATGTCATAAAAAAGAACAATCTATTTGGATTTCATAAATGAGACATTTAAATGGGTTTTTAGAGGAAAGTCCTTTACAAATATAATTAGAGTGAGAATATATAGAATGTAATGAATATATTTATACACTATAAATACAAATAATACAAAATAATATAAAAAAAATCACACAAATAATCTCAATACCACATAATATAGTCAAATTACATTTCACAAGTTATCTTAGCATGATAAAAATCCTTGAAGTTCAAGGTTAACCCAAAGAATGTAAATTGGGTTTAAAATTCACTTATGAAATTTTGGCATCATATCAGGTGTACATAAGAGGGATTAGTGAGTGATAAAGGGTTATATTATCATTAATACATCATATTTTTAGTATGGTGGAGGTTCAAAAAATATACCCCATCCTTTGGAATTTAAAATAAAGAATCACAACATAAAGGGGATTCGTGAATAAAATTGAGAAAGGGAGGATCTCTTAGCTCAGGTTCAACATCCATAAAACAAGTTTAAAACTCTTTTATGATTGTTAAAATAGTGTTATTAATATTTTATTGAAACACATTCGTGTTTATAAAACCTTTAATTATCATTTTATAACATCTTTCCACCCATTCGTTAATAATATTTTGTTAATTGCATTGTTTTAGGTGCATGTTTTACATGGTTTTCATGAGCGGTTCGTAAAGAATATTCTTGTTCACTGGAAGTGAAACTCTAGAATTATAATAGAATTTTTTTCATATTTCCAAAACCATGTATTATACAATTTATAATTTTTAATTATGAAATGAGTATGATTCATATGTTAAAGTATCATTGATATTTTTTAGGCAATTTTGGCAATTCGCCAATCACAATGAACTCAATTTGTTTTATAAATTAATAACATGTCTTGAAAATGGTTCCATAACCTTATATAAGATATAATACATAAATTATAATCTTATTCAACCATAAAAATGGTTTCATAAATGGTCTTGAATGAATTAAAAGAAATTGAAATCACATCGTCCATGATGTCGGTAAATTGACACATCACATATATTGTTTTAATTTCTTGAATACGTTAGAGATAAGAAGAAGAATAAAACCCCCACTCGTTATTAAATAATTAAACATGATTTTCAACATAAACTTGAACTTAAGAAAACATAGAGGATCTAGAGGTCTAGCGTATAGGGAAATTAGGAACATATATAACAACTTAGTACATAAATCCCAACATCTTTATTGAAAACTTTTTTTACATGACTACAACATTCTTTTGAACTTAGCATTGCATGGGATAACATGATGACATTAATAAGAAATAGGTGAGATATAAATCCTAGTAAGGGAGTAAAAAAGGCATGACATGAAGAATATAATACTTGTTAGGCAATAGGAATAAAAATAGAGAATAAGAGAAACAAGAACATAAAGTAACGATATAGCATGATTATCATAACATGTAAATGTGGTAATAACAGTTAACATGATATTAGCATGATCCAGGGCTCATTTCACATGATGCATGAGTAAACCCTCAATAAACATGAATTAGAATGAGTAAAACCTAATTTTAGATTAATTACCATGATTAAACCCTCATTTCACTTGACGTACCAAGACACTGATCTTTACCCAATGCACTAGAGTGATATCAGGGCACACCCTTTATAAAAATTTCATTTCATTAATTAGTGTTCCACATGGATCATACAATATGGAATAATTCAACATCATAATTTATTCCACTATAAGCATCATACATACATAAAACTGTATAATAAATAATAAAATGTGTGTAAAGTTTAATACCCTTGATAGAGAAATGGGAATGGTATTCATTACACAAAGACTTTGGCTTGGAAAACCACAGTGAAAACTTGGTAGCATAAGGGCGTGACATAAGAATTCATAAAATTGGTTGATTAGAGAGATAGGGGTATATCATAATATTTACATAAAATTTACAGTATGGGGGTCATATAGATACATGTCCCAACATATGTAATGGAATTTATATGCATAATATAAAATAATTTTTTGAATGTAAATGAAGAGAGAGAAATCCCTTATGCAATTTTGGTATGGTAACGGGTGAAAATGGGAGGAATTAATGAGAGATAAAGGGGTATCTCATCATTAAAAACAAATGAGAGAAGTATATGATAGGTTTTAAACAATAACGCATCATTTTTAATTGAAAATAAAAGGGATAAAAAGATAAATAAATATGGAAAAAATGATAAAGGAAGAAATCCCTTATAGAATTTCAGCATGGTAACGAGTGTACATGGGAAGAATTACATAGAGAGAAAGGGGTATATAATCATTAAAAAATATTGAGGCCAGTATATGGGAGATGAAAAATCATACCCCAATAATTTTAATGGAACATAAAATTACATAACAACATAAAAAAATTTGGACAAAAATTAGAAGGGAAGAAATCCTTTACTTGGAAGTGTGTTCCCAAAGGATTGGGAGAGGATTGAGAAGATTATAGGGAGCTTGGGGTACCTTTGGAGGATTATAGAGAGAAGAGGTAAGGGTTTTTTCATGATACAAATGGTTTGAGTGAAGAGGAATGGGAGATTGAGTAGGATTATTTAGGAAAGGATAGAAAATTCTTTATTATTTAGGTTTTGGACACCACACATTAAACTAATCAAAATGAAAAACTATACCATTGATTTTTCCTATGGATTTTTCCAAATTGGAGTGAAAAACATTATTTTATAAGTCCAATGGCCTAAAAAATTAAAATGTTAGGCTTTATTATGTGAAGGTGAGACACACTCTCAAGGAAATCATTTTAAAATGTTAAAATGTTTTATAAGTCTTGGAGGGTACACTAAGGATTTGTAAATTAAACAAATAAAACCCTAAAATCAAATTATTTTAAAGGTAAAACATATAATCGCAGAATATCTCTTTTATAGTTTTTATTACCTCACAATTAGGTCATTATGATGTCATAAAACACAATATATATTTAAATAGTATTTATTTTTTACCCAAGAATTCAACTATCTCAAAAAATTAAGAAAAATAAACCTTTAGATAATTTCTAAGTCCATAATCCATAAATTATCTTCATTTTCTCTAAATAATTTTCTAAATATGTTAATATTTACTTTTAAAATAAAAACATACATTTATTGAAAATTTATGGGTTTTGACATAAACATCTTTCAAACCTTAAAAAAATTAAAATTGTACTCATACAAATTATTCTATCATTAATATTAAATAAAAATTAATCCAGAAATAATATTTTTCTAAAATATTATATAATAAATAAATATCCATTAATTCATCAAAATACATTTCTTAATTGAATATTAACTAAAAATAATTTGTGTGCTTTAAAAACCATTTACAAAGTAACGATCATAAAATTAATGTATATTCTTTATACAAAAATAATGCACATAAACATAGTGCTATAGTATTATTACATAACCCCTTACAACAACTGAATAAGACCTAAGGGCAATCCGTATGATGGTGATAGACTCATGGGGGGGGGGGGGCTCAGGTAACATCACACTGTTAGTAATCTCTATAAACTTTCACTTATACCGTAGAGGGTTTCAGTCATGCTTAATGTGTTGAATCTCAGTTTGGGCTTGGCCAAGAGTGAAGCCTAGTGATGCCAGATCCTTTTCGAGCTCCAACAAATGGACTTCGTATGGAGAAATTCTACTAGGTGAGGCCATCACTTCCTCTGTCTGAGTAAATTGGATTTGTAAAAGCCCTATATTTATACTTATAATGTGATCAATATTCAATGACTATATTTGAAATGGTAACATCTCATAATAGTATTTTAAAATCCAAAAGCATAAAACCAAATAAGTGCATTTATTTTATATAACCATTTTTCATAAAAATATATTTAATCAGATCGAGAGAAATTTTCATTAGTAAAAGTTTGGGTAGTTACAATCTTCACCCCTTAAGAAATTTCACCCAAGTAATTTCCTTCTCCCACACTAAAAAAGATGAGGGTCACTCTACTTCATCACTTCCTATGATTCCCACATTGCTTCTTTAAACTTGTGGTTTCTCCACAACACCTAGACGAGGGGCATTGTCTTATTTTGTAGAACTTTTTCTCTAAGATCTAATGTCTTCACCAGCTTCTCTTCATAGGAGAAATCATTCTAAAATGGTACCACCTCTGGATTGATTACATGCGATGGGTCCAGTATGTACTTCCTCAAGAGCGGTACTTGGAATATATCATGTACTTTAGATAGGTTCGATGGGAGTTCTAGTTGATAGACCACTGCTCTAATGCGATCAAGGATCTCAAAAGGGCCGATGTAACTTTGACTAATCATTCCATTATTCCCAAATCTCATAAATATCTTCCACAATGATATGTGGAGGAATTCCATGTCACCAAAATCAAACTTTAGGTCTCATCGACAACTATCTTCATAACTATTTTTTGGATCTGAGTAGCTTTAGTGTTCTACTGGATTGTCTTAACCTTCTCCACCATTTGTTTCAACCATTTCTGGACCTAGGAGTTTTTGGTCCCCAACTTCATCCAAAAATGATGGTGTTCTACACCTCTTACCATAAAGGGACTTATAAGGAGACATTTGGATACTTGAGTGGAAACTGTTATTGTAATAGAACGCAACCAGAGGAAGATGTTTATCCCATAATCCATTGAAGTCCATTGATAATTCTCTCAACGTGTCCTGAAGTGTTTTTATAGTCCACTCATATTGGACATCCGTTTGAGGATGATAAGTCGTACTGAAGTTCAGCTCAGTATTCAGAGCATTTTGAAGACTCTTCTAGAACTTAGAAGTGAATCTTGGATATCAGTCGAATATAATAGATAGTGGTACTCCCGGAAGGCTTACCACTTCTCTGATATGTATCAGTTCCCATTGATCCAATGATAAATACTCTCGAATTTCAATTAAGTGTGCAATATTTGTAAAATGATCCACAGACAACCCAAATAGCATTGTTTCAGTTGGATTTCTTCTAAAGTCCATTGAAAAGTCCATGGTGATGTTCCCCCATTTCCATGTTGGTTTTGGTAATGGTTGCATCATCTCCTTATAATTTTTTCACTCATCCTTCACCTACTGACACACTGGGAACTTTGATGTATACTCAATGATCTCTTTCTTTATGTTATCTCACCAATAAGTATCTCGTAGATCTTGATACTTATTTGTGTTTCATGGATGAATGGATAAATTCAAACTATGTGAAACATAAGAAAGTTCTTTCATTAACTCAGGATTTGATGGAACATATAGTCATGACCCAAATCTCACAATTCCTTTTTCATTAACACTGAACTCCGAGGATTTCCCTTTTCTGATCATTTTCAATTTCTTCTAAATTCCCACATCATTATTTTGAGAAACCTTTATCCTTTCCAAATGATATGGTTGAGTAATAATTTGTGAAAGGATTTATGATGTTCTCTTCTTTATGATTCCTAGGTCCATATTCATTAAATCTATGAATATTTGATCCTTTTCAATTCTCATCTAAGATATAATAGTTGGGTCCTTTCTACACAGAGAATCTGCAACCTTGTTTATTTTTCTAGGCTATTAATGGACTGAGAAGTCATAGTATTTGACCAGCTCTATCCATATTCATTGTCACATGTTCAACTTTTTCTATGTGAATATATACTTTAGGATTTTTTGATCCGCATATATTTCACACTTCCCCCCAAAGAGGTAATGTCGCCATATTTTCAAAGTGATGATTACTGCATCCAACTCTAGATATTGTGTGGGATAGGTTTTATCATGAAAATTAAATTTCCTTGAAGTATAAAAAATGACTTTGTCATTTTTCATCACCACATATCCCATGACCTTCTGTGAATAATCACTGAATACCACAAAAAGTTATCCACTTGTGGGTAGTGTGAGAACATGCATAGTGATAAGCCTCCTTTTCAACTCCTTTAAGCTCTCTTCCCATTTATCACTCCAATGAAAATTGAATTACTTCAGTGTTATCTTTGTAAGAGTGTATCACAATCGTGAGAAATCACTCACAAATCAGAGATAATATCCAGCTAACCTCAGGAAGCAATAGATATCGGTCACCGATGTTGGCCTCAGCCATCCCTCTATTACAGCTATCTTGGAGGGATCCTCAGATATCTCATTGATTGTGATGATATGACCCAATAATGAGACTTCCTTAAACATTAATTCACACTTTATGTACTTTTCAAATAGATTATCCTTTCATAAGGTCTCTAGTATAGTGCTTAGATGTTCCTCATTCTCTTCCTTGGTTTTGGAGTATGTTAGAATATCTTCTATAACGACTACCAAATATTTTTTTATATAATCTCTAAAGAATCTATTCATCAAGTTCATAAATATTGATAAATAATTTCTGAGTTTTAAAGGCATTTCTGTTAATTTATAGTGCCTGTACCTTGTACAAGTAGTAGCCTTGGGGATATCTTACTTCTTTACCCTTACTTGGTAATATCCTGACCGCAAATCCACCTTGGAGAAGTATTGTGCACCACGTATCTGATCAAAAAATTCATAAATTGAGGTATTGGATACTTGTTGTTTATCATGTTTTTTATCTCATGATAATCAATGCAAAGCCACATTGACCCATCCTTATTATTAACAAATAGGACTGGTTTACCCCTTGGTGAAGCACTTGGGCATATAAACCCTTTATCCAGATTCTTCTATAGTTGTCTCTTCAGATACTCAACCTCCAAAATAGTAATTCTATATGGATTATTGGATATTGGGAATTCCCCAGGTATAAGATAAATTGAGAATTAAAAATATCTTCTAGGATAAAGATCTGACAATTCGTTGGGAAACACTTAACCAAATTCCCTCACAATATGCATGTTTTCAAGGTTGGTTGCTTCCGTAGACTCAATCATCTGAAAAAGATATTTGTTATCATATGCATGTAATATCCATGCTTGAGATGATGGTGCTAAGGAATATTCTTCCTCCTCCTTGGACTTGTATAGAATCAGGGGTTGATTTTCTATATAGCGAGTGATTTCCCACTCAAGGAAATTTAAGTTGGCTCTATATTGGGAAACCCAATCCATGCTAATAATTTAATCAAATTCCACAAAAGAGATTATGACAAGGTTCTACAAGAAGTTCAAACCACAAATTCTGATAGGGGAGGACTTATATTCGTGGGATGCAATGATTTCCCCATTTGTTGTTCTCACTGACATCTTTACTTCCATGATTTGTGGTGGTGATGGTATTGTTCTACTAAACATTTGGGATATAAAAGAATCTTTAGAACCATAATAAAAAAAATTATGATCCTTATTATTGAAGGAATAACTAGCGCACTTGTCAACACTTCGTTGTCGGGGTTCGCTTCGGCGGTAGTGATGGAAAAATATCGCCCATTCTTCCTTGGAGGTTATTGGTTGCCTCAGAAAACCCTTAGCTTAGGGAACTACTTTGCAAAGTGCCCGGGTTATTTGTAGTTGAAGTAATGAACAATGCATTAAGGGTCGACTAAAGTATTCCTCTCTTCTATCACAATAGTGGGTTTTCTTGTCAGTAGTTAATATCCTTGTTCCCTTCTATTCCACACATAATGCATTTCCTCATCCCCTTCAGGCAATTTTCAAGATGCTTCTTTACACACCATTTGAAAGTGGGATGCTAGAATTTCCTATAATTGTTGGATTTATCCATCAGGCAACCAGAAATAAAGTCCATATTACACTTTTTATCCCTATGGTACACCTAAAATTCTTCAGTCCCCATTTCAACTTTGAGGGCACATTGGAAAATTTACTCATTGCTTTAGAAGTCATAGATCTCTTAGGATTTCCATAAGATAGGTTTTATCCCACTAAATAAGTGGTCAACCTTTTATTCAGGGGTAACGAAAAAGCCGGAGGCATATAATGAAAAACTTGTTATTTTTTCATCATACGATCTTATGGATTTTTCATATTTTTTCTTGAGGAAAGTAAGTACCTTTCCATTTATGTTAGAGGGTGCGAGGAAAATATTTATCGAAAAACATATTCTGGAAATCCTTCCATTACAATCCCTCAATCTCCTCCTAAGGATTCATATTTTTGATCAATGTCCACCATTGACCAGCTTCACCCTCTATATGATAACCAGCTAGAAGTACCGTCTCTTATTCAGAACATTGAAGGATGGAGAAGATATTCTCAATGGAGTTGATCCATTTTTCGACGATTTATGGATTGGATGATCCAGTAAAAGTAGAAGGCCTTTGTCTCATGAAGAACTCGATTGCAACTTGTTCTCTCTTAGGGGGGTTAGAATTTCCTCTTGAACCATGTTTCTATTCAAAACATGAGTTAACTAGGAGAGTATTGTGCATAAAGGCCCACTTTCGTGCAATAGATCCCATTTGAGTCTTTCTCACTGTGGTGTTTTCAGGTTTTACCTCTGAATACATTTGTGCCAGAGCCGCCACTACCTACTCAAATCCAGACAAGGATGTATTTTCTTGAGAAACCATTTACTCAATACTCAAAAAATATTTAGGGATGTTTTTAATATACTTAGTCTTATACCCAATTATTTACCTAGTTTTTTATAATCCCAACCGAGAAAATAACAAAACTTATCCTCTGATACCAACTATAACAACCCCTCTATTTATTACACACTTAAACATGATTTATTACATAAAATTGCACTTAATAAAACTATGATGATCAAAATGTCTAGTGTATTAGGAAATTAGAAACATTACACAACAACTTAGAATATAAAACCCAATATCTTTATTGAAAAATTCTTTTACATGGCCATAAAATTCCTTTGTACTTTCCATTTCACGAGATAACCCGAGGACATGCATAACCAAATGGTGAGTTATAAATCCCAGTAAGGGAGTAAAAAAAGAATAACATGAAGAATGTAGTAAAAGTTAAGAAATTTTCATATCAATGGAGTACATGAGAAACATGAAATAAAGGCATGATCTAGCATTATTACCATAACATGGAAATTTGGCAACATTATTTAACATGATATTAGTATGACCCAAGGATCATTGCCCATGGAGTAGGAGTAAACCCTCGTTGCACTTGAATTATTAGTAGTAAACACTACTTTTACTTTAATTATCATGAGTAAACCCTAATTTCAATTGACGTATCATGATACTAATCTTTACAAAATTAAATAGAGCATTATCAAGGTGCACCCTTTATAAATATTTCATTTAATGTATAAGTGGGCCACAAGGATCATAAAACATGGAATCATTCAACCTCACCATTTATTCCACGATAAAGGTTTGTAAAAATAATTACATGGAACTATATAATCGATAAGTAAATGTGCATAATGGTGAATACCCTTGATAGAGAAATTGGAATGGTATTCACTACACAATGACTTTGACTTGGAAAATCGCAGTGCAAATTTGGTAGCATAACAACGTGACATAATAATTCATTAAAATTGTTGATGTGAGAGAAAGGGGTATCTCATCATATGAAAATTAAATATACAGTAAGGGGATCATATAGGTACATGTACCAAAATATGTAATGGAATTTAGATGTATAATATAAAATAATTTCTTGAATATAAATGAGGAGAGAGAAATCTGTTACAGAATTTCAGCATGGTAATAGGTCTATATGAGAGGAATTAATGAGTAAGTAAGGGGTATCTCATCATTCAAAAATAAGCAGGTAAGTATAGAGTTGGTGAGAAACCGTACCCCATTATTTTAATTTAAAATAAATGTGTATTACAACAGAAATTTTTTTTTGACAAAAATGAAAAATAAAGAAATCCCTTACATTGAAATGTGATCCCAAGGTATTGGGAGGTGATTAAGAGGATTATAGGGTACATAGGGCACCATGGGAGGATTTTAGAGAGAGTAGGGAAGGGGTTTTTCATGTTCAAAATGGTTTTAGTGAAGAGAAATGAGATATTGAGTGGGTTCATATAGGAAAAGAGATGTAATTATTTATTATTTAGGTTTTGGACACCACACATTAAACTAATCAAAACCAAAATCTATAACATGGTTTTTGCCCATGGTTTTTTCCAATGTGGAGTGGAAAAAAATATTTTAGAATTCCAATTGCCTAAAATATTAAAATAGTAGGATTTCTTATGTGGAGGTTAGACACACTCTCATGGAAATTATTTTAAAATGTTAAAATGATTTATAACTCTTGGAGGGTCCACTAAAGGTTTGAAAAATAAATAAATAAAATGTAAAATCACGTTATTTTAAAGTTAAAACATATTTTGGCTGAATATCCCTTTTATTGTAGTTAATTACCCCACTATTGAGTCATTATGATGTCACAAAACACAGTATATAGTTAAAAGATATTTAATTTTTACCCAAAAATTCATCTGTCTCGAAAAATTATGAAAAATTTACCATTAGATAATTTCGACCTCCTAAATAAAAAAAATTATATTAATTTTACATAAATAATGTTCTAAATACGTGAATTTTTTCTTTTAATATGAAAACTGACATTTATCGAAAATTCATTGGTTCTGACAAAAATAGTTTTCAAACAATAATAAAAATTAAAATTGTACTCATAAATTTTTTTCGATTATTTATATTTAAAAAATAATAATTTAGTAATAATATTTTATTAAAATATTATTTAATTAAAAAAATCCATTGATTTATCACAATATATTTCATAATTGAATATTAACTAAAAGTACTATCTGTGCTTTAAAAACCATTTATAAAGTAAAAATAATAAAATGAATGTATATTATTTATAAAGAAATAATGCACATAATCAAAGTTTTATGGTATTGTTACATTTCCCCTTATAAAACCTACATAATTCCTAAGGGTAAGGTGTTTGATGGTGACATACTATTTAAGTGGCTTGGATAACATTGCTCGAGTTGTAATCTCTATCAACTTACACTTGTCATGTAGGTGGTTTTGTTCAATATTAACGTGTTAACTCTCATCTTGGGATTGTTCAAGAGAGAATCCCAGAGACACCACCTCCTTTACAATCTCTAACAAATGGGCTTTGTACAGAGAAATTATACTGGATAAGGCCATCACTTTCTTTGTCTGAGTAAATTGGATTTGTTAAAAACCTATATTTATACCAATCATTTGATTGCTGTTAAACGACTATATTATCAAAGGTAACATTTATTAATGGTATTTTAAAATACTAAAACATATAACCAAAGAAGTGAATATTTTTTTATAACTATTTTACATAATAATAAATTTAATCAGATCAAGGGGAATTTTCATTAGTAAATGTTTGGGTCGTTATAAGAAGTATTAAAGTGAATCTTCCATAAACATGATGAAATCTAGAATATGTAAGATATTCGATCATTCATGCCTCTTGTATAAGGGAAGGCAATGAAAGAAGAATAACAGAAAGGGAAAAATGAAAATAAAAGAAATAAAATAAAAGATGATGTTTACCTATTGATCTATTCTCCTTGAGATCCTCCTTAAGGCCTTTGATTTTGGCCTTTTGGTGAGACTAGTAGGTCTTGAATGTGGGGAAGGGTATTGAGAGAAGTATTTGGTAGAACTTTGGTAAGGCTCATGTCTTGAGAGGTTTGGTAGGAGGAGGGGGAGTGGGTGGTATTTGTAGTGGTGAAGAGGAGGAGTTTAACATTATTTTAATCGTTATTTTATTATTTTGCCACAAGACAAGAAATAGTTATGATTCCAAGACCAAAAATTGTAAAAAGTTTATGTGAGTTATCTCTAATGTTTGATTATATCAAACATGATGTATGAAATTGTATATTTATCTCACAATCTATTTATACCATAATTACTATATTTTACTATTCACAAAAATTCAAGTATTTCATAAAATGTCCAAAAATACAGCCCAACCATTTTTTGATTTGTAAAATCCAAAATTTAACTTCATTTTATCAAAATAGTTTTCTAAATATGAGAAATTTATTTTTTAAATAAAGTAATAACTTATTCCAATAAAAAAAATTTTAAAACATTTAATTACTTATTCCAAGATATGGGTATATCATAACAGAAATTAAATCTTATAAGTACACTATCATAGGCAAGGTTACTATTCATATGGGTATGTTACTATTCATAAGGGTAACATTACTATTCATTAGGGTGTGTTAGTATTCATAAAAAAATAAGTTGGTCTTATCAGGATCTAAAATACTTACTGATTGCAACCATGTAAGTCCATTTTTCGAAATTCAAAACCCAAAAGTAGGGAAAATTAAGTTTAGTGCTAATTATAACTATCAACTTGAAACAAGGTTTCATGCATTTAGATTACATTAAAAACCTTGGGGTGTTACATTATCCACACCTTCTGTAAATTTCATCCTCTCAATTTTATTCACTTATTAAAAAAGTGAGGGTGCGTTTCCCTCATAGCATTTTCAGATTCCCATGTTTCTTCTTCAACCATGTGGTTTCTCCAAAAAATATTACATGGTATATTAACATATTCCGTAATACTTGTTCTTTGTGATCAAGAATTTGAACATGTTTCTCTTCAAAAGAAAGGTTCTCTTCCATCAGAAGTAATTCTGGGCTCAAAACATGAAATGAATTTGGCACATACTTTGTCAACATCGAAATATGAAAAACATTGTGTACCTAAGATAAAATTGGAGGAAATGGTACATGGTATAAAACTAGTCCAACTTTCTCCAATATTTCCAAAGGACATATGAACCTAGTCTTATCATTACTTAATAATAAAACACATCACACTTTTCCAAGGAGAGATTTTATGGAAAACATTTTCACTTACCTCAAAAGATAGGTCTTTCTTTCTGTTATCTGCATAAGTTTTCTGCCTAATCTGATCTGTCCTCATGTGCTGCAGGATCATCCTCACATTATCTACCTTTTCCTCTACTAATTATTTACCCATCAAATTCCCTGTTAATCCATTAAAAAAGCACAAAGAATATCCTATAAAGTCTAAATATGACAACCCTGATTTTTTTAAAAACATAAACATGATTTATTACATAAACTATTCACTTGATACAACATGTAAGATCAAGAGGTCTAGTGTCTTTGGGGATTAGGATCATTACATAACAACTTAAAACATTAAATACAACATCTTTATTGAAAACTTCTTTTACATGACCACTACATTCCCTCATATTTAGCATTGCACGAGATAACCTGAGGACATGCATAAGAAAATGGTAAGCTATAAATCCCAGTAAGGGAATAAACATGGAATACATGAGGAGTACAATACATGTTAGACAATAGTAATATTATTAGATCACAAGAGAAACATGGAAATAAAGGCATGATAAAGCCTGATAATCATAACATGGAAATGTGGCAACAACACTTATCATGAAATTAGTATGAGCCAAGGCCCATTGCACATGAAGCATGACTAAATACTCATTGCACATGAAGCACGAGTAAAAAATCGTTGCACTTGAATTATCTTTAGTCAACAGTCATTGCACATGGCGTATCATGATACTATACTTTACCCAATGCATTGGAGTGCTGTAAGGGCACACCCTTCTTAATCATTTCATTTCATGTATAAGTGTGCCACATGGATCATAAAACAGAGATTAATTAAACATAATCATTTATTCCTTGATAAGTAATGTGAAATTCATAAATGAAACTTTATAATCAATAAGTAAATGTTCATAAAGGTGAATAACCTTAATGGAGAAATGGGTATGGAATTCACTACACGAAGGCATTAGCTTAGAAAATCGGTGAAATTTTGGCAGCGTAACCGCGCGACATAAGAATTCATAAAAAATGGTTGATGAGAGAGAAAGGGGTGTCTCATCTTATTTAAATTAAATTGAAAGTAATTGGTTCATATAGATTCGAGTACAAATTTTTTTAATGGAATTTAGATTCATGATACAAAAGTATTTCTTGAATGTAATTGAAGAGGGAGAAGTTCCTTTCGGAATTTCGGCATAGTAACAGGTGTACATGGGAGGAATTTAATTAGATATAATGGGGTATACCATCATTAAATCAATAAGAGGAAAGAATGGGGGAGGTTTGAAACCATTCCTCAGCATTTATAAGTTAAATTAAAAGGTCATAACAATACTAAGAAAATTGGACAAAAAAAGTGAAAGGAAGAAAAACCCTTACATGGAAGTGTGCTTCCAAAGGCTTGAGAGAGGCATGAGAGAGGCTTCTTGGGAGCTTGGTTCACCTTGGGAGGATTCTAGATGGAGTAGGGATGAGGTTGGACGAACTCCAAATGATTTGAGTGAGGAGGAAGTGGGATCTTGGTTGGGTTTATATAGGAAAGGTGAGTGAATTCGTTATTATTTAGGTTTGGGACCTCTTACATTAAACTAATCAAAAACAAAAATCCCATCATGGTTTTTTCCCATGGTTTTTGAAAAGGGGAGAGGAAAACAATATTTTATTTGGCCAAAGTATGATCTTCTTAGAATAATGGGGTTGCTTATGTGGAGATGAGTCGCACTCCCATGGAAAATAATTTAAAAAGAGAAGATGTTTAAAAAGTATGGAGGGTTCCAGTAATGCTTTGAAAAGTAAGTCAAACAAACCCAAAATCACATTATTTTAATGGTAAAACATATATTGGCCGAACATAAAGCTTATAGTATTTTATTACATCACTATTGGGTCATTATGATGTCATAAAACACATTATATATTTAAAAGGTATTTAATTTTTTCCAAAAAATTTGACTGTCTCAGAAAATTATGAAAAATTAACCGTTGGATAATTTCAACATCTTGATTCAAGAAATATCATTTATTTTATTTAAATAATTTTCTAAATATGTTAATTTTCACTTTTAAAATAAAAACTGACATTTATTGAAAATTCACGGGTTTGATAGAAATGGATTTCAAACCTTAATAAAAATTATAATTGCATTCATGAAATTATAAGATCATTTATATTTAATAAAAGTTAATTTAATAATAATAATAATATTTTATTAAAATAATATTTAATTCAAAAATCCCTAGATTTAATAAAATATAATTATTAATTAAATAATAACTAAAAACACTATTTGTACATTAAAAACTATTTACAATGTATCAATAAAGACAAGAAAGTATATTCATTATTATATACAAAAAATAATGTACATGAACATAGTACTAGAGATTTGTGACATAACCCCTTAAAACAGCCACATAAGACCTAAGGGTAAGGTGTGTGATGGTGACAGAATCTTGGGGTGGCTCAGACAACATTTCATGAGTGGTAATCTCTATCAACTTCCACTTTTCCCATAGACGGTCTCGTTTGAGCTTGACATGATGAAGCTCATCTTGGGATTGGGAGCGAAGCCCAAGGATGCCACCTCTTTTCCAAGTATCAACAAATGGGCTTCTTATGGAGCAATTCTACTAGATGATTCCATCACTTCCTTTGTATGTATAAATTGGATTTGTTAAAGACCTATATTTATACTAATCTTGTGATCACTGTTCAACGGCTATAAAAGCAACGGTCACAATTATTAACATAAAACCAAAGAAGTTGACATTTTATATAAACATTTTACATAAAGAGACATTTAATTAGATCAATAGCGATTTCCATTAATGAAACTTTGGGTCATTACAATATTCCCCCCTTAAGAAATTTCGCCCATGAAATTTCCTTTTCCCACACTAAAAAAGATGTGGGTAACTCAGCTTCATCATTTCCTCTGAATCCCCAGTCACTTCTTCAAACTTGTGTTTTCTCCTCTACACCTTGACGAGGGGCATTGTCTTATTTCGTAGAACATTTTCTCTACGATCTAAGATCTTCACTGGTTGCTCCTCATAAGAAATACAATCCTCCAACTGTACCACCTCAGAAGAGATTACATGTGAAGGGTCCGGTATATACTTCCTTAAGAGGGATACATGAATGACATCATGTATTTTCTCCATGGTAGGTGGAAATGCAAGTCGATAGGCCACATCCCCAACATGATCAAGAAACTCGTAGGGGCCGATGTACCTTGGACTTATCTTCCCTTTCTTTCCAAACGTCATGGCCTTCTTCCACAAAGATATGTGTAGAAAAATCATGTCTCCAACTTTAAACTCAAGGTCTCGTCGACGATTATCTACATAACTCTTCTGTCGACTCTGGGCTGCTTTGATATGCTGCTAAATGGTTTTCACCTTCTCCACCAATTCCTCGACCATTTACGGTCCAAGCATCTTACGTTCACCGACCTCATCCCAACATGTTGGTGTTCTGCACCTTTTCCCATACAGGGCTTCATAAGGTGCCATTTGGATGCTCGAGTGGAAACTATTATTATAAGAGAACTCAAACAGAGGAATATTTTGATCCCATCCTCCTTTAAAGTCCATTGAGTATGCTCTCAACATGTCCTCAAGTGTTTGGATAGTCCGCTAGGATTGGCCATTAGTTTGAGGATGATAGGCCGTACTGAAGTTCAGTTCTGTATCCAGAGCATGTTGAAGACTCTTCCAAAACATAAGGGTGAATCTTTGATCTCGGTCAGACACAATAGTTAGTGGTACTCCATACAGCCTTACCACTTCCTTGATATATATCTGTGCTAGTTGATCCAATGATAAATCCTCCCGAATAGCAATGAAGTGTGCAGTCTTTGTAAGATGATCCACCATGACCCAGATTGCATTGTTTCCTTTGAATGTCCTCGGAAGTCCAGTGACAAAGCCCATCGTGATGTTTTCTCATTTCCATTATAGTATGTGAAATGGTTGCATCATCCCCTTAGACTTCTGTTTCTCTGACTTCACTTGCTGGAACACCAGGAACCTTGATGTATATACAAAGATTTCATTCTTCATATTATCCCACCAAAAAATTTCTCGGAGATCTTGATATATCTTTGTGATCCCTGGGTGAATAGAGAAATTTGAACTATATGCATCATCCAAATGTTCCTTCTTTATCTTCAGACTTGACAGAACACATAGTCTTTTCCGAAATCGCACAATTCCTTCTTCATTAAAATTAAACTCTGAGGATTTCCCTTTTTCAATAGATTATAGTTTTTCATGAATTCTTGCATCATCCATTTGAGCATCCTTTAACCTTTCCAAAAGAGACGGTTGAGAAATAATTTGTGAAAGCATTGATGATGTTTCCTTCTTTATGATCCCCATGTCCATCTTCATCAAGTCTTAGAAGATTGGATCCTTCTCAATTATCATTATTGATAGAATCGCTGGGTCCTTTTTACTTAGGGCATCTGCCACCTTGTTCGTTTTCCCAGGGTGGTAATGTATTGAACAGTCATAATCCTTGATGAGATCTATCCATCTTCTCTGGCGCATATTAATCTATTTCTATGTGAATATATATTTAATACTCTTGTGGTCAATATATATCTCACATTTCTCCCCATAGAGATAATGCCACCAGATTTTCAAGGAAAAGATCACTACCACAAACTCCATATCATGCGTCGGATAGTTTTGCTCCTGGATTTTCAACTAACATTAGGCATAGGATATCACTTTATCATTCTACAACAGTACACAACCTTAGCCCTTCTTCAAAGCATCATTGAATACCACAAAAGGTTCCCCACTTGTGGGTAAAGTGAGCATGGGTGCAGCGATAAGCCTCTTTTTCAATTCCTTAAATCTTTCTTCGCATTCATCACTCCAAGAAAACATTACTCCATTTCGAGTTATCTTGGTAAGAGGGTTGGACAATCGTGAGAAATTTCTCACAAATCGTCAATAATATCCAGCTAACCCCAAGAAGCTATGGATATCTGTTACCGATGTTGGCCTTGACCATCCATCAACTACATTTTTTTGGAGGGATCCATAGATATCCCATTGCTTGTGATGATATGGACAAAGAATGAGACCTCCTTCTACCAGAAATCACACTTTCTATAATTTTCATAGAGCTTCTTCTTGCGCAAAGTCTCTAGTACAGTTCTTAAATGCTCCTCATGATCCTCCGTGGTTTTGGAGTATATTAGAATATCATCTATAAAGACTACCAAATATTTGTATAGGTAATCTCTAAAGACTCTATTCATCAAGACCATAAATATTACTGGAGCATTAGTGAGTCTGAAAGGCATTACTATGAATTAATAATTCCCGTATCTTGTGCGGAAAGAAGTCTTGGGGATATCTTCTTTCTTTAACCTTACTTAAAAATATCCCGACCGCAAATCTACCTTGAAGAAGTATTTTTCACCACGCAGCTAATCGAACAAGTCATCGATCTGTGGTAGATGATACTTTTTCTTTATCATGATTTTGTTAAGTTCATGATAATCGATGAAAATCTGCATTGACCCATACTTCTTCTTGACGAAGAGGACTCGTTCACCCCATGGTGAAGCACTTGGGTGTATAAACCCATTATCCAGATTCTCTTGTAGTTGTTTCTTTGGCTCTTCATGCTCTATGATAGACATTCTATATGGAGTCTTGGGTATTGGTAGTGTCCTTGGTATAAGTTCAATTGAGAATTCAACATCTCTTCTAGGAGAAAGACCAGGTAGTTCCTCAGGAAACACTTCAGCGAATTCCTTCACAATAGGAATTTCTTCAAGGATAGTTTCTTCCTTGAACTCAATCATTTGATCCAGATACGAGTTCTCATAAGGCAATAATATCCATGCTTGAGATGATGGAGCTAATGGAGATTCATTTTCCTCGTTATAGTTGTAAAGAATCAGGGGTCGATTCTACATATGGAGTGTGATTTCCCTCTCCCAATAATTTATGTTGGCTCTATATAAGGAAAGCCAATCCATGCCAAGAATATCATCAAATTCCACCAGAGAGATTATGACAAGGTTCTCCAGGAAATTCAATCCACAGATTATAATAAGAGAGGACTTATATTTATGGGATGCAATGATTGCCCCATTTTCCGTACTCACCGATATCTTCACTTCCATGATTTGTGGTGGGGTTGGCATTGTTCTACTAAACTTTTTAGATATAAAATAATGCGTAGAACCTGAATCAAAAAGTACATTCTCTATTCTTGAATGAATAACTAGCGTACCTATCACCACTTCGTTGTCAGGGTTCACTTTGGCAGAATTGATGGAAAAAGCTCTTCCTTGGTACCTTGGAGGTTGTTGGTTGCCTCTGAAAACCCTTGGATTAGGGCACATATTTGAAAAATTCCCCGGTTCATTGTAGTTGTAGAAATAAATAATGCATTGTGGTTCTAACGGAGCATTACTCTCCTATGTTGTAGTTGCGGGTATTTCTTGCCGACAATTAATAGTTAGGTTCCCTTCTCTTCCACACCTAAATAATTTACTCATCCCCTTGAGGCAATTTCTTGGGTGCTTCTTTCCGCACTTTTGGCAAGTGGGGTACTGGATCTTTTTAGTACCATTGCATTTATCCATCGGACCGCCAGCATTGAAGTCCACCTTACGCTTCTTGTCCCCATGATACCACTCTGATTCCCCGATATCCATTTCGACCTTGAGGGTACATCAGACAATTTCCTTATAGTTGTCGAAGTCACGGATCGCTAATGCTTTCTATAGGCTAGGCTTCAGCCCACCAAAGAAGCAGTAAACCATGAATTTAGGGGTAACAACCAAGACGGAAGTTTATCGTGCAATACTTGTGAAGTTTTCCTCATACGCTCCAACAAATTATTCATCTTTGTGCTTGAGGGAAATCAATTCCTTTTCCATCTTAAGCCGGAGGGTGCACATAAAATATTTATCCAAAAACATCTTCCGTAAATCCTTCCATTCCAACGCCTCGATCTCCTCCTTAGGCTTCGTATTTTTGGTAAACGTCCACCATTGATCAGATCCACCCTCCATATGATAATCCTCCAGGAGAAACTTCACTTGTTCAGAACATTGAAGGATGGAGAAGATCGTTTCAATGGAGTTGATCCATTGTTCAATGATTGTGGGATCAGATGATCCACTAAAAGTAGGAGGCCTTGGTCTCATGGAGCTCTCGATAGTGACTTGTTCCTTCTTAGAGGGGTTGGACGTTATTCTTGACCCATGTTTCTTTTCAAATATTGAGTTAGCTTAGAGATAAGAGTGAACAAGTTTGTGATTCCCACTCCCATTGGATCGGGTATCTCATTAGTACAGTCATCACACTGATCTTCACATCAGTTGTTAGCACGAGTTGTCCTATTACCAGCCAATGGCTAGAATAAAAGGAATGTTAGGGGGTAACACATAAAGGGTAATCCAAATTAAAAAGTTGATGACTTATAAACAAACTTTTATTTCCCTAACTCATGAGTCTATATGCATCAATCAAGGCTTTTCATGATCTACTTCCTAACATATATTCTTAGGGACATTTTTTTAATTCCCTCAATAAGGGTTCATACTAAGTTTGTGAATTTATGAAAACATATCCCTTGGGAGTGTTGTAACCAAGAGTGCAGCATGGCCCGTTTTCATGCACCAGTTCCCGTTCAAGTCTAGCTCAAAGCAGCGTTTTTGGGTTTTACCCCTAGGATACATCTATTCTAGATCCACCTCTAACTGCTCGTATCTAGACAGGGATGTATTTCCTTGATAAACCACCCACTAAATATTTACCAAAACATAGGGATGTTTTTATTATATATAGTCTTGTCTCTAAGGCTTTACTGGGGTTTTCTAATCCTAATCCCAAAAATAACTAAATCAATCCTCTGATACCAACTATGACAACCCTGCTCTTATTACAAACTTAAACATGATTTATTACAAAAACTATTCACTTGATACAACCTGGAAGATTGAGAGGTCTAGTTTCTTTGGGTCTTAGTTTCATTACATAACAACTTAAAACATGAAATACAACATCTTTATGGAAAACTTCCTTTACATGACCACTATATTCCCTCGTACTTGGCATTGCATGGGATAACCTGAGGACATGCATAAGAAAAGGGTGAGCTATAAAGCCCAGAAGGGGAATAAACATGGAATACATGAGGAGTAAAATACATGTTAGAAAATAGGAATATCAATAGAGCACATGAGAAACATGGATATAAATGCATGATAAATCTTGATAATCATAACATGGAAATGTGGAAACAACACTTAACTTGGAATTAACATGAGAAAAGGCCCATTGCACATGAAGCATGAGTAAATCCTCATTGCACAAGAAACACAATTAAACCCTCATTTCTCCTAAATTATCATGATTCCACACTCATTGCACATGATGTATCATGATACTATATGTTACTCAATGCATTGGATCACTATAAGGGTGCACCCTTCTTAAACATTTCATCTCATGCATAAGTGTGCCACACGGATCAGAAAATGTGGATTCATTAAAAATAATCATTTATTCCACGATAAGGAATGTGGAATTAATACATGAAACTTTATAATAAATAAGTAAATGTGAATAAAGGTGAATACCCTTGATGGAGAAATGGGTATGGTATTCACTACACAAAGGAATTAGCTTGAAAAATCAGTGCAATTTCAGTAGCGTAATGGCTTGACATAATAGTACATAAAAAATGGTTGATGAGAGAGAAATGGGTGTCTCATCATATTTACATGAAATTCACAGTAAGGGGGTCATATAAATACATGTCAAAACAATTTTAATGGAATTTAGATTCATGATACAAAAGTATTTCTTGAATGTAAATGAAGAGAGAGAAGCTCCTTTCAGAATTTTGACATAGTAACAGGTGTACATGGGAGGAATTTAATGAGAGAGTAATGAGAATCCCATCATTAAAAAAATAAGAGGGTTTTATGGGGGAGCTGTGAAACCATACCACATCATTTATAATAGAAATTAAAAGGGCATGACAATATTAAGAAAATTGGACAAAAAAAGTGAAAGGAAGAAAAACCCTTACTAGGAAGTGTGCTTCAAAAGGCTTGAGAGAGGCTTCATGGGAGATTGGGTCACCATGGAAGGATTATAGATTGTGTAGGGAAGAGGTTGGAAGAAATACAAAGTCTTTTAGTGAGGTGTAAGTGGGAGCATGGGTGGGATTATATAGGAAAGGTGAGTGAATTATTTAATATTTTGGTTTGGGACCCCTTACATTAAACTAATCCAAACCCCAAATCAGTTCATGGTTTTTGCCCATGGTTTTTGAAAAAGGGGATAGGAAAACAATATTTTATAAGGCCAATGTCCGAACTTCTTAAAATAATGGGGTTTCTTATGTGGAGATAATTCACACTCCCATGGAAAATAATTTAAAAAGACAAGATGTTTAACAAGTCTTGAGGGGTCCATTAATGCTTTGAAAAGTAAGTAAAACAAACCAAAAATCACATTATTTTAATGGTAAGACATATATTGGATGAACATAAAGCATATACTGTTTTATTACATCACTATTGGGTCATTATGATGTAATAAAACATGTTATATATTTAAACGGTATTTAATTTTTACCCAAAAATTTGACTGCCTCAGAAAATTATGAAAAGTTCGTCATTGTAAAATTTTGATGTCCTGATTCCAGAAATATCATTTATATTATTTAAATAGTTTTATAAATATATTTATTTTCACTTTTAACATAAAAACCGACATTTATCTAAAATTCAAGGGTTTTGACAGAAATTGCTTTCAAACCTAAATAAAAACTATAACTGCATTCATAAAATTACAAGATCATTTATATTTATAAAAATTAATTTAATAATAATAATAATAATAATATTTTATAAAAAAAATTATTTAATTCAAAAATCCCTTAATTTAATAAAATAATATTCATAATTAAATAATAACTAAAAACACTATTTGTACATTAAAAACTATTTACAATGTATCAATAATGACAAGAAAGTATATTTTTTATTATATACAAAAAATAATGTACATGAACATAGTAATAGTGATTTGTTACATAACCCCTTAAAACAACCGCATAAGACCTAAGGGTAAGGTGTGCGATGGTGACAAACTCTTGGGGTGGCTCAGACAACATTGCTCGAGTGGTAATATCTATCAACTTCCACTTTTCCCGTAGACGGTCTCGTTTGAGATTGACATGATGAAGCTCAGCTTGGTCTTGGTCAAGAGCGAAGCCCAAAGATGCCACCTCTTTTCCAAGCTCCGACAAATGAGCTTCGTATGGAGAAATTATACTGGATGAGGCCATCGCTTCCTTTTTATGATTAAATTGGATTTGTTAAAGCCCTATATTTATACTAATCATGTGATCACTGTTCAATGGCTATAAAAGAAACTGTCACAATTCTTAACATAAAACCAAAGAAGTTGACATTTTATAGAAACATTTTACATAAAGTGACATTTAATTAGATCAAGAGGGATTTCTATTTATGAAACTTTGGGTCATTACACTAAATCATTTGTTTTTAATGCCCATCTGAATAAGGATGAAAAGATGTACTAAAATTTAATTTTGTGCCCAACAACTTCTGAAGGCCCTTACAAAAATTAGAAGTGAACCTGAGATCTTGGTTAAATACAATGGAAGGAGGCATTAAATGTATCCTTAAAATATCTTTGACGTATAATATATATATCTGATCCACATACATTGTATATTGAATATAAGGAAAATGCGCAGATATAGTCAGTCGAGGAACAACATCTCAGATCACATTGTTACCTTTAGAAGTATTTGGTAGTCCCCTAACAAAGTCCATAGATACATTCTCCTATTTCCACTCTAGAACTCTCAAGGCTGAATCATCCCCTTCTGCAACTTCCTCTCTACCTTAACCAGTTGACATGTCAAAAATTTCATGGTAAAATCCACAATATCCATTTTCATTCCATCCCACCAGTAATACTCATGATGGTCTTTGTACATCGTATTGATGCCTGGATAAACAAAAAATGTAGATATATGAGATTCCCACAAAAATTATTTCTTCAACTATGAAACACAAGGCACACCTAAAATTTTTTAAAGTCATAAAACACAATCTTTATCAAGGTTAAATTCTTGAAAATTGCCCCCTTTGACTAATTTTACCTTTTTCTATAGCTCACGGTCTTCTTTCTGCACAATATTAATTCTTTCTGACAATGATGAATGCACTAAAACCTGAAACAAAATAGATGTATTTCCTACACTAAATAATTCTAAGAAAAAATTCTTCAAATCAATTTCAAAAGGATCACATTACAAATGTATCATGGTTAATGTAACATTACTTTTATGACTCAATTCATTAGCCACTTTGTTTTCTTTACCATGATGGTAGTGAACTGTGAAATCAGAATAATTAATTAGTTACAACCATCTTCTCTATCTCTTGTTTAGTTCCTTCTGTGTAAATATATACTTCATGTATTTATGGTCAGTATATATTTCACATTTTACTTCATAAAGATGATGCCTCAAAATTTTCAATGAAAAAATCACAGCTACCAATTCCAAATCATGTGTGGGATAATTTAACTCATGATATTCTAGTTGTCTTCCCGAATAAGCAATTAACTGATCATTCTACATCAGAACACAACCAAGTCCCTTTAATGAATCATCAATATAGATGAAAACACACCATTTAGGGAAGGAAAGTCCAAAACTAGAGTATTCACCAATCTCATCTTCAGTTCATGAAAACAAACATCTCATTCTTTTGTACAAATAAATTTAACCCCTTTTTGTGTTAACTTAGTTAGTGAGATAGATAACCGTGAAATTTTTTTAACAAACCATCAGGAATAACCTAATAATTCAAGAAAACTATGAATCTGTGTATAATTTTTTGGTCTTGGAAATTCATCAGCCACTTTTGTTTTGGAAGGAACAACTATTATCACATCGTTATTTAAAATGTTCCCATGAAAAGAAATCCATTGCAACAAAAAATCACACTTGATGAATTTTCCATATAGTTTATTTTACTTAAAGGTTTTCAAAACAATAATCAGATGTTTTTCATGATCCTCTTTACTTCTAGAATATACCTAAATATCGTAAATAAATACAACCAAAAAATTATCCTAAAACTCATGAAATATTCTATACACAATATCCATGAATACAAATAGTGAATTAGTTAACCCAAAAGGCATAACTAAAAATTAATAATGACCATATCTTGTGTGGAACATAGTTTTTAGGTTTTCTTCAACCTTGAATTTCAGCTGATGGTACTCCAAACTCAGGTCAACCATTGAAAAATGTTGCACTCCCTGGAGCTGATAAACCAAATCATCGATATGTGGAAAATGATAGTTATTTTTAACAGTAATGTTATTCAAGGCTCTATAATGAATTAAATGTCTCATTGAACCATATTTCTTTTATCCAATCAATATAGGACCACCCCATAGTGAAGTTCTAGGTCGAACAAAGCCTTTATTTAATAATTCCTGTAAGTTCTTTTTTAAATCAATAAGATCTATTTGATCTATTCGATAAGGGGGTTTAGAAATTGGATTAGCTACATGAACTAATGCAATAGTAAACTAAACCTCTTGATTAGGAATAACACTTGTCAAATCATCAGGAAAAACATCCAGGTATTCATTTACCACTGGCATATCATTAATCTGGATAGTTCCCTTATCTTTAAAAATATGAGAAAGATAACTTTCATTTCCATATTTTATCAGTTTCTTAGCTTACTGATATGTTATCGATGGTATGGGCTAATTATTTTATACAAATGATAATAATTTCTTAAAAAGGCTTCTTTTAGCTCTGCAATCTATCTTTTCACGATAAAAAAGAAAGCCAGTCAATACCAAGAATAACATCAGACTATACGAGAGGGAAAAAATAGTTTTCATGTAAACTCTTTATGTAGAAAAATATAGTTAGATTATTATAATTTCTTTTTCCCATAATATTTCATCCAGGTCTTTTCACAATAAGTTATGGTTTCATTTCATGAGGTGGAATTCCCAATTTTTCTGAAAATTTATCAGAAATGAAGGAATGTGTAGACCCTGAATCAAACAAAAAATTTGTGAAATATGTAAAAACAAGAAATGTACATGATACCACCTCATTTTATGGATAAATATCTACTAAAGTGTTTGGAAAGAATTTTACCACAACCTTCTTCTTCTAATTTTGATGATTCCTTTCTTGAGTGACTAGCTTCAGACAATTACTAGAAAAATGACCCAATTTCTTATAGTTAAAGCATCTCACCATCAGATTATAATTAATTTTTGGATCATTTCCCATGAACTCACAGGACATGTGTCCAAAATTTACCCATTGGTATAACTTCCTAGAATTTACAAGGCATTCACGACGATTACTTTTACAAAACATTTTCAAAAGAAGGAAAATTGATTTTCTTACCTCCAAACTTCTTAAATGAATTCTTCCCCAATGCATGCCAACCTGGCCGCTTATTATTCTTCTTATCATGAGGCACATATGTGTCAGTAAACTCCATATCCATGAACAAGTTTCTCTAATATTTTAAACATTTTTGAATCTAAAGATCTTTGTAGAAAATATTTCAAAATAGATTAAAATAAATTAATTTTTCTATAAAAGTCTTAAGTAAAATCTGGTACATACCTGGCCTGTCTTTTAAAATTTGCTTTATATGATGCTACAAAATATAAATATTTTTTCTTTAGTTCCAAGAATTGTATCTCCATTCTAAGTCGAACAATTTTAAGAAAAAAAGATTCTAGAAAAAGACTCATAAATACTCTCATTCCAGACTATCAACATTATATCTTTCTCTCTTATTCTTAACGAGAGACCACTATTGATTGAATTCAGCTTCCAGATGATAAAATCATAGTATTAAATTTTGAAGTTTCGAATATCCCATAACATCAAATATTTTTTCTAAAGAATTGATCCATCCTTCGGATATCACTAGACATGTGGTTCCAATGAATTATAGAGTATGTTGCCTCATAAAATTATCTACACAAGACATGTTTCTTCATGGTAGATGGGGTCCTTCTCTAGAATGGATATCACCATGGTTTATTTATTGAGTAAACTGATCCATTTCTATCATAAACTACTCGATTCTGAGTCCTCTATTCCAAGATGCAGATTTGGAAGACATTAGCCACTAGGTTCGTTCCTACATCATCATCTCTGTTTCTTCTACGGAAAACCATTCTGAGCAGTCATACCTTAGATGAACAAATATGGTAATCTTTAAATTCTATAACATTTTTAATTATCATAAATTTAAAATCATTTATTTTTTTCTCTTAACATCATCAAAACCCCGTAAATTTATCTAACCCATCCATTGATACCAACTGTAAGTATCCAACCTTAAATCATTACTTAATCTTTAATACTAGTCAAGATCATACAATATTACACATTGAGGATGTTTTTAGGTTTATTGTTTTAGGTAATTAAGACATAAAACATACATAACATCTCATAATGATACATGTGGATACTATTAAAACAATATCCATTTTTTCAAATTATAAAACTTTTCAAAACAAAAATAATTTCTTTGAAAAATATTAATGACTTTTAAATTGAATTCCTTCTTTATATTACAAATCCTTATAACATGTGAAAAACATATAAAAACATTGGATGAGCACAAAAATCTCTGTAAGGGATATATGGAAAGAAATTATTAGTCAAGAGATAACATAAAAACCAATAAAACCCACATCATAAAAACTCATTAACATGCATAGAAACATCATGTAGTTGACTTGGAAAATATTTACCATATCAATCTTACAATCACCCTTACACATGGAATAACCTTTTGTTCAACTTCCAACTCCGGAGTACCCAATGCATTGGAGATCTAAAATGGGGATCACATGCAATATCTTCAGCTATGATGGGATTAACCCAACATATCTTGAGCTATAATGGGATCAACCCAATATAAAAAATGTCCAAGGAACATATCATGAATAAAACAGTTCACAACTCATTTACACGCTTGAGCAAAACACATTCCCATTTCAAAATACACTTTTTTCATAAAAATAACTCCTAAAACATAAACAATACACAAAACTTAATTATATCATATTTCCAAAAACATTAATTATACTATTTAACATTTTGAATTTATAAATGTGGATTATCTATAAGTTAAATCATTATTGATATTTTTTTGGTCATTTTCACGAATCTTAGATCATGATGATCTCATTTTGTATTATAAATTAATAACATGTGTAAAAAACCATTCCATTAACTTATATAAGATATAATACATAAATAAAAATCTGGTTTAACTATAAAAAATGGTTTCATTACCAGTCTTGAAGGAAGTAAAAGAAATTGAAATCATATCGTCCATGATGTTTGTAAATCAACACATCACAGACGATGTTTTAATTTCTTCAATACATGAGAAATGAGAAGAAGTATAATGGTGAATCTTCCATAAACATGATACAATATATAATATTTAAGATGTTGGGTCATTCAGGCCTCTTGGATAAGGGATGGTGAGAAAAATAGGAATAGCAAATAAAAAATAAAATAAAATAAAGAAAATAAAATATGATGTTTACCTATTGATATCTTCTCATTGAGATCCTCCTCAAGGCCTTTGGTTTGGGCCTTTTTGTAAGACCTAAAGGTCTTGGATTTGTAGAAGGGGCTTGAGAGGATTATTTTTCAGAAATTCTTCAAGGATCAATGCTCGAGAGGTGTGGGAGGAAGAGGGGGAGTGGGTGGTATTTATAGTGGATGAGAGGATGTGTTTTACATTATTTTAATAATTATTTTATTATTTTTTCACAAGATGACAAATAGTTAAGATTATAAGACCAAAAATAGTAATATGTTCTTGTAAGTTCAAATTAATGGTTTCTTACATAATCCATGATGTAGGGTATAGTGTATTTATCTCATAATGTATTTATACCGTAATTACCATATTTTACTATCCACAAAAAATTCAAGTATTTCAGAAAATTACCAAAAATTCACCCCAACCATTTTTTGATGTATAGTACCCAAATACGAACTCTATTTTTTCAAAATAATTTTCTAAATATGATAAATTTAGTTTTCAAATAAAATAATATTTTATTCAAAAAACAAAAAATTTAAAACATTTATTTACTTATTCCAAGAAATGGGTATATCATAACATATATCATAGGTGAGTTTGGTATTCATAAGGGTATGTTACTATTCATAAGGGTAAAATTACTATTCATTAGGGTATGTTACTATTCACTAAAAATTAAGTTTCTCTTATCAGGCTCTAAAATACTTACTGATTGGAAGCGTGAATGTCCATTTTTTGAAATTCAAAACACATAAGTGGGAAAATTATGTTTAGTGCTAATTATAAACATATTTATAAAACAATGTTTCATATATTTAAATTTACTTTTAATGCCTTGGGTTGTTACACTTTTTCCTTTTTTAATAGGTCCAAATATATATGCAAATTAAACCAAACTTTTTAGAAATCTTTCAAGCATTACTACTTTTATATGAATGTTTCTCCCCCCACAAGTATGATCAATAGACCATGGAACCATCATTCTTCCAATATTGTTGTCAAAAAATTCAACACACCCTTATAGGGGTTAAGTGGTCTCCCTATTTTTATTTTTTGACAATATGAAACATTTACAATCTAAAATATAATCTCTCATTATTTATAATGAAATGTAATGGAGAACTAAGAAGTAATATTTACTATTATTTCCTCTCTCGCTATTCTGGAGTCATTAGATCTAATCCCCCTTTATTATAGTGAGATTCCTTATTAACCCACACTCCCTTTTAATAGGGAAAATATTATTTTCCTCCTTTTACATCTGTATAAAATATTGTTTTCTTCATGATATTATACTCATTCTATTTGAGAAATTTCTTCTCCCCCTATGATAATAAATCCAACACTTATCCCTTGTATGATATTCCATTTTTATTAGAGAATTTATCCAGTTTTTAATTACAAATTTTTTTTATCCTTTGATTCTTCTAATTAGTTGTTCCAAAAAGTCACATTTTTTTGGAATACCAAATCTTGAGTTCCTACTATCCTTTTCCAGCCAAATTTCTCAAATTTAGATACGTAATATAAAAGATACAAAGTAAATCAATTTAACATTTAGCATTCAAGAAAAAAAAATACTCTAATCCTACTTATCCATTGATATTTCTAGAAAACATGAGTTTCTATAATCATATTTAGATCTATATAGGTTTCTTATTGGTTTTCAATTGAAGCACTTATTGGCCAAAACCTCACATTTTTCAATAATAAAACCCAAACTATGATCGCATCACACTTTTACAGCAAAATATTAGAAGAAAAAAACTAAAACATTTTTTGTGAGAACATAATACATGAAGGAAAAATAAATTCCCCTATTTAAAATATAACTAGTTATAATAGTTTAAAATCACGTTTTTTTATCTCTTCATACTCTTCAATAATCACAGATATGGATGGACTTCCTTGAAAAATAAGCACTGAATCCCCTTGAATTTTATAACTCAACACCAATAAATGTTTCTCAAACTTCATGGCCCATTTTTTGGGAAAAAATATTCAATTTTAGTATATTTTAGTGTCTTATAAAAAATATATTATTGAAACCTAATGTTCATCACATAAAACAAATATGCATCTAGGATACATTTATACTACTATTGTATCTCCCAACTAATGCTTATATTTTATGGAGAAATCCCAAAACTCTTATGTTTTGATTCCACTTATTTTAACTCATATTCAACCTAATACCACAAGAGTTTTTAGATGTGAATTTTACAACTTTTGTTCTCACCATTTATTCTTTTTTTGCATGAATTTTTCATATCTATAAATTAATCCCGTCAACAATGTTCAATTCTAAATTTGACAAAAAAATTCCTCTCTAGAATGATGTTTTTAAATTTGGGTTGGTATCATATGAAGAGTTAGGTTAATCCTTATTGATATAGTCTAGATTCCAAATTATATTTTATCACTTATAAATCACCCTTGAACCATGCATTTATAGCACTGAAATTTTTTTCCTTCATCTCATAATCTTGTTATTTTATAGCACATATACTCCATGGATTATGTCACCTTTAAAATTATACACCTATTCAAAATAGTGAGAAAAAATTGAAGTACATTGGGAGAGGGGTATATTTATCTAACTTATATAGAGTATTGGATCCAATCATTTCATACTAATCCATTACAATATACAATTGTTTTCTATTTTTATGTATAGGGAAAGGACTTTTATAGCCTATTTAACCCCATCCTCTTGATCTTCCCTATCACTTACAGTCATCTTATATAACCCCTTTAAAATCGATCTTATAGGTTCCTTTCAAATTAAAAATATTTTTTATTAGATGTTAAAATTAATTTTATTTATTGGATTGGAATTTTTCAATATTTTTTAATATATTCCCATTGTAAAAATATCCTCTTGTTTTATAGCTTTAATTAATATTTCTTCTGAATTTCCTCTCCATTGAAGAAAACTTCCACCACTCTTCATATCTTACCCTAGTTTGGGTTTTTTTAAATACAGTGGAATTCATATTCCATGACAACAATTATATCTATATTTAGTTTATCTTTCCTTAATGGATCCTTATTTTCATTCTCTGTCATTTATAGGGAAGACTTCTACTTCTTTTTCCTCGAGACTTGTTTTCATTCTTTCAATAAGGGATGTTTTTTGTAACCAGATGTTTTCTTTTTTATATACCTTTTTTGAGATCTATATTTTCCCTCCAAAATATTGAGCCTACTTTATATATTAATAATAATATTTCCTTGTAAATAGATTCATGATATTTCATAGTAGTGAAGTTTCTCCTCATTGATTTACTTTTTTTCATCACACTAAAATGTCATTTCATGTGAAATTAATGAGAAAAAATAAAGCATAACTTACTAATAATGTTATTATTGTTATCAATCCTTAATGAAGATATGTTTTTAACAGGTTATCTTTAATTTTAATTAATTTTTGATACACCACTCATATTTATTATGTGACCAAATATTTAATAGAAGTAGCACTTCTTTGGTAACATATTCTGAAAGAAATTACATATTTTATTTTGAATATATTTTGACCACTTATAAATTTAGAAACATAATTATACTTGATCATATATTGATATCTTGGATTATTTTTACTTTTTATGTCTTCCATAGGATGGTTATTATTCTTTTCATTTAAGGATTTTATACTTTCCTCATGTTCTTTGATCATATTATCCTTTTTCTTCAGCATAGAAACCATCACATTCATTATTGTAGAATCTTCGATACAATAATTTTCTTCATTATTATCGATGAGTCTTGAATCAAATAATTCTTTCCTTCAAATCATTTTCTTTGGCCATATTATTTTTCATTTCTTGGGGTATATCTAATAGTAAGTCACTTTTCTCTGTCATCTTTGCTCCCATCTACTTTGTGTCAATGTTCAAAGACACTTCAACACTCTTTATCCACTTGATTTTTTAGGCCAATTATTTAATTAACAAATAATGAACTTCATTCATTCCACCCACTATTCCACATTCTCTTGTAGGGATTGGATTTATCTTTGGTGGTAGCATGAGAATACCCTAGTCTAGAAACATGATATTGTTTCCATCCCATCAGAAGAATCACATCTTCCTTTAAGCTCCATGAGAGAGTTTAAAATGTATAATGATTTTTTTTAGAAAATAGGTTTAGTACCATGTATAGTATTTTACTCAGAATGTAAAACACTATGATTTTAAAAGAACACTATGATCTATAGTGTATACAACACACAACACTGATCATAAAATAAATAAAGAAATAATATTATTTTAAATATGACCATTATAACCTAGCCATTGTATTGGTAGTTATGTATAGGAATAAATAATTATTAAGTATTTATAAAATGGCCCAAATATATATAAATTCATTGATTAGTGATTATTATATTATCTTTAAATTTTTAATAAAGTTATTTTATTCTCCAAAATACATTTTCTAAAAAATATTTTTTTTTGTGAATGAATATTATAATTACTTTTTACTAATTTTAGAATTAGTATTTTATATAAAGTATGTATCTTTTGAAATAAAAATACCAAAATTATCTTAGGATGATATTTTTCTATTTTTTTGAAAGTATTGAATTTCCATTGAATAATGAAGAATATGTATTTTCTATAAAACTATATTTTATTTTATAGTATTTAAAAATAAAAATATTTTGTTGAATTGGTTTCAAAATTTTATCACTTAATTTCGATTAAAAATAATTCTATTAATTTCATAGGAATTTAGATTATGTTTAATTTCGGTATTAAACATTTTTTATAATTAAAAAATCATTTTTCTTGAAAATCATTTTTATTGGATTTTGAAGGTTTTTTTGAAATAGACTTATACCATTTAAAATAAATAAATTTTATAAAATATATTCAATATATTTAATCATCATGTATTAGTTTTTTAAATATTTTATCTTTATTTTTTGTCATAATTAATAGTAACTGTGGTAAACATTTTTCTCCTATGTAAGGGTAAATTAGGTAAATAAGGTTAAAAATAATAACAGAAGGATTTACAAAACACATCTAACACACAAATTATTCATAATAGGTGATTTTTGATTGATTACCCCATCATATATTCTTAAAATATGGGATTTTGGTTCTATTTCTCATTTACAAATAGGTTTATATTATTTTATGTAAATAAAAATTCTAAATTGTCACCCTCTTGATTTTAATTTATATAATAATTTCACATAAAGAAAATAAGATATGTTTGGATATAAAATTTTATTCTGAAATTAGTTTTTTATTAATATTTTAATATTTTTTATATTTTTTAGTGATGGTAAAATTCCCTTAAATTATAACACAACACAAACATAGTGCTTGTGCAGGCAGTAGAAAAATCAAAGTAAATGATTTTGAAAACTTCAAAATTAATTTTTTTTGATTAGTTATATTTTCACACTAATTTAATGGTTGATAATATTGTATGATTGGTGGATAAAGAGTTTATTCTTGAATTACATACCTATCTTGATGCTTTTAATGTTAAAATATGTTAATAGTGTATAAAATTACTTTAATCATATTTTATGAGAATTAATATATTATTAAATGATTAAAAACATGTAAATGTATTTATATATATATATATATATTAAGTACATATAACCCTTTATTTTTACCATCCTTTGTTTGGATCTCGTTTCATGTAATTTTTGGGAGAATGTTTGAAATTTTTGGATGTTTTTTGGGCTATGGATGGTTAGAAAATGGTTTGGGAAAATCGTATGGGTTGTATTTGGAAACCATGTGCCTTATAATGCAGTTTTCGAGGGTGTGGGGGTCACATTATTGGATCATACAATGATTCCTCCCCCTAAAATCATTTTTCTTGGTATAGAGGGGAGAGCACAATCATTGTACAGTTTCTAAACCATGCAACCAAACCCTGAATCCCTTGTCTAGTATCCAAGGAGAGAGATAAATTTTGTTTAAGGTTTATCTAACCATTTGGACCCCACCTAGAATCCCATTAAGGGCATAGAGTTAGGAGCATGGTATTTTCTAAAAATGTGTCCAAACCTAGGAAACCATGTGATGGGATATTTAAGTTGCTAAAAACTATAATTAAAGATTCTAACCCCCATTATAAAATATAATCACCTTAAAATAAAAATTAATTCTAAAAAATGTATTTTATAGGATTTTTAATGTATATTTTGGATCCTTCAACCCGTTTTATCTTAGATCAAAGTGTCGATAGATGTCATTGATCTATGTTTGGTAAGTGAAATAAATTTTATTTGGAATCATCCATTATTTTTCTCTCTCCTTCATTGAGAGTGATGGATCATCAAGTTTTTAGTGGATCAAAACGTTTATTTTAAGGATTATAATTAGTGGGATTCCTCTTAAATCAACTTCAGCTCTCTGTTTGTGGTTCCCATTTTGGGTGATTTCATGAAAATGTGTAAAATTAATGTGGTTCTATAAGGATTTTCCATACACATGAAACCTTAATTGATTTCATGGTTTGAACCATATTTTTATATAGTTTATATACATTTATTTTAGATTATATTTATTGATTGGATAAGGGATAAAATTTTGAAACAAAACCCTTTTCAAAGGATTTGATAAACTAAGAAGATTTTAAGAAAAGATGAATTGAAATGAGAAGCTATTTTATGAAATGACGTGATATTGATTCTTACATAAAATTGTTTTAAAAAAAATATTATTTTGATAGGAATTAATTTTAAGAAAACTTATGATTTGGTTTTGAAATTAAAATGGAATTTTGGAACTTGAATTTAGGCATATGAACTATAAATGATGAATTAAATTGAAAATAATGTTTTTCACATGACTGATTGCTTAAATCACATGTGAGCCTGGGTAGTTAGTGGGTGTTTAGGACATGTGTTCTTGAAATTTAACTCCATATAAATATATTGATGATAAAAACTATAACTAAACCAAATTCATAATGACTTTTCCTAATAGGGTGTTGTTTAATTCTCTATGAATGAAATTTGCCTTAAAGATGTGTTCACACTTTGAGCCGTGTTGATTGACTAAGTTGTGTGAGGATCCTAAATCTTGGAACTGACAAATATTTGGGCTTATAACCTCGGTTATTTGTTTTATTTTTATTTTACTCTTACATGACAATGATTATTTAACTTCATTGTTTCACTCCATTATGTTTTACCGAAATTTTTTATTAATCCTTTTTAATATAATTTCTATATATTCATTAGAAATTTGATTTGTTTAAAAAGGTAAAATTATTTTCAATGACTTTTATATAAATAAAATTGAATCATAAATTTGTTAATTTTTATGGATATTCAGGGTGAACATTTTCTAAAATCCTATTGTGCTATTTGTTTTAAAGAACTACATTTCCTTCATGAATTTTTCAATATTTTAATGCCTGGTTTAGGAAAAGAGAACGTGTCTCTTAGAGGTGGAAAGTGTGTTTGACTCATGGTAGCTTACGTGATGGTGGTGATTAGAGGAGCTATAATTCACTCATTTCATGGATATTCTTTTTTCCTTGTCTTGATGTACATTGTGTCATATATTTGAATGATGTACTATTTGAATCATTATTTGTTAGCTTGTTTTACTTTTCCCCTTGTGAAGTGTTCAAAAAAATGAATATTCCTTGATTTATCTTATACTAATTTATATATATTTTTTGTTCTTGGGGTAAAATAATTCTCTTTGTCTATTTTTTTGATTTCTTGTAACTACATTCTAGCCCATGGGGATAGTGAAGGCCCTTTGGGCTTTGTCAGTGCCGGCTCAGGTATCGGGGTACCTGGGTATTTGGGTTCATTCCTGAAAATTTGGTATCAATGGTTTATTTTATGTCTTTCCTTGATATTGGTATATATTATTGGATGCCATTTTAGATAGGAGACATGATTTTTTGTAATTAAGTAGAAATTTATGATTGATTTATTGGCTAGAACTCATTATAATAAGCCTTTTATCACCATGGGTTTTGGGAAATACCTTTTTGAGGAATAAATTCATCTGATTCAGATCATCTTACAAAAATTATCTATGTATTTTAAAATCTAATAAAAATTTAATTCTATATGATTAAATTTATATTCATTTATCTATTGATTGAAGTAAAGATCTCAGTTTCCTTGCATATTTTTTCTGTATCTGATTAACATTGTATAATACTATTCCCCTAAGAAGATGATTTAACTGACCTTAGAAGGGTGTTATTTATAAACCAATGTAGTAAAACCTCTAGTTGATCAAAATATCATTGATATAGTGGTAAATATAGTTCAATATTTGGTACAAGTAGCAACATCCATTCCTATTCATGTTCCAATAATGAAACTTGAATGGCATGAAAATAGATATCATGTATATGAGTTTCTTTAGCATAAACCACCAATTTTCCCACACTTGAATGATCCTCATGTGGAAAATTATTGGTTGAAAATGTATATATTGTTTTAAATTTCATTTAAATTCATGATTCAATAAAGGTGAAGTATGCATCTATTATACTTGAATGTCCTAGAAGCAGGTGGGGTATTCGATGGTTATATTGAATAAACATGAAGTATTAGAGTGGTAATACTTCATATCTCTTTTCACAGAGAAGATAAATCTAGAGACAATTTTTTTAGCAATTTATATTTAATTTATCATCCTCCAAAATGATGATATTTCCATTACATAGTATTATAACCACTATAATGAACTTTTTTAGTTTTCTCCTAAGGTTAATAGGAATGCGAAGATTAAGGCCCACAGATGCAAGATGTGTATTCGATATTTAATTTGATAAGTGGTTCTCATGTTGAAGATAAATTTTTATAAAAACATGATAGATAGTTACATTATGGAATAGATTAATCTAGATGGTAAGTTAGGTTTTTGAGGAGTTTCTTAACCCCTAATGGATATTCTATTAGTTCCTTTAAAGAAAAGAGGAAGGTAGATTAGTCTCCTAGTTTATTGAAACATTACACCTCATCTTGACCTTATGTGGTATCTGGAAGGGGCCCATTAAATTTCTTTAAATTTTTACATATCATAAATTATAAGTGATCTTGTTTTAGTGGCTTGAAATATCTATGGTTTTTGTGGTCATTCAGGTCACCTGTATAAGTTGTATTACATCTTTTCTACCTTGTGTTGTGGTATGGTATCATCATAACCAAAATATACTATGGTATAGTTATATTATTCAATAAGTAAGGGGTTATATCCAAAATTATATATGAAAAATATTCTTCACACAATGGGTGAGTCTCTAAAGGAATATATTGCAGGTCTAACGACAGTGATAGGTATTGTCACTATAACATCATATTTAGTGACTTCTTTATTTGATACTGATGCATCTCATTCAACTGTATCAACTTGTGTTGTGAATATTTTAATCCATAATATGAATCTTATTTCTTATGTGATGGATATTTATAAACCTCTTATGAGTTGGAGATAGAGTAGGGCCTCTAATGACATTCTTAGGCTTTCACCTTGTCAGAGATTGAGCTCTCCTGGGATTTTTTGGTTCTCAATATGAATCCTTTTGATTTCATTTTTAGGATTTATTCGGTGATTTCACATTAGGGGAAGATTAAATATTATCTTTATAGAGTCTACATTAATTCCCCTGGTGGGGTTTGTTGTGTGATTTGGGTATAATGAGACCTAATATCAAGTATATATAGACCTTAACTTACATAATTGGAAATGATAATACTTTATTTTATTTCGGCATAGAGAAATAATTTTGAGTGGTGATCATCCTTTAGTTGTTATCACATATCGTAATATTCTTCCATATGAATATTGTTTCTTTGCATCATCAAGGGGGTATAGTTTTCTATTGATTAGGTACCAGGTACTGAACCAATCTCTATTAATTATTTCTATAAATAACTAGTTGAATTTGTGGTATTAGAGACTCAATATGATGATTTTCTAGATAATGGATTTATTCAATTAAGTGTTTCACTATGGAAACACATATTCTGGTTGAAAATAAATATGACACGACCCTTGAACTTTTCATTGATTTCTAAAAACTAATTTAGTCATGGTAAAGAATAAGTTTCAGCTGCCACAAATTATGGATTTATTTGATTAGTTGTAAGTTTTAAAGTGGTTCTTGAAGGAACATATTTAATCTAGCTATCAAGAACTAAGAATAAATGAATTTTATATCCCCAAGACCAAATATAAGAGTAGGTATGGCTGATATTGGTACCTTATTTCAAATTTTTTCCTAACTAATGTTCATGTTATTTTTATCTTGATGATGAATAAGATAGTTCTGAAGTATCTTGATTCATTAGTGGTAGTAATTATTGATGAAATTTTGGTTTACAATAAAATCTAGAATGATCATGTGAATCATTTTAGGTTAGATCTAGAAATTTTTAGAGGCCACTAACATAACAATAATCATTGTAAAATGTGATTTCTAGATTTTATAAGTGATTTTCTTTCGACATGTTGTATCATAACATGGTATTTTAGTTTATCACTAGAATGTGAAGAATTTTATGACATTATAACAACCATGAATTTTTTTCAAGATTCTGAGCTTCTATGACTTATAGGGGAATTATCGCTAGTTCATAAATGAATTCTCAATGTTGGCTTCTCTAATGACCACTCCCACTTAGAAAGGAGTAAAGCCCTTATGGGATTAAAAATTCTAGAATTGTTTTGATGTGTTGATTTGATTCCTAACTTCTATGATATTGGTTAATCTTCAACACACTGGACATATATTTTTTGTCTTTTTTCAAAAATATGGTTTAGTCTTATAATGAATTCTCATGTTGGGTGATCATGTGGTGCCCTATGGTTTCTAAAATCTTAGTAAACATGAGAATTACTATACTATACAAGATCTAGAACTTGTTTCACTAATTAATTCACTTAATAGTTGCTGAAATTAAATTTTTACAGAAAGGTTGACCATTTATTACAATTAGAAATTATTGATTTATATCTACTGAAAAAAAATTTAATCTCTATCAGATGTTATGAGTGGAGTACCTGTAATATTTCCATTTCTATATTTCATATACCTGAGGTAAGTATAATTTTATTACTGATTCCTTGAGCAGGAAAAGTTTGACCTATGACATGAAAGGATCATGAATATAGTGGAACACAATGTCTCTCTTTGCGTATATGCATTTGAGAGTTTGGGAAGACAAGAATAAGATTATCTTGTAAAACATGAAATTGAAATCCACTATTATCAAGAAGATTATTTAGGAGCATAAAATCGATACTGAGTTTCATAGAATTATGGAATCTCATTATGTTGGGGTGACCATCAATGAGTGGTTGTTACCATCTAAGGATATCCTATGATTTTAGAGATGGTATGTTATTCTTTTTCAGGTGAGAATTGTTTAGGTGGGAGATTTCCATAATTCTAAGGGGGAGGTACACCCTAGTACCATGAATATGTTCTGTGACATGAAATGATAATTATGGTGGACATGGATGAGATGAGATACTACTAGTTTTGTTTCTTATTTTTTACCTATCAGCAGGTCATGGTTTAGCAGAATAAACCTTTGGATTTGTTTCATCCCCTTCTTATGCTGATGTGGAAGTGGGATGTGTATTCAATGGATTTAACAGTTAGGTTTCCCCATACCCCATAAAGGAAGAAAATGTTATGGGTAGTGATCAATCACATTACCAAATTAGATCAATTTATTTCAATTCATGATACAACCAATGTTGAGTACATGGGAAGTTTTTATGTGAAATAGATCATCTGATTTCATAGAGTTCCATCTATTATTGTTTTTTATAGGGATCACTGACTCACATCATATTTTTTGGATATGCCTTTAGGAGGAGATGGGATCTCATATTTTTTTAGAATCAGACATTATATTAAAAGCAATGTAAATACTAAATAAGAACTATGTATTCTTAAATAGTTTCTTAATGATCAGGTTATTGACTTTGGGGGACCTTCGTGTAGCCACTAGGGACTGGTTAAGTTTTACTATAAAAACAATTACTAGTGATCCATCTCGATGGCACCCTTGGAGGCCCTATATATTTATTAGTGTATATATACATTGTTTTTATGAGGGATTGGTGAAATGTAATTAATTGTTCCTATTTGTTTCAAGAGGGTGTAAAAAAGATAGAATTGACTCGTTGGTTTATTGTGATGTTTTAGAGCCAATAAAAATATTATACGGGTCATTGTAAGTGGCTTTGGGAATATTAATTTGGTGAAAGGGTGTGTTTGAGAATTCAACCCTTGTTTGGTCACTGATAGATTGTGAAATAGAGAAATATATATCCAATAAACAGAAGACCATTTGATTTTATTGAGTTTATAGGAAAGGTGTCATATCATTTTTCTTTTTCACCTCATTTTATGTCCATTAAAAATCCATTTCATGTGTTGAAGCTTAGAACATATCTCTCTAACCCATTCAATGTCTTGATATAGGAGGGAATTATTTTTAATCCTAATATATATACAAATGAGAAACTATTTAGGATTTTTGATTCTATAATAAAGGTTCCCTATTGGAATTCTATAACTATGCTTCATGTGATTTAGAAGCACGATTTTGATTCTCATGAGACATTGAAGTGTGATTCACTAATGAGAGAGTAGTATCATTATCTCATTGATACGGATTATTTTGTATATAATTTATAGGGGTAGGATGTGTTAATGGTTGGGTGATTGTAGAATCCCATTTCCATATTTTAGGTACATCTAACCCATTTTGTTATCATCATTTTTTTGTTTAGTTTTGTTTTTTGGATAATTTTGAAATTTTTAGATGTTTTTGGGACTATGCAAAATTGGAACATTTTTAGGGAAAACTATATGGGTTGACCAAGTAAAATGTGTTCCTTGTATTGTGATTATTTATAGGGGTGGACAGTTAGATAAGACCATGTGACCTCCCCTAAAATTATATGTCTTAGTATACTGGGGAGATTATGGTTGGTACAATGTTTCCAAATAGTGTGGACATACCCCACATCCCTTGTACAGTAGCCTGAGAGGAAGAACATGGCTCGAACATGGTTTCTTTAATCATGTGGATTAAACATGTGGAGCCCTCCATAATATTATAAATGGTGTACAATTAGGTGCATGGTTTATTATAACCATCTGGCCAAACCTAGGAAACCATGTTTTGGAAATTTCAATCCCCCAAAAAATTTTAATTCATGGACCAAGCCCCTTGTTATAAATTATAATCACCTTATAATTAAACTTAATTAAAAAATTTGGATTTTGGACAATCTCTAGAAAGGATATTGGTCGCTTTAACCCCTTCCTCTCAGATTTATGTTCCAGTGGATGTGATTGATCCCTCTATGATATGTGAAGTTTCTTTGATGATGCATCCTTTTTTTATTTTATATTTTTCCTTAAGAGGGATGGATCCTCGTTTATTTTGGATATAAAACTTTATATGAGGGATTTTAATTATATAAATTCCTCTTATATCTTCCTCAATTGAGTATTTCCATTGGTGGTTCCCATTTCAAGTGATTTATTGATCATGTAACAAAAGAAAGGTGGAAGGTGGTTCTGTAATGATTTTCTATACACACGAACCTTGATTGATTACTTTATTTGAAACATATTTTCAAATATTTTTGATGAAATATTTGATATGATTTATAATTCTTTTTAAAAGTCATGGAATTATGAAAAAACCCCCTTTACAATGGCTTGTTTAAACATGGTGGATTTTGGAAAAAACAGGTGATGGAATTCGAAGTGATTGGATGAAATGATTTAATATTTATTTTTCTTAGAAAAATGTCTTTAAATGAAATATTACTTTTAAAGGGATGAATTTTATGAAATCATGTGATTTGGTTATGGAATTGAAATTTTATGTTGAAACATGAAATTGGGAATTTTAATTATGAATGATGAATTGAATTGAAATCAACATTTTTCCTATAATTGATTGATTGAAGCATATGTGATCCCATGCAGTTTTTGGGTGGTCAAGAAAATGACTCTAGGACTCTAACTCCTTATAAATGGATTGATTATGAAAACTCTACATCAAACAAATTGAGTTAGACTTTTCCAAATGGTGTTTTGATTGTTTCTATCCTGATGGACCGTGCCTTAGTGATGTGTTCACACATTGAGACATGATGATTGAATGAGTAGTTAGACTATCATAGATACTTGTACTAACAAAACTCATTATTATGACCATGTAACATTATTTTCTATTTTATTATTACATGATACTGAAAATAAAATTGATTTTATTCATTCCCTTATTTTTAGTAAATTTTTTATTTAAGCATATCTTTGATATAATTTAAATATATTGATTTGAAAGATGATTTTAATGGAAATGTGAAATTAAATTCCTTTCCTAATATTTAATTCAATTGAATCATAAATGGTTTATTTGTTGTGTAATTTCTTATGAAACTTATAGTGATATCATACTGGGCTATTTTTCTCACATCTAACATTTTCTATTATGTGTTTTCTGATTATATAGTATCGGGTCTAGTAAAAGGGAATGTTACACTTGGTGGTGGTGATATTGCTTAATTATCTTTGACCATTTTTATTCCTTGGGGATATTAGTCATCCAATGGGGATCTGAAACACCCTTTGTCCCATGTCAGTTCTAGTACATGTATCAATGTACTAGGTTATTCTAGTTGTTTTGTGATAATAAAAATTCTAAAATAGAAAAATGGGGATGTTTTATGATATAAAATATTATAACTTGATTTTTTTTACCCAATTGTTATCATATAGAGAAATTTATAAGACTTTAGTGTTGAAAAAGTTTTGACCATAATTAAGGATTAATATTGTTAATGAAGGGGTTAAACACAAAAATAAGGTTTAAAATTGTATATAAACCAGTCAATTTTTTTATAAAAGTATTTATACTATACCAAAATTTATCTTATAATGTTTGGTCACTTTGTACCATTTTTAAATTAAGATCAATTTAATATATTAAAATATTTTTTATAATTCCAAGTTGTTGTTTTCCATTACAATAAAAGGACACCATCATTCCTCTATTCTTCACACCACATATAGAAACGTATCCTAGCCAGGCCATACAAATAACTCATATTAACATATTTATCCAAGTTTTATAGGATTTTTTATCTTCAAAACACCATCTCTGGGGTCATGAAAGATAGACCCAAAGGAGGTTATTCGTGGAGGAGGTAATAATCTCAACTAAGCCTTTTCATTTTACTTCATGATCTAAATCCTTAAATTATTCCTAACCAATAATATATAATAAAATAATTATTTATATATATTTAAATTTTATTATTTTAATATAATAATGATATTATTATCCTTTTCCATCAAATGGGAAACAAAACGATCATTCGTGCATACAAACAGATTTACTTCCTCATGAAACTGATGTATATTGTTTCTCGTCACTCCTTTCCATGGTTGGTTATTATTATAGACTTAATGTATATATGTGATATTAATGACATAATTAGGATTATATAAATATAATATATCATACATCTTAATACAATTTTAATCAATTAAAATATAGTAATCACATGTTCATATGTGTGAACAACCATCTCCACGTAGAGATTTTCTTTTATTTTAAAAAACCGAAACTCATGGGTAGTTATGTGGATGGATTTAATAAATTTATTTAATTTGTAGAAAAATATAATTATTAATTATATAAAAATTAGAATTAAATTATTTCCCTCTTGATTCATAAAAAAATGGAAATGTTACTCATGGGTACGTACAGATTTCCGTCTCTATGTTGTAACATACTTCATTTTTCACAAACACCGTAGGTATGTGGTTATTAAATTATAAATAATGTATTAAAATGATAATTAATTCCGGATTATTATTCTGAATATGATGAAAAAGTGACCTCTTTGATTGTGCTCAACATAATGAATTAATTTTAAAATTATGAATCGAACATCATCAAAAGACATGATGAGGACTTTACCGATTATGTAATTAAATGTATCATTTAAATAATTGGAATAAAAGTTTTAATTAGTGGGTATTAAACCAATAAAATATTATTAATAAATTAAATTATTAATACAAGTTAATTATACTGAAGTTGAACAATATACATGAAAATTTATACTTTAGGTTAGGGATTTCTATTCCCAATTCATTTTATGTGAGACTTAATCTATTTTTACAAAATGTTTTATTTTATGTGATGTATAAAATTACTTGTGGAAGTATTCAATCATTATTCTCAAAAAATTAATTTTTTTAAAAATCATTTCAATGTTCATTCCTTCAATTTTTCATTATTACAAAATTTATTAAGATATAAGGGACACTTTACCTAAAACCCTAATTTTAAATATTTTAAAGATTTATTTTATAAATCATTTTTCTCTATATCCATATTCAAAAAATTATTCAATGGAATTATTTTTATTGAAGTAAATGATTTTTACATGACATTTTATATATGATTTTTTTCTTTCTTTTAAAGGTATATAAAAGGAATATTTTTATGTATTTTATATGAGTTTTCTTGTCTTTATTTAAAAAAGGAAAAAAGGAATGTTATATTTTTACATATACCATGGGAATATATTTTGCCAAAACCAAAACCATTTTATCTAGATTACTTTATTATCATCCATGTTTTCTACATGTAAAGTCCCTCATTCCTTTTTTTTGGGTATTTTAGCTTCAAAAACAGTGTTTTTAAGGAAATATATATATCAATACATGAAAATATCATTATTATAACACCCTAATATTTTTATAAAATATTTCCTTTGAAATAATTTGATTTCTTCAATAGCTTGTGTTACATGTAACATCATGTTTTGAGGAACCCCATAACATTATTCAAATATTATGTTTCCATTGTTTCATAGTAGTGCGATTGATGAGTATGAATAGAAATAATTAAATTTGGAATAATATATGGTCATAAAATTCATAAAAAGAATATATAATTTATCAATGATTATAAATTAAAAAAAATATTTGAAAATAAAAGAATTTTTTTTGAAAAAAAAATTGTTTTTATATGCCCATTGTGTTTTTATATTAATAAACTATGTTAATAACTATTTGTGATTTACTATAATTAAATTTGTATATTATTTAATTTATCAACTGTTTTAAAAATTTGAATAATATTTTTCTAAGAATAATATAAGAATAAATGTATTTTTATGCTTAAAAATGAATTTTTCTAAAAACGTTTTTTGTAAATTTTCACAATTAATGTAAATATAATTAGTTATATTTATGGGTACTGAATTAGATAAAATTAATTTCATATTTATAATCAGGATTTTAAATTTTATAATATTGGCCTTTTTTTGAAATGAATAATAACTATGGATAAATTTATCTCCCTGATAAAGGGAGAATGTAGTTAATAGGGGCATAATTATTTTTTCATAATTACTAATAGATTAATTGAATTTGAACCTTATTAACTTATAATATTAATTGGGTACATATTGATATCTCTTGAGAGAAACAAGACTGGAATGAGGAGTGAACCCAGTTTAGGAAGGGGCATTGTCTACTATAATTGTCTTTGGATTGAAACTTGACTATAATGATGGTTTGGCGAGTGAAACCATTAAAATATGATAGTCTTATTAGATATCCTTGAATACTAAGAAAATTATTTTATATAATAATGTTTATGTAAAAACATTAAATGTCAAATGCCAATGTTATGCTATCATGGATCATGTTCCTTGATTCTTTTAGGATTTATATATTATAAACTGGCAGGATTTATTACATGACTCAAGATTATGATATATGAAATAAGGGGTATTTTTTTTAATATTTTAAGCTCATGTTCTAATACCCATTTTATCATTTTATCCTTATATGATCATCTATATCTGTTTTTTTACCCTTAATGAGCATCAGTGTAACATACCGAACTTTTATAAATGAAATTACTTTTTCAAATGAATAAGAGCCTTATTTATGTAACATAAATAAACTAAAAACATGCCATAATTTTTTATATGTTGGACCATTATAAGATATATAATATTCGATTAAAAATACCCTTAAGAACAATAACCATTGTCAACATAGATACTGAACAGAGATCATTCAATTAGTATATATTACGGGTTATTAAAAAGTCCTCTTGAGATAGAAAAAATAAGCACTGACCACAAATAGTAGTATCATTCCAAATAAATCCCATTTATCAGAGCTCGAAAGGGAGATAAAATCCCTAGAACATTAATTTTATCAATCCCAAAATGAGATCTATCAACTAAATAAATAATGAAACTATTTATAGGATGATTTTAAGATCATAGAGGTCATGACCAAAACTGTGTTCACCAAATCACCCCAAAAGAATCTCACCATTGAACAACTTACCCTTAGAAAACTTACTAGTTTAATAAGAGTTAATGTATCACTACTGAGATAGTATGAATATATATATATATATATATATATATATATATTATTTTCAATAAAATAATTATCAAATTTATTCCTTATTTTTTTCACTTTATAAATGATTATGTAATGAGTTTTATAAAAATTTAATTTTAATGCGATAAAACTCGAATTATATTTTTGGGAAATATAAAATATAAATCAAGTAATTTCTCTTGATGAATTAATAATTATTTTAAATATATTATATTTTAATAAAATATTTTTTTTACATATTATATAAATGATAATAAAATTTTATGAAGAAAAAATTAAATTTTATAAGGATCAAAAAATTATTATTGTGAAAAACAATATTTTTCAATAAATAGTGATTTTAATTTAAATGTTTTGTTTTTATAATTTATATATTTATTTTGATAATATAAATATTATTAGTGGAATTATGATGTTAAAATTATGAAACAGTTAATTATACATAATTTTATGAGAAAGTTGAATGTTTATTTAAAACTTAAACATGATATAAATATACAGTATGTATTATGACACGATAACAACCCAAATGTGATATAAAATGTTCCATTAAAGGTATAATATTCCAAATATATATTCAACCTTTAAAAAATGTTTTTTAATGTTATTTTATTAATTTTTTAACCCTTTATGAATCCTCCAAAACCTATATTATATTTTAAGGCTGTAAAATAAATTTGTTGTAAACATGACTCACTTCCACATAAATAAGGGTGTTATTTTAATTTGATCTATTCATGGTATTAAAAAAAATTAAAACAACATTACTTTGGTAAAAAAACATTGTAAATAACCAAAGGTGCCTTTATGGTTTTGAATATTTAATTGTATAGAGTCCAAAACTTAAGTTTAGGAAATAATAAAGAACTTCCCTCTATTTTCCTATTAAACGCAGAAAAGATCACATTCCACTATACTAAAAACCATTCCATTGTTACTATAATTTATAATTTAATCTATATATACCTAATATTGTGCCTCCAACCTCTCTAGAATATCTTTCCAGTATTTTGGAAACACCCTCTAAAGGAAAGATATTCTATCCTTCTCCTCTTTATTCAAGGACGTTATTTATATAATGCCTTTTTTATTTCAATTACTATTGATTTAGTATTGTTTTACACATCCCTATTACTAAAATTATGACTTAAAAGTTATTATATACCTCTTTTACTCTCATTAATCCCTACCATGATTCATTATGTACCCCTATTATGCTGTTAAAATCATCCTACAATTTTTCTATGCCAAACTTTTATTCAAGAACGCTATTTTAATTATTACTTTTAATTACTTATTGTATATGTTGGATTATGTTATTTAATATCCATATTATCTCCCTTAATATTTCTAAGTTATGGTATTCCCATTTCACTCTCAATAACTCTTCCAATGATTCATTATGTACCCTCATTATATAGGTGAAATTATCGAGCGATTTTTCTTGAAAATAATTTTTATTGTTAATACCATCACTATTTAATCACAATAGTAGTAACATATACATACCTATCATTAATTTATTATGGAATTTCATGTATTTATTACAGACTCCTTAAATATCATAGCTTCTAGAACTAGTTTCCCCTAAAATAGTGCATCGAGCCAGTTGGCCGGAAGGCCTCAAGCATGCCTCTCTATATGGTAGATGCATGTAGATGTGGTATGATGAGGTGAATATATAATATAAATATATAATAAATACATATAAATTAATGTTAAATAAATTTAGTGGAATAAAATAATATCTGATACTCAATAATGAATGAATAGTGATCAATGTATTCACATGGTCTGACATAAAATACACGTAGGTATACATAGAACATAGAAAAATTGAAAAGGGAAGTAAATAAATAAAATAAATTGAAGATATATCCTAATAGAATAATAAGAACTAGATTTGTCCTCTTCTCTGGTACTCAACCATATCATAGAATGATAACAATAAGAAATCACAATCCATGAACTTGGTCCTATAATCATGAGGTATGTTCGGGTACCCCAGTGCAATGACAGCTCAAATAGGTCATGAGATATACTCATTATACCACTCTAAAGGGTGTCTAATTCATAATAAATTTGATGAATATATAATAATGTAGTGTTCATGTATATTAATATTAATTAAGTGCTATAATAACAAATGTAAACAAGTCGGGCTCATATTTATCAAGGACACCTAACCACCAATACCTTCTATGACCTAAACCGAGATATATTTGAACATGTCACAATATATCAAGATATATATAAATTTCATATTATATATATATACTATATTTATACATGTGTATATATCCATATATAAAAATATTTCGAACTTGTTAGGACCTGAGGCATAACTCAGGCATCCTTATATAATCGTAATATTATCATCCTCTAAATGGGACAACATTATCGTTATAATTAAATACAAGAATAAGGAAAAACCATCCCATTTTATTAGTGGGGAAAAAATAATTAAACAGGTTCTTATAATAAATTTTTCAAAATACCAAAATATGAAAATTGGATGTGGAAGTCATGCTCGTCATCCTTCTCATGGATGTGACCCACATCCTCAACATCATGATCAGGGGGCGTGTGTCACCATTCTAGAAAAAACAAGAGATGTGAGATTCCAGGACCATCATCCTCGATCTAGTGGAGTGAAATTTCATTCGCAATGACCCTAAGTAATGTCCCTCTAGTCATAATAAAATTTAATGTAATCCTACATACCATATGAGCCCTTAGTCCAATATTCCATAAAGAGGAAACCAACATCTCTCTTGGATCAGTTGATCTATTTTATTATAAGAATATTTAACATTTTAAAAATGGTTCATAAAAAAATTTATTCTATAATAAATTTTATTTATAAAACTAGAAAATTCCATATATATAATCATCTATAAATCCATGGAAGGCTCCCATAACATAAGTCAACTGTTGAATATAAACATAACCACTTTAATTAAAACACTGTTAGGGTGGTATAGTCATAAGGTAACCATAATTATTTTCTGTATTTAAGATAAGTCACATTAATGGGATGTTTGGTTTGAGGTGTTAACCTCCAAACATATCAAGGTGGTCTAAGAGAAATTTCATCTTGGTCTAGGGATTTAATTTAAGGAATTTTGTAAATTTTAAGTGACATCTAGAATGTCCCATTCATAGAAAAATTAATATATCATATAAATGATGAAAACATAAGAAAAAATCATATTGAACATCCAACTCATGCCTAGGAAAGTACAATCATACAATATAATGGTTTTTTTAACTGGAATGGAAGAAATCAAAAGAATCATCATATTCTATGTAACGCCCCGACCCGAGTTACCCAGAGTCGGTGCATTATTACATAACATTGGCATGATCACAAGAAAGATCAAATCTCGAAAAACCGATTAGTTTAGTAGCCTTGGAAACACTACATATATTCATAAGTTTTACATTACATCAAAAAATGAAAAACTACTACAACAACATAATGTTTCCACATTCCACACTATAATCCTCTCATAATATCCCTGCAGGTCATTCATAACTTACATCTTCACATCCTGGAAAAAATAAAACATAGAAAAGGGGTGAGCTCAAATGCCCAGTAAGGATAACAATATAGCGGAACATTCAAAAATAAGCATAAACATTTAAGGCAATGAATTACTAAACAAAAGCCTTTTAAACTTGAACTTCAACATAGTATGGCAAAAGTAAAATGAAATAATGCCATTTACTTATTCACATGGATATTCTACTAATCGAATAATCACATGCAAAAATCAATAACCACTTTCATAATGTTGGAATGCATAATGCCAGACTATCATAACCACATAGCCAAGGCCTCGTGCCAAGACTACAAATAAGATTTTTCCAAGGCCTTGTGCCAAGACACTAGTTTGTCTCATGAGACCTACCGATGCATCGAGGAGCTATAGCGGGCTCCACCCGTCACATATTAAGTCCAATGCATTCCCATATGAAAAGGTTTAAACATAACATAAACATTCGTATTAAAACTAGCATACGAAATGTCAATACTTTCACCATAAACTATGAATGGTATAAAAATAGCACATCCACAGTCAAACATATCACAAAACCTTCAATACAATATAGAAGTTTTGTATCATAATAAATCAACTTCAATTAAGCGTAAAATCCGTCAAAGGATGTTGACATAGATGAAATCAAAACACTTTTTAGAGAAATATCTCTTTCTATTTTGGAAATCATTTAAGAGACATATAAAATAAAACATTTTCTTGAAAATATTCTTATAAGCTTGTAAGGGAAGCTTTGATGATTTTATAACGGCGGAAAATAACCGCACCCGCCGTATAAGTTAAAAAAAACATTCTTATCTTAATTCTGTCGAAAAGGTTAAAAAGGACCTTGTTTTGAAAACGACGGAAAGATTCCTTTATAAACCTCTTATAAAAAGTCAAACAAGGGTATAAATGACTATAACCCATATTCTTGTAAATAATAAATATGTTTTGAAATACATTTCGAAGAAACATGGATGTGGATTATAAAGAAATCCCCGTAGATTATTACGTATAAACAACCTCGGATAATGAAGAGATTGTGAAATAACCCTTACCTTGTACTTTTCCTTGGTTGGGGTAGGTTAACCACCTGTATAATGGTGAAATAATTGTTAATAAATTATTCAATAATCATATACATTAATATTATATCATATATGATCTTTTAATATTGATTTGATAATAATATCTTAGTATTATCGTTGTTTCGGGTGTTAACTTACTTGTTTTCATTTATATGTTTTGTTACGTAAGACATGTTTGTAAAGGATAGGTTTTATATTATTCATATCCATAATGATATCAAGTCCTTAAACATCATTTTTTAAATCATCAAATGATAATTATACTTGAATGGATACGATGGAGAATGAATCTCATCGCGTTCGTGGAGGCGGTAGTCCGTACGTACGCACGAGCGACAATATCATTCTTTTGATATTAAAATAATATATAATGGATGGTATATCATATATACAGAATCCTTAACATGTTATATTTATTATTTACATGAGTTACACATCATTATTATACCCATCCAAATAATATTATATTGAATAACAATTACACCACGACGTGGAGACGGTAAGCCGTACGTACGCACGTATGGTGACATGTTATTCAAAGGGTGGATAGAATACTGAATATGGTTGTACCATATTTATAATAACATCACAGTATATATATGATACTGGATTTATTATTTTAGAATGGTAACAACAATGTAAGAAGAAGTGGAAGAAGAAATGAACTTAGAAAAGGGTGGTGAAATCATTACCTCTTCTTCGGGTTCTTCCTTTTGATTTGATCAAAAGGGATCCTTAGGTTGGATTTATGATCCAACTAAGGCCTCTAGGTTGTAGTGAGGGATGTTGGGAGAGTATTTTGGCAGAGTTTGGCCGAACCAAAAGGCTTTCAAGGAGTGAAGAAATGGGAAGGAGGAGTGCCCTTTTATAAGAGGGGTGAGGGGCACCTTTGGAAAATCTAGAGATATTAGTTTATAATAAATTCATAATCGGTTTCCAATGGCTCCAAAGTTGACTATTCAAAGGTTAAGGTGGGGATGGGTCGAAAACAACTCATCTAATAGAATTTAGACAGGTTTTTGTACTTATATTAACCTTATATTTAAGTATTAACTTTAAGTTAATTAGTTTCACTTTTACAATGTCTCTTTGTATTTTTATATAATATGGTTAATAAACTTACCACATACATCCAAACGACCACCAAGTGGTCCATTAATGATGAAACTATCATTATATAAGTCTCTTGGCCGAACCTTAGATTTTTAGGAATTTAATATCAATTAATAATATAATATTTGTTTTAAGAACTCTTTTATTTCAATTTTAACACTATTCAATAGTTGATTTTTTTGAATCTTATAACAGATTGATTATTTCAAAAAAAGTCAATTAAATAAATCCTAATATATCATATTATCCTAGAAAATTAGTTCAATGCATTAAAAGTTTCATATTATATTTATTTGGGTATTTTTAATATCAATTATTTTGATTTTTCACTATTATAGTAATTACTGCATCATCATTGTGTCATAAATAAAATAAATTATTTAATGTCTAAAAATTATAAATAAAATATCATTATGTAGGAAATGTTTTTATATTTCTAATGAATATTTATAATCTAAAATCCAACATATATAACCCTATGTAACAATTGTATTGATAAAAGATATATGCTTGTGTCATTTTTGTATTCATCTTAACTTAATTAAAATAAAGTGTCATTATCACTTACAAGTGGATCCATGGGGTCCCAAAATTGACACAAAGATGCCCATGGTAGACCATGTATCAACCAATAGGGTTAAGACACGTTTTAGGGTAATTTAGTATTATTATAATATTATTTTTTAACCCTTATTTACCGGATTTACCCTTAACGATGGTAAATAAAATATTTACCGCAGTAATTATTCAAAATGTCTAAAAATAAAAGTTACCTATTTACACAATTTGAACATCCCGATTCCAAATATGGAATCCATTTTCCTAAATTCAAAACACAGAAGTGGCAGAAATTAATTTAAAATTAATTCCCGCTGTCAAAACAAAAGCGTGTTTTTAAGAGATAATAACTATCAAAAGATTGACACTTGTTTATGTTCGGTTTAATTGTAAAATTATGTCCAATGACCAAAATTATATTAAATGGTAAAAATATATTCTAAATATACTTTAAAACCACTCAAATTCATAATTTATCAATATTAATTATTTTGATTAAAAAAGTTGTTTTTAATTAAAATTTAGTAATTTTCACTATTCATCAAAATATAAAAGTTATCCGAAAAGTACCAAAATTTCACCCTAGGATAATTTCGATATTCCAAATCCAAAAATGAAGTCCATTTTTAAATATAAAATATATATAATTTCAAAAATTAGGTATTACTATTCATAACGGCTAGATTGATTGGTTGTGGTGTGTGTTAAAACTCAAGGTTGCGTACAACACACACTACTGTATTATTCAAAGAAAGCGTACCGTGGAAGCTTGGGATGTTTCATTTTAAATTTTTGATGTCCCCATTTAGTCAAAAAGTTTAAAATATTGTATTTAAAAAGGTTTCACTATTAAAAGTTGATAAAAGTGCAATACTGAAAATGAATCTGTTCTTGCATTATGACTAAGAAACTCATAATATGGATTCTAAAATTATAAGGATTATATAATGTTTAAAATGTAGTTAATGCTATTCATGACCTCTTTTAATGGATTTATTTTTGTAAGTCAAGGTGTGATTGAACTCGGTGTTGCGTGTAGTGCAAGTTATTGAATTATTTTGAAGAAATAACACACTATGAAATCTTGGGGTGTTACATTCTCCCCTCCTTCAATAAATTGCGTCCTCGCAATTTGAAATTGTTCTTTGAAAATAAAAGGTTGAAAGTAGAAAATATATTTGTGGGAAACCCCACATCGGAAATTGGGTTACTAAAATTTAGTCTTAATATGAGGAAAAGAGAAATCAAAGGGTCACCACCAAATTATGATCTCGATTAGGAGAACATTGGTGGAAATTAGAGACATATAATTGGAGGAAAAATGTAAATATTTATAGGTAGTGATTGAGGTCATCAATCACAAACAAATGTAAAATTGAGGTCCTTAAATTCATCAATCTATGATGATTTGAAATACCATCGGTTCAACAAAACATAGGGTATTAGGATAACACATTTTTGATGTTTCAAAATATCTTAGTTGAAATCCCACATCGAAAAATGAATTAGTGAGGCCTCTATTTAAAATAAAGAGTCGAAAGTATGAAGATTACCGAAAATAACACATACTAGGGATCCATGTAGGAAAATATGGATATGGAAGAAAAATCTAACCATCAATTATCTGATGGAGAGTGGTCGAGAACATGGCTATGAAAAGGCCAACAATCCCAAATCCATAAATTAGTGATGATTTAAGGTACCTTCTAGGACAACATTTTTGTTCTAAGTTCCTTTTCTTAATGATGAGGAATTTATTTATGAGATTGGCTAAGATCATAAGGAGATATACTTACTTTAAAATTAGAGTTTTATCCCTTAATAAATTTCTACCAAAAACTCATCATTCACACTTAAAAAAAATTCTATTTATACTATTCATAGAGGGTTCCAAAATAAATGAATTTATAATTCATCTACCAGATATTTTAAAAAACTACTTTATTTAATCCAGGAAATCTCGTGTGATAGTGGTAGGTGATACACCCTTTTCGCCCTTCGGTTGTAGGTTCAAGTCTTGCGGCCTTACCGGACGCGACGGGTTGCCGCCCGACCTCCGGGTTGTCCTTTTATGGCAATCCAAAATATTCCAAACTAGAACTATCCAAAATACTTCTGTCCAAACTCACAGTACAACATTTATAAGGAAGGTAAGAATAATGTAGATCCTTTTTACCCCGTAATAGCATATGAATACCTTCATCGTGTATTCTTTTAATACACTGAAACATCCTGAATTACCATATTCCTTATTGATTACATTCACGCTTCCTTATTCCATATAGAATGCTGGATATACTTCATTAGTCCAAAAATGTTTTAAACCCCAACAATGATGGAATATACAAATCATTAATCAGTTCCAAGGTAGTCAAGAATATCCAATTTAATTTATCCAAAACAATCATGTATTATTCCAAAATCACTACCTCAGTATCAGAACTATATTATGATTTATCTTTCTCTCAACCATATATTTTCCAAAAATTTATCCTGCTATTGAGTCACTTTTCTTTGTTCCACACAATCTCAAGTCCTTAATGAAATAGTACTGCAGTACAATCCTTATATACTCCATAATTATTATAACAAGTACATTGTTGATACAACACTCAAATGACATAATCAACATAAGAACTCTAATCATTCCTCTTCATCAGTGGTAGTATCATAACTTGATTATTATCCAATAGCATCATTTGCGGCATAGTCTGATGACTGGGACATAGGTTCGCGTAGTGTCCAAAATCTTTGCAAATGAAGCATTGTACATTTGAAACCATTTTCTTACCCTTGCAGTTACGTACTTTGTGTCCTTTTCCTCCACACTTATAACAAACTCCCATTCCTTTCAGGCAAGTTCCAGGGTGTTTCTTTCCACAGTTACCACATATGGGAAAATTCTTCTTTTCCCTATTCCCTTTATCCATCTTTCTCTCTTCCATCCTTTTCTTCTCTTGCTTCCCTTCAAAGCCATAGGACTCAGTAAACTCTTTACTTATCTTATCAACACATGATATTATTTCTTCATATGATGATAATAAATGGGAGACTATTTCTCTTATAAATTCTAGCTTAAGACCATGAAAGATATGATCCTTCCTTCTCTTTGGATCATGTGCATTTCTGGAGTTCTCATTCCTTCTACTGGGCACCATTTCTAAACAATGGCATACACTAGATCAGTTTATGAATAAAAATACATAATCCCATACTTATAAAACACTTAACATAAATTGAACTATTTATGGATATAATCCATAATCATAAAAATTTCTCCTTTGAGGATGTATATATCCATAAACCCTTCATAATGATTTGTAAAGAAAATGAGAGTTATCCTAAGAATATCCCCCGGGAGTGTCGTAACCAAGAGTGCAGCAAGGCCCGTTGCCGTGCACCAGTTCCCGTTCGAGTCTAGCTCAAAGCGGTGTTTTCGGGTTTTACCCCTAGGTACATCTGTTCCAGAGCCGCCTCTACCTGCTCGTATCCAGACAGGGATGTATTGCTCGGAAAAATCACAAAATCTCTACAATACCAAAATTCTAGGAAGTTCTTCTATACTAATCCTCAAAGTTCATCTTAGGTCTACGTGCTCTAATCAGAGTTTATCTAAATCTAGCTTCCAATGTTTGTACTAAACTTCCTCTGATACCAACTGTAACGCCCCGACCCCAGTTACCCAGAGTCGGTGCATTATTACATAACATTGGCATGATCACAAGAAAGATCAAATCTCGAAAGACCGATTGGTTTAGTAGCCTTGGAAACACTAGATATATTCATAAGATTTACATTACATCATAAAATGAAAAACTACTAAAACAATATAATGTTTCCACATTCCACACTATAATCCCCTCATAATATCCCTGCAGGTCATTCATAACTTACATCTTCACATCCTGGGAAAAATAAAACATAGAAAAGGGGTGAGCTCAAATGCCCAGTAAGGATAACAATATAGCGGAACATTCAAAAATAAGCATAAACATTTAAGGCAATGAATTACTAAACAAAAGCCTTTTAAACTTGAACTTCAACATAGTATGGCAAAAGTAAAATGAAATAATGCCATTTACTTATTCACAAGGATATTCTACTAATCGAATAATCACATGCAAAAATCAATAACCACTTTCATAATGTTGGAATGCATAATGCCAGACTATCATAACCACATAGCCAAGGCCTCGTGCCAAGACTACAAATAAGATTTTTCCAAGGCCTTGTGCCAAGACACTAGTTTGTCTCATGAGACCTACCGATGCATCGAGGAGCTATAGCGGGCTCCACCCGTCACATATTAAGTCCAATGCATTCCCATATGAAAAGGTTTAAACATAACATAAACATTCGTATTAAAACTAGCATACGAAATGTCAATACTTTCACCATAAACTATGAATGGTATAAAAATAGCACATCCACAGTCAAACATATCACAAAACCTTCAATACAATATAGAAGTTTTGTATCATAATAAATCAACTTCAATTAAGCGTAAAATCCGTCAAAGGATGTTGACATAGATGAAATCAAAACACTTTTTAGAGAAATATCTCTTTCTATTTTTGAAATCATTTAAGAGCCATATAAAATAAAACATTTTCTTGAAAATATTCTTATAAGCTTGTAAGGGAAGCTTTGACGATTTTATAACGGCGGAAAATAACCGCACCCGCCGTATAAGTTAAAAAAAACATTCTTATCTTAATTCTGTCGAAAAGGTTAAAAAGGACCTTGTTTTGAAAACAATGGAAAGATTCCTTTATAAACCTCTTATAAAAAGTCAAACAAGGGTATAAATGACTATAACCCATATTCTTGTAAATAATAAATATGTTTTGACATACATTTCGAAGAAACATGGATGTGGATTATAAAGAAATCCCAGTAGATTATTACGTATAAACAACCTCGGATAATGAAGAGATTGTGAAATAACCCTTACCTTGTACTTTTCCTTGGTTGGGGTAGGTTAACCTCCTGTATAATGGTGAAATAATTGTTATTAAATTATACAATAATCATATACATTAATATGATATCATATATGATCTTTTAATATTGATTTGATAATAATATCTTAGTATTATCGTTGTTTCGGGTGTTAACTTACTTGTTTTCATTTATATGTTTTGTTACGTAAGACATGTTTGTAAAGGATAGGTTTTATATTATTCATATCCAGAATGATATCAAGTCCTTAAACATCATTTTTTAAATCATCAAATGATAATTATACTTGAATGGATACGATGGAGAATGAATCTCATCGCGTTCGTGGAGGCGGTAGTCCGTACGTACGCACGAGCGACAATATCATTCTTTTGATATTAAAATAATATATAATGTATGGTATATCATATATACAGAATACTTAACATGTTATATTTATTATTTACATGAGTTACACATCATTATTATACCCATCCAAATAATATTATATTGAATAACAATTACACCACGACGTGGAGACGGTAAGCCGTACGTACGCACGTATGGTGACATGTTATTCAAAGGGTGGATAGAATACTGAATATGGTTGTACCATATTTATAATAACATCACAGTATATATATGATACTGGATTTATTATTTTAGAATGGTAACAACAAAGGAAGAAGAAGTGGAAGAAGAAATTAACTTAGAAAAGGGTGGTGAAATCATTACCTCTTCTTCGGGTTCTTCCTTTTGATTTGATCAAAAGGGCTCCATAGGTTGGATTTATGATCAAACTAAGGCCTCTAGGTTGTAGTGAGGGATGTTGGGAGAGTATTTGGGCAGAGGTTGGACGAACCAAAATGCTTTTAAGGTGTGAAGAAATGGGAAGGAGGAGTGCCCTTTTATAAGAGGGGTGAGGGGCACCTTTGGAAAAGCTAGAGATATTAGTTTATAATAAATTCATAATCGGTTTCCAATGGCTCCAAAGTTGACTATTCAAAGGTTAAGGTGGGGATGGGTCGAAAACAACTCAACCAATAGAATTTAGACAGGTTTGTGTACTTATATTAACCTTATCTTTAAGTATTAACTTTATGTTAATTAGTTTCACTTTTACAATGTCTCTTTGTATTTTTATATAATATGGTTAATAAACTTACCACATACATCCAAGAGACCCCCAAGTGGTCCATTAATGATGAAAATATCATGATATAAGTATCTTGGCCTAACCTTAGATTTTTATGAATTTAATATCAATTAATAATATAATATTTTTTTAAGAACTCTTTTATATCAATTTTAACACTATTCAATAGTTGATTTTTGTGAAACTCATAACAGATTTATTATTTCGAAAATAGTAATTAAATCAATCCTAATATATCATATTATCCTATAAATTAGTTCAATGCATTAAAAGGTTCATATTATATTTATTTGGGTATTTTTAATATCAATTATTTTGATTGTTCACTATTATAGTAATTACAGCATCATCATTGTGTCATAACTAAAATAAATTATTTAATGTCTAAAAATTATAAATAAAATATAATTATGTAGGAAATTATTTTAGCTTTCTAATGAATATTTATAATCTAAAATCCAACATATATAACCCTATGTAACAATTGTTTTGATAAAAGATATATGCTTGTGTCATTTTTGTATTCATTTTAACTTAATTAAAATAAAGTGTCATTATCACTTACAAGTGGATCCATGGGTTCCCAAAATTGACACAAAGATGCCCATGGTCGACCATGTATCAACCAATAGTGTTAAGACACGTTTTAGGATAATTTAGTATTATTATAATATTATTTTTTAACCCTTATTTACCGGATTTACCCTTAACCATGGTAAATAAAATATTTACCGCAGTAATTATTCAAAATGTCTAAAAATAAAAATTACCTATTTACACAATTTGAAAATCCTGATTCCAAATATGGAATCCATTTTCCTAAATTCAAAACACAGAAGTGGCAGAAATTAATTTAAAATTAATTCCCGCTGTCAAAACAAAAAGCGTGTTTTTAAGATATAATAACTATCAAAAGATTGACACTTGTTTATGTTCGGTTTAATTGTAAAATAATGTCCAATGACCAACATTATATTAAATGGTAAAAATATATTCTAAATATACTTTAAAACCACTCAAATTCATAATTTATCAATATTAATTATTTTGATTAAAAAAGTTGTTTTAATTAAAATTTAGTAATTTTCACTATTCATCAAAATATAAAATTTATCCGAAAAGTACCAAAATTTCACCCTAGGCTAATTTCGATATTCCAAATCCAAAAATGAAGTCCATTTTTAAATATAAAATATATATAATTTCAAAAATTAGGTATTACTATTCATAACGGCTAGTTTGATTGGTTGTGGTGTGTGTTAAAACTCAAGGTTACGTACAACACATGCTACTGTATTATTCAAAGAAAGCGTACCGTGGAAGCTTGGGATGTTTCATTTTAAATTTTTGATGTCCCCATTTAGTCAAAAAGTTTAAAATATTGTATTTAAAAAGGTTTCACTATTAAAAGTTGATAAAAGTGCAATACTGAAAATGAATCTGTTCTTGCATTATGACTAAGAAACTCATAATATGGATTCTAAAATTATAAGGATTATATAAAGTTTAAAATGTAGTTAATGCTATTCATGACCTCTTTTAATGGCTTTTTTTTGTAAGTCAAGGTGTGATTTAACTCGGTGTTGCGTGTAGTGCAAGTTATTGAATTATTTTTAAGAAATAACACATTATGAAATCTTGGGGTGTTACATTATATAAAAATATAAGGAAAGAGTTCACATGAATTCAACATTCTGTATAGAATGGTAAATAAAGAAGAGAATCATGAGGAGTTGAGATCATATAAATAAGTTTCCAATGAACATTAAGAAATTTTATTTTGATATCTAATGGAGGAGATCCACTAAGAAGAATGAGAGGGAGAGCTTGGTGCATGACCCCCTGTTGGTCGTGACGTGGGAATGAAAAGAGGGGACAAAAACATAAATTTTGGCAGAAAAAATGGTCTTTTATAGATAATTAAAGTACCACAAGGTTTTTACATATAGTTTTGAAATTTTTGAACTAATCGTTCCTCCTCCTCTCTCTTAAAGTCAAACCCCACATGTTTATCCCACAAGGATTGAAAAACAGTATGCCTAAGCCGTGTGTTGCTACTAGTAAATTGGAACTAATTATGCGGGATATGTACACTTTTTAGAAAAATTGTGTGTAGACCATGTACCACCTATATAGTAAACTTTATACCATCCTCATGACCATGTTCTTACTATTTCATGCTTAAACAAACCTTACACGCCCTTTTATAGGGTCACACAGTTTCTACTAATGGGGCCTTATAGTTTGAATAAAACGTGAATTGTGACTAATTCTCCCCTAAAGTAGGATTTCAGATCCTGGTGCTCCCGAAACCCTCCCAAACATACATTTAACCTCACGAACCTTGATCCATGTCCAGTGAAAAAACACATTTATGTGATCTAACTCCCCAAATTACATTCTGATACCCAATTTAAGATCCACCATGTTCAACAAATTAAACATTGGAATTCACATAGAATTTTCAACTTAGTCCAAAACATGACATGTTATAATATCCCCACCTTATAACTTCTCAATACGGAGAAACCACGGAGAAAAGAAGAAAACATAACCCAACCTACTCGGGAAATGATGATCCACTCAAACATTCACATCATGTATTATAATTCCTAACTCTCCTACACAAGTCTTTTTAAAAATGTAGTATCTAAACTGTTAAATTCATGCCAACACATGAAAATATAATTAGAATGTCAAGATAAAGATTAATTGAACTCACTTATCCTGAAACATGATCACATCCCCAACTCCATCATGTTTCGGAGGGCAGTCCCCAGCTTATAACATAGTCTATAAATGACCAACTCTGATTCATGGAACCAAAATAATTGTAACATCCTATTGAAACATGCCGGTAGATTTCTTACAACTCTCATGCAATGTTTCTCAAAATGATAAACCCAGTTATGGGTGAGGACACTACTCTTGGACTTCACTCTGATCTCAATGGGTAATTCCCATTGAACTAAAAAAATATCCACCATGAATTTCATTAAAATACACAAATTAAACTTTCCTGATGTAATGTCTCGACCCGGCTAACCTCTAAGACTGTGGCCGGACCGGTGGGTTACATGACTTCAAGCACATCTCCCCGAATTCCATAGGATTCCGAATAGCAGCGAGGGACTTTTTCGTGCCCTTGGGGGAGACTATGCCCTCATAGGTAATAAGTATTATCATAGCGGAAGTAAAATATAATAATAATAAATAGCAGAAGCATATAGATGAATAAACTACAACTGGATAAATATGAGTAATCCAACTGAATAATAACCAAGTGCGGAATCTCACAAAACAATGTCATGCCATGATATATTTCTAAACTAAAAACAAGGATAAAAGAAACCCAAGCATACTATCAGCTAAAAAGAAATGGCACAGGGTGCGATAACTGCATCACGAGTAAGGTTCGGTCCTCTACCCTAGTCTCCATCATAAACATCATGAAACAATCAATCATCTAAAGCAGCACACTTCCCTTGTCAACACCTACAAACATATAATCTAATCGGGTGTCAACGACGCCCAGGCATGCTATGAGATAAAAACCCAGTAGGCCAGCACCCATGGTGTCTAAACCCTTCCATTTCGTGCATTGATAAAATGTAGTTTTCCACTATAAAACAATTTCAGATAATTTATTAAGTGAAATTAAATAATTAGCTCAGCCCGAGTTCCCAACGGCACCTGTCCCAAATCACCTACTTTGGCCTATGACGAATGTCTAAAAGGAAAACCTATAAGTATACTACACATATGAAAATATATGAATCCTGGAAGAGTAAGGTAAAACTGTTGGTTTCGGGTGTAGTAGAAGCGCATTGGTGGGAGTGCCCATCTTTAATTTTAACGTTAAAAATTATCAATCCGAGATCTGTCACGATGTAAAACGTTGGATCTTTGGAATAGAATGAAGAATGAAAAAAGAGGTAGTCCTAGAACAATAGAGATAGGATCATCATATGTTGGTTATAATTAATTTAATTAATTTACTAGAATTGCCTTGATGGAATTCTTTCTTCGTTGATGTCTCTGGTCACGATCTGGTGTGATCCGTCATTGCGTCATAAAATCCAAGTGTAGGATTCCTCTAGCAGTGATCCACAAGTGCTCCACGTATCTATGGACATCACTGAATGGATATACAGGTGATATCATGGAATAATCTTCACTTTCGATGTCTGCCTTTGATCGCCTTGATCCGGTGGTGGTGGATCTCTATCAGTCTTGAGAGCGTTCTTGGAGGAAGGAGTTCTTTTGGCATTGAGAGTACTCTCCAGAATTACTGTACACAACAATTTGGGGAAAAGTGCCAGGGTTTTGAGGATATTTATAATAAGGTTTGAGGTTATAGAGTTATGAGAATAAATAAACGCGTTACAAATTTTATTTATTTCATTAAATTTCAATGAAAACCCCCACGTGGAATGATTAATTCCTTGACATGCACCCATGCTGATTATAATAAATATAATTTAATAAAATGATATTATTTCCTCAAAACCCTGAATAGAAAAAACTACATGGTAGGTAATAATTAATACACGACATGTACTCGTTTTCCATGAAAACTATACCACGTTTATATTCAATATACACGTCATGCACTTTTATTTTCCATTTTTCTTTATTTCCTCCACCACATTCATTAGACCTTGAGTAATGGCTGTTTATTTGTTAAATAAATGTAACTACATTACTCGCTTATAAATATATATTATTTCACCCACAAAATATTCTTTCGAATAACTAGTGTCCAAATAAATGTGATCAGGCATACTTAAATAATTATTAAAACACAGTCGGGAATAATCTTTATTTAACTGAGATACATGGACACACTTCGTGTGTGACCTCTAGGCCTCTTTCTGAGTGGCGTTAGGCGGAGCCTGCCTAAATTCCAAGGTTTGAATCTACCAACACACCAAGGCACCCATAGAAAAATAAGTTCATGCCACAATGGTGTGTCACCTCATACGAACACTTAACTTTTAATTTAATCCCTTTGTCTCGATATCCCTAATCAAGAGGGTTTCATGCTAGTGTCATCAACCCATATACATGATTATTATTTCCTTTAATTCTTGAAATTGAACTCGCCCATACCTTACTAAGGTGATGGATTTATTTAGGCTATATCAATTCCATCAAAGGGCCTGAGATATCTACTTTAATTATGGAAAGGAATGGAAAAATCCTTTCTTGCATTATCTATTAATGCAGTATCACTCGTGACAAACCCAACTAATCCTACCTTGCTATGAACAGTGTGTCATCATAGTTTTCATCAATACATCTTAGTGCGTATGTTGGGATACCCATTAATAATAATCATAAATTCTAAGTACCAATACACACGTCTACAGATAGGAACATCCAATGACACAATAAAATGTGTATTTTCTACTGGCGGGTCTCGTTATCATAATATCATCCTGGATATTACCTAGGGTGCACACCATGAGAAGGTGACTCAATGTTTTATGAGTCCTCACCCTTAATGGCATGTATTATTTGTGTCCCTCAAATAACATAATACAACCATATAAACACTACTACAAATAGAGGATTTCCCAATGGTTTAGAACTGTTGGGAAAGGCTACAGAACCGTTGGTGTATGTTAGACCAATGGTTCTGCAAACTGTTGGGAAGTAAGACATTGAGAAAGCTTTTCCCAATGGTTTATAGTGAACCATTGGGATAGGGTGGAGAAAAATTACCCTATCCCAATGGTTCTGGCGAACCGTTGGGAAAACTTTTTCTCAAAGGTTTGCAACCGTTGGGATAATGTGCTGAAAATTATCAGTTTTTTCCCAACGGTTTGGCCATACCGTTTGAAAAAACCCAATATCTCCTCTTTCCCAAAGGTTTCTAAACTATTGGGAAAAGTGTTTTACCAACGGTTCCATGAACCGTTGGTAAAATAGAACACATAATGCTATGCCAACGGGTTAAAGCTGTTGGCATAGCCTATGCTGGGCAAATTGCATAGCAGCTCTGCAATTTTCCCAGCAGCTCTCCAATTTTCCCACCATGTCTCCTTTTGTGGGTTCCCCCTCATTTTCAATCCAATTATTATACATGCAATAAACTAACATACATATACAATTATTGTACCTGCAATAACCAACTAACAGATACATATAGAGAAAAATTCATACACATTTAACATATAATACTGGAACTATACACATCAATAATTAAATTAGAATTCATAACATAATTATAAACATAAATTAATCATTTAGAATTCAATTTAAAATTTATATGACAATTATATGTGGAATCTTAAAGTCAATTCATAATTTGATCGGTTTTTTGTATACCATATATTTCTACCTGAAATGATGTCCATTTTAAACAAAATACATACACTTGGAGTTCTACTGGCCACACCACACCTCGGATTGAGTAGGGGTTGACTCATACACGTCACATATGACCCATGGATCATTCTCCTAAAGTTTCAATAGAAACTGAATGCGTTTGATCAGTTTTCCGTATGCCAGTTGATGTTTTTCAATTAAAATGACGTCCTTTTGAAACAAAAAGTAGACACTTTGAGTGGTGCCGGCCACACCGCACCACGGATTGAGGCGAGGCTAACTTGTACATGTCACATATGACCCATGAATCGTTCTCCCAATGTTTCAATAGAAACCGAATTCGTTTGGTCGGTTTTCCGAATGTACTTAAAATGTTGTCCATTTTAAAGAAAATAGAGGCACTTAGAGTGATTCCAGCCACACCATGCCTCCGATTAAGACGGGGTTGACACGTACACATCACATTTGACCCATGGATTGGTGTGCTAAAGTATCGACACAATCTGAATGCGTTTGGTCGCTTTTCCGTATGCCAGTTTATGTTTTTCAATTAAAATGACATCCTTTTGAAATAAAAGGCAGACACTTTGAGTGGTAGCGGCCACACCACACCTCGGATTGAGGCGGGGCTGACTCATACACATCACATATGACCCATGGATCGTTGTGCTAATGTATCGATAGAATCTGAATGCATTTGGTCATTTTTTCGTATGCTAGTTGATGTTTTTCAATTAAAATGACATCCTTTTGAAACAAAAGGTAGAGAATTTGAGTGGTGGGGGACACACCGCGCCTCGGATTGAGGCAGGGTTGACTCGTACATGTCACATATGACCCATGGATTGTTCTCCTAAAGTTTCAATGGAAACCGAATGCATTTGGTCGGATTTCTGTATGTAATTAAAATGTTGTCCATTTTAAACAAAAGAGAGCCACTTAGAGTGATTCTTGCCACACCGTGCCTCCAAATGAGGCGGGGTTTATTCGTACACGTCACATATGACCCATGGATCATTGTGCTAAAGTATAAACACAATCCGAATGTGTTTGGTCGGTTTTCCATATTCCAGTTGATGTTTTTCACTTAAAATGACGTCCTTTTGAAACAAAAGATGGACACTTTGAGTGGTGGCAGCCACACCGCGCCACAGATTGAGGCGGGGTTGACTCGTACATGTCACATATGACCCATGGATCATTTTTCTAAAGTATCAACACAATCCGAATGCGTTTGTCAGTTTTTCGTATGCCAGTTGATGTTTTTCAATTAAAAAAAAGTCTTTTTGAAACAAAAGGCAGACACTTTGAGTGGTGGTGGCCACACCGCACCTCGGATTGAGTTGGGGTTGACTCACACATCACATATTACCCATGGATCATTGTGCTAAAGTTTCAACACAAACCGAATTCGTTTGTCGGTTTCCATATGCCAGTTGCTGTTTTTCAATTAAAATGACGTCATTTTGAAACAAAAGGCAGACACTTTGAGTTGTGGCGGGCACACCGCACCTCGTATTGAGGTGGGGTGGACTCGTACACGTCACATATGACCCATGAATCGTTCTCCTAATGTTTCATAGGAAACCGAATTTGTTTGGTCAGTTTTACATATGTACTTAAAATGTAGTCCATTTTAAACAAAAGAGAGCCACTTTGAGTGATTCCGGCCACACCGTGTCTCCGATTAAGATGGTGTTGACTCATACACTTCACATTTGACCCATGGATTGTTTTTCTAAAGTATCAACACAATCTGAATGCGTTTGGTTTCTTTTCCGTATTCCAGTTGATGTTTTTCAATTAAAATGACGTCCTTTTGAAACAAAAGGCAGACACTTTGAGTGGTGGCGGCCACACCGCACCTTGGATTGAGGCAGGGTTGACTCGTACACGTCACATATGACCCATGGATCGTTGTTCTAATGTATCGACATGATCCAAATGCATTTGGTCACTTTTCCTTCTTCCAGCTGATGTTTTTCAATTAAAATGACGTCCTTTTGAAACAAAAGACAGACACTTTGAGTTGTTATGGCCACACCGCGCCTCGGATTGAGGCGGGGTTGACTCGTACTCATCACATATGACCCATGTATTTTTCTCCTAAAGTTTCAACAGAAACCGAATGCGTTTGTCTGGTTTTCCATATGTACTTAAAATGTTGTCCATTTTAAACAAACGACAGCCACTTAGAGTGATTACGGCCACACCGTGCCTCCGCTTAAAACAAGGTTGACTTTTACACGTCACATTTGACCCATGGATCATTGTGATAAAGTATCGACACAATCTGAATGTGTTTGGTCTCTTTTCCGTATGCCAGTTGATGTTTTTCAATTAAAATGACGTCCTTTTGAAACAAAAGGTAGACACTTTGAGTGGTGGTGTCCACACCGCACCTCGGATTGAGGCATGGTTTACTCGTACACGTTACATATGACCCATGGATCGTTGTGCTAAAGTATCGACACAATCCGAATGCGTTTGGTCGCTTTTTCGTATTCCAGTTGATGTTTTTCAATTAAAATGACGTCCTTTTGAAACAAAAGACAGACACTTTGAGTGGTTCCGGTCACACCACGCCTCGGAATGAGGCAGGGTTGATTCGTACATGTCACATATGACCCGTGGATCGTTCTCCTAAAGTTTCAATGGAAACCGAATGTGTTTGGTCGGTTTTCTGTATGTACCTTAAATGTTGTCCATTTTGAACAAACGAGAGCCACTTAGAGTGATTTTGGCAACACCATGCCTCCGATTAAGGCGGAGTTGACTCATACACGTCAGATATGACTCATGGATAGTTGTTCTAAAGTATCGACACATTCCGAATGTGTTTGGTCAGTTTTTCGTATTCTAGTTGATGTTTTTCACTTAAAATGACGTCCTTTTGAAAAAAAAGACAGACACTTTGAGTGGTGGCGGCCACACCGTGCCTCGGATTGAGGCGAGGTTGACTCATACACGTCACATATGACCCATGGATCGTTTTTCTAATGTATCGTAACAATAAGAATGTGTTTGTCGGTTTCTTGTATGCCAGTTGATATTTTTCAATTAAAATGACGTCCTTTTGAAACAAAAGGCAGACACTTTGAGTGGTGGCGGCCACAACACACCTCGGATTGAGGCGGGGTTGACTCTTACACGTCACATATGACCCATGGATCGTTGTGATAAAGTATCGACACAATCTAAATGTGTTTGGTCACTTTTCCGTATGCCAGCTGATGTTTTTCAATTAAAATGACGTCCTTTTGAAACAAAAGGAAGACACTTTGAGTGGTGCCAGCCACACCATGTCTCGTATTGAGGCGGGGTTGACTCGTACACATCACATATGACCCATGAATCATTCTCCTAAAGTATCAACGGAAACCGAATGTGTTTGGTCGGTTTTCCATATGTACTTAAAATGTTGTCCATTTTAAACAAAAGGGAGCCACTTAGAGTGATTCCGGCCACACCATACCTCCAATTAAGATAGGGTTGACTCGTACACGTCACATTTGACCCATGGATCATTGTGTTAATGTATCGACACAATCCAAATGTGTTTGGTCTCTCTTCCGTATGCCAGTTGATGTTTTTCAATTAAAATGACGGTCTTTTGAAACAAAAGGCAGACACTTTGAGTGGTGTCGGCCACACCACGCCCCGGATTGAGGTGGGGTTGACTCGTACACATCACATATGACCCATGGATAGTTGTGCAATAGTATCGACACAATCCGAATGTGTTTGGTCGCTTTTCCATATGCCAGTTGATGTTTTTCAATTAAAATGACGTCATTTTGAAACAAAAGGCAGACACTTTGAGTGGTGATGGCCACACCGTGCCTTAGATTGAGGCGGGGTTGATTCGTAAACGTCACATATGACCCATGGATCGTTCTCCTAATGTTTCAACGAAAACCCAATGTGTTTGGTCGGTTTTCTGTATGTACTTAAAATGTTGTTCATTTTATGAGAATCCTCATGTGTCTATTAGTGGAATGGTATTTACTTAAAATCTTGTGGATATTTATATAAAATATTTTATATCATTCTTAGTATGGATTAGATTTTAGTTTATAATGCTATGAATCATTTTAGAGATAACAATGTCATGCCCAATGAATACATCTCTTTTATAACATACCAAGAATCTAAGATATTGATTAGATGTGGGGGGACTATCCGGGGGGGCTGTCTGGGGTCCAGGGAGGAGGGTGGGGGGCTGTCCGGGGGGATATTCAGGGGGCAATCCGGGGACTGTCCGGGGGTGTTCGGGGGGTTGTCCGGGGTCCAAGGAAAAGGGTGGGGGGATGTCTAGGGGGATTTCTGGGGGGCTGTCCGGGGTCCAGGGAGGAGGGTGGGGGGGCTGTCCAGGGGGCTATTCGGGGGGCTGTCCGGGGGCTATCCAGGGGTGTTCGGGGGGTTGTCCGGTGTCCAAAGAAGAGGGTGGGGGGCTGTTCAGAGGGCTATCTAGGGGGCAGTCCGGGGGGGGGGGCAGTCCGGGGTCCAGGGAGGAGGGTAAGGGGGATGTCAGGGGGGCTATTCGGGGGGCTGTCCGGGGGGTGTTCGGGGGGGGGGGGGTTGTCTGGGGTCCAAGGAAGAGGGTGGGGGGGCTGTCTGGGGGCTGTCTGGGGGCTGTCCGGTGGGGCTGTCCGGGGTCCAGGGAGGAGGGTGAGGGTTGTTCAGGGTCAAGTAATGAGGGGGGTTTCCAAACACACAACCACTAAAATACAACAACATCCATAGAAACAGATAATATATAAAAATAACTCAACTCCAATACTATACTACGAGTCTAGATGAAACCAACAACTAGAATAGATTAAATATCAAATCTCAGTAATATCAGTCAAAAATGTAATGGATCAACTTGTCCCACATCACCATCACCATCATCACCATCATCATCACCCTCTTCCTTGTCCCCATCATCCTCCCCTCCCTCCTCTCCCTCACCCTCCTCCTCATCCTCAAGCTCATCCTCACCCTCGCCACCCGCCTTGCCCTCCTCCCCTCCCTCCTCTTCTGCATCAGACTCCTCGCCATCATCATCGTCAAGCTGGACATCATCCTGACCACCACTAGAACTGCCACCCGGTGCACCATATATAGAACGTATCGATGAAATATACTCATCAAAAGTTGGGCTGGCCTCTACTGGAAGTGCAGGACGTAGAACTTTAATAAATTTTATAAACACACTGTTTACCCTAGAAGACTGTTCTGCCATCTCTGTGGACCTTTTCTCAACCTGTGCTGCATGTGCCCTAACTTTCTACAGCTCTGTGGCACTACAGCTCATACTTGAGGATGGAAAATACCTCGTCCGGGCTATCCTAGGTCGGCAGCGTACTCTGCCAGAATGCACCTCTCCCAAGACCTACTGTAAGTGATCTGTTGGCCCGAAATTGTCTAGTTCTTGGGCATCGAGGGCCTCTAAATCAGCCCGTTACAAATACAAATATATCATTAAGTTACAAAATAGATATTAAAATATAAATTCAACATATTAGAACTTACAATCTGCTGCTTAGTTACTTTATTGACGACACTTCCATCCTTTTTCCATCTACTCGAGCAAAACAGTTTTGCTCAAGGCACACGTCCTTCAATATTTTGTATTTTCCTCTACAATTACATTGAAAACTAATGTTATATGAAAACATTAGAAAACTATTAAATAATTGAGGAAACAAAATAAATTAAAAGTCGTAAAGAAAACTTATAAACAATTTTCATACCTGCTTCCTCTCATGATCAGGCATCGTAGTGCGTCCCAGTGTGTGGAGGTATTTTTTTGCATCAATGTTCTTTTTATTTTTTCTATATGATTCCTAAATAAAATTAGAAAATTAAATAGATAGTATTAATTCAAAACATGAAATTTTTATTTAAATAACTCAATTGTTATTAATACCTTAAACTGGGTACTCGTCCAATGAGTAATCATCTGACGATACTGATCTATAGGAAAATCATCAACCACTGGTACCGCCTCTAACTCAGTGCCAACTCTAGAAACCCAGCCAATATACAACTCATGCTTGTAGGCTCTCCAAAGCTCGCCTAAATCCTTTAGACGTTCCGGTCGGGCACCCTCATCATCGGAAAAATTAAATCGAAGATGAAATCAAAATATTAATTCATATAAATACAAAAATAATTCATGGCATTGGATTGAACATATTTTTTTACCCTTATCTCTGGCCAAGCTCTATCCTTGACCTCATGTGGCAAATGTCTCCATGATAGTGGGCTGACAGGAATGATGTTGGAGTATTTGGCAAGCATCGCCAGAAAACTCTGACATTGCTGCCCTGTTTTCTCAACCATTTGGTTGTCTTCGTTATAATCCACCATAACCTGTGTACGGCGGGTCCACACCGAACGCATGCTTGTACGCCCCCGCCCACGCCTCCTGTCATTTGATGTATCTGTCATGAAATAAAATAAAATATTTTATCAAAACATGTTATAATGAAAATAAATATTGATATAAAAATTTGTTAGGGTTCTATAAATATACCTGTGTCGGTCTAATTGCTGAGCGCCGCTATATCCACAAGAACTGATGGAACACCCTGTGGTGGAACAGGAGTCGAAGACGATGGAATATAGAAGCTCGGAGAGACAGAAGTAGAAGGAAAAGAAGATGGGACAACTGTTTGACCAGATGCTGACTGGGGAGTGGGAATCATCATGGGATGTGAAAATGATGGGCCAGAAGATGAAGAAGGTACCGAAAACATGGGAGGCCTAAATATCCCATGTGTCCCTAACAACACACCGGGATCAGAATGTGGGAAGGATGACATATAAGTGGGAGGGGTAGGGTCTAGTCGGGTACGCGTAGCTGCTCGTCCACCTCTGGTACGAACCCTCATTGTACCACCGACCTGAGTAATAGGAACAGTACTAGGATCCTCGTCGAATAAATGTCGACGTATAGGTGGATCCTACAGAAATGATTACAAAAAAATTAATCACATGACATTATATATTCTTTAAATATATCAATTTGAAATAAAGTACTCACTACAGGCACTAATGATGGAATTCCCAACTCCGTCATTCGACGATTGTTATCCATCATTTTTTTCCTTCGTCTCTCTTCAATTAGATTCATTTCCTACTTTTGAAAACAAATATGTAATTAATTAGAAAAAGTAAACTAATGTGTAACCCAAAAAAATAAATATATGAGGGAATAGGGGGATTCATTGGTAATTTTACTATCAATTTTTTTAGAAGAGCTTGAATGGATTTAATAAATCATACAAGTTGTAATGTTCACCAAGTTAGAAATATTGTTTAACTATGTTTGAATACTGTTCAATTCCAAATTAGAAAATGCAATTCAAATAAAACTACAACCAATAAACATTGAAAATTCACATAAAGGTCAAGTCAGCTATCAATTGTTTTAGAAGATCTTGAATGGAATTAATAAATCATACGGGTTGTAATGTTCACCAAGTTAGAAATATTGTTTGACTATGTTTGAATATAATTCAATTACAAATTAGAAAATGCAATTCAAATAAAACTACAACCAATAAACATTGAAAATCCACATAACGGTCAAGTCAGCTAAAACATATTTGTGATCAATACTAAATCAATTTGTATATTACCAACCTTAACAAACCAACTCGAGGTAAACCAAAATAGTTGAGAACATAGATGAATGATTCTATATATTTTCAACCACAACTTCAGGTTCACAATCAACTCTGAAAATTGAGCTATTTGAGTCATCAAAAGAAATAAATAGATTGGTTCCAATGGCACTAGGGACAGTGTCAATTCCATCATCACCACCATCAAAAATATGTCATGGAATTACTTCAACTATGACACCAAATTCAGGTCGAAGTTAGTCTTGGACATACAAAACATGTTTAGCCATTGATTCCAACACATATGGTTCTTCGGTAGTAAGAGTGCGAGCCATATTAATTACTCGAAATACACAATCATCAATAAATGTGCCATATCTCGCCATCGAATCAAAAAAATGGAATTTCATCATTGTCACTCGTCCATGAGAGTAATAATCTAATCTGTTGTGGAAGTAACCATAACACCATCATGTTGCGTTCTCATGTCCTTTTCTCATTCAGTGACAATAAATTTGTACCCATTGATAACAATTGATTTACAGTCATGAACCACGGTATTACAACCAAAAACCAAAGCTCTTATTTCCTAAGAGACAGAGTCAGCAGACAAACTCAATACCTGCAAAATAAATGACTATTAAACTTAATTAAATATTTATATAATTATTTTAAACATTAAATTTTTTATACCTTCAAGTTTAACCAAGCAGAAAACTCTTTGTTATGCAAAGTCTCTCTTCTTCTCAAAGATAAAGAACGATGCTTCCTATTTATCATTGTTTTATGTTCCCTGTAGATAAAAAATATGAATAGTTTAATAGATATATATGTAATATATACATAATCAATTTAGTTACCTGATATAGTCATCAAACAAATCATAGTTGAACAAAACTGTGTGATGTGCCATCTACCTCTCTTCATGGCTTAATGTAATCAATGCATATGATCCTGGAATTCCTCCTATTTGAAGAAGTGATGGAAAACTGGGTTCAATTTTCTCATACTGTTCTTCTTCATTTCTCATTGCTCTATTCAATATTGTAGTAAGATAAGACAAATACATCGAGCAGAAATCCATACATTCCTGAGCCAATTATCTGTTCACGATAGAACCTTCGGGATGATTTCTGTTTCGGACATAAGACTTTAATGTGAACATATTTCTTTCAGCTGGATACATCCAACGAAAAGAAACAGGTCCTCCAAGAAGTATTTTAGTGGGAATATGGATAGTCAGATGCAGCATGCATGTGAAAAATGATGGAGGAAATATTTTCTCTAACTCACACAAAATTAATGGGGCATCTGCCAACATTTTTTTCAAGAAAGACATGAACAACATCTTAGCACAAAAGATCTCTAGAAAAAATGGCACAACCGAATAACATCCACCCTTACATTATTGGAAAAAAGATGAGGAATTTCTATTGGAAGCAACTCATGCAGTAGAACATGATAATCACAAGTCTTCAAATATTTTAGCGTCAACTCTCTTCTGTTGACCCTTTTAGATATGTTGCTTGAATAGCCATCAGGAACTGTAATAGTCTCTAATACTTCCAGAAATTGTTTTTTTTGTAGGTGTCATCACATAAGAATCACATGGAAGTTTCCTATAGCATCCCGCCTTTTTGTCACATAAACTTTCATTACATTATACAAAACTGAGGATCTTTAAGGTTTAGTGTCTTGGAAACCAAGAACTTAATACATGAAACAAAAATAACATTCTTCTTAAACACTTGATAGGATTATCCTTATGTTCATCCTAGGTTTATTACTGCATATAATAACCTGGAGACATACATCAAAAGAAAGGGTGAGCAGAAGGCCCAGTAAGGGAAAAAAGGGAAAAAGTTTAACATGTGAACTTGAGATACATCAACAATGTCATGAAAAAGAACTTTGTGGCATGAGAAAGAAATCATGAGGCATATCATAATAAAAATAAATTTTTTCATAACTTAAAGATGTGGCTACATAATTTAACATAGAAAATCATGAACATATCACCAAGGTCCATCCCCAAGGTGTCATTTGAAAATTACCAAGGTTATTCACCAAGATATCGTTAAAATTGTAATCTCTAGTGGTTACATCATTACCCAATGCATTGGAACGCTATCAGGGCGCACCCTTAAATTTGACTTTATTATCATGTGAGCCACATATATCATCATCAAACATTTCATAAATAACACATATAGCATAAAATAAATGGGTTTCATTTCATAATCATAACGTTTTAAAAACTCCTTTAAAGACATGATCTTTATGTCACTTTAAACCCACAGAAGGGGAGAGTGGGTCTAATGTATGTAAATCCCATAATATAAAATAGAGAATTTTGATATATATGTGAATAAATCTATAGAATTAATATCATTTAGTATTCACTTAATAATATAAAATAATTTTGAGAAAAGAGAGAGGCATTTCGAGACGAAAATTCTGCAGCATAATGGCTACGTTTCGGGGTTTTAGAAAACATTGAAAAGAGAGGCGACATGGGTCACCCAAACATAAATGATTCATAAAATAGTATGAGGACAGAATTTAAAGGATTTAAGAACATATTAATGAAAATTTTAAGATATACCATATGAAATAAAGAGCTTGAAAGGAAGAAAATAATAAGATTTCTCTTATGAAAATTCGGCAGCCTAACGACGTCACTTAAACATTAAAAAAATGAATTGACGAGATCAAATATGGTCTCTCATTATATGAACATAAAAGATAAGTATGATAGATATATAGATAATAACCCAACATAATAAAAAGGAACTTGGAAGACTTGACATGGAATTAGAACTTTGAAAAAGGACAAAGGTGAAAGAACCACTTAAAAATTCGGCAGCCTAACGACGCCACTTAAATCTTCAAAATACTGAATTGAAGAGATAAAATGAGGTCTCTCATCATATGATAATAAAATATCAGTATGATAGATATAGATATAATACCTCAAAATAACAAAAAGAAACTTGAAAGACTTGACATGAAAGTAGAACTTTGAAAAATGAGAAAGGTGAATGAATCCCTTAAAAATTCGGCAGCCTAAAGGAGCCACTTAAACATTCTTAAAATGAATTGATGAGAGAAAGAGGGGGTATCTCATCATATGAACATGAAAAGGGAAGTAAGATGAATTTAAAAGAAAATCCTCCAACATAAGAACATGGAGCATAAAAGGAATGACATAAAATAGATTACTTGAAAAGAAAGAGAGAGGTAGGATCCCTTACCTTAAAACGTAACTCTTAAAACTCAAAGGTTGGGATCTTGAGGGAATGGGGGCACCTTGGAAAGACTCCTTGGCAGGTAATGAGACCAGAACTTCTTTGGGGGAGAGTTAGGAGTCGAATGAATGAGAGGATGGCTTTGTATTTATAGGGAAAGTGAGGGGACAAGGCATTAATGGTCAAGGGACACCTCATTAGTGGTTTTGTAAAAACCATGGGCTTGCCCATGGTATTGGCCACTTGGGACACCTCATTACTTATCTTACTATTCATAAGTTGACCATATTGATTACATACTTAATACATCACTTAATGATGTCATTAAATGTAAAGACCCGTAAAATTCAAGAGAATGTTTTTCTTAATTTTCTTTGAAATTTTACAAGAGCGCGGTTTCAGACGGCACCTGATTCCGAGGCCCGGAGTGCCCGGAATCAATTTCCAAAGTTTGGCTCGGGTACGTTCAGTGAACGAAAGAGAGGGAATTCCTGACTTTTGATCCGGTGCTCGGAATTGAAATCCGAGGACACCAATGAACTCGCAGCGCCGATATTCGCTTAGGAAGACCTTTTCCGAAGTTGCGTTTGCCTAGGAGGAGTTGTTTAATTTTCTGGATGAAATGAAGAGTAAAATAAAATTGTGATACAATATTTATTTTATATCTTTAAAGTGGTTAAAATCTGTTATTTGGATTGTTGGGTGGTTTAACCACCTAAGAGAGGATTAAGGTGAGGAGGGGCCCACCCGAGCCCCACCTTTTCAAATTCCCTAACTCCCCTCTTACTCTCTTTAAAGCTTGATAACTTAACACTTAATTAATTACACAACTCATGTATAATTAATTAAGTGTTTTGTTTTTGAAATTTAAGTAAATAAAATAAGGAGGGACCTTATTTTATTTGGATTGTTGGGTGAGGTGTGGAAGAGCTTTGGAGAGAAGCTGAAGAAATCCTCCACCTTCTTCATCTCCTTCGTGGAAGAACGCGAAGAACGTCCGCCGCCCACGAAGAACACCGACGATGACATCTTGACTCGTCTTCTCCGATTGCTTCCTCCTCGACTTCTTCGTCTTCTAACCGACGTCAACGAAACGACGACCGCTTCCCACGACTACGTCAACGTGCGACTATCGAGGTAGGGGTTGTTGTTGATTATTTATTTATTTATTTATTCTCGTTCGTGGTTCTAGCATGACAAACGTGATGATATTTAAATATGTGTTATTGTTTAACGTGAGGGGGGCCGGACCGCATGAACACGGCCGAACCCCCTCCTTTGTTCTTGTTGATTTATCTTGCGGATGAAACAAGATGGCGTGGTACCGTCACACCACGTGGAAATTCACACCGTGGAAGAATCATCATGAACGCGACGCCGTCGCGCCGCGTCGAGGGGAATCGAAGGCGCCGCGGCCGGAGCGGGGCCGCGGCGGAGGGGCGCGGTGCCGTCGCACCGCGCCGGACGACGAACACCGTGGCCGGTTCCGGGCCGCGGCGAGACGGGAAGACCGGCGGCTCGCCGGGCCGCCGGTGACGGAAGCCGGAAGGGGACCGGCTTTGCCGGTCCCGTTGGAGAAAAACCAACCGGCCAGGTGGCAGGCCGGAAGGTCAAAGACCGGGGGAATTTAATTCCCCCGGTCAGCTCTAAAGCCCCCCCATTTATGGGGGGGGGGGGGTTTCCTTGAGGGGGGCAGGCGGCCCCCCGGTTTCCCTCAAGCAGGCCCCCACGAAGGGGGCCGGTTCATTTAAGAGGCGCGGCTTAAGCCGCGCCGCCTACTGGAAGAGGGGGCCATGCCCCCCGCGCGTGACCCCAGCAGCGCTAGGCCGCGCTGCCGCGCCGGTCCGCCGCCGGTCGGGCCGGGTCGGATCCGGGTCGGGTCGACCCGGTTCGGGCCGACCCAGGGAGGTTGGGCTGGGTCAGCCCGGACCCGGACCCCCCATTTTCGTGTCGTCTTCGGTATTTTGGACATAACTTGAGCCACAGACCTCCGATTAACGAACCGTCTGCGGCAACACAATCCTTGGATCGAGACGGACGTTTCGGTATATCGCACTCAATGTTTCGGAATACTTTGAGTTCGGCCGGGTTGGTTTGTTCACGAAACCAACCGGGCCTTCGGAGCGGAAACACTCGTATCTTGAGCTACGGACGTCCGATTGATGTGCCGTCAGCTTTTTTGTGTTCCTCTTAGTGAGACAGATCTTTTGGTATACTCCGCCCAAGGTTTGGACGCAGGTGTAGTACGGTCGGGTTGGTTTTGCCTTAAAAACCAACCGGGCCCCGGGGACAAAAATGCCAATAACTCTCAGACCGGGCGTCCGATCGACGCACCGTCTGTTGCATTGAGTTCATGTTGGCGATACGGAACTTTTGGATACATCAACTCTGGACTTTGTGATAGTTGATGTATCAGCCTCTCGGCTCGTGGAGCGGACCCTCCTGTACGAGCTTGTTGTGTGCGGGAACCCTAGTGCTGGCTGCGACTGTTACTGTGACTACTACTGCTACTACTGCTACTGTGACTGCGACGACGACAGTACAGAGATCCTGTGTGGATTCGACGATGACGACTACAACACTCAGCGATCCTACGTGGATCAGTGCTACAGGTCCTGTGTGGGCCCGATCCTGTGTGGGTCCGATCCTGTGTGGGTCTTTGCGCTCAGCGGTCCTGTGTGAACCAGCCCCTACAGGTCCTGTGTGGGCCCGATCCTTTGTGGGTCTTTGCGGGGGTTAGTTACCTATCGATCCTTCGTGGGTCCGACGACTTAGATGGATCAGAGATCATCTTTATCATCCTTTGAAGAAGTATACCTGTGTGAGCTGAATCCTGTTGCTTTCCTGTGTGGATTGTGTTGTGCTATCCTGTGTGGATTACATTTTGCTTTCCTGTGTGGAATACGTTTACTTTCCTGTGTGGACTGAGTTGTACTTGGGCTCGGAGGTTGGAGCGTTTTGAAATTGATGACTTAGGTATATGTATGGGCATATACCTAAGCAGTGTCAGTTGTTACTTGTGTTTCTATCTTCCTTTGTGGATTATCCTTTGTGGATTTTGTGAGACCTTCGGGGGTCTCGGGGTCCCTACTGAGTAGCTTATACTCACCCCTGCACGGGCTATGCCCACACTACGTTGTGTTGGTTGCAGATGACAAACATCATTGATCTTGGCTGAGGCTTGCAGAGCAGAACGGTACCTGGAGGTGGACCACTGGGCGGGACGTGTTTGGAGCGGACGACGGGACCCGTGGAGCAGTGGAGCTATCTGTACCCACCCTTCAGGTGGGATCTCTAGTAGACAGCTCGGTGTAGCGGCTTTTACTTACAGTTACTGTTTTCCCTTTTCGAGTTGTACTTTACTTTCAGTTTGGGTTTGTATACTGGCCCATTTACTTTTCCGCACTTTCAGTTGTACTCTGTTTTTACTTAGTGTTTACTTTCCGCTTGCTTACTCTGTGGTGTTTGTTTACTTTACAAAGGCAATGCCTTCCCTTTTTACCGGGATTTACGCCTTGGTGCTAGTCGCCAGCCCCTGGCCTATGGAAGTCGGGCTTGGGGTAGTCACGGCACGGACCCCGAGGGCGGGTCGTGACATTAAACACCCGTAACTTAAAACCTGTATTTTCACTATTCATCGGAAATTCAACTTTCTCAGAAAAATCACAAAATTTTACATTAAACAAATATCAATGTTCTAATTTCCAAAATGAACTCCATTTTATAAAAACATTTTTTTCTAAATATTTTTAATTTAATTATTAAATAAATACACTATTCACCGAAAATTCATTTTTTCAGAAAAAACCCCAAAAATTACCTTAACATAATATCGATGCTGTGAGTTCAAAAATGAAATCCATTTTATAAATATAATTTTCTAAATATTTTTAATTTAATTTTTAATTAAAAAAACTATTCAATAAAAAATACTAATACTTGAATAATAATTTATGAAACTGTAATTAACCCATTTTATTGAATCACATTACTTAATCTAGGTGTCTAAATTATATTAAAACTTTATTTGAGCGAAATTACTAATCCATTTGGTCACATTACTAATCCTAAGCATAAAACCACTATTCATAATTTACTATTAATCAAAAATCAAGTTGATCTTATTAGACTCTAAATTTCGTACAGGACAAAATTATAGAAGGCCATTTTTTGAATATTATTACACGTTTTTAATTATTTAAGGTTTACATAAACATTTTTAAAATATCATTTTTCTAAAATTCATCAAAAATATGCATACTCTATTTATCCGGTCATTTGAAAATTCATAAACATCATCATAAGAAGAAATCCCTATTTTTTATTTAAAACAAAGGATTACACAAGGTAGTTACGGTCTCCTTACATAGCCCCTTATCACACCAGCATAGGACTTAAGTGTAAGATGTGCTAAGGTGAGTAAATCCGAGGGAGGCTCGACCAACATCACATGAGTAGTAATTTCTATCAATTTGAACTTCTCACAAAGGCGATTCTGGTCTAACTTCACATGATGAAGTTCGGCTTGGGTTTGGTCCAGAGAAAAGCCCAGTGGTGCTACCTCCTTCCCAAGTTCTGTTAGATGGGCTTTGATCGGTCCAAGACTATTGGGTGAGGCCATCGAATCTTCTTTCTATATTAATTAACCAAGATTAGTTGTATTTAGAGACAATAATCAAAACGTTTAGTTTTCAGTGGTCATATTTACAAATGGTCATATAACAGTAAAAACCCAACGGTCTCATTTTAATTATACTCATGTTATCAAATGAAACAGTTTTGTTGAGTATCAAAAAGAAAATAACACACAAAATTAGGAAACAAGATTTATTCAAAATTTCGGGTCGTTACAATCTTCTCCCTTAAGAAATTGCATCCTCTCAATTTTTAAAACTGGGTTTTGAAATTTCATTGAATGCCCCACACTGTAAAATGAGTCATTAAAACTATTACTTTAAAAGAATGAAAGGGAAGTAAAAAAGGTCACCCGAGTTAACCCATACTAGGATTCCATGTAGGAAAACATGGACATGGAGGAAAAAACAAAGGGTCACGTTCTAAGGGAGAGTGATAGAAAACATGATTAGAAGAAAGTTAACCATACGAAAATCCCAAAATTATGATGTGTGTAAACAGTCTTTGATTACCTAATAGGAAACGTAAACAAAAAACGTTTTTGTTTTACGTTCCTTTTCATAATTTTTGAGGAGTTCATTTACTACATAGAACAAAAACAGAAGAAAATATACCTACCTTCAAGTAGAGTTTCATCCTTTATAAGTCTCTACCAAAACTAATCTTTTCTCCAAATGATGAGAATTCAAAAAAACCACTTGGTCACATCAAAAGAACAAGAATCATCTTCTAGAGAGTCACATAATCCACAAAGGATTAACAATCTATTTCTTCTATCTTTAAACATTATCCCAAAAATATAAAGGTTAAGGTAAAACAACTCTTCAAAAATAAATAATCCCATAGGAATGGAAACTACTTTTAAATCTTCAAAGTTCCATGGTACTACCCAAAGTTCATCATAGACCATTCCATAAATAACGATCCTTAAAATTCCTCAAAACAAACTAAACTAAGATCGAAACCCAAATACAAGAAGGATTTGATAACATAGTCTTCCAAAATAAACTTCATTTTTCATCTTCAGACAACATCAACCACTCCTAACGTCTTATAACAAAAGTATCTAACCTAAACATATTTTACCCAAGATAGGTTAATCATTCCCATAAGTAACCTAAATTACTATAAGTCCACCTTAAATTCATCGATTCTTCAAAATATAAGTCATCCTTACTCCTCAATGAAAATACTGTAGTAATCTATTTACCTCGATCATATAGGGTCCCAAGAATAGTGAACGTCTTCCAAAATAATAATAATATTTTAATCCCCTAATCATCTCTGTCATATTAATACGGAATCGTCACATTTCCTTTCAAATTGGTTGTTGGGACATGTTCTTCCATTTTCTGCCAGTAACTAAGAGAAGAAAGTACAATTAGGGGCTTAAATACTTAGCCAATAATCATGAAAAGGAACTTAAAGCATAAAAGGATAACCTGTAGAAAAAATGTATACCCTAACTTGTGATCCCCTAGGTTCCTATCTAGGTTATCCATGATCATATATTCTTATGTGAATCTTTATTTTATTTTGTCCTTGTCCCTTTAATAATGGTTTATACTAAGCTTATGAATTTACCAAAGCATATCCCCCGGGAGTGTCGTAACAAAGAGTGCAGCAAGCCCCGTTGTCGTGTACCAGATCCCTTTTGAGTCTAGCTCAAAGTAGCGTTTTCGGGTTTTACCTCTATGTACATCTGTGCCAGAGCCACCTCTACCTGCTCATATCCAGACAGGGATGTATTTGCTTGGCAACCCATTACTCAATACTCACCAAAATACCAGGATGATTCCCTATATATAAACTTTTCTATAGGCTTCTTCCTAAAGTTTTCATATCCTAATTTCCATAAATAACTAAACCATCCTTTGATACCAACTATAGCATCCCGCCTTTTTGTCACAAAAACTTTCATTACATTATACAAAACTGAGGATCTTTAAGGTTTAGTGTCTTGGAAACCAGAAACTTAATACATGAAAAAAAAATCTTCTTAAACACTTGAAAGGCTTCTCTTTATGTTCATCCTAGGTTCATTACTGCATCTCATAACCTAGGGATATACATCAAAAGAAAGGGTGAGAAGAAGGCCCAGTAAGGGAAACAAGGGAAAACATTTAATAAGTGAACTTGAGATACATCAACAATGTCATGAAAAAGAACTTTATGGCATGAGAAAGAAATCATGAGGAATATCATAATAAAAATAAAATTTTTCATAACTTGAATATGTGACTACATCATTTAACATAGACAATCATGAACATATCACCAAAGTCCATCCCCAAGGTGTCATTTGAAAATTACCAAGGTTATTCACCAAGATATCGTGAAAATTGTAATCTCTAGTGGTTACATCATTACCCAATGCATTGGAACGCTATCAGGGGCACCCTTAAATTTTCCTTTATTATCATGTGAGCCACATATATCATCATCAAAAATTTCCTAAATAACCCATATATCATAAAATTAATGGGTTTAATTTCATAATCATAACTTTTTTAAAAACTTCTTTAAAGACATGATCTTTACGTCACTTTAAACCCACGGAAGGGGAGAGTGGGTCTCATGTATGTAAATCCCAGCATTTAAAATAGATAATTTTGATATATATTTTAATACACCTGTATAAATAATATAATTTAGTATTCAATTAATAAAATAATATAATTTTGAGAAAAGAGAGAGGCATTTCGAGACAAAAATTATGCAGCATAACGGCTACGTTTCAGGGTTTTAGAAAACATTGAAAAGATAGGGGACATGGGTCACCCAATAATAAGTGATCCATAAAATAGTAGGAGGACAGAATGTAAAGGATTTAATAACATGGTAATGAAATTTTAAAGATATAACATATGAAATGAAGAACATGAAAGGATGACAAAAATAAGATTTCTCTTATGAAAATTCGGCAGCCTAACAGCGTCACTTAAACTTCAAAAAAAAAAATGAATTTATGAGATCAAATAGGGTCTCTCATCATATGAAAATAAAATATCTGTATGATAGATATAGAGATCATACCCCAACATAATAAAAAGGAACTTTCAATACTTGACATGGAATTAGAACTTTGAAAAAGGTGAAAGGTGAAAGAACCACTTATAAATTCGGCAACCTAACGACGCCACCTAAAACTTCAAAATACTGAATTGAAGAGATCAAATGGAGTCTCTCATAATATGATCATAAAAGATCAGTATGATAGATATAGAGATCATACCCCAACATAATAAAAAGAAACTTGAAATAATTGAGATGAAGGTAGAACTTTGAAAAATGAGAAAGGCGAATGAATCCCTTAAAACTTCGGCAGCCTGACAGCGCCACTTAAATTTTTTTAAAATGAATTAATGAGATAAAGAGGGGGTCTCTCATTATATGAACATTAAAAGGGAAGTAAGATGAATATAAAAGAACATCCTCCAACATAAGAACATGGAGCATAAAAGGAATTACATAAAAGAGATTACTTGAAAAGAAAGAGAGAGGTCGGATCACTTACCTTAAAATGTAACTCTTAAAACTCAATGGTTGGGACATTGAGGGCTTGGGGGAACCTTGGAAGGACTCCTTGAGAGGTAATGAGACCAGAAATTTGTTGGGGGAGAGTTGGGAGTCGAATGGATGAGCGGATGGCTTGGTATTTATAGGGAAAGTGAGGGGACAAGGCATTAATGGCCAAAGGACACCTCATTAGTGGTTTTGAAAAAACCATGGGCTTTCCCATGGTATTTGCCCATGGTATTGGACAATTGGGACACCTCATACCTTATATTACTATTCATAAGTCGACCATATTGATCACATACTTAATACATCACTTAATGATGTCATTAAACACCCGTAACTTAAAACCTTTATTTTTACTATTCATCGAAAATTCAACTTTCTCAGAAAAATCCCAAAATTTTACATTAACCAAATATCAATGCTCTGATTTCAAAAATGAACTCCATTTTATAAAAATATTTTTTTTTAAATATTTTTAATTTAATTTTTAAATAAATACACTATTCACCGAAAATTCATTTTTTCAGAAAAAACCCCAAAAATTACCTTAACATAATATCGATGCTCTGAGTTCAAAAGTGAAATCCATTTTATAAAAATAATTTTCTAAATATTTTTAGTTTGATTTTTAATTAAAAAAACACTATTCACTTGAAAAAACTAATACTTGAATAATAATTTATGAAACTATTATTTACCCGTTTTATTGAATCACATTACTAAATCTAGGTGTCTAAATTATATTAAGACTTTCTTTGAGTGAAATTACTAATCCATTTGGTCACATTACTAATACTAAGAATAAAATCCCTATTCATAATTTACTATTCATCAAAAATCATGTTGATCTTATTAGACTCTAAATTTCATAGTGGACATAATTGTAGAAGACCATTTTTTGAATATCATTACACGTTTTTAATTATTTAAGGTTTACATAAACATTTTTAAAATATCCTTTTTCTAAAATTCATCAAAAATATGCATACTCTATTTATCCGGTCATTTGAAAATTCATAAAATTCATCATAAGAAGAAATCCCAATTTTTTATTTAAAATAAAGGATTACACAAGGATGTTACGGTCTCCTTACATAGCCCCTTATCAAACCAGCATAGGACCTATGTGTAAGGTGTGCTAAGGTGAGAGAATTTGAGGGAGGATCGGCCAACATCACACGAGTAGTAATTTCTATCAGTTTGAACTTCTTGCAATGTTGATTCCGTTCTAGATTCACACGATGAAGTTCAGATTGGGTTTGGTCCAGAGTAAAGCCCAGTGGTGCTACCTCCTTCCCAAGTTCTGTTAGATGGGCTTCGATCGGTCCAAGACTACTGGGTGAGGCCATCAAATCATCTTTTTATATTAATTAACCAAGATTACTTGTATTTAGAGACAATAATCAAAACATTTAGTTTCCAGTGGTCATATTGAAAAATGGTAATATAACAGTCAAAACCCAATGGTCTCATTTTAATTATACTCATGTTATCAAATGAAACAGTTTTGTTGAGTATCAAAAATAAAATAACACACAAAATTAGGATACAAGATTTATTCAAAATTTCAGGTCGTTACATTGCCATTTATTTTCACTAATACGCACAGGATGTAATTCTGGTCTGATGCCCCAATCCACCAAGTCACGCCAAGATCGTAAATCATCATTTGTCTTCCCCTTGACATTTAGACGAACCGAAAGCAACATTTCACATATATTCTTTTCAATATGCATTACCTCTAAGCAATGGCGTAACAAATTGGTTGACCAATAAGGAAAATCAAAAAAGATACTCCTCTTCCTCCAATTGTAATAGGTTTCAGTGGAAACATTCTTTCTCTTTCCAGATTTCATTTGACCTTTCCAGAACAAAAAACTGAAATCTTTCAATTCATTAAGTATGTCAGTTCCAGACATACGCTGAGGTGGATCATCGGTCTCAATGGTATTATCAAATCTCCGACGATTCATTCTATATGGATGATCCTTTGGAAAGAATCATCGATGTCCCATAAAACTGAAGCTATAACGATGTTTAAGTCTTCTGGATCGTGTATTCTTCATAGAAACTGGACATGACAATTTTCCCTTCGTGCTCCATCCAAACATCATTGCATAAGCTAGAAAATCATTGATCATCCACATAATCATAGCACACATCTGAAATATGTCTTTCGAACATGCATCGTATGTGCACACACCCACATCCCAAAGAAGTTTCAACTCTTTTATTAAAGGTTGCATGTAGACATCAATATCAATGTCGGGATCAGAAGGACCAGATATGAGTATACGCATGAAAGTGAAAGGTTTTTTCATACACAACCATTGTGGAATATTATAAATGTGTATAAAAATTGGACATGTGCTGTGCAAAGTAAGTATCTTCCCAAACGAATTAAAATCGTCGCATGAAAGACCCGGCCTCACATTACGCACGTCAGCTGCAAAATCAGGATGTCGAGCATCAAATCTCTGCCATGAAAATCCATCGTCAGGATGAACCAACTCATCATTAGTCTTCTTTCTCTCGGTATCATTCCATCTCATTTTTATTGACATGTCATCAGACATAAAAAGATTATGGAGTCTAGGGATCAATGGAAAGTGCCACATTACTTTCTGTGGAATGCGGGGTGGTGTTCCATTAGATTTTGAATTCTAGCGGTATGTGCTACATTTAATACAATCATTTCGTTAAGTGGTTTCCTCCCAGAATAAACTGCAATCTTTCGGGAAAGCATGAATTTTATTTCTTGAAAATCCAAGTTCCTCAACTAACTTCCATTCCATATAGTGGTTTGAGGGAATATCTACATCATTTGGAATTAAATCCTTTAAGAGGGTAATAATGTAATCGATTTCTATATTTGAAATCCCATACAAAGTTTTCCCATGAAACAATCGGATTATAAATTCCAGCTTTTTCATTTTATTGCATTTTCGATATACTGGAGTCGTGGCAACATCATTCAATTTTTTCACCCTATCAATATCATCATTTTCACTAGATGCATCATCTTTGCTCATATCAAAGTCTTCTTGAGTTGAAATCCTTTCTTTTTCATGATGACGAATAAACGGAAATCAATCATCTAACAAATTATCCATTCCAGTCTTTCATTTCGATCATCACCAATTTGAGATTTCATTTTCTCACCATTGTGATACCACACAAAGTAGTTTGCTTGAAAACCATTTTTGGTTATGTGGTAGCTAACTTCTTCATGGCTCAACCGAGGTCTACCAACATAATAGGATCATGGGCAGTGTATGCGACCACTATCTGAAGCATTGTGAAATGAAAATCTATAAATCTCTACAAATTGTTTTGAAAATCGCTTGAGATCTGATCGGTTTCATACATCCAACTTCTGTCCATTCTGTAAAAAGAATTTAAATAATTCATTTTGTCATAAACAATTCAATAGGATTGAACTTTAATAGAAAATATATTTAAATAAACGATAAAGGAAGATGTTTCTAGTCGATGTAGTGAAAAGAACCCCACCCTCATAAAATTGAGTATTGTCCAAGGACACATAATATACAACGTACATTGAGAACCATATTTTGTTGACCCTAAAGTTATATTAGTACAGTCATCTTGGGGGAAATGGAATATATGATCCTGGTTAACTGATGAATTCAAAAGCTCATATTACATATGTTGGACACTATCTAAGGTAATAAATCATGTGGGGATGGGTTCACATCATTCCATTTCTTACATGCTAGTGAGAATGAAGACTTAAATTAATGACTTGAGTTCACTAAAACCATGTCAACCGTTATACACACCATGTGAACCCTTATACACACCATATGAACCCTTATACCATATCATCATTATTACAACCATTAATAACAACTTATTAAATAACAACACTTATTAAAGATAATAAAATTGAACATAAATCAATAATAATATTGGATATATCAAGTAAAAGGAAGTCATACTATCTTACATCATAAATGACCACCCACAACCATGATTAATGACCACAAAGATCCCCTTTCGGCCAAATCAAAAGTGAAAACAAAAACCCATAGTTGTAGAAAAAACTTCATTTGTGTGAAGAATAATAATCTCATGGTCCTCATGATATTTGCACCGAACAGTCATGATTTTCGAGATGAACTTGTATCCATGAAACCATATGAGAAACACGATTCAATACATGCATTTTTCTGATTTTCCCAAGCATTTTGAGGAACCCCAAATCAGTGAAAATGGTCATTGTGTTTTAAAAAGGTGATTGAACAAAACATGTACGATGTCGAAGGTAGAATTATTAATGGTTATATTAGAAAAACTAATATTCACTAATATTGCAAATTTTACATTCTGTGAATTAGTTTCATGAAGAAGGAATAAGTACTAATTAGGGACCACATACTATTTGGCAAAGTTCAAGAAGATACTCCATATGTTCTATTGTGAAAAGGATAAGTGAACAGTGGGCCATTTTATATATATATATATATAGATTTTTATAGAAACATGATACATACTTGTTATGTAATACACATAGTGTACAAAAATTAAGATGAAAAAGATTTTCATGTTTGGCATGATCTTAATAAAAGAGTGATTTTCATGAAATAATATCAATAAATATTATAAACAATTTCTTATTAGTTCCTATACATGAACATATAATATTTGAACCATATTAAAAAAAACTATGAATCTTTAAAATTATAACACAATAAAGAGACACCATGCCCTTATAAATGTAAATGTGTAATGAAAACATTAATTGGACATACACCGATATAGGGATTTGAGTACACAAATCGTGGAACAATCATAAAATTTTACAAAAACCCTAAAAATTGGGAATAACGAAATCGTTGAGAATAGAAGGATATGATTTATAAGAGGTGGAACTATATCCTTGATAAAATATAGAAGGATTCTAACCTGGTAGCTGCTGATCCAATGGATGATGTGGGGATTGTGAACTTCTTCTGCCAAGAAATCGCGTCTGGAGATGAGCGGAAGGCTTCTGGAATCGTGGGGAGGCCACTGCCTGCATTTGGGTATTTGGGGATTTTTTTACCAACGATTCTTAAAAACCGTTGGGAAAACCCAATCTTTCCCAACAGTTTCATAAAACCGTTGGAAAAACTATGTTTTCCCCACTTTTCCCAAGGGTTTTATGAAACCGTTGGGAAAAGTCAGTTCTTCAAGGTCTTTACCAATAGTTTATATAAACTGTCGGGAAATACAACATATACCAAGGGTTCGTTGAACCGTTGGTATATAAGTGTTGGGAAAACTCCCCTTTCCATTAGTGAACATATATTCAAGAATAGTGTTATGGAACTTCTAGGATCCCATCATAGCAGTGATTTGCTATGACCCTTTAATGAAACATCTATCCCTGGGACATTATCACATGCATTGTCACGTAGAAGAACAATCAAGATGTGATATGGTGTTTATTTGATTAATAGAGTACAAATTAGTTGGTTCTCGGCCACCAACTCCAACAGACTACCACTTGGACTAGATCCAACTGCTAACAACTTTTAAACTGCTATCTCTCATATGAAATTCATGCTTCTGATGAGATAGGCCTTTAGACATGGGGTCCTCCACATTCTCTTCTGTGAACACTCTTCTCACTGCAACTTCACCCCTTTGATAGAAATCTTTCAAGAGGTGATACTTCCAGAGTGTGTTATTTTTCTGTTGATGTGCCCTTGGTTCTTTTTCAAGAGCCACCACTATAGTATTATCACAATAAAACATGATAGGATCTTTACTACTATGCACCACATCAAGCTCATGGACAAAGTTTTGAATCCAAACAGCTTCGTCAACTGCATCAGAAGCTGCTATATATTCGGACTCCATTGAAGAGTCAACGAAAACTGGTTGATTTGAACTCTTCCAGATCATAGCTCTTCCATTGAGACAGAAAAAAATCCAGATTGCAACTTCATACCATTCTAATATTTCTAAAAAACATCATCAGCATACCCTCTGATGACAAGTTCTTTATCTCCTCCATACACCAAGAACATATCCTTAGTTCTTCTCAGATACTTAAGGATAGTCTTAACATCAAACCAATGTTGTTCTCCTGGATCTGCTTTACATCTTCCTACCATGCTCAGTGTATAGGGAACATCAATCCTGGTACACAACATGGCATACATGATGGATCCTATAGTTAAATAATATGGGATCTTACTCATTCTATCTTTCTCCTGTTGTGTCTGAGAACACATTTTCTTAGAAAGATGTAGGCCATGTGACACTGGAACCAATTTCCTCTTGAATTGTTCCATACTAAATCTCTTTAGTATCTGGTCAATGTATCTACTCGGACTTAGTCCAAGAAGCATCCTGGATCTATCATGAATGATCTTATTCCCTAAAATATAGGCTGCTTCACCCAAGTCCTTCATGAAAAAACATTTGTTTAACTAGTCCTTAACTAAATGTAAGATTGTTATATCATTTTCGATAAGCAATATGTCGTCAACATATACTACTAGGATAATGATCGCATTCCCATTAAACTACTTATAAACACATGGATCACATTCGTTTTTAATGAACCCAAATTCTTTTATGGATTCATCAAATTGAATGTTTCATGACCTGGATGCTTTCTTTAATCCATAAATGGATTTATGCAACTTGAAAGCCCATTCGGCTTCACCTGGTGTCCCAAACCCTTCTGGTTGTGTCATATAGACATCTTCTTGAAGGTTCCCATTAAGGAATGCTGTTTGGACATCCATTTTTCAAATCACGTAGTCATGGTAAGCTGCTATGGCAAGTATGATTCTTATGGATTTAAACATGAAAACTGGTGAGAATGCTTCATCATAGTCAATTTCTTGACGTTTTTTGAATCCTTTAGCCACTAGCCTTTCTTTATAGGTGCTAACTTGACCTTCCATGTCCATTTTTCTCTTGAATCCCCATTTTCATCCAATAGGATTTACATCAACTTGCTCATCAACCAGAACCCATACTTGGTTCTGATACATGGAATCCATCTCAAAATTCACAGCTTCTAGCCATCTTGCATCTTCTGAGCTTTATACTACTTCCTTGTAGGAGAGAAGTTCATCATTGTCCAAAAATAATGATTCACCATCCTCGATGACTAGGAAAACAAATAACTTTGGTTCCCTTACCACTCTTGAGATCCTACGTAGTACTTGTGTTTCTGGGACCTATTCCACGGGGACCTGTGGAACTTGTTCTTGTACAAACTCCTATGTATCTTGAGCATGAACTTTATCAAAGTAAATCTTGCTACCACTATCCCTTTTTAGGCTATTCTCCCTCTCAAGAAAGACGGGTTGTGTAATGACCCAGACATGAACAGCCACCCAAATAGTTCCAAACGGGTCATGTGTCACTACCTTGGGTGCACCTCCCCTGAACGCAAAAGGTTTCTGACTAGTAGTGAGGGTATGTTAGGTATAGTGGGGAGGATATACCCTCTGGGAGGATCATAATAACGGTACTGGTCCAAGTATAACAGTAAAGTTGCAGCAGAAAGAAAGACTCAGCATACTCGAACCAGACCCGCAAAGAGGAAGTATAATCAATATAGATAAACAGCGGAAGCAATAAATATAGACAAAAACAACCGAAAAAACACAACTGCATGATGATAACATGTAACTACTACTGAAAAGTAAAACATGCATCCAAAACAGGTCATACTCAGCTGAATATAAAAAGGGCGCCAATGGCTAACCAACAGTAACTACAACAAGTAAGCATGCCGATACAAAAAAGTAACAAAAAAAAAAAAGTAAACCCCAGCTAGGTATGACCACAAGGTCCATACCATCTCCATGAAACAACTAACGCAGCCCATCTCCTGAAGTTGTCCTCTTTCCTGTACATAAATCCATAGAGTCTACACGCATCACGAAGGGCCCGTGCAGGGTGTGAGACAACTCTCAGTAGGATACCACCCAACGGTGCGTACCAAATATATGTGTTTAAGCAGTCATGAATTTACAAGAAAAGAACTAAACAGTACAATGCACAAGTAAACACAAACTCCTCTGGTGCTCAACAGCCACCAAGGAGTGTCACCTACTTCGGCCAACGCCGGAATCTCTTTCATGTAACCCGGAACCACATGCCACCTGACACCTCGTGTCTCAAGTACCGATGTCCCGAAGGCATGCCTAATAATAGTAACCCGACACCATGTGCCTCCTGACACCTCGTGTCTCAAGTACCGATATCCCGAAGTCACGCCCATACCCTGAAGGCTCCTCACCTCTCACATGGCTTCCTATGGCAAGAAACCCCCACTAGAATATCTAACCGCAACTACAGAGTCCTCTACCCACACGAGTGGTCAAAACCACCACATCATGGAGTATCTCTGTGCGCACACTACTCAATGTCCCAGGTCAGCAGTAATCACCAAATAGTACCTAAGCCACCAACACATCTGACACCTCGTGTCCCTGCGACCGCATTGCTCAAGTCCGATGGCCTCACCATCCAAGTAACCCGAGACATGCCACAACCTGACAGTCGTACTGCCTCAAGTCAATGTCCATGACGCCCAATCCCATGGTCAAAACCACCCAAAGTAACCCGGGAAAAGCCCCAACCTGTGATCAGAATCACTCAAGCGTAACCGTCCAAGCCCAACACAACCCAAAAAGGGTCCAGAAGATGCAATTTAGAAATTTCATATATAACATATTCAAATAGAAAACATAACCAGGCAAAAAAAAACTAAATAGTTGAATTGCACTATGCAGGGTGTTGTCCCATACTAGCACTGAGGTCTTAAATGCCTCTAGAAATTTATATCAGGCTTTAAAAAATTAAACTAACAGTTTGACACATTATTATTTCAATTAAAACCATTCTGGCATTCCCCGTCCAAAATGCCCCAATGATCCACGACCCCTCAACCAGACCGCTCATGAAAAATGGTAACAGGTCATACCCAAAGGCACCATATAGATCCCAGAAGCAATTCAATATAAAAATAGTAGATAAAGTGGGTCCTGCTCAAAATACCCAAAAACGGGACAAAGGCCACGTCACCCAAACAACCATGAAAACACAAAATGATGTATGCACCACCTACCTGAGACTCGTACAATGCTACTCCTCCGGTAACAACCGCCAATTCGGTCTAAAAGCGGTAAATCTACCAAAGATTCAATACTGCTCAAACGCCTATAACTCGTTCAGAATGAAAATCATAGAAAATGGCTAGAGTAATTGAGGCCTTACCAAGGGGGTTCCAAGGCATCAATAAGAGTTCAAATCAGACATTAGACAGACGATCAGGAGAAGGAAATAGGTTCGGCTGGCCTGGTTCACGAAACCGGGCGACAAACATGGGTTCTGCCTAAAAAACAAGGATACATCCTGTTTTAGTGAAAAAATAGATAGTACACGACATGTACATCGTGACTACCCACCGTGTATATATTATTTAACTGTTCATTTGGCATCTGGGATTCCACCGAACTGCCGACATGAGTACACAGCATGTACTTATGGGTACACGACCTGTACTTGGTTCCTCTTCTCTCCCTCATCGACTTACCCACGCACCATGTATATCCATTGTACATGGATAGACTACACGACATGTCCAAGGGGAAAATGGTGTGTACCTGGTTCTACTCGTCCAACAAGCCCACATGCCATGTATGGCCACCACACAATCGGGGATACACCGTGTGTTGAAAACTACATGCCGTGTAGTAAGAATTTTCTACACAGTCATCACACGACATGTACTAGGTGAGCACACGGCCGACACTTGATTAACCAATACATGACGTGTACTTAAAAGTACATGGAGTGTAGTCTAGATATTTCCAGAAACTTCCAGTTTTCTCCAGTTTCCTCAGAAACCAGTCAAAAATTCAAACATGGTTGGGATTTTGACCCATTTCCAAAAACCTGGGTTCTTACAAACTCCCCACCTTAACATAGCTCGTCCTCGAGCTTCCAAAAGAAACCCGGAGATGGAAGTGAACACGCCCATCCTAGTTAAACTACCTGGACTACCCCAGTCCCAAGGTTCTGGCTAAATTCATCAAGGGGATCCCCACCATTGGAATTTCCTACCCGTTCTCAACTACCAATTCTCAAAGCAACCAAGGACGTATAGTCCTTCCATGAATCATCGTCACCCCTGCACCTCATTGGCACTCACATGTGACTCCTAACACCTAACGTAACCATTACTGCATCAGTGTCTGCCTCTATGAGGTCCTGGTGCATAACACATCAAATAGCTCGCATCCATGATGCCCTGATGCCCACAGAACCTCATGTAACCCGCATCCTTGATGCCCCGATGCCCACGACACCTCACACATCTATATAGTATATACCACGCACCTGATATGGTGCCAATTCCACTGACTAGAATCTAGTCAGTCCACATAGATCTTGTGAACCACGTGCACTCAAAACAGTCATGCCTCTATAGGTCAGGGCAAAAAGAAAACATGGAGATCACGACCACACCGCGGTGTACCTCTAACCGTCATCGGCTCACCAGCCTCCTCAGCCTCTGGAAGATCCACGGAATACACCTGGCCTAAAACACGAATGCCTAACACCTGACCTCCTTGCGATGCTGCTCCAGTCACCGGCCACTGACCCCTCAACTGGGTCCCACCGTCTCTGTCATGACCTCTGCACATAGCCGAACCTCGACTACCCTCTCCAGGTACCGAACCTGAACCAACTCCAGACGCTACAGTCTGTCCTGGTCCCTACATTCTAGCTATCTGTGAAGGCTGCATGAAAAAACTCTCCAGATTCTCATCCTATCCACATGCATGGCACTCCTTCAGAGGCCTATCGCACTGCACCCGAACATGTCCCAACTGTCCACACTGGAAGAAAATCACTGAAGAACTACCAAGAGGTGGTCTGGCTGAATCCCAAGCCTGACTGCCCTGCTGGAACTCATCTCGTCCTCAATTCCTACTGTCCGAACCATCACCTAATGTTGTCTCCCTTCCTATGCAAGACTTCTCTCTCTCATTTCCCTTAGTTATGAGTGCCTTATTTACCACGTTAGAGAAGGAACCCTGCTTTTAGATGTTTACCTGGACCTGAATGGCGTGTCGTAAGCCATCCTCAAAGCGCCTCACCCTTGTCACGTCATCACTCACCATACTAGGTGCAAAGCAAGACAACTCTGTGAAAGTAGCTGCATAGTCCATGACGGACATGTCTCCCTGCTGAAGACTCAAGAATTCTCGATCTCTCTCTTCCCTCAGTGTCTCTGGATAGAAGTGCTCAATGAACCTATCCTCAATGTCTTTCCAAGATAGCCTCTCATGCCTATGAGCCTGAACCTGTACATCCCACCAATGCTTCGTCTGTCCTCTCAGTATGTACGTCGCCAGCATGACCTTCCACCCTGGAGGTATCTTGAGTTGCTTGAAGATCTTATACATTCTCTCTATCATGTTCTCAGCCGCCTGTGGACCACCCTCACCCTGAAAAAGCGGCGGGTGCTGCGACTAGAACTCCCGCGTTAGATACTCCATATAAGGATCTGTACCGGTGCGCCTCTATCAATCCCCTGCAAGACACGTACCAGGCTAGCTCGGAGCTTCTCGTCAAGCCATGGTCCGAATGTTTCCAAATCCAGCTGTTGTCCTACCTGCACTGGATCCTGAACCTGATCTTGTCCCTGAGCCTGTACCTTTGGCTCATGCTATGCCTGTACCAAATTCTGACCCTGATCATGCGGCACTGTATCATCTCCTGCCTGACGCTCCATCGAATCATGAAGGAGTAACCTGCTGAATACCATAAATGGGCAGACAACCCATATATATAAAACAATATATTCTATGCAAATAAAGAAAAAAGTAAAAGGCAACATAAAACAACTATCCTTACACCCCCTCACCACAACCCATGCCCCACGACATCCTAGCATCATGGACTCCTTACCCGCCCTCAACAGAGCCAACTATAAAAAGTACCTCCGGCCATGCCCGTCCCGACAACTCACGTTGCCTCAAACCGACGAACGAGTCACCCAATCCTAACAGTTACACTGCCTCAGCCATAGTACCTGCCTTCTCTAATAAGAGTCAGACCCAAATATTCTGCCACATGCAATTTTACAAAATATAAGGCATGGCATAAACATTGCACAACTAGCAATTCTATCAAGAATTTCACCATTTCACATTTGAAAGAATATAAATCATGGCAATTTATTTGTTTTATTCACATGGTACTATCACTTCACAAATCATACGTGCAATTATGAAATTTAAATACCCTAAAAATGTGCCTATCAAAAGCCAATCAACCAAGACTCGCCATACCGACCAAGGTCCAATTATCCAATACCATACTGGGTCAAGGGTCATATATCACAATCAAAAATATCACACATCAAGTGAGCCACCGAGTGGAAATCATATAAACTATAATCTGAGAAAAAAAAAAGAAGTCTCCACCTGCGACAACTAGGTCCATGCCTCGTACTTGGGGCTGCAGGCACCCGAGAACAAGCTAGAAACCCAGTCCGTGTAACAAACTATCTGTAGTATACCATTTCAAAAATAGTAATACCAATAGAAAGAAATGAGAAGCCTCAAACTCATTATTATCCAGTAAAACACTGCTACCAAATCCCTGTCAAGAACTTCTTTGATACCACTTGGTAACGACTCAGACCCAGCCAGCCACCCGAACAATGTCGAACGGGTCGGGTGTCACTACCTTAGGCGTACCTCCCATTAACACCAAAGGCTACCGACTAGCAGTGAGGGTCTGTTAGGTCTAGTGGTGAGGCTACACCCTCTTGGAAGATCATAATAAGGGTACTGGTCCAAGTATAACAGTAAAGAGGCAGTAGAAAGAAACACTCAGAAGACTCGAACCAGACCCGCAGAGCGGAAGGATAATCAATATAGATAAACAGCGGAAGCAATAAATATACATAAAATCAACAGAAATAACACAACAGCATGCTGATAACATGTAACTACTATTGAATAGTAAAACATGCATCCAAAGAAGGTCATACTCAAATGAATATAAAAAGGGCGCCAATGGCTAACCAATAGTAGCTACAAAAATTAAGCATGCCGATATAGAAAAGTAACAAAAACAAAGTAAACCCCAGATAGTTATGACTTCAAGGTTCATACTATCTCCATGCAACGACTAACGCAACCCATCTCCTGAAGCTGGCCTCTTTCCTATACGTAAGTCCATAAAGCCTGCACGCGTCTTGAAGGGCCCATGTAGGGTGTGATACAAATCTCAATAGGATACCACCCAACGGTGCGTACCAAATATATGTGTTTAAGAATTCATGAATTTACAGGAAAAGTAGTAAGTACTACAATGCACAAGTAAACACAAACTCCTATGGTGCTCAACAACAACCAAGGAGTGTCACCTTCTTCGGCCAACACCAGAATCTCTATCGTGTAACCCGGCACCACATGCCACCTGACACCTCGTGTCTCTAGTACCGAAGTCTCGAAGGCATGCCCAAGAATAGTAACTTGGAACCATTTACCTCCTGACACATCGTGTCTCAATTACCGATGTCCCAAAGGCACACCCAACCCCTATAGGCTCCTCACCTCCCATGTGGCATCCTACGACAAGAACCCCCTACCAGAATATCTAACTGAAACTACGGGGGCCGCTACCTACACGAGTGGTCAAAACCACCTCATCACAGAGTATCTATTTGTGCATACTACTCAATGTCTCGGGTGAGCAGTAATCACCAAATAGTACCTAAGCCACCAACACATCTGACACCTCGTGTCCCTGCGACCATGTCGCTCAAGTCCAATGGCCTCACTATCCATGTAACCCTGGCCATGCCCCAACCTGACAATTGTACTGCTTCAAGCCAACATTCATGAAGCCCAATCCCATGGTCAAAACCACCGAAAGTAACCTGGGAAAAGCCCCAACCTATGATCAGCATCACACAAGCATAACCGGATAAGCCCAACACAACCCAAAAGGTTCCAGGAGATGCAATTCAGCAATTGCATATATAAAATATTCAAACAGAAAACATAACCAGGAAAAACGAACTAAACAGTTGAATTTCACTATGCAGGGTGTTGTCCCATACCAGCACTAAGGTCCTAAATGCCTCTATAAATTTATATCATGCTTTAATAAATTAAACTAACAGTTTAACAGATTATTATTTCAATTAAAACCATTCTTGCGTTCCCCGACCAAAATTCCCCGATGAGCCACGATCCCTCACTCAGCCTGCTCATGAAAACTGGTTACAGGGCATACCCAAAGGCACCCCATAGGTCTCACAAGCAATTGAATATAAAAATAGAAGATAAAATGGGTCCCGCTCAAAATACCCGAAAATGCGCTAAAGTCCGCATCACCCAAAAAACCACAAAAACAAAAAAATGAGGTCTGCACCACCTACCTGAGACTCTTACAACACTACTCCTCCAGTAAAAACCAATAATTCAGTCTAAAATATGGTAAATCTACAAAAGATTCAATACCACTAAAATGCCTATAACTCGTTGTAGAATGAAAATCAGACAAAACAGACAATGAAGAATCGAGGCCTTACCAAGAGGGTTCCAATGCATCAATTAGAGTTCCAATCGGACATCAGACGGATGATCGAGAGAAGGAAATAGGTTCGACTGGCTTGGTTCGTGTAACCGGGCGACAAACATGGGTTCTGCCTCAAAAACGGGGCTAATGCCCATTTTAGCGAAAAAAATAAAGTACACAACGTGTACTTCATGACTACACACCGTGTAGATATCATTTAACTATTTATTTGGTGGCTGAGATTCTGCCGACCTTCCGACATGAGTACACAGATTGTACTTATGGGTACACAGCGTGTACTTGGTTCCTCTTCTCTCCCTCACCAACATTCCCACACACCATGTATATCCTTCGCACACTACTAGAATACACGACGTGTCAAAGGGGAACACGACATGTACCTGGTTCTACCCGGAAAACAGGCCCACATGCCATGTATGTCCACCACACGGTCGGGGTTACACGGGTTGTTGAAAACTACATGCTGTCAAGTAAGAAATTTCTACACGGTAATCACACAACATGTACTCGGTGAGCACACTGCCGACACTTGCATAACATATACACAGCATGTACTTAAAAGTACATAGCATATAGTTTGGAAATTTCCAGAAACTTTCCATTTTCTCCTGTTACCTCAGAAACCAGTCAAAAATTCAAATAGGGTCGTGATTTTGACCCATTTCCAAAAACATGGGTTCTTACAGGTTGTCTGGTGACAATCACATTCTTGTCTTGAGGGTCATATAGGTAATATCCATTTTTTTCCTTGGGATATCCTATAAAGATACACCTCATTCCCCGGGGTTCTAGTTTGTTTCCTAAGAAGGCCTTAACAAATTCCTTGCATCCCCATACATGTGTATGTGAAAAAATGGGTTTCTTTCCATTCCATTAATCAGAAGGGAATTACATTTTCCACCTTATTTGGTACTTGGTTTAATGTATATGTTGTAGTTTGTAATGCATATCCCCTAAAGGATAATGGAAGATCTGCATGAATCATCATTGACTTCACCATATCCAATAAGGTGTGGTTCCTCCTTTCACTAACACCAGTCCACTATGGTGTATAAGGAGGAGTGAGCTGAGATAGAATCCCAGAATCACATAGAAGATCAATGAATTATTGGTTCAGATATTCTCCACCTCGATCCGATCGAAGATTCTTTATCTTCTTACCAAGCTGATTCTACACTTCATTCTTGAATTCCTTAAATTTCTTTAAGGACTCTGACTTATAAATCATTAAGTAGACATATCCATATCTATATAAATCATCATTAAAAGTAATTAAGTAATAATATCCACCTCCATCATCTACTGGAAATGGTCCACATACATTAGTGTGCACCAATCCTAGAAGCTCTGTGGCCCTTTCACCCTGTCCACCAAAAGGTGGCTTGGTCATTTTACCTTGAAAAATATCGTGACATCTATCAAGTGTTTTTATCTCAGTAGAGTCTAAATGGCCATATTAGAAGAGATTTTTCATGTGCTTCTCATTTACATGACCGAGACGGTGATGCCATAGCTGGGTGATGTATGAGTCATGTGAGTTTGTTTCATTATCGATTGCCAACACTTGGTTTTCATAATTTAATACGTACAAACCATTATTTAAATGTGCCATACCATAACAAACGTTTTTCTTATAAAAAAGAAAACCCTTATCTCCAAACTTGAAAATAAATCATTCCATATCCAAACAACATAAAGAAATTATGTTCTTGGAAACACTAGGAATATAATAACAATTATGAAAAACCAAAATCATCCCAGTCAGCAATGAGAGGTGGTAATCGCCAATAGCCAATGCAGTTAGCCTTGCGCCATTGGCAGGTCAAATATTCACCTCCCCTCTGAAAATATTTCTAAATCTACTTGGTTCATGCATTTGAATACAGATCTGAGCCCCATAAGTTGTATCTAATACCTAATGTGTAGAAATAGAAAGATTACACTCGATGAAGAATTCACCTTCAGCGTCCCAATGCTTCTGGGTGCAGTTCCTCTTCCAGTGGAATTTCTTGACATATTCAAAAAACACCGCCTCCCATTCCTTGCCCTGCCTCTGGATCTTCCCCTTCTTGGAGGGACGACGCTCAGGGGCTTCAAACTACAGGTTTTTCATGCCCCATGTCTTTATCTACCTGTAGAATCATGGTAAGAAGTTTTTATATACTCTTCTCATTATTGATCATGATGTAGTTGAAAATAATGATTGATAAGGTCTTGGGTAGTGATGATAGGATGAGATCTATATGCAACTCATTCGGGAATTTAATCTCTAAGATATCCAGGCATTCGATGTAGCCAATAAGCATGACTAAATGAGACCCAGATGACACAGACTCTCCAAGATTAGTTGTAAACAATGCATTGGAGATCTCATATCTCTCTTGTCTCACCTTCTCTTAGTAGATATCCTTATGGTGAGACCTCATGCTATACACATCCATGTTTTCATATTGCTTCAAGAGCTCATAAGACATGGCTGATAGCACGAAACTTTGGACATATATGGAATAATCCATATGTTTCATATAAAGAAATAGTTTCTCATCATTGGACTTGTTTCCCGGTGTAACTAGAATAGGATCTTCCAGCACATACAATTTCCTCTCATGGCGAAGGATGACGCGTAAACGCCTCTACCACTCTTGGAAATTGGTGCCAGTGAAAATGTTTTCTTTCTCGATTATGGTTCATAATGATATGTTTGAAGTCATTTTTCTTGTAATATCTAAAAATTAATATGAGAAAAGTTTTAGTACTTTATTACAAAACTGAGACAAATAAATAAATTTTACTTAATAGTCTCCCACAATTTTATCGAAATACAATAGCCCTCACCATTGACATCAGAATATTCTGTTGCCTAAATACTCTAGTGGCAAGGATCCTTATTGCCCTTCACAATACCCCAAAAAGGGTTGGTCAAGAAACTTAAAGGGATTTAGGTAGGCATTCCAAATTCCAACTGCATTAACTCGCAGCTCCTTGATCTACTGAGTGGACTCCCAATCTTGAAATCCTTTTATTTTGGATTTACTCAACCTTTTACTCTTGGTCACACCAAGTCGTACTGTGAAAGTCAAACCATGATTCGAACCAAGTCATGTCAACCCAAAAACATGAATTAGAATTCCCTGATAGTTGAAAGCACCCCAACTAGGATTGGTCAAGAACCTTGAACTATGGTTCGATTCTAACCAAGATTATGGAAGGATATACCGACTTAATATTTCTTTAAGGTATTTTATCCTTATACGTAAATTTCCATTTTATTATGTTGGACTAAATGCTTGTTAATTTTAAGTGGGATATACTTAAGTGATTAACCATGTTTATGATAATATTTATGTATAAGCTGGTCTTATTTTAGGTCTATCTTGCATGCTTGTTTAATTCATTAATTGTGTGATCGTGATAACATGCCTATATTAAATAAACCATGCAACTGACAAAAATAAAATAAATGGTATGATAATGAGCTTGTTCTATTGGTTATTTTATCTAGCAGTTGATAAACTAACCCAAGACCTAGGGTAGAAACACCTTGAACCTTTTGAGTTCGTGTTTACATCTTTCCACCTGTCCACCTTTGTATCTCCTTGGATTGGTTTCACCTTGGATCCCGACTTGAGCCACCTCTACTAGCTTTGGAGCTCCATTCATAACATATGCATTTATCTCACACACAGGTGAGGGGTAAAAATGGTTTTTTACATAAAAGAATCCTTGTGTATGCAGGCCCTACATATTAATGAGGAGAAGGCTCACATGCCAAAAAATTTAATTTCAATAAATAAATTAAAAGAAACCATTCACATACAAAGGTCTTGGTCTAGCTCATGATCATCCATACATGCAACGATATTTACGCATAAATAAAACTAGCATTAAATTATTTAGTTTTTCTTGTTTATGATAAATCACACTTGAATCAATTAATTATCTTTAATTAATCAATCATTTTATCTTAAACCCTTTTATTAATTTTCTTGAGATTCTCATCCATCATAATTTTAAATAAATTAAAATTATCCTTGTATGATACTTGTACCTTGGAGGCAACATCGTGAATTCCCATTCATTATACAGATGTTAAATTAAAGACATATATATGAAACAACTATCACATGTTGTGTCTCAGCATTACGCCTACACCATGGTACACGTCTCATGGGTTTGTATAATATAATAATAAATTTTAATAAATATATGTTATTTGGGTGAGTACACAACGTGTAGTTCTGACTACACGGTGTGTACTTTTCTTCACCGTTTATCTGAAGTACACGCTCGGGGATATGGCGTGTTGATGTACTTCGGAAATTTTTAGAGTACACGGAATGTTCAGTTGGACACACTCCGTGTAGTATCCGTGTTACACGGTTTCCAGCCGGGAAAGCCTTGTAGAAGGTACATGGTCGAATCCCTGCCCAAAGGGACTAGACACCATGTTCAGAATGCCACACAACGTGTAATCTAGAAACCATGTTCCACCTGTTCTTGGTCAACACACAATGTCCTAAATGTCTTAGATAATATCCAATACACGACTTGATTTTGCGGACCAGTCCAATGAATTGAATCTAGACTACACGGCGTGTACTTCTGAATACACGTCGTGTATTCTGGTGTTGTACGACCAATAATTTTTGGCACATCCAGTTGAGTTCATCTATTTTATTTTAATCAAAATTAAAAGAAAAATTTGTTTATATAAGGTGAACGAGAAACGAGAGGTGAAGAACAGATCTCGAGAATCATATTTTAAAGAATGATTAACTTGATTTTAAACAACTAAATTCTTAAATGCATAAATCACCAACGAAAAACTAAATATTTATAATCAATGATATGAAACCTCTGATACCACTTGTAGGTTTCGGGCGCAACAGAAGTGTGTTGGTGGGAGTGCCCGACTTTAAATTTAGAGTTAACAACGATCATTCCAAGATCCGTCATGATGTAAAACACCGTATCATAGGAATATAACGAAGAATGAAAAATAAAAGAGGGAGTCCCAAAACCATAGAGATAGGATCATCATATGTTGCTTATAATTAATTTAATTAATTAACAAGAATTAATTTGATGGAATTATTTCTTCATTGGTGTCTCTGGTCATGATTCGGTGTGATCCTTCATTGCGTCATAGAATCCAAGTGTAGGATTCCTCTAGAGGTGATCCACACATGCTCCACGTATATCTGGACATCGCCGAAGGGATCCTTGGGTGCTAGCGTAGATGAACCTTCTCTTGCAGTGTCCACCTTCGATCACCTTGATCTGGTGGTGGTGGATCTCTCTCGGTCTTGAGATCATTCTTGGATGAATGAGTTCTTTTAGCCTTAATAGAACTCTCTAGAATTGTTGTGCACAACGATTGTGGAAAAATTGTTGGGGTTGTGAGGATATTTATAATTGGGTTTGAGGTTATAGAGTTATGAATATAAATAATTACGTTACGCATTTTATTTATTTCATAAAATCTTATTGAAAACCCACATGTCGAATGATTAATTCCTTGACATGTGCCCATGCTAATTATAATAAATATCATTTAATAAAACGATATTATTTCCCCAAAATCCTAACTGGAAAAAACTACACGGTGTGTAATCATTAATACACTGCGTGTACTTGTTTTACATTAAAACTACACAGCGTGTATATTCAATATACACAATGTGTACTTTTATTTTCCATTTTTCTTCATTTCCTCCACCACATTTATTAGACCTTGAGTAATGGCTATTTATTTGTTAAATAAATATAACTACATTACTCGTTAATAAATATATATTATTTGACCCACAACATTTTCTTTTGTATAACTACTGTCAAAATCAATGCAACCAGGCATCCTTAAATAATTTTTAAACCATAGTCGGGAATAATCTTTATTTAACTTGTTAAATTAATATTTTACTAAGATACATGGACACACTTAGTGTGTGTCCCTTTAGGCCTCTTTTTGAGTGGATTTAGGTGGAGCCTGCCTAAATTCTAAGGCTAGCATCTAGCAACATGCCAATATACCCATAGAGAAAGAAGTTAATTTCGCAATGATGTCTCAACTCATACGAACGCTTACAGTGTAATTTAATCCCTTTGTCTCGATATCTTTAATCAAGCGGGTTGCATGCTAGTGCCATCAACTCATGTGCTCGATTATTCTTTCTTTGACTTCCCAGAATTGAACTCTCCCATACCTTACCATGGCCATGGTTTTGTTTAGGCTATATCAATTCCATCAATGGGCCTGCGATATTTACTTCTGTTATGGAATAGAAGGGACAAATCCTTTCTCGAATTATCTATTAATGTAGTATCACTCGTGACGCACCCAACGTATCCTACCTCGCCGCGAACGGTATGTCATCACAGTTTTTTTCAATATATCTAAGTGCGCGAGTTGTAATACCCATTAATAATAATCTTAAATTATAAGGACTAATACACACGTCTGTAGATTGGAACATAAAATGACACTATGAAATGCGGATTTTCTATTGGCGGGTCTCGTTCTCATATTATCCTCCTGGATATTACCTAGGGTGCACACCAGGAGAAGGTGCTTCAATGTTTTATGAGTCCTCAACCCTAATGGCATGTATTATTTGTGTCCCTCAAGTAACATCATCCAGCCATAGAACATATATTCAAGAATAGTGTTATGGAAATTCCGGGTTCTCATCATAGTAGGGATCCACTATGACCCTTTAATTCAACAGCTATCCTTGGGACATTATCACATGCATTGTCATGCAGAAGAACAATCAAGATGTGATAAGGTGCTAATTTAATTAATAAAGTACAAAGTAGTTGGTTCTAGGCCACCAACTCCTACAAAAAGAAGGAAGAGGTACACACCCATTCTTGTGCTTTAGCTTGGGTTCTAAGTCATGTGTCAACCAGGCATGCTTCAACATACCAGAAAATATCTCAAATATCAAGAGACTAACATCGACATTAATATAAAATTTTAGTGCATCATTATTAAGGTTCAATTTGAGAGTTGGAGTCCAAGCATGTCCTGACGGTATCTCCATAGAACATCCTTCAATTATCCAATACCACTGAGCCCATCCAAGACAATCTTTCGAAAGACCAAGTATCGCTCGTGGCCTGGATTTATCCTGAGTCTGTCCCAATCCCACAAAAAGGGGCCGAGTGTCATCCGAGGCTGGTTTTTCCACATTGCCAATGGATCCATCCTGATGGGCCCTTTTGGAACCAGTATCACTCATAAGTATTAGAAATCTCAAGGAAGTCTCGGTCCAGAAAAGCTAAGAACACCGCCCCTCGACACATAGAGGTAACCATCAGGAATGATGGGTCTAAGCGTGCCATTAATACGGGACCCACCTCCTTTATCTTCCATGAATTTAATTAATGTTTTCAAAATTGTAGATATGATATCAATATATGTATTTTCATCTTGAATTGAAACAGGTACACCTGTGCATCACTTAATGCAAATTAAATATTTTAGCACACCAATCATAACTAGGAAAACTATCGAATCAACATAAGAAGATAAATGCACTTTTAAATAAATAAATAAATTAGCACAACCAACTACCAAAAATAAAATAATTTCAATGTTCATAATTAATCTAAATTAATTATTTTAATTTAACACAACAAAATAGGTTGTACAACACATGCTGATAAAGAAACTTTTTAATAATAAATAAACCAGCACAACCAACTGCCAAAGATCTAACAATTCAAGGTTAATAATTAATCTAAATTAATTATTTAAATTAAACACAATAAAATAGGCTACACAACACTTGCTGTTAAATGAATTAAATACCTGGGCTAACAAAATTTATACTGATCATGTCGGCACAACCCAAAGGGGTGTCTGACCACATTTCAACAAATTAAAAAATTTAATTTATGAAAAATAAGGCTACAACAATTAGGGGAAACAATTAAATTAAAGAAATAGAGTGAATTTACCCAAAGTCAGTAGGCACCGACTAACGGCACAATGATGTATTTTTATAAATCACAACGAAATGGAGGGAAAGTCAGTAGACACCCTACCTTATGGTTGCAAGTGATCCTATGATCCGTGATAGGCTTTGATTTGATCTAAAACAAAAGAGAACAAATGATTTTTAAAAAAACCCCAAAATAGAGTTAAATCCTTTAGCGACGAACTGCACAAGGGATAGAGAAAGAGAACATACGATTTTTAGTGCATGGGATAATCCATACCGAGAGGTTTGCATCACACATAACGAGAGAAAAAATGGACAACAAACAAAGACACGATGATCTTCCGAAGGGAGGAGAAGGTGGTGTGCACCACATAGGGAGATGGGGTGCACCACACAGAAGATAGGGAGGAGAGGAATAGAGGAGAAAATAATGAAATAAAAAGGAAAGAAAAAAATGAAAATGGAAAAAGAAAATGGTGCTAAATAAATAAAATAATAAAAACAAAATGGTGGAAGAAATTAAATAAATAATTAAAATGGGATTACCTCATTTTAATTATTTTTAATTTATCTTCAACTGTATCTATTTTATTATTTACTTTTATCCCTCTTTAAATTCCATTAATTTCCTTTAATCCTTTTTAATTGTTTTTAACCCGAACATTGATCTATAACATGACACAATATTTTACATAAAGCTTGAGCGAACATTTAATTAATTTTTACAATTTTCCAGGACCCGCAACAGGGTGCGCAGGCGCACGTCATGAATCACTTTAAAGATTTGGACTAAAAACTTATACTATTTTCACCTTGATTTAAGTTGAGACATTATGTGCATTTATGTGGGTAATTAATAATATTTTATCAAACCCAACAATAAATATCCACCCCTGTATATACGTGCTATACACACACACACACATGTATATTCTTATATATACACCTGCACATGAATATATAACTATATATATATATATTTAATCTCATATATATAGATATAACTCATATGTAAATATACATCCATGTTTTTGTCTCAATATAATAATAATAACAATAATTAAAATAATAATAATTATTTAATTCAACCAATCAATTACACCATTAATAACTTAAAAACAATATCCATAAAAAAGGATAATGGGTATTAAATAAATATTGATTGCGCATTTTTATTTAATTCGAATAATTAATAATATCACATTTATTACATTGTGAAATTATTATTTACACCGCAACATGATTTATTAATTGTGGATGAGCATTTTCATTTATTGTTTTCAAAATAAATAATAATATTAATAATAAAATTTTAATATATCTAATTGCCAATAGAATATTTAAAACGCAAATAAATTATTTTCAGGTGCGATATGACCAAACATGCAATGCTTGAAAAGGTTATACACTACCTTGGGTAAACCCCATGCCTCCGAACTATTGGTGCTATCAGATTTCTAATTTGACACACCGTTTGAGAGAAAATAAATATTTATTATTTGAAAATCGGAATAATTAATTAATTAAAAATAAAGACGGTATTATCAAGTGCGAGGTTTCAAAACACCCAATGCGAATCAAGGTTATACCCTCCCTAGGGTAAAACTGGTGTTCCGGACCTAACGGTGGTCTCATATTTCTCATAAGATGCACCGTTTGAGAGTTAATTTTTTTTGAAAGAATACACACATGCGTATGAATAAAATAAACTTAATATTTTTATTCTATAAATTATGCAGTGTCAACTATCGGACTAAATAGTTCTGACGCTCAGTTTTTAAAACCAGCCAGCACAATTAATGAGAAAATTTTATTTCTTATGTTTTTTCATCCTGTTCAAAACATGGAACGTTACAACCTTCCCACCTTAGAACTTCTTATCCATGAGAAGTCTTCCGGAACAACGTAACCCTCACCCGACCTACAGGGTCATGCAACCTCATACAAAAGGTCGCATTGCATATTTAAACACCCAATGCACGCTTAAACATTGGTTAGAAATATGACACAAAAACATTAAGATCTGAGCCTATGCTAATTTTATAACTGAAACATCGAGACGACACCTATCCAAACACGCTCAGCTAGAGACATGACCATGTCACCGTCTCACTAACTTTTGGTCAATGTTACTTCCCACCTTAGGTTTTAAAGTTAGAAAGGAGAAAAATCTAGGTAATTAAACCTCCCACAATTAGAATTTCCTATAAGACATGCCCTTAAGCGTTCTAGCGACGCTTCTTGCATGATATATTAAACGGATAAAACAGTTGATTCCCCGTCGCCCATAAAGCACTAGTTTAGCTAGATTTTCATGAGAATACATGGTTGACAAAAAATTCACTAGTCACATTTGACAACATGCCAGAAAAGGGTCTTTCACTAACCGCTTCATTGAGCAAGAGATAGAACTGGCCAAGCCACTATGGCCGACCATTTAAGAAGATGATCGGTTTAGACGGACTGTGTTTTATGAACTGAACTGCGATGAATTCTTCTAAGGTATCTCACATTTACCGCGAACATGTCCACCGAAGATCATACTTGACCTCCGACGACATTATTTGAATTAGGCATCACCATGCCCAATCATAAGTCTCGGGTAACCTCAGATTGGAAAAAAAGGATTGAAAGGAACTGACACAAGGTAGTCCATATTCCATGTTTACGAGTGAGAGGTTGGTTCAAGGGCAAGATGGCCATATGAAAACATTGACCGAGCCCAAAGCAGCATTGGCCAAGAGGTCAAGTTATATGGAATTCATGGTGTACAAGAGTTCATTAGAAATCCCTACACGGGAATATAAGGGTCATTCAAGACTAACCAATCCCCAATAACAACCATGCATTTAGCATGAAACACTGATACAACCACATTAAACAATCCCAACAACCATTAAAGATTTTGCACGGTGTAAGACCGATGCTCTCTTAGTGTATCAAGGAAGAAGGCAATATAGGGTATATGATCGTCACTTAAGGGAGAGTACACTAAGATGATTAGAAGATTAAAAGAAGGAAATCATTTAAATCATTGGCATGAAAGCCCAACCAAACTGATCGCTGTGTCGAAACACCTGAGTCTCTAGAAGTCATCTTGAGCATTGGGAAAAAATTGATTCCTTTAACACAAAATTCATTTTACAACAGAGATGACCAAAAATGTATTTAATAATGCAAGACATGACGATTACACTGAACTTAGCTAGTTTTTCACAACGTTACACACTTAACAGAACCACCTACGTGAACTCATACTACCCCGAGGTGATACATAAGCAAGATGACTTTTAACTCGGAGGACGACAGACTGAATCATCCAACACTTTGAAGAAGATAGGATCAAATGACCTATGAAGAAATTGACCATTCCTAAGGCATGTCTAACCTAATGGAAATGAGCATTTCTCGACACTCAAGCCCGAAAAAAAAGTCAAGGAGAACATGACCACCCGTCCGAACAAGGGTGTCATTTTAAACCAAGGGGTCTGACTAGGGACAATGACATGTTAATGGTTTTGTTCAAAAGCAACTCAAGGAGAAACTCAAACTACCCTTGTACAAGGGTATTAAACAGAGGATATCGCTATAGGTTCTATATCCAAGACCTTTATATTTAATCACATTTAATCTTAAATCATCAAAATATTTAATCAAAATGCTAAGTACCAATTTTCAAAACAAAACACAAGGTACATGATCTTAACCAATGACTCAAGAGAAAAACGATAAAGCTTTATAAAACTCCATTTTATAACATTTACATTAGTTAATATCCAATCCTTAATTAGGAAATCTATTACATTAATTTATTTTAAGAAGATAAGGTGACCTATAATGGTTCTACTAAGCCGACCTGGGTTCATTAGAATGCATTCCAAAAATAGTTGTTTAACTATTAATAATCACAACACCTATACTGGGTCAGCTCATGAGAAACACGCACCAACTAGCCTACTTTTTCCTAGTTGATCCTTTGGGTATTTAACCAATTCATTTGAAATTATAACATGTTCAAACATATATCAGCCTAGATATATGGGTGGCTATCAACATATAATAAGTCTATACACTTTATAGTTTTTTTCATTTGGATCACATTCAAGGAAACCAATAAATTTTATCAAAGTAACAAGTTTCATAACAAAAAAAAATCTAGTAGGTCACTACAAGAAGATAACAGAGAGAGACATGTTGTAATCATAAGAGAATAACATTTTAATCACTGAGACATGCTAATAGGCATAGAAGCAAGATACGAGGAAAACATGGTATTAAATAGGCAGCATGGCAATATTCTTTCATGCAAAATATACCACTGAAACATGGTTTGTAAAAGGAAAGTTAAATAATTACAAGACATGGAATATATTCAAGGAAAACAATTAAATCACGAGGCATATGAAAATGTAACTACATGGCATAATAATATGCATGGAATTTGAATTTCCATGTGGCTATTATGATGCATGCAATGCTTCATCGTTACCTTAACAATCCAAGGGTAAAATATTAAAATTCCATAAATTCATAAGCAGCAGAAATTACACTAATCACTCAAGGTGAAATCATATCAATTGTAAAATAGAAAATCATGAATCAACAATCCCAAACCTGGCCACTTGGTCATTTCCCTTACATGGGGTGATCAGTCCCAAGAACGGCTATTAACCAAGTGCCGAAACATTCCTAGTCTCCTGTCTACCAACCCAAAACAGTAAGACAAAGGAAAAAATACCCTCTATCACACCACTTTGTAACATCCTGACCCGGATCACCTCTAAGACAGTGGCCAGACCGATGGGTTACATGACCTCAAGAACATCTCCCCGAACACCATAGGCTGTCGACTAGCAGCGAGGGCCTTTTTCGTGTCCGTGGGGGATACTTTTCCCTCACAGGTAATAGGTATTATCACAACGAAAGTAAGAAAAAATTAAAAACAAATAGTAGTAGAATATAAATGATTACACTGAAGCAGGAGCAATATGAGTATTCCAACTGAATAATAATCAAGTGAGGAACCTCACAAGACAATTTCATTCCGTGATGTATTTCCAAACTGAAAGAATGGAAAATAGAAACCAAGCATACTATCAGCTAAAAAGAAACTACACAAGATGTGACAACTGCATCATGATAAAGTCTCGGTCCTCTACCCTAGTCTCTATCATAAGCAGCAAGAAACAATCAAGCATCGGAAGCAGCACACATCCCTTGTAAATACCTGAAAAAATATAATCCACTCGATTGTCAATGATGCCCAACATGGGTGTGAGTTAAAATCCCAGTAGACCGGCACCCGCGGTGTCTAAACCATTCCATTTTGTTCAATAATAAAATGTAGTGTGCCACTATAAAACTATTGCACATAATTTATTAAGTGAAATTAAATAATTAACTCGGCCCGAGTTCCCAACGACACCCGTCCCTAATAACTTGCTTTGGCCTATGCCGGATGTCTGAAAGGAGTACCTGTAAGATGAATAAACATATGAAAATATATGAAGCCTCAAAGAGTAAGGTAAAAAAAAGAAGAGGTACACCCCCAAGCTTGTGCTTTAACTTGGGGTCTAAGTCATGTGTCAACTATGTGTGCTTCAACATACCATAAAATATATCAAATCTCAAGAGACTAACTACGACATTAATATAAAACTTCATTGAATCATTATTAAGGTTCAAGTTGAGAGTTGGATTCTAAGCCCATCCTGAAGGTATCGCTACAGAACAACCTTTAATTATCCAATACCACTGAGCCCGTCCAAGGAAATCTTTCGAAAGACTAAGTTTCACTTGTGGCCTAGATTTACCCTGAGTCCATCCTGATCTCAAAAAAAGGGGTCAGGTGTCATCTTAGGCTGGCTTAGCCACATTGACCACGGATCCATCCCGATGGGACCTTTTGGAACTAGTATCACTCATAAGTATTAGAAATCTCAGGGAAGTCTCAGTCTGGGAAAGCTAAGAATACTGCCCCCGACACATAGAGGTAACCATCAGGAACAAAGGGTCTAAGAATAGCCCTTAATATGGGACCCACATCCTTTCCCCACCCAGAATTTAATTAATGTTTATACAGTAGTAGATATGATATCAACATATGTAATTGCAGCTTAAATCCAAACAGGTACACCCGTGCATCAGACAGTGAAAATTAAAAATTTCAGCACAACAGTCTTAAAAAGGCAATGTATCGCATCAACATAAGAATATAAATGCACTTTTAAAAAAATAAATAAATTAGCCCAACCAACTATCAGAGATCCAACAATTTCAAAGTTCATAATTAATCTAAATTAATTATTTAAATTGAACACAATAAAATAGGATGTGCAACACATGCAGATAAAGACACCATTTAATAATAAATAAATCAGCACAACTAACTGAAAAAGATCCAACAATTCAAGGTTCATAATTAATCAAAATTAATTATTTAAATTAAACATAACCAAAATAGGCTGTACAATACATGAAGTTAAATGAATTAAATACCCAGGCTAACAGAATTTATAACGATCATATCGGCACTCCCAAAGGGGTGTCCGACCACATTAAAACAAATTAAAAAATTTAATTTATAAATAATAGGAATGAAATAATTAGGCGAAACAATTAAATTAATAAAATAGGGTGAATTTACACAAAGCCGGTAGGCACCGACTAAAAGCACAACGATGCATTTTTATAAATCACAACGAAATAGAGGGAAAGAATGTAGACACCCTACCTTATGGTCTTAGATGATCCTGTGATACACAATAGGATTTAATTTGACCTAAAATAGAAGAGAATGGATGAATTTAGAAAATATCCAAAATAAGGTAAAATCCTTCCACGATGGGATAAACCTTACCGAGAGGTTCACAATGCACCCAACGACAGAGAAAATAAATGACGAATGGAGGTGCAGCAATCTTCCGAAGGGAGGAGATGGTGGTTCACACCATATAGAAAGAGGGGGTGCGCCACACACCAGAGAGGGAGGAGAGGAAGTGAGGAGAAAAAAATAAAAAAAAAGAAGAGGAAAAAAAAAGTAAAAATAAAAAGGAGATAAATAAATAAAATAATAAAAATAAAATGGTAGAAGAAATGAAATAAATAATTAAAATGAGTTTACCTCATTTTAATTATTTGTAAATTCCCTCCAACTATATCTATTTTATTATTTATTTTTATCTCTCTTTAAATTCCATTAATTTCCTTTAATCCTTTTTAATTGTTTTTAACCCGAACATTGTGCTATGGAGCGATGGAATATTTTACATAAAGCCTGAGAAAACATGTAATTAATTTTAACAGCAATCTGGGACCTGTAACAGCGTGTACAGGTGCGCTCCATTGGTCGCTTTAAATATTTGAACTAAAAACTTAATCGGTTTTCCCCTTGATTTATGTTGAGGTATTTCATGCATTTATGTGGGTAATTAATAATATTTTATCTAACCCAACAATAAATATCCACCCTTGTATATACTTGTTATATATATATATATTAAAACATGTATATTCATATATACACACCTGCACATGTATATATAACTGTATATATATATATATATATTTAATCTCATATATATAGATATACCTCATATATATATATATATACATCAATGTTTTTGTCCCAATATAATAATAATAATAATAATAATTAAAATACTAATTGTTATTTAATTCAACCCATCAATTAAACCATTAATAATATAGAAACAATAAAAATAAAAAGGATAACGGGTATTAAATTAATATTGATTTTGAATTTGTATTTAATTCAAATAATTAATAATATCACATTTATGACATTGCGCAGTTATTATTTACATCGCAACATTATTTATTAATTGTGGATGTGCATTTTCAATTATTCTTTTCAAAATAAATAATAATATTAATAATAAAATTATTAATATATATAATTGAAAATTAAATATTTAAAACTAAAATAAATTATTTTCAGGTACGATATGACCAAACTTCCAATGATTGAAAAGTTTATACCCTTCCAAGGGTAAACCCCACACTCCAAAACTATTGGTGTGTCAGATTTCTCATTTGACGCACTGTTTGAGAGAAAATAATTATTTATTATTTAAAAATCAGAATAATTAATTAATTAAAAATGAAGACGGTATTATCAAGTGAGAGGGTGTCGAACACCCGATGTGAATCAAGGTTATTCCCGGATTAGGGTAAACCCGATGTTCTGGACATAACAGTGGTCTCAGATTTCTCATACGAGGCACCATTTGAGAGTTATTTAATTTTTTAAAGAAAACACAAATGCATATGAATAAAATAAACTTAATATTTTTATTCTTTCAATTATGCAGTGTCAACTATTGGAATAAAGAGTTCTGATTCTTGGTTTTTAAAACCGGCATGCCCAGTTAACAGAAAATTTTATTTCATGTGTTTTTTCATCCGGTTAAAAACACGTAATGTTACACCTGACTCCTGACTCCCAAATAATCCCACTTCATCCATGAATCAATTCCACAATTTTTGTAGAACTTGTTTTGAAAGAGATCTAGACAAACCACCTCCAACTGGAAATTGTCAAGGCATTCTGGCTTAGATTGCTGACACCTTTAAAATGATAGATCCCAATTCCTTTAAGCGGAGGTGTCTCAAGATCATACCAAGAACATTCATTGAATCCGGTAACAAACATCCAGTGCAGTCTCATAAAAAACCATCCCTATTTCTTTATCAAAAAACATATGACTGAAAAGACGACCATCCAATGACCGATACCGCTTTATGACGACCATCCTCTAAAGAGGTTCATCTTCCAACTGCCTATGTTGATATCCAACCACAAGTATTTCTTGAAACCACTTCAAGGAATCACTCATGAGGAGCCTATATAAAAAAACATAAAAGGAAATTTTTGTTTTTTCAGCTCGGTGTATATTCAACTCTCTCTCAATGTACTCAGGATGAAGACAAGATAGGGGTCATGCTCACCACGAAACCATCAATACACTAATATTTCACTGAAGGATTATATTTTTTCATCTAAGACATGATCACTTTAAAATAAGCTATAATGGCCTTATCCAATACCTAACGCCATGTCTCATGACCATGAGAGTCCATGTTCAAACATGGTTCAACAATCTTATGGTTCCCAAAATTATTCCAAGATATCACTCGTTATATGCTCTACTATTAAACGGTAACACAAATAACTAGAATGTGCCAAACCCTAATTACAAATAAGGTGCACACTCCCATACCACTTAGTTTCAGCCCCGACATACACTTCTATGGGTCCTTCATCATTATGGAAAAGTTATCTGTGTTACTTGGAATATCGGTCTCATTAATGAAAGATCTCCCCTGAAACTCATTTCCCAAAAAACATTCCATCATGATGGTAAGCATTGAACAAATTACAATTCTAAATACATCAAAAACAACCTTTAAAATCATGTTCATTCTAATTATAAGGACACATTATTATTGAATGACAAGATGCTCCCCACCTTAGGAGTATCCAATCATCGCATAACTGGGATCATAATAACATCCAACTGAACAAATTCCATCACCACAAAACATTTTTCCAAGATATAGACAAAATTATTTCTAAAAGTGGATCATAATAAGATAGGAGAAGAATTTTCTCAAAATAGAAGTAGTTCAAATTCACCATTAGACGTGCGCATGACCCTCCTACTATGCCAAGTCCATGTGAATCATCAAAATCGGGAATAAAATCCAAAAATAACTAGGATTGGTTATGACACAACACTTGATTCTTGGAATAACATCACCTCGAATCACTAAGACAATTCAACATTTGAATTTTACCTCTAAGATGATATTCCCATAATGAGAACACAAAGAATAGGTCACTCTACTCCAAAGATGACCCATAAATATAGCCCTCAAGATCCCATTACCATTCATTCAAGCAGTTGTGTGACCATATAGTTTAATGTATCACACAATGTTATCAGCCGAATTATGTGTGATTTAACTTATCGGTTTAACTCAATGGAACCACTCTTTATAGCACATTTTACATTGATACTAGAATAATGAAACCGGTATAACACATTCCTAGAATGATATATATCATTCAAAAGAAAAAAGTTCACATGATCTACAATGTGACCGACCATTCCTAAGGAATGCCTAACCTACTAAAATACGGAATTATATAATGCTAAGGAATTTAACAAGGCTTAAACTTCATATCAATCACCCCTTTACACAGAAGTATAACATAACTACTTGGAGTTCTACTCAAGAAAAATAGAATCCAAGCAACACCACTCATCTAAAAACTTATCATAGGAATTTGAATAATCTTATATGTTCTAAGGGTGCTACCTCTTTTGGGACAACCACTTACTAAACCATAAAGACCCATTCATAAAAGATGAAAACAATTGAAAGGAGAACTTGGACTTACCACCTAACTGATATGTCAAATGTAGCCAAGAAACAAGTCAATTATGGTCTACATGAAACATCTACGTTCCTGCTTCATGTAAATATAAAAAAATAACACTCACACAAGGGTTTTTTCAATAAACACCTATACCAGGTTTCACTTTTAAGGAATTTAAATGATGTTCATTAATTAAAAATTTAAACAGGTAACATAAAAGGGATTCCAAGTACTAGTTTTAAAAAAAAATGTATTAAGCAATTTATTTATATTATATCAATCAAAATTTTAGGAAAATTATGTAATATTTTCCTTTCTAACCATTTATATAGTAAACGAGTATTCCCATCAAATTTTTTAAAGAAAATGTCAATTTAAAATCTTTAGAGGGAACAAATATCTAGTTGGTAATTAAAATTTTAAAAACTAATGCCTCATAATAATAATAATAAATATCAAAATAAAATAACATTTCTTTAATTAATTAAGGGAATTGGTCAAGGAATATTACACTATAAGTTTATATGTAACACCACATAAGTAACTTCAGACACATTAAATAACCATCCCATTAATATAAGAAAACCCCCATGGGGTTATGTATCAAGTTATATAAAAATTATGGTGACATATGAGGGCACCATAATTTCAATCTAGGTTAAATAAAATGAATCCCATCATAATCTATATTGTTAAATTTTGAAGACACCCATAGTGGTTTTAATTAAAAAACAACACACCAAACTGGCCTACTTTCATCAATTTGGCCATAAATATTTAATTAGATTTATCATTCCCCCAAAATGGATCATATTACTATGGCATGTATCAAATAACCTACATGGGTCTAGTTTTTCATTTAGAAGATTAGTCATACGGATCTTCAAACCAAAAATATAAATTTATAATCATTTATAATTTCAATTTATCAATTGTTTAACTATCATTAATAAGTACTAGTTTAAATTTGTAAAAAAATTTAGTTCTTTAATATTTAAGTTCCCAACCAGGTTAATTCATTAAAAATTAATTTATAATTCAATATCCAAAATCTATTATTCCACATAATGGTCCGGTTTGATGAATCACCATTCCCAAATTATATAAGTACATGGTTTTATAATTTTCAGTTGGAATTCTTATAATTTCATCCAAATTATAACATTGAACTCAAGATATAATAAACCCACATATAGAGGTTTGATTATTATGGTTACCATTTCTAATTTATAAGGGCCCATAATCCTTATAAATTTAAAATTTGGTTTCCATTTAATCTTAATCATGGATGTTTCATCCCATGCAACAAATTTTTCATGTTTGAAATAGAAAAAATATATTGATTGAATAGAATTACATCATCAATTTATGAAAGAAAACATCGTTTTGGTTGATGAAAATAATTTATTTAATCAACCATAAATCGTGTACATACCAGAATCTTATCACAATCAATTAATATAAGTAATCATAAAAAAAGATGGAAAGTCCCTGATTAAAAGGGAAACACTCAAAATGGAATATACATCTAGGTATGAAAATAAAGTACATATCATTGTATACAAATAATCATGCATAAAAAATCCTACAATGTGGTATACATGGAATGGACTATGTGTGGTAGTTGAATCACCATGTTCCCAGAATAATTCATTTAAAAATACCTCCTTGACATACTAGGCTAAGGGTACAATCAAACAAATCAATAATAAATAACCAGTAGAAGTATAATAGTCACGCAAGGTAAAATAATGATCAAATATAATAATATCATCATGAACAATAGTATCATTACTTATCCACTTGATCTTTCACTCATGAATGTTTTGGTTAGACCCATACACAATCTATTTATCAAGTGCCGAAACATTACAAGTTTCTTTTCTACCATCCCAAATAGTAATACAAAAGGAAAATAAACACTATGATACCATTTTTAGAAACATGATACGTTTGAAACGAAAACAGTTCCCCGATCAGACTGGCTATTAGGCCCCAAACTCACCACCCCATATGCTTGAGGATTCTTACTAGTAGAGAGGGTGTAAATAAGTTACAATGGGGAGAATATAATCCCCAGATCAATAATAAATGCTTCAAAAGAAAAATAAAATAATGGAAACCAAATAAAATAATACCCGACACTAAATAATGAGTAAATAATGATAAATTCATGCACATAATCTGACATAAAATATATGTAGGTCTATAGAGTGCATAGAAGACTGATAAAGGAAGTAAATAAATAAAAGACACTACAACTCTCTACTAATATAAATAATGAGAACTAACTTGGTCTGATGCTCATGTACTCTATCCTATAATAGAAGGATAATAACATGAAGTCACAATCCACGAACCTGGGTCAACAATCATGAGGCCTATCTGGGTACCCCAGTGTAATGAAGACCCATATAGTGTGTGAGATATTCTCAAAACACCACCAGCATTGATGTTTATTTAAAAAATACAATGTATGAATATAAAATAATGTAGTGTGGAGGTATATGAAATGTAAAGTACTGTTGTAATAACAAAAGTAAAAATTTTGGCTTAGGTTTCTCAAGGAATGAGGACTACTATTACCAAGTTGGACCTAAGATGGAATATCTTTAATCATGTCACCTTGGATATAAATATATATAATTTTTAATTTATATATAATTAATCTATAAATTAATAGTATATAACCATATATGAAAATACATCATACTAGTTAGGACTCGAGGTGTAACTCAAGAATACTTATATAATAATAAGAGTATCATACTCTATAAGGAGTATTATTGCCATAATAATTCAATTAAAGAAAAATGAAATCACATCTAATAGTCTTAAGGGGAAATTAATTATAACTAAACAAGTTATTATAATAAATTGACCAAAATCCCAATATCTGAAAATGTGATATAGAAGTAATTTCTATCATACTTCTCATGGATATGACAACCATGCTCAACATTATAATCAAGGGGGAATGAGTGGATTTTCCTAACAACTCAAGTGATTTGAGATTCCATCCCCATCATCCTTGATCTGGGGGTGTGAGATGTTATGCTCAATGACCCTAACCATGGCCCCACCAGTCATAATAAAATGTAAGATAATTATACTTAGCTTACAATACCTTAACCCGATGTTTTGTAAAGAGGAAATCAATATCACTTAAGGCACAATGGATCCTTTTTAGTAAAATCCTCTTTAACATTTAAAAAATTGGCTATTAGACCAACCATATTATAACTAATTCTATTTATACAACTTACAAAAAATCATATATATAATCAAATATAAAGCAATGGTAGGAACCCGCAATATAAGTAAAAAGTTTTAATATAATAATAAATATTTTAATTAACACGCCCTAAGAGTTGTTTATTCATAAGGAAACCATAATTATTATGTGTGGTTATGTGAAATTACCATAAGGGGTGGTTGGAGTTGAGTTCATGACATCTAACCATATAAAGTGGGTTTAAAAAATAATAAAAGGTGATTTAGGCATTTAATTTAAGGTATTTCATAGATTAGAAGTGAAACATGGAATGTATGGACTGCAACACAATGGATATATGATGTAAATGATGAGAACAAAATGGAAAATCATATAGAACACCTACATAATTATTAGCATTTTCCACTCATCCAATATCGGGCTTTGGTTTTATCTAGTACAAAATAAATCGGAATAATCATCAAATTCCATGGAAATAGGGTAGAAGAGATCACACATATTTATAATTCCATATGGTGAGGTAAATAAAGAGGAGAGGCATGATGAGTGGAGAGGTTACTCCTATGATTCTGATACACCCGATTAAACTTGATTTGGACCCAAAACAAAGGAGATATACAAAGGATGAAGAAAGAGAGAGATAGGTACATGACCCCCATTATTTGAAAAACAGTTTGCCTAAACCCTTCATAGTTAATGGTTATGTGTAACATAGGGTGTAGGCTAGGTGAATGGTTTTGTAAAACCATAAATTTCCATTGAAATACCTATGTAATAAATTTTAGATCATTCACACAGACATGACCCTCCTCTTTATTGATTAAAAAAATATTTACACTCTTTTATAGATCCACATGATATATCCTAAATGGTCATCATAGTTTGAACAAACCTTGTTCCATACCCGCTCCACCACAAAAGTGGGATTTATGAGACTAGCACTCTAAAAACTCTTCAAAACATCCAAAAAAAAACTTGGGACTTGAAATACATATGAAACCAACACATTTAAGTTATCCAACACTAGGAATTTCTTTCTAAGACCCAGTTAAAGATCATTACCATCTAGAAATTGGAATGTTTAAATCCACATGGAATTTTTAACCTGGTCCAAAATAGTGGATGTTACAATATTTTGATTAAATGTGATGAAATATGATCTTATGTAGAATGATCTATATAGAACACATATTCATGTTCATGACATGAATGTGATGGGTATGCTTGAAATTATATAGTGATTAAATGAATTGGTAAATTTTTTATTCTCAAGAGACATCATGTATGGGATAGAGGGAGAAACTAATACATTAAAGGGATTTTCCCATTATGTTATGATGTATTGGTGGATATCCAAGATATATGTTTATGACATAAAGTTTATTATTGTTTCAACATTCCCATTTTTTCCTAATGTTATCTTTTTGTATCATTCTTTATTGGTTAATATTAATATTCTCACCCATTTTATATCCCACTAAAATCCCTATTAACTAAAATTCATTACTTTCATCATGTTACACTTTATTTCTTCCCATACATGGATTTTTAGCTCACCCCTTGGATATGTATTACCCCATGCTATCCCATACAGTTTTAAAAGCTATGAAATATTTAAAGAATAATAAGAAAGTTTTCATTAATGTTATTGTATACATGAATCAATTGGATGTGATATGTACTTATTTTAACAAGGACACTAGGATTCTAGATCATACAGGTTTTAAAGAGTGTGTTTCTTTGTAAAAAATAACGAAATAAAATGTATTAATGATAAGGGTTTTCATAATTTTATCACACCCTTTCTTATATTTACTTCCCACAAGTTATGAAGAAAGGTAATGATCATGATATGTATTAGAAGGGTTATTATTATGAAGAAATAAGTGGAAGAATATGTAGATATTTTTGGAGTTAGTTTTTTATGCTTCCATGTTTTCAATGATATTAGAAATTATCCATTATAGAATGGATCAAAATGTTTTGTAATGAATATTCATATATTAATATGTAAATTATATATATATGAAATATATGGGTCTCTATAGTTGGTATTATAGTAAGGTTTAGTTAACCTTTGAAAACGTGGATTTGAAATCTTTAGAACAAATCCTAGGGATAAATCTAAGTATATAATAAAATCACGATGTTTTAGTTATGGACATGAATGACCTACATTAAAGCTATGGTGTCATTAAAAATGTGTCATGGTTTAGACATCCTATTAATTAATTTTCCGGATTATGTGTCTTCCCACCCTGATTATTATTTCAGACACTATAACTTTTGGTCTTAATCAATGGTTGGAACCCAAATGATTCATGTTGTTATTGAATGTGATGGAAAATAATATGATTTTACTCCAAAAAACTGAATTTTGTGGGAACTAGAAATAAAAAAATTGTAGAAATACCCCCAAAACTTTTTCAATATATAAATCATACTAATATTCCTAACTAGAAAAGGGGGGAACAATGTTTTATTGATTCCTTCATGAGGAAAACATAAAAATTATTTTAATGGGTTCACTAATCCATTAGTCACTAATAAATGGATCATTACCATTGAAAAGATAATTTTAAATCTTCAATGTTCCTAAAATGAGAATTTTCTTTTATGTGTATAATATTTAGAAGGTGAAGCATATCAGTGCTTGAATCTTATAAAAAACAAGAGAGAACATGATGAACATGAATCTAGGAAGTGGGATGAATTTAAAAAATTAATTTTCAATAATTACATTACTTAGATTATTCATATCAAAATAGTGAAATGATTGCTTCAGTTAATGTAGAAGGATGATGAATCTATTTTTACTTAAGAGGAAACATTCACAAAACATGTGAGGTATGCTTATGGTATTATCTTCTAACCTAAATGTAAGTTTGGATAAATTATTTAGGGGTTTGAAACCATGTATCCTAAGGGAATTATCCACAAATGAATTTAATAACTATGAATAAAATTTTTCATGTTATCTAAAGTTGGTGATGGAGATCGTAGTTACCAATCAATTTCATGTTTTTGACAAGAAAAGAAAAAATGAATTCGATGGAAATTATAAGAACCATTGATAGAATAAGGTGATCATTATTTTATGGTTAATGCGTGGAAGAAAAAATGGGGGAAATTTTCTTAAGGTAACTGGTAAATGATTCAAGTGTGGAAAGGATGGTCCTCAGGAAACTGAATACCGAATTGATATGTAGAAGTTAGACAATGTTGAGAATATAGAGAAATCTCTATAGAATCCACCACCCGCACTTTTGTGCTTTAAATTTAAGGGGTGTTGGAATTTAGTCTAAAAAGTTCCCACAACCAAATGTTAATGATTAAGATCGATATCAACAAACTCTTAATCCTCAAAGAAAATGGAAATTTCATACAATCACAATTTTTGATGTGGGGTAAAATGATGATGCGGTGAAAGGTAAAGTTACCATCCACTATAAAACCGCCAATGTCATATTTGATTATGGATTAACCCGATCTTTTATATCTAAATAATTTTCTATGGGTATTATAATACCACCTCAAAAATTTTATTCTATGTTTGTATTATGAAACCCATAATGGAAGGGTGGTCACATCCCGTGCCTATGATTATTCTATTGTTGATGTTTGTTGGAATGATTTCCTTTCAAATCTTATTATTTATCCTTATATTTAATTAGTTGTTATTTTTGGTGTGTCACTACTAAAAAATGTTTTTTAAACACTCTAAATTGCCTTTATAAGTGATAGAAAGGTGATGAGTACATGAGCAAGTTTAAAAGCCCCTATCTTTTATCAGTGCTCAAAAAGAGTAGACAAAGATACCATTTATTAGTGCTTTATTTTAGAGACCCTAAATGAACCATTTATTAGTGCTTATAAAATCACTAATAAAGGGTCATTTATCATCTCTTTTATGAGCACTGAAAAAATAGAAATTTATCAATGGTTATAGAAGCTCTGATAAAGGGCTATGGTGTAATGTTCTGTAGCAACATACCGCAACACCAGAAACATACCAAATATCAACAAAAAATATTATTAATATAGAATTTAAATGAAATGAAAATTATAACAAAAATACATGAAAAAAACTATATTATAGACATTTTAACCATAAACTCATAAAATTAAAATAAATTATTACAAACATTTTAAAAAATCAATGTTCATTTTATTCCTGACCCGACTCATGCTATTTCTAAACAAACCACCATTGATCGACAAAAAAATCACACTTGTATTAGACGAAAATTCTTATGTTAGTAAAAATATAAATAAATAAATTAACAAAAATTGTCAATTTTATTAATATTGATGTCAATTTGAAATTAATGGATGCACATGGAGTCATATCGGTCACATCGTGCATCAGATTGAGGTGAGGATGATTCCAACACATAAAAAATGACTTATGGATCATTTTACTAAAGTATTTAAATTATTTGAATGTGTTTTGTTGGTTTTGAGTAGGTTAGTTGGCCTTTTAGAAAAAATCATGTCAATTTTAAAAAAAACACGCACTTGGAGTCACATCTGTCAAACCGTTCATCATATCGAGGAGAGTTTGATTCATGAATGTCTCAAATCACCTATGAATAATTTTACTTAATTATATAAAAAATATAAATGTGTTTTTTTAGTTTTGAGTTGGTCAGTTTGTTTTTTTACTAAAATTAATGTCTATTGTAAATAAAGACACACTTAGAGTCATACTGGTCACACCGTGCATCAGATTGATATGAATCTGATTTCTACACATATTAAATCACTTATGGATTGTTTTCCTAAAGTATCAAAACAATATGAATGTGTTTTATTGGTTTTGAGTATGTCACTTTTTCTTTTTTTACAAAAATGTCATTTTAAACCTGAAGCACACACTTTCATTCACACAGATCACGTCTTGTATAAGTTTTATGTGAATCTAATTCCTAAACATAAAAAATTATTTATGAATCTATTCCATAAAATATCAAAAAAATATTATTAGGTTTTCTCATTTTTTAGTGAGTGAAATTTTTTAAAGTCAAAGGTTGATTTTAAACTCATAACAGGAAAATTGAGTTAGTTGAGTTTTTACTAAAATTAATGTCAATTTAAAATAGAAAGTTTTAATTGGGGTCATACTTATCACACCATGTGTTGGATTGAGGTGAGGCTGATTTCTACACATCCCAAAGTATCAAAAAAATCATAACTGTCAACGTTCCCATGATTTCCATTGAAAATATTTGTCGAACTGCCGATAATATATGAGAATTATTGAAAAACCAATATCAACTAAAAAAAGAATCCACTTGTATGAAATACCAATTATTATGTGAGTAATAATAAAAATAAATATTAAAAGATTCATTAATAATATGGAAAATGATTTTACTTTGAAAACATCAAGATTATTTCTATAATTGAGTAGAGGTAACATCATTTATCTTTCTACAAAGTAACTACACGTTACTTGAAAGAAACTGATAAATGACCTGTTTCAGGGGTGAAAAGGTTTTAGGGGAGACGAAGAATGAAATTTGGACAGAGCACTAAAAATTGAACCAAATAATCCACCTATATAAGGAAACAATTATTATGTGTATAATACAAATGAGAAATAAATTAAACATAAATATGAAATGATACATTAATTCTATGGAAAATTATTTTACTATTCAAACATCAATATTACGTTTGTAATTGAGCAGGGGTAGCATCATTTCTCTTCTTTTCAAGAAAGTTGAGTAACTTGAAAAAACTGATAAATGCACCACTATAGGATAAAAAGGTTTTGAGGGAGAAGAAGCATGAATTTTGGATATAACACTCCAAATAAAACAAAAGAATCCACCTGTATAAGAAAAAAATTATTATGTGAGTCATACTAAGAAGAAATAAATTAATCATAAATATGAAATAATTCCTTAATTATGTGGACAATTATTTTACTATGAAAACATCAACATTACCTCTGTAATTGAGTAGAAGGTAGTTTCGTTAATCTTCCTAAAAATTATATGGAAGTAACATGAAATAAAGTGATAAATGAAACACTATTTGGGTGAAAATATTTTAATGGAGAAGATGTAGAGAATTTTTAAAGAGTACCCCAACTCAAACAAAATAATACACATTTATAAGAAAATAATTATTATGTGAGTAATTCTTAAAAGAAGTAATATAAACATAAATATGAAACAATACATTAATTATATGGGAAACGAATTTACTATAATGATATCAAAATTAAGACTCTAATTGATCATATGTAGTGTTGTTTATATTCCTACAAAGGTAGTGAATGTAACTTGAAAGAAAGTGATAAATGCAGCATTGTAGGGGTGAATAGGTTTTAAGAGATAGGAAGCATGAAATTTAGATAGGGCACACCAACTCGAACAAAATAATCCAACTATAAAAGAAACCATTTTTTATGTGACTAACACTAAAAAAAATAAATTAAACACAAATATGAAACAATACATTAATTTCATAGACAATAATGTTACTATGAAAACATCAAGATTAACTCTGTGATTGAGCTGCAAAACCATCATTTATCTTTCTATAAAGGCATGGCTCATGGAAAAAAATCTTCAAAAATAAAAAAACTATTCAAGGAATAGTGAAAATTAAATCAACATTTCATTATATATATTTTTAAAATAGATAAGTATATTATAAAATTACTATTAAATATTTCCAATGGGTTTCCTTCATTATAGTTTGTTCTTAAATCACATGTAGAAGAAATTTCCTACCTGATTAGTCAATAATTTAATTTAGATTATGTTAATGTTGTAGAGAACATATAATATTTTGAGGAAAAAAAATATATTAAAAATTACTTCTACCATATCATTAAACCCTCTTGGGTTTTAATGGTCTTAACAATTTTATTCCTTTATATAGAATCCTAACCCCCTCTTTTTGGTCCCCTCTAATGTATACAAAATTGTCTACATTGGAACTGACATGAACTGATTATTATGTCCAAATAAAAAGGAACATCCTTGATTGAATTATCATCTAACTCATCATTTGTTTTAGTCGCCAGTAGGACAATCAACCAATTCTTGTTTTTAGGGCAAAGATATAAATACTTCCACTACATGTGATTCTATTATAAATGGAATGTCCTTTCCCATTCCATACTAAAACTCTCCTTCACAAAGCCCATTTAAACAACTTTGACTCCATTGATATTTTCAACCCATTTGCAATAGAAAATCATTACATGAAATGTGGTATAATCCAACTCGTATATCTTCTTGATAATTCAAAAATATGGCATACTTTCATAAATTGGATTTCTATCCTCAGAACTAGATATGTGTATCGCTTCATCCATAAGCGCAACACCACTATTTTTCATCATACTTAAGTCATCACGTTATTTTTTTATAGAATTTATATCCTTTTTTTACAAAACGAGTGTAAGATATGACATTTTTATTTGGTCCTCTGTCTATCCATTGAATTCATTCAGTAATTGAATTCATATTTTCATATAACTTCTTATAAATTTACTCTTTGAACAATCTTATAAACTATTGCTTATGTGTATTTTATATCCACCCTTTTACCCGTGATGGATTCAAATCTCTAATAATTTATTTGTGGGATTCAATGTATGGATCAAAATCTTAACTATTATGTAATATATAAATACGTGATTTCTCCCACTCTTTTAATGTAGTAGTAATAGAGTTTCTTCTTTAAATACATTCAATTATAATGTGTTCCTTTTGACTAGACTTTGGGAGACTGATGCTTTCAACATCTGATTGGTAATCAGTACAAAATTAAATAACTTATTCAAGAATATATCATTATTTAATAAAACCTCTATCTGAATTCAATTCCTGACATACGTTTCAAAATATTCATATACCATTTAATGGGGTACATCCATTTATAGCCGACAAGACCACAAATTTGAAACTCTCTAACCAAGGGAACTATCTGGTGGACCATTATATTAAATAAATATGGGGAAGAATATCTCTTATTCACATAATATGAATACAATATCCTTATTCATGATGGGAAACTTCACATGGTCTAAAAATTTACTACATATGGATTTGAAAAGGAAGACGGGACTGGTTAATGTATGTCGTAAATTTTGAGACATAATTCAATAGAAGGAAACATACATTTAATCTTTCATCAAAACATGACAGTCGTGTGATTTTAGTCGTCGTAACATGAAAGTATTAGTTGACATGAAATTATTGATCTTTGATGAATTCCCATATTCAAATGTTACACTAGTAAGGTAGAGGAAAAATTGAAATTTTTATTATCTAGATAGACTCTAAGCTGTTGGAGGAATAATAGACTGCGTTTTACCCTTTACTGGTGCCAACATATCCCTTATCCCCATTTCAATCAAGTCTATCCTTGCCTTGATGCCATATTTTATTTTTCCAAGAAAATTTAGTAACATTACAAGAACACTATAAAATAATTTTTTTTCTAAATGCATGAAATCATGAAGATTTATTACATACAAAAAATAATGATATAGTAATTCAAATAAAATTGATCTCTTTTTCAAAATTTATTTTGTACGGCTTTTTGAAAATGGTTTACCAAAAAAAATGTTGATATTTTTAACTTTTTTATATAGTTTATTTCACATTTATGGATATAGTGTTGTATATTTTTCAATATTCCCATTGATTTTTTTCATCTAGGATCGATATTTATGTCGTCAAGGTAAAAAATTTTGATGACCTAAAAACACAGTCTTTGAGGAATGTTTCAACAGAACTGAGTATGTTCGTTTTTCAAAAATGGGACACCCCAACATCCTGTTAATACTATAGCCTGATAAATTTCCATAAGAGGGGATGTTATTTATCATTCTATACAATATGGGCCTCAATGTAAATTCTTCACTTATATGAGCATCATGCATTATGATACTTATATCCCACATCGATTTTAGATCATTAATCAATGGAGCCAAACTCATATCGACATTGTTACTAGGTTTTTTGGCCCAGATATAAGTAGAGACAACATAATGTATTTACGTTTCACGTATAACCATTATGTCAAGTTATAATTTCGCAACATGAAGGGTTGTATACTAAGAGTACTAATCTATATACCAAAAGGATTTATTCCATCTTTAGATAACACAAGATGAATATTTATCGGCTCATCTACAAATTCCGGAAACTGGTAATATATTTTCATCCACTAAGGATAATCTTCATGATGACATTGGTTTCGGTATTTATTTCCTTTATTCTCATTCCATGTTAATTGTCTCGTGGTTTCTTGACATCCATATAGTTTTGTAAATAGTGGAATGATAGAAAATTACCATCGAGATTTTGAAGGAATTGATTCATTTTTCTTGTATCGATCTGTGCCACACATAAGGAAATTTATAAGTGATTCATGGTCCTTAAGAAACAATAAGAACTCATTTGGACGAGTATTTATATTTTAGAGATCATGACCATTTAATGTAACATTTGTTTAGAATCATATGTTCTGCACTGTAGTTCATTTTCTTCTAGTATCATATCTTTTAGAAGAACAAGTAGTTCTATATATCTTATGTCACTCCATCCTCTAGTAGATTTCAAAATATATATGTTCAATATAGATGAAAATGTTGTGTATTTAGTACAATCGGTAAACAATGGTTTCATGGAATAACTATTTATGTCCTCAAAAAACTTTTGACAATCATGAAGGTTATCTTCAATTATCATTGTCATTTCTTCCATGTAATATACATAATCTTTTAAAAAGGAATTCATATCAAATTATTCAAAAACCACAGTTCATCCAAATCAATGTACACATTCATTTTCCCCTATGTTCAGTACAAAATTTATAGATTTGATCTATTCCAAGACAAATCAAACGTTCTTCCAAGTCTTCAAAACTAATTTTTCTTGAATAACAACAATGTAAACATGAATAGTGGATAAAGAATGGTCGTCTGTATGCTCTCTTGAAAAATTTATGAACTATTGAACTCTATCATCATATAAGTTTTTCAATTGATAAGCATGCATCCATTTTTTGTTCATATTCATCCTATTGGGTTCATAAAAGATTAATTTTGTAAAATATATAAATAAATACACATAATATATTCATTATCAAAAGTGAATTTTATAGACAATTATAATAAGGGAAACTCAACCTTTGATTGTTTCAAATAATTTTAGTATGTTGAATAAAACTGGCAATTGAATTTGAGAAATGAATTATTGCACATTAAATATTTCTTAAATTCCCTAAACAAAATAAAAATATAATATAGGAAATTAAGGAGTAATAAGAAACTAAAATATGATAAACAATAATAATAAACTCACATTCAATCTACTAGAAGATATAAAACTGTATTGGAACAAGTGATGTAGCAACCTGAGTAAAAAAATCATTTAAAATTAATTATATATCAATACTTGAAAACATCTCAAGACTCTTGGGATGTCATATCACCAAACCGACCCATCCCAAGTAAATTTTAAGTACTCTAATTTGATCTAAAATTAGCCTTTACTAATGGATTACATAATGAGGATGTTTACATCAAATAAACATGTAGTTTTCTTAATTTTTATTATAATAATAATGTTTTTAAATTGATAAAGATGATGTATGAATTTAAATAAGAACTATGATCTTGGTATTGAAGGTTAGATGAAGTATTAAATAAAATTTAATTTAAAAAATGTGGAATTGTTCACAATCAATACATAAAAAATAATTTTATGGATAGATTGAATGTGTTTATCAAAGTAGAGGACATAACATTTATAGGTTTAAGAGATGAATGATGATAATAATTTTATAAATTAAAAATAACCAATATTTAATTGTTGATGATTAGTGATTTGATATTTTCCTTCATTTATAAGCGACTTATGGATTTCATGGGATATTTATTTCTCCATCCAGGTATGTGTGGGATCTGCATTATCAATTTAAAAAGGTAGATTTAAAACCCATGTTGAAATCCATAAAAAATTGAATAATATTTTCAAATGTTTGGGTATGGAATTTCAATCTATATCATGGAGTGTGGGAGATTTGTTATATTCCAAATTTTCTGATAGTAAAAAGATTTGACATACTATTTTTCTACATGTCATATAGTTAGGTATCAAATTGATTCCATGTAAATACAACTATTATTAGCTAAGAAAATTATAAAAAAGGGGGCGAGATTATTGAAAATATACAAGTCAGAGAAAGAAATTATAATTCCTTATAGTGGTATATATGTCACAAAAAGTGGTATAACTAGAAAAAAATAATCTCAAAAGGATATTTTTTTAAAATTATTGAGATAGGGGGAGTAGGATGATATTGAAAGGATATAATATAGTTGGAAAATATTACACAACATAAAGGTATAATATCTAATATATTATTATTAAAGGTATTTATAAATAATTATGGATTAATCTAAAGTGGGAGAAAAATAAAATAGATTTTTTTAAAAGTTTATAGACATAATAAGTTGGATTATTGAGAAATGGTACAACACATTTAACAATAGATATAGTTTTCAAAAAACAAAAAAAACAACATCTATCAAACACCCTGAGCTGGTTCATGATAGTGTCTGAGGGACATTTCTGATCCCCCTTGGGTAGGAAACAAACACTAGGGAATAAAAAACAACATAATGGGAATTATTTTTCACAAAAAATAAATAAAACTAGTAAAAAAATTTAAATAAAAACTTTTGTGATGCATATGTATATGGGATTCTCACACCAACCCAGATAATTAAAAAGACGAATATATTAATCTATATAATATAAAATAAATCGTTAAACCTAACATCAACTCCCTCACACGCAAATTCCCCAGTTTCAATTTTTAAAATTTCACAGGTATTGAATACCCTTGATAAAACAAAGAATGAAAAATATGTATGATATCTTTGGTCGATAAATTTTGTAAATGGAAACAAAATCAAACAACCAACTAAACTCAATGTGACTCCGTGTTTAAACATCGATTCCAAAAACAATAAAATCTCCATGAGTGATCAAGATTTGAATCAAAGTTGGAAACTGAAAAAAATCGTAAGGCCTACCTCTCTACTTTATAATCACTAAACCGAAAATAAATACATCATAGAAGAAAAAATTAAAAATACATAAAGAAAATTCGAAGGCCTATGTCTCTCATTTGAAGAAAATATTAAACCCTCTATGGAAACCCTAACTTCAATCGAACAACAGATTTTAGATGACATGTTCAAGACGTCGTCAAGTGGTGTGATTTGGGGTTTGATTCACATGGGAGGAGCACCGGTAGTGGTTGGCTTTCTCATGAAGCTTTCGATACCGTGAAAAGTCTTGAAATGGTGAGGGTTTTTTAATTAGACCAGGACACTTTTATCAGTGCTTACAAATAAGAGCTTATAATGATAAGTCTTTATCCGAGCTAAAAAAGAACTACAAAAATCAATCATTATTAGTGCTAAAATTATAGTAGTAATAAATCCTCATCTTTATCAGTGTGAAAAAGCACTGATAAAAGATTTATAATTATAATTATAAATAAAAAATTAAATATTTATATTTAATTTATAAATATATATATAGTAAATATAACACAAATTTGATCTATATATTTTAAATTGAAAAATAAATTGACATCCAATTATATGTTGAGTACTATGTGTCCTGAGGGGTGTAGCCTAGTGGTTACAACTTTGAGGGGTATAGTGGGAGGTCTCAAGATTGAGTATCACAGAGTACTTATAAGTGAATAATTTCATTGTTTCTTCGTAATCCCCCTCCTAAAACTGTTATAATACGTAATGTCCTATAAAATTAGTTCATATTTTTAGTTAGTATTAATTTTTTAATATAAACCATTTTTCAGTAAATAAATTACTATTTAATGTAAAGCACATATATATTTTTTAATATATAAATCATATTCATATACATTAATATATATCCATATATTTAATATATAAAATTTAATAACATTTATTATTATAATTATCTAATTAATAATGTGTTTAATATTTAATAATGTATAACAAATTTATTCATTTTTATCAATAATTATTTAATTAATATAATTTGTAATTTTTTTAATAAATTCATTTTATATTTTTATTATATTTAATATTTTTTTATTTATTCAGAACTTTATCACTACTAAAAAAACTTATAAAAGAAATATTTATCAGTGCTAAAAATAAAGCGCTGATGAAGGATACCCTTTATCAACGCTAAAAAAAGCACTGAAAAAGGATACCCTTTATCAGCGTTAAAAATAAAGCACTGATAAAGGTTCCCTTTATCAGTGCTACAAAAAAAGCACTGATAAAAGCTTAAATTTATCAGTGGTTTCTTGATCATTGATAAATATACCATTTATTAATTAGTTTTTTCTAGTACTGATAGATATGAGTGCTTTTAAATGTAGGTCTTGTAGTAGTGTGGGCTGGGTTTCTTTATATAAATATGGCATCGTTTACTGAGGAATAGAATTTTTGTTTTATATTCTAAACCAACCAATGATTAACTATCAGTGTGATGAAAATAATGAACTTCCGATGGAAATTACATCCATTTTATGTGTTATGATTCCTACTAAAAATGTATATTTATCGCATATTATTGTGTAGAAACTCAACATCAATGATATCCCTACTGTGAGGGAGTTTATTGATGTGTTTCCTAGTCTTCCAATAAATCTTGAAGTTGAGTTTTCATCAGAACTCATACCTTATGCTAAACCTATTTCCAAGACTCTATATAGAATTCCCCTGACTTTGTTACAAGATTTGAAGAAGAAACTCAAGGAGAATAGTGATAGGGGATTAATTTGGCCAATTGGTCACCTTGGGACCACCTATTCTGTTTTTTTAAGAATAAATATTGATCAATAAGACTTTTAATTGACTAAAAAGTAATTAATAAGATCCCCATCAAGAACACATATCTTCTACCCCGTATTGATGATTTTTTTTCAGTCGCAATAATCTCAATACTTTTCAAAGATTGATCTTCATTCTAGATATCATCAGTTGAGGGTAAAGATAGAGGATAAAACCATTACATCATTTCGTACATGGTTTGGTAACAATGAATTTATTTTTATTCCATTTAATTATAGTAATTACCCACTATCTACAAGGATTTAATGAACAAATTATTCATAGATTACCTTTATCAATATGTGGTAGTCTATATAAATGATATTCATATTCATTCAAAGAGATAGTAAGACCATTAATATCAATTTATATTTGTTATTAAGATCCTAAGAAAGGAGGTGGCTTATGAAAAATTTATGAAATCTGAATTTTGGCTTCAAAATGTTTAATTCTTGGGTTATATAATCTCAAGTGAGGATATAGAAGTAGATCCTTCAATTATAGGAGTTATTGAACATTGGCCCATTTCAACCACTTGGACTGAGATCTATAGTCTTTTTGGGGTTTATAGATATTATTAGAGATGTATAGATAATTTTTCGTTAATAAAAAATTCACTCAACATGTAAACATAGTAGGGATCCAAGTTCCTTTTTATAGATAAATGTGATTAATGTTTTATGAAACTAAAGATAAGGATCATCATCACACCTATTCCTACACTACCCTATAGTGGATACGAGTTTATAATCTATAGTGTTTCATCAAATAAGGGACTAGATTGTATCATCATATAGAATGATATTTTTAAATCTTATACCTCATGAAAATTGATGGTACATGATAATAATTACCAAAATATTGACTTAGAGTTATATTTGATAATTTTTGGATTAATAATATATAGGTACTATATGTATGGAGAAAGGTATTACATATACACCGATCAAAAAAAGGTTAAAGTAATTTTTCACTTAAAAAGAGCTAAACATGTGACAATAAAAATGGTTGGAGGTGATTAAACATTATTTTTTATTAATATATTACCACCCTGGGAAAGTGAACAATGTGGTACTTGATTTAAGTTGAAAGGATCATACATGTTTATCTATGATGATGATAAAAAAAGATCCAAAATCATTGCACATGAAATGTATGGATCATGAAATGTTTAAAGAAGGGGAGAAATATTCTCTTTATCAAATGGGAGTTTAACCATCTATATAAGTGAAGATTAAAGAGTCAAATAAGAAAGATATAGACCTGAAAAATAATGTGAGAAATTTTCCTAAGTTAATCCTTGATTATGATTGAATAATAATGTTTAGGAATCATATATGTTTTCCTTTATTACCATATTTGATGAAGGAGATGATGTATAAATCTCATTGTCCTTCATTCTCTATTAAACATAGAAGTATGAAGATGTATAAAGACCCAAAAATGTATTTTTGGTTGTATGACATGAAGAGATATATATATAAGAGTATGTTTCTCTATGTTCAGTATGTTATCAAGTTAAGGATGAGAGATAAAAGTTTAAGGGGATGTTATAACAATTACCAAAACTAGAATTGGAATAGGAAAACATCCCCATGGATTTTATCATCAGACTCCCCAAAACATAGAAAGGGAATAATGATATTTGGGTTGTATTAGACCGCCTTATAATGTCAGAACACTTCCTTGTTATTATACAATATTTCTATCTTGATTAACATACATGTTTGTACATTATGTAAGTGGTAAAATTTAATTTTTTATCACTATCAATTGTATCTGATCAGGATTCGAGGTTTACATAAATATTTGGAGAATTATTATGTAGGATATGGTTATAGAGTTAGGTTTTAGTACTTATTATCATCCTTAGAAGGAAGTTCAGGTTCATAAGACCATTAAAACTCTATAATATATATTGAGAGATTTCTCTATGGATTTTAATGGTATTTGGGATCAACACCTTCATTTGGATAAATTTCTTAGAAAAAAATAGATTTCACACCAAAATTTCGATGGATCCTAACGAATCCCTATATGGTAAGTAGTTTATAAATCTAAAACACTAGAATGAAATTAGATAAATAAATATATTGGTATTGGATCTAGATGAGGAAATGTTAGATAAGGACATATCCATTAAACAACACATAATAATAGCTCAGAGTTTAAAAAAAATTGATGTCATCAATTGTTAGAATGATCTAGAGTTTGAAGTTAGTAACAAGGTGTTACTAAAAATATTTCCCTAGAAAAGGGTGATGTGATTTGGTAATAAGGTAAAGCTAACCCCTAGGTGTATCCGTCCTTTTTTAATTATTGATCATATTTGAATGGTAGCTTATAGATTGGTGATTCTATAAAATATCTCTCATGTTTCTGATGTTTTTCATGTACATCTCATGAGGAAGTAAATTCCTGATCCTTTACATGTAAAAAACTCAGAGTTCATACTATTGGAGCAAGATATTTCTTATTAAGAATAACTGGTAGTGATTCTGGATTATAGAGAGAATGTGTTATGCAACAAGACCACTCATCTAGTCAATGTTTCTTGGAAAACCCCCAATTTGAGGTAGCAACATGGGAACCAAAGGATGTGATAAAGAAAAAGTATCCTAATATATTAGTATTATATTGAATAAATTTTATGTGGAAATTCATTATAGGGGGTACAATTTAAGACCTCACAATTTTTATAGAATATTTCTCCTTAAAAAATTTAATTTCTTCGATAGCTTACATTAGCTGTAAGAATGAGTTTAGAAGAATCACATAACAATATTAAAATATAATGTGTCTATTATTGAAAATTATTGGATTGGTGGGTATGAATATTAATATTAAAAATAAGATATAGATATAGTCTACACATTTATAAAATTAATTCATAAGTTATCACATGATTATAATTAAATAAAAAAATGACATGAAATGAAAATAGATATTTTATAATTATTTTACACACACAATGTATTTTTATATTAAAAAATTAAACTAACAACTATTGGTGAATTATTTTGAAAATAAAAAAAATATTTTTCTAAGTATAGGATATGAATAAATTAAGTTTTAAGCTAACAAATTTATTTTTATAAAAACTAGTTTTTGCTATATTTTTTGAAAATTAATTAAAAATTTATTTTTACTATTAATAGTTATTTAGTTAGATAACACTAATTAGAAATTTATAATTAAGAGGTTAATGTTTTGTAAATATACTCCATTTATTTTTGGTGAATATGAATTTTCTATTTGGTAAAATTTATCACCTCAGTAAATGGTAAAGCAGTTTAATCTTTAATAAATGATAAGGCCATAATTATTTATCCAAATTATTATTGGATGAGGAAATTATAAAATTATCACCTTGGGATCTAAATTGAGTTTTTAATTGGTATTTTTCAATGAAAATGACATATATTATCTAAATCAGACCAAGTCACAAAATGCAACTCTCTTTGTTTTAAATATCCTTTATTGGTTCACATAGGGAAAAAAACAAGTAAGTAAAAATTATTAATAGTAAGTTGTGAGTAATGTAATTATATTAATGTTTGTAATTTATTTATAATGTTTAGGTATTATATAATCACATTAAATTCTCACACAATACCAAAACATTATCTCTTTAATTAATGGGAAAAATAAATTATTTTGCAAATTTTAAAACTATATAACAAGAGTAATTTATAGTTTTTTATGAATTATATAGGTTAGTATGACATATTAGTGTTTTCTTCAATGATTATAGTTAAATTAAATCTTTTTAGGTGTGTATTTTAAGTCAAATAACCTAAATAATTTAAAAATTTACCATAATCAAAATTATATTTTTTTAAAAATCTTAAAAATTCTGAAATTAGAAAAGGTGGATATGATTTGGAAGAAATTTTAAAAATATAACCACTGGTGGGCTAATTGCCTCCTAATATATAACAACCCTTTAATATCAAAAAAGTTTTTTTTGTGTTAAAATTAATATTTGTTTACTAAGGGTTAATAAAAAAGAAAAAGGTAAAAATGACACCGATACTTTTCAAAATTATATTGGTTTACAGGATTAACACCTTATAAGAACTTATATTCTAATACCTGAACATTTGGATGAATTTTTCTTTAGAATAAATTTATTATGATTTAATCTTTTGAGAAAGTCCAAAAGTCACCCTCACCTAAATTATAAAATGTAACCTCACATCTCACTTATTAACCCCACATTGAGCATTCTTACTAGACCAAAAATCCCGAATTTCTCTTCTAAAATTTTTAATACCCATTATAGAGGTGATGATATGCCTAAAAATCATTATTAGATCCCTTTAGAGGAGATCTAAAGGATTAATTTCAAAGAAGGGGAAATCTAATTATCTAATCACTTTCTTCTTATAATCTTTTTAACTGTTAAGAATCTATTGTATTGATAATAAAATAAAAACCTCATCATCTGAAATCTGTTTAAATTTTATTATGATAATTGAGAAACCATAATAAACCCTACATTACATATAATTAGATGTGAAAGTTTATCTAGTATATATGTATAATCTTACTATCATAGCATTGTGATACAATTAATTTTTTATCACAAGCTTTTATGGAAGGGTATTATGATCGATTTAATATTTATATATGATATTTATTAAAAATTATAGTCTTTTATTGATAATATAACATCTACCTTATTTCCATCCAATTTTTGGGAAACGATAATGTCGCTCATGCTACGTGTGGACTAATACATTTAAAAAGTAATGTGATTTGATTTTAATTTTAATTTTATGGTAATGAGGATTAATTTTATGAATAAATATGATATGATAATGATATGTTAACATTGAATTAATTTTTACCATTCTTTCATTGTCTTTGTTGGAAAATGAAAACATCGTTCATGCGTATGTATGACCTACCATTTCCATGAACGATGAAAATCATTTTTCTATCAATAAAAATTATAGATGGCTATGAATATGTATACATGGTATATATATTATTTTTATATCATAATTAATATTTTGGATATGATTGGACCAAGATAAATTTACTATGATTGGAATTACTGAACTGAAATACTCATGATAAATGAAATAGTTAACACTCAGAAATGAGGATTTTAATAAGGAATTATTGATAAAAGGGGGTGTTGAAATGTTATAAATGGATAATATATAATATAATAATTATTAAAAATACTATTTTATATAATTTTAATAAATTTAAATATATTATACAGAAATTAGAGTTCTTTTGAATAAACGAGAACTCAAGTAAAGGGTTTTATGTTACAATCTCATTGTTTATCAGGATTGTTTATGATTAAGTTTCTAATAACAAAATATTATTGTATATATCCAAATAAAATCATGTATTTATTATCCTATATTTATTTCTTGAAAATATATGTTTTTATTTAATATTTATCACCTTCTTTACTCAAGAGATCAAAAATATTCTTTTAAGGATAATCAACTTCATTTGTCTCTTCAGTCAAATTTTTCTTCTCCCATATCCATATTTCCTAAAAATAATTTAATGAAAGATTTTAATATTTTCATATAAATCTTTAAATTCATTTTTAACCATGTTTGAATTATTACGAAATGGTTTTAAAATTAATCTTCTTGTCATTTTCCAAACAAGGTACTTTAGTATTTTTCTGACAAAAGTAGGGAAGGAATGTTTTCTAAATTATATAGAATGAAGATATTTTATCATTTTAAACACTTATTTTCCATTTAATTATTACTTAATAATATTATATTTTAATTTTAAAATAATGTTTGTTCCTTTATATATGTTTAGTTTTTAATAAATGTCTTCAAAATGGAAAGGTTATTTCATAAAAAACATTTTAATGATCTTTTAATGGTATTTGAATTTATCAAAGAAAAAAACATCTATTTAACTTATGATTTACTAGGGATATATAAAAGGATAACATCCTTATTATTTTTCAATATGGTTTATAAATATAGTGACACAATGTTTATGGGGCCTATTTCTTTACCACATATTTTTATATGATGAATTGAAAAAATGTTTATGAAACCCATTAATTTTACATGGGTTATTATATGATAAAATGTTTATGAAAACCATTTATTTTCATGGTTTATGATATGATAAATTATTTATTATCTTATGGTAAAAATTTGTATGATTTTTATTTGTGATGGGTGGGAATTATATCTCTTTCCAATGCATTGGGTAAATATTGATATCTTATGTGATAAACATGATTTAAATATGGGGTGAGCCCAGTTCAATAAAGAAATTTTTTCACTTTGATAGTCTTGGGATTGAACCATTAATAACACAATTATTTGGGTAGTGATCCCATTCCACTATGATTGTCTTGGAAAATATACTTGACTATTAATGAAATTATTTTCTATACTTATATTTATTCCATAATTCCATATTTTATTCCAATTTCATGATTTCATTGATCATGTTATTTGATTAATTTATTATTAAATTCTTATAAACTGCAAATATTTATTCATTGACTCATGATTATGATCTATAACATGAAGGGAATGATTTTAAATTGGCAAGACCATGTTCTCACACCCTTTTTCTCATGTTATACTTATATGATCTTTGATATATCCTTTGTTTACACTTACTGAGAATTATATAACAACATTTATTATGTTTACATTTCTTTAGGTTATGAAGAATGGTATTGATTATGATGTTTCTAATAATTTTTCTAGTTATCAATAAATCTGTGGGAGACTATATTGATATTTTATGAACTAGTTTTTTATGTTTACAAGTTTCCAAAGATATTATACCTAAAAGATTTTGGAGTAGATTGAAATTTTATGCAATGAAAATTAATATATTAATATGTAATATCAATTTGTGAATTTTTTCACTATATTTTTTTGGGTTCAAAAGTTTATTTTTATGAGTTTTATGATGAAAATGCATGATTTTATGACTTTCATGTATGATATTGTCATTGGAAATTGTTTATGATAATGAATGATTTTAATATAGTTATCTATTTCATAAGGTTATTATCATGTTATCCTAATAATTATATTAGAATTAGTCGAGTGGGTTATTCCATTTTTAAGTATTTTTAAGTGTTTTTATATGGGTTCTATGAATATGATAGAAAACACCTTCATGATTTTTTTTGGTGTCTAAAAAATATTCATGGATTTTTTTCATAAGTTAAGATAGTGATATTTTTTTAAAGGAATGATTATTATATTCATGGTTAAAAAGCTATAATTTTAAGAAAAATAATTTCATGGGTTCCCATGTTTTCTAAGAAACCATCATGATTATGGTTATGATTTTCTATTTTCTTATAAAGTGTTGTATGAAAAAATTTGTTTAGTAAAGATTATTTCATGAATAATTAAATGGTTAATTGAGATTAAAGTTTATTATATTAAATAAAAACTCTCTTATTTGATCACATAGTTTAGAAATGGACTATTGGGTTTCTTTTATTTTTTTATATATGTATATTTATTGGGTTTGTTTTTATCATCCTATATTTTAATATTATTTTCACAGTGATTTAGTATGAGAAGAAAAATTATTAAAGTTAGACTTATAGATATTTAAGTGACCTTGATTGAAGAAAGTATGTCATTGTAAAGAACCTATTTTTTTTGGTAAAATCAATATTTTTCGGAAATTTATGCTTTGAAGTAGTCTATCTTAATTCTCAAAAACTATAATACTAAATGATACATGGGTATTTAATTGATACAATAATTATTTTAATGTTGTAAGTTTTTATATTGTTATAATCGTGCCACTTTTATGATAATCAAAGCCCTGAATGTGAAGATTATGTTATTGTCACCAAATTTTCGAGTATGGTTTCAGTTCTTTTATAGTTGATGTTAGAGAAGGGTTTAGATAAAATTTGGGATTTGAATTATTTTTATGAAGATAAATAAATATTTGTGGATACCATCATGGGGTTATTAGACTATGGTTGATCATAAATTTATAGGCATACACACCCATTTATATATTTTAGGTGATGATATTTTAATTTGATTACAATTATTTTGGGGGACACTTATGGTAAGAAAACCCTTGGGTTTATTATGTATTTTAGGGAAATCTTATTTGAGGTGTAATCCGTCTATATTTTATGGACACAATATTAAAGGTATTGTTAACATTTTCAGTTTAAATAACCTTTGATGTTATAATAATTAGGGTTAATTGGGATAAAAGTGTCCTTACATGTTTTGAACATATGATTAATCATATATATAACTATGGGATTGAAAATAGATTCAGTAAAAATGTGATTACATTTATGTTTGTATAAATTCAAAACATTTTTGGAACTTTATAAAAATAAGGGAAATCAGAATAATCTTGGATATGATGAGTTTTTACATGAAAATTAAAGGTTTAATTATATTTTGGATGTGTATATGATTTTATTTTGGATTTCAAGTAAACTAGGTTATTTTTGGAAACAATTATTTTATTTTTGAAGATTATTGGATTGGAGAATATACATTTTTGATTTCTAACCTTAAGAGTGATTGATGTTATTTGAGGGTAGATGATATGTTTATCTTCGAATATTTTGTAATTATATCCTTCTTATTTAGGGGTTCTGATCTTTGTTAGGAATATTTTTAATAAATTTGAGGTTAGTTATTTATCAAATAATTTATGTTGAAATTTGGGTGTTATTGTTGAGGCTTTGTAGATTAATATAGTATTTTTTAATAAGAATTTTTATTCATGTTGGATATTGTCAAACCTTGTGTTAACAATTTTGGTATAGGTTAATTTTTTATGGTATGATGAATAACTTCTTATCCTTTTATGAATCATGTGATCTATTAGAAGTTTATTTTAGTTCTTTATATAATTTTTATAAATACTAATTTCATAGAATAATAATTTCTATAGAAGTGTAAATTTATCAAAGAACAAAAAAGGATAAAATTATAATTCTTAAATGGAAATAAATCATGTAATTATAATTTTTTTCTCTATCTTGAGGGAAAAAGAATCCCACAACATTAGGAAATGGATTTTCAAATAAAAAATTTATCATTTTTTGATAATTTCTATTGAATTTATGCAATATTCAAAACATAAAATTATAACATCTTATCTTAAATATATATCCTTTATATGTTAATGTGTTCACTTCCGAAATATTATCTCTTTATTTGAAAACACAATTATGTGTTATTATTTGAAACTTTCATATTTTCTATTTTTTCATTTTCAAAAAATGTTTTATTATAACATTTTATGATGTGATTTTTCAAAAAAATTATTTCCAAATATTAATAATTTTATTATCTATATCGAGACTAAATTTCAAGGACATAATTTATTAAATTATGGGGCAATTAACACCCCTAGATTTTAAAATTACACTATGTTTGATAGTTTATACAACATAAAACACTAATATTAAAATAAACATTAAATAATTTATTTAAATATAAAATTTATAATCTGGGTGATGAATTGAAATGTATGAATAGTAGTAATAAAATAAAGAAATACATATAAAATCTACATATTTTTGATAAACCACATCCCCATAGTTTATGAAAAAATGGAAATTTTTATTTTTTTCATTGTAGAAGTTTTCAAGTGGAATAATAGTAATTTTATCTATCACGAGATCTCATATAATATATTTAACCAATATGATGGTCATAAAATAAGATATTTTCTCTAGGATATGATTTTTGTGGAATTTCATGCCATTCAAATTTTGGAGGATTATTTAATAATTAATTAATTAATTATTGTTATACTCTCTTGTAGTTCGGTAATATCTATTTTTTATAGAGTCATATCAGAATTATGAATTTGTGTTTGAGTTTGAAATAGGGGTTTTCATAGTAGGTATAACCTTGCATAGGGCTTCAGGGCCGTTCAAATATTTCTTTTCTTATATTTCTTATTTTCCATTCTCTTTTTCCTTTTTCTTTATTTTTTCCTTTTATTCTATTTTCTTATTTACACCATTTTTTATTAATTCATACACCCCACACATTGATGTCTTTTTACAAGAAAGGGTGAGGGATAGAAGGGAGGGATATGGGGATAAGGTATAATTAGATGAAGCACCATCATAGAGCTTATGTTGTGACAGATCATCATGTGGCAGCTACAGATCATGTATCAGATCAAAGATTCAATAAATTCTTCTCAATGGGTAGCTCATTTTAATTTAAGTCATTATAAATTCACATATTTTAGTGGTTTTTAGGTTTTAAACTTTCTTTTGTGCCACTAGGGATCACTCTTGGGTTAATCTGGTGAGTTTTAGGGGGAATATGGTGGTTTCAGAAGGTTTAAAGGGATTAATATTTTGGAAAATATGACCACTTGGAATGTGGTTTGAAGAAAGAAATCGATGTGTTCTTTATGTTTGTGTAAGATAAACGTTTTATAAGTTCATGCATTCTAATTAAAGTACATGTTGTTTATTAGTACTTGTCCATGTGGACAATTATGTGGAAATGTAGTGCTTTGGGGACTACACATAGTGTATTTAGGGTACACCCTGTGTATTGATAGTCAGACATGTATCCAATTATATGGGAAAATATATATTTTGGGACTACACACCATGTACTTGGAGTACATGTTGTGTAGTGGGACATGGCCCTATGGCCACATGCATTAGAAGATGCCCTGTGTGGGGTAGTTGTCTTTATAGTAGTACAGGAATATACCCCATGAGACTCTTGACCATGTAAAAGTACACGAGTAGAACCAGAGTGTTCTATATCCCTATAGAAGTACAAGTCCATGTGAACCCTTGAGGGAACACACTTTGTACTTATAAGTACATACCGTGTACTTTTTCCAGTAAGGGGGTTTTTGGTATGTTTATGTACCAGAGTTAGAATTTCACTTATGAGTAATCAATTTTAAATGTTTTTCCATGTAGATAAAAATGCAAGAAAACTTTTTAAATTTATATTCCATCTAGATAGTTGATTAGACTGATCGGATTTTGTGGGTGAATTCCTATGAAGTTGTGGTTCTAAAATCCTTTAAGGGGATGGTTAGTTAGTTGTGATTTCTTGGTTAGGGTCATGGACATGAAGACCACCATATATTAAGGATTACATATGATTTTTTGAGGTTATTTGGATATATTCTGGAATACATGAACTAGTGGATTCTTATATGAGATTCACTAGTTATTTTTCTAGGTGAAGTTCATTAAGAAACATCAGATTGGGGAAATATCTTGAGATGTAGGGTATAAATTGGTGATGTTTAGTAGGGTTTGAGATAAATAATATTGATTTTTTTTGTAATAAACTTCTAGGAGAGGTGTTTTTTATGGTTTCCATTTTGGGAGTGGTGTGGTTTGGGGGTTTCCTTCTTGGCATGGTGCTGCTTGAGTGTTCCCATCAAGGTAGTTTATAATTGGGTTGTGATTTGTGAGATCGTCTGAGGTTTCATTTAGTGGTCTTGACCTAAGGTTTGATTTTTCTTGAGGCACCCATTTTTGGGTTTCCTTCTTTATATGTTGTTTTGGTGGCTGTGGTGGGTGCTCCATGCATGTTGACCCACCATATGGTTGATTCTGGTATCAGTAATTGTAGTTGGTGAATTTGTGTTTAAATCAACACTGAGTTAGAGGTTACTGTCTTCTAAGTTGGAGACTATTCTTATTTGGGAATGGATGGGAGAGTATACCATTGGGATATTAGTATTCCAATTGTTGGCCCTAATATTGAATATATTTTTCTTCTATTCTAGTTGGTCACTGTGAGGCACTGCTACGATGCTAATTAATGATTTGGATGAGTGCAACCTTTCTAGTTTAGCTTTTCAATCTGGAAATTGGTAGTGATATGGTGAGGTTATTTTTCTCCCTGCCCCAATTTATATGAGTCTGTGGCCTAATAAGGTAACCCGTATATGCACTAATAGTATATTTATTTCCTTTTTGGTTTAGCAGGACTTCTAGGGCATGGTAGTATACTCCCAATGTCAACAGGGAGTCCCCACCAGTAGTTCAAATCATTCCATTTGAGTCCTAGAGCCTAGTGGGTGAACCTATTTTTTTTATAATCTGAATATTATATCATGGGGCATTAAATCTATTCCTATACTTGAGTGAGTCTTTGGAGCTACTTCTTGATCCTCCGGACAATATTGATGTTGTGGATGCATGAACCACATTTTTAACTACCACTGGAAGGGACTAAAGAGTGGGTAGATTTACATCAAGTTTCAAGATAAAACCCACAGATTGATGTTTTCCTTGTGTTATTACCTTTAGTTTTTATATTTCTTTAAATTTTTTCCATTAGTCTCATTTAGACAGGTTGGAAATGATGCATGCTCTATATAAATGGTCTGACAGCTGATGTTAAGACCACAATTTTATGGTGGCCTACTAAGATTTTTTTCCACACCTATATGTGAACCTCGATGTATGTGTTTACCTTTTATTTTATATCAAGTTGATTATTAGATATAGTGTATGAGACAAAGACATAGTGTTCATGGTTGATAAGGATGCTCATGTGGAGCATTTGGTTTGAGCTAGATCAGTTTGACAATGATGGATATCAAGTATGTGGTTCCTCTCAAATAAGCAGTATATCATAGTGTATTTACGTTCTTTTAATTTTATTCACTATATGGGGCCATTATAGAGGGTTACTAGTGTCTATGTAATTTTTATTGATTATTTAAGCTACATTTTTTATATTATTGTTGTTTTAATTAATTATTTATTTATAATCACTATGATGTTAATGGATGTTTATGTATTCAATTTTATTATGCTGTTATTTCACTCTGATTTTAAGGAATATTCAACAAACAATTTCCTTTTATTCCTATTCCACTATTTATCATCCTCTAGATTATTGGTAGGTTCACATTAATCATTTTTATAAGGTGCATCAGGTGATAGTTTAGGTCAACATGTGCAAATTTTTGAAAAAAGTGTAATGACCCAACCCAGTGGGGCCTGCTTGGCTAGTGGAAGGCGGAGCCAGTACTACCCCGATCCCACATTAGATAGGCCAGGTGCTGGTGAAAATCACATAGTAGGCATATCAGAAACATGGGGGCCATAGACTATAGAACATGTAGGCATTCCCACATATAAATATCCATGGAACAATTCATATATAATAAAATCAACTCATACAAAAAATGCATTAAGACATATATGTCTCACAAAAAGAGTAAGAAAATATTGGATATCATAAAGGGGAAAAATAAAAGGCCACCAAAAAATGAAAAATATTTCATGTTTCTCAGAATGATGGGATTTCTTTGAAAAGCTTGATAGGTACACCCCTTAGTCGATCTAGCCCAAAACTATGCTCCACCTGTTCTAAGTCCTCCAAGGTCTATGTTAAGATAAACATAATTTTCACAAGACATGACATGTGTTGGAAGATCCCACACATGTGTGAGTCTAAAAATACCCAATAAGAACCCCAAAAACTGAAAACAATTTAGAGAAACTGACAGGAAGTAGCTAGCTTGACAAAAATCCACAGGTGTAAACTAGAGAGAGAGAGAAGGAAGATTTTTCTCAACCATTCATCGACTATGCATGGCTATTTATCTCATCCCCACCTAGTATATCAAATAAAATACATCTCATACATGAAGTTCTCCCAGAATATCCTCAATATACTCATAAAAATCAAACTCACTTGAGCTCCCAACATGAAAACCATGCATATAATCCTACTCAAGACTCAAACACATCTCTCATGTCCGAGTACTCATTATAGAATCCTAGACGTCCTTGTCAGAACTCATCTAATATTTCTCAAATATTATGCATCACTAAGATAATGGAACAATCCTAACATCCATGGAATTAACTATTTGAGATGTCATGCTCGTTGGATACTACCACAGAGAAATTCACCCTTATACTTGGTAGATCTCAAAACACGGATAAGGTATCACTCCCATAAGTGAGTGGGGGACACAATGATCCCAAAATGAAACACATTACATAGAAAAATTATCAAACTGAAACCCAAATTTTGGAATAAATAACTAAGGATGAGATCAATAGCTGTGTAGCATTGGTCATACCGATTCAATGAATTCCACTTAGGAAAAGATATGGTATAACAATAATGAATTCAGCACACATATAGGGAGTCAATTCCTAGGGTTCAGTGGTGGTACACCTAAACCTAATAGATTTATCCTTCAAGATATGGGGTTAATTATGATATAGTGTTGATAATGCTGATTCCAACAACCTTACTAAGGGAGAATTAGAGGAATGGGTATTAGTTCATGTGTCTTAGAGAGATACATGATATAATCCATTTAGGGGTATAAATGTAGATATTCGGGACCAGAATCAATACTAAACCCTCCTAGAATTGGATTAATACAAACTCAATCTAGAATAAGGGAACTCACACACATGATATTGGTCTATACATCGCAAATAGAAGAAAACAACAATGTCACATCATTTCACATATATGATGCCAAAACCATGGCCACAACTGCTTCCTGTTAAAAAAACTACACAGGATGTGATACTCACGAGAACCCATATGTTTCTTAAATATGGAGATTTGTGGATGAAACTTCTCTAAGTTAAGTATACAACACATAACCAAAGAACATGATATTTATCTCAAAACTAGCCCCTGGCTGTGTCCCATATCATAATCGATATGTATAGATGGTAATACACTGTGTGTACCTCATTCCAGATGGTGTGTGACCTCATCTGAAGCTCTAGTTGTTTTCTTTTCCACACATGGCCTAATTTATGATTTCTCCATGCATGACATGTGACCTAGGTATACAATGTTGTCCTATTAGTTGGTCCCAAGCATGTTTCCTTGGACATTCCCATGTAACTCAACCTATTTCTATGTTGTTCGGCTGTGTACATCCGCACATCAATTTCCCTCAACACAGAAACCATATTCATGTCATCATCTACAAAACCTGGGATCCCTACATGGTATAGACACCTAATACGTGGTGTGTAGCACCCAAAGTTCATCTCTATTTGGGAAGACCACAAGGAATGTTTTACTTCACTAATCATATTTTGATCACGATTTCAAAATGGGAATCCCCTATGTTCCACACAAAATGCCTGATTTCTCAAAATCCAACCCGGATCGACCCTCCTGGGTCACATAGTAGCCATCTAAGATCTCAAATACGTTTAAAAATGAATAAATTTTTATTGGGGAATAAATATCATAAATTATCCAAATTCATGGTGAAATGCAGAAGCTCTGTGTCCAATGCACTTCTTTGAAGTTAGTGTTCCTCGATCGGGTGATGATCGATATAAAAAATCGGGTATGGTAGTGCCTCCTCACCTCCATTCCTGAATAGTCCATCTGTCTCCATGGTAATACCTCCAAAACCCCTTCCATACACAAAAATCCAAATGGGGGGGGGTAAGTTTATTAATTTTTTTTATTAAATTAACAAACCTCTATTTAACACCCCACCAATAGTCATATCCAACTAGTCACCCATGAATGACACACTTTATGTCACATAGATGGTAAAACCTACATTGAAGACTCAAGCATGTTATTTGATTTTTTATCCAAGACTCTAAAAATGAGTTATTACACATTTCAAAAAAAACACATGTGTGTGAAAAAAAAGTATTTAATATTTTAATATCATCACTTTGAGGATATCCAGGCCTTGAAATTCCATGTCGACTCATCATTTTAGATCATAAATATTCCAAAGTCCAACAAAACAAATCTTGAGTCTCTAAACACTCTAAAACATAAAGGATTTTCATCCTAAAAGGTGAAATCGTTTGAAAAATATAGGAAACTAAGATCTCAAATGGATCTCCCATACCAGAAATATCTAGTTAAGATTCCCATGCAATTAACTAACACACCTATCAGAACCACATTCTAAATAAGGGTCCTCACTTATCAAAACCCTAACACCATCGGGTACCTCAAAAGTCTACTCCAAAACTACTCACCATCTCGAAATAGGTTTACATCATGAAAAGAAGCATTCACATGTCTCCTCAGCTGTGACATGAAGAAAACATCTGACACCCAAACTATCTTTCCTCAAATTATCTAGCACAACACCACCTCACATAACCACACAGTAACAAAATTAAGGGTCTACGAACCCCAGAGATAGCATGCCAACCCAACCAACTTTTAGTAACCCCCGAGAAGAAGAGATCGTAGTGAAAATAAAGCCTCATAATTAAACTCCATGGGCCACCTTAATTGGCCTAGAATGACCCATACTATGTCTCGATAAAACTCATTTACTTCTGGATGGTACCTTCCTTTCAAAAACATCACTAGAAAAAAATCAATTCCAAAAATTTATATCTTCTATTGACTATGACTAGTATAGTGATAAAATGTAGGGTCCCTCACTCATGGAATCTAAAGGTGGTAATATGATGGTAGATTGGCCACTTATATGATACCCAAGATCCACTTAGGGTAAGGTGATCTTCCCATACATGTACCCAATCCATCATAGCATGTTTCTTGGAACCTGAACTGTTCGCTTTACATGGGCCCGAAAACCTGAATCCAAAGGATTCTCACACTACCACCCCTCACCTGGGCGCACTACCATGTTATGAATCCTCCTTAAAGACTTTACATTCTACATTAATCGTACCATACTGAATCCTCAGAATCATGGAAGACTCCCCACATTCATGAAACCCATCATGAACTTGTCAAGTGGATAACCGGTCATGCATGACCTTGTGAATCGAATCTCACAGTTCTACCTCCCATCCTTGTTTCAAGGAAGAGGGGTGACAAAAAAATAGAAACACATCGCTTTACCCTCAAGCATCTAATGTGAATCTTTTTTTCCATGTACATGATGGATCTAATTAAACAAATACTATCACAAACCAATATAAAATGGGTTGATGGAACTAGTTCTCTTATCTCATATATGCCTTAGGACAACAAACTAGGGCCACCCATGTGTACACGTAGGCTCTTACCGGAACCTCTTTCATTATACCTCTAATATCACAAAATATCAAAATGAACCACTAGAGTAATTTGACATGCAAAAGAAAATATCGGGGCAGTTCCATGGTTTTGGTGTTTTCAGAAGTCCAAATCTCAATGGGTAGGTAAACTCAAAGTGTCATTGGATTGAAATCCTAAATTAATTCACTAAGAAATTGAAATACCATTACACTACTGCTCCATGGGTCATACTAGCCATATGATAATGGTACTTTGTATCTACCCACCCAGGATCATATCCCACTCGGCTGAGGATCTCATCGCTAAAAATGAGGAAAACTTTTTCCCACAAGTCAGAAGCACTACATAACCCACTGGGGGTTACTACCTGAGCATGGATTGTTGGAAAACTGTCCACAACATGGAATTCACCATAGGGCCTATCTCTAACAATATGGGAAGGTTATATATGAGTACCTCCCTTCACTAGATTCAAGTAACACTATAGATAGAAGTTCATGTCCTTGATCCTCTATATTAGAGCCTCAAAAAATAAGTATGAGAAATAAGTATCCAATGGTAAATCTTGGACTCAAACACGGTCTATACCTGGGGAAATGTGGATCATGAACCTATGCTACTAAAATTATCACATTAATGTCACATGTTTTACCATGATCCACAGTTGAGCCTCTGGGGCATAATATGTTTTTTATTCAAGCTCATCCTTTCCCTTTTCTACATTCTACCACTAATAAGGATTTATTAAAAACCTCATAAAAACTACCCTGAACACAAAGGTAAAAGGAACTAATCCACCACACCTTGACACTATATGATTTCAGAGGCACTGAAGCACTCACATAGTTTTATTTTGTTTCAAAAATAATTATCATGGTGGGGGAAGAATACATATTCATAATAAATCCAAAAATACGTTAAAGATCAACAAGATAGGGTGCTAATGATACCACACATCACATTGGATAATACTCAATAAATAAGTATCCTGGAAAAGGTATCTCACACCAATATCTATCAATACTACTACAAAAGAAGAAAGGATACAGATCGTACATTTAATCACTCCCAGAGCCTCTGTGTAAAAAAACATGTTATTTTAGACATAAATTCCCCTTTCCACCATCTCCCTAATACATGCCTGGATCTCCCAGGGGTGTTGGTGGTGGAAACAAATCAAAGCACCATCCACCGACTACTTCTCATCCAGCTCCTATATCACATCTTCCATCTTGAAAACCTCTCTCTTGAAACTGATGCCTATTCATTGGTAGTATGTTGATCATCTCTCTGTATGCAGAGATATTGGTAGTAAAATAACATTAGTGGTGTTAGTTTATATCATAAGAAAAGGAACACCTCATCCTCAATGAACTGAGCTACCATCTAGGTATCTAATGAAACCTCGTGTTTTGTGACCTACGTTACACATCTACTATCTGTGGGTCCTGCTCGACTTGGACCACATGAGATCCGTACCTTAGAATCTTCGGAAATTCTCTTGATCACATTTTACCATCATACAATAATAATAGAACCATGCACGGCTTAGTCTGACATTCCCCATCCACATGAACTCTTAAATATAGTTCTATGAAAAAATAAATGGGTGGAAGCACTACTGGATATTGACATGGAATAAACACAACCTCATGACCATGCCCCTGCATAGAGGCCTCATCACTAATTGGGTAATACCGCCAACCTTACTAAAAATACCCTAAAGAATGTCATCATTGTGGAATCATGAAATAGAATCAAGAAACACCATGGTCAAAAGGTATATCTAGGTAGATGACTGAAGAAATACATGAAAACCACAACCTATCCATATATGATGCCTGTACAAATGTTTCCCTATATCCAATGCCTAAATTTTATTAGTCAACAAGTAGGATATCAGGGTATGGATGAATGAATATATAGTCTTCCATGAAAACATTGTAGTCCATGACCCAAAATCCATACTTGGAACACTTCAACACTATCACCATTATTCCATAACAAAGCACACTGATAGAAAAATCCTAAATCTAATACTAAGTAAGGACCACATCTGATATCACTCAATAATGACCCGACCCACCAAGGACCACCTAGTTGATAGAATCCCTAACCACCACTACCATAAGCCAACCTATAATAGGATAGAGGATATTGACCAACACTGAGTAGGTATATCACACACATATGATGCCTTAGCCTATGGTACATGTATGTGCGTGCACACTCACAAACATCTATATGTAATAATGGAAAGTTAATAAAAACAAACGATGCCAAAAATTTATTTGTACATCTATACCATCAAAAAATAACGAGGGTACTAAAAATCATAAAAGTGAAAAATAAAAGCCCACAAAAAACTGATAAATATTCATACATACTCTAAAAAGGGTAATCATATCAAAATATTGATCAGTACATTACAAAGTCTGTATAGCCTGGAACTATTCTCTACATACTATATCTTCTCTATGTAAAATAATGAGATACCCGTCATCTTCAGAGGACGTCGCATGCACGAGAATATCCTATGTCGGGGTGAGTATAAAAATACCCTACAGGAAGACCAAAACCCAAAACAAAACTGAGAAACTGAAAAGAAACAGTTAGCTAAACAAAAATCTAGACAGGGAAACCCTTGTGAGAGAGATAAGGAAGATCTTTCTAGACCATTCCTTGGTTATACATGACTACAAATCTAATCCCCACTTGATTTGACAATCCCAATAAGACCCATACTGGATGTTCTCCTGAATGTCCAAGATATAATCATAATAGAAACTAACTTTATTGGGGTCCCAACATTACATCTAGCCAAAGAATCCTACTGGAGGCTCAAATGTATCACTTATCTGTGAGTAATCACTTCACAAGGATTACCATCCTCTATGAATCTCATATGAGATGTCTCAATCATTAGGCATTTCTAAGCTGGTTACCCAAACCTACCATCCCTATTTGTACGTACCTAAGAGTTCATTATCTTCAAATACCTCCCTGTATAAATTCACATTGTGACTTGGAAGTTCTCATAACACGGTTAGGGGAAGACACTTAGATATTATTATAGGGTGAGAAACAAACCCAAACTAAAACATGGTAAACAAAAAGGTGATTCAATGTTCATAGATCACTGGGTAAAATCTTAACCTACTAGATTTATCTAGATAGATACAAGATAGATGTATATATATTGTTGATCATATTGATTCCAAAAATAGTACCAAAAATGAATAAAGGAAATGAGGATCATTCTAGGACCATATCATTATATTTTTTCTATGATGTTCAGGACCAGATTCCATACTAATCCGTTGTGAAAGTAGACTAATACTAACAAACTCCATCATAAGGGAATTCAACCACATGATTCTAATTTATATTCTCTAACAAAATAATCCCATAACATCCCTCAAGTCACATATCTAATAAAAATAAAATGGACACTATCATCCTATGGGAAAAAATTCACAGGATAGGCTACACGAATGCCTCCATTTGAGTCTTGAAGATGGGACTACTTGATAGAAATGTATATAAGGTAAGTACATAATGTGTACCCATATTACTAGAACTATCTATTGTAATAGGACCTTATCCATGTCACCTCTTAGTACTCGACATGTATAAATTGAATTATATGGTGTGTTCCCCATGTCACACAACACAATACCTCATCTAAAGCTCTAGGTTTGTCCTCTCCCATACATGGACATACTTAACATGTCATAATAGAAAATGTGTTCCCTAGGTACAGAACATGTTCCACATGGCCAGGACCAAGCCTCTGTCCTTATTCATGCCCATGTAACTCAACATGTTCCCATGCCCTCTTGCCAAGTACTTCCTGTGGATCATATCCCTCGACATAGAAACCATATCCATGTCCATAACCACATGAAGTAGGATCAATACATGGCATGTTCCTAGGTACATGGTGTTTACTTCACAAATTTCATCTTCTTTGAATGGGAATAACACATTGCGTGTTATCCTATAATACATGTTATGTGAATAGGAATTCCAAATGAAAATCCCATATGACCCACCCAAAACCTTTGATTTCTTTAGATCCACTATAGATTGAACCACATGGAATCCCTATCAGTAATCTATGGGATCCAAAACCATTAAAAAATTCATTAACAAGGATCGATATGTAAATCTTATAATATTTCCTACACCATGGTGAAACACAAAATCTTCAGGTCCAATAAAAAACCCATAAGTCATTACACCTCTATCTGGAAAAGATCGACATCAAAAAATGGGTTGTGGTAGAACCTCGTCCCTTTTTTCCTCCTTAATACATACACAACCATAAGATAATGATCCCATTAAATCTATATATAGGAAGCAAAATTGTGGTGGGGGACACCCTGGGATTTTTTGGGTTAATTGTTTTGAGTTAATTTAATATTTTTGATATTTATCATTTCAAAAGAAACTGGAAATATTAAAAAATATATAAATATATTAAATAATTAAGTCATAATTCATTATATTCTACACCATGGAAAGCATTAAAAATACACAATACTGACTTGTCTTGCATTACATACCATAATGAGTGTCGCACCCCAAACCGTGCGTCTATTTTATTTCATGATTTCTTTGACCTTGAATTATTTTGCTGGGGTTCGTGTCCAGCCTCGAATTAGATTTTTCAGTTTTTGTTAAAAAGTGCGCTTTTTGACGCGACGTCGTGGGGCGCGTGAGCGGAGACTGTTCAGGAAGCCCCGCGCGTCCCTGCCCGGTGTTTTTGCGCATCCCGTTGTCCTTGAAATATATTTAAATAGAGTCTTTATATTTAAAACGCGCGTTAATTGTTGCGTCGTTAAAATTTTTAGTGCGTTAAGAATTAATTATCATTAAAATGATATGAACACCATTATTGTTTTTATTTTATTTTATTTTATTATTTTATCTCTATGATGTTTATTATTTGTTGTTGTTATTATTATTATTTTAATTTATTATTATTACGATTCTGATTTGTTTTATTTAATTTTATTTTATTACTTTATTATTATTTTTTTTCTTTTATCTTTTCTTTTCTTTTTTTTTTTCCAACCCTAGTGGGCCGCACCCCCTTTATATATATACCTTTTTTTTTCTTCCTCCCCCGCGGGAGCCGCCACCCCCCCCCCCCACTCTGTCTCTCTCCCTCTTTCCTTTTTCTTTTTTTTTCATCCCCGCTCGCTTCTCCCTGGTGCGCCGTCCACAGGCCGCGCCCCCTTCCTGCAGTGCGCCGCTGCACCCTCCTCTCCTCCCCTGTCCGGCGCGCACCCCCTTTCAGCCTGCCGTCGTCCGGGCCACTCGGCACCCTCTGCCTCGCTTCCTTCGCCGCACGCCGCACGCCGCACCGAGCCACCAACGCCCCTGCTCCCTTCCTGTCGGCGCGCGCCCCCTCACCCTGGCCTGTTCCTGCACGCCGCTGCTGTAGCGGACCAGCCCCCCTGTCCGCCGCGCTGCACCCCCAGCCGGCTCCTCCCTCTACCTTCCCATTCCAACCCAGCCGACCTCCTGTCGGCCCCCCCCCTGCTCCATCAAGCAGCCGCAGCAGTCCTACCACCCAACTGCCTCCTCCTCTCCTGTAACCCGCAACACCCGCAGAAGCCCGACGCCCCCCTTCCGGCCTTCTTCCGGCGCCCGACATCCTTCTGCCGCACCTCCGCCGCTGCAACCGCAGCTTCTCCCATCTATCCTTCCCTCCTACTTTCTGTTTCAGAGCACCAGCCAGTCCGTACCCAGTCCGCCTCGCCTCCGCTGTCCGGAGCACCACCAGCCGACCAGCCCGTTGTGCCCTTCTCCACCGTTGCGCTCCGCTGGAAATCTTCACCCACCAGCGCTCCAGCAGCCTTGCACCACCCCCAGCCGGACTGGAGCTGCCGACCCCCCCTCGGCCTCTCGTTTCCCCAGCTCCCTCTGGCCCGCAGCGCCTCTTCTCCCCTGCACGTCGCGGCCAGCACACTCCCCCCCTGAAGGTTTGTTTTGTTTTAATTTTAATTTTACTTTTATTATTATTATTGTTATTATCAACATTATTATTGTTATTTTACTTTTATTATTAGTATTATTATTCATATTATTCTTATCATGGTTGTTATTATTATTATTTTTATTATTTTTATTTTTATTATTCTTGTTGTTACTATTATTAATATTATTTTTATTTTTATTATTATTATTATTATTATTATTATTATTAATTTTATTATTATTATTATCAATATTAATTTTAATATTATTATTATTATTATTATTATTATTTTGCTATCATTATTATTATTATCACTATTGTTATTATTACTATTTATTATTATTATTATTATTACTAATCTTATTATTATTATTAGTATTATTATTATTATTATTATCTTTATTTTTATTATTATCATCGTACTCTTATTGATCGTGGGTTTTTATTTGTTGGCTTAGGACTTTTAGGACCCGCGCAGGGCGTTTCCGAGTGAGCGCCATCACCGCACCTTGTTTTTGAGGTTCCGTCGTCGTCGCGCTTCAGTTTCGAGGTGAGCGTTTATTCCCGCCGCTTGGTTTCGAATGATCTAGTGAGTTCTTGTATGTGTCTGAGTCCTTGGTACTGACTATGCAGAGTGTCAGACTTTGTCACGTGGTTTCGGACACACGTCGTGTCATCGCGCCTTGCTTCCAAAGTCGTTTTGCCGTCGCGCTTGGTTTTGAGGTAGGTCCCCTTTGCACTGCTTTTAAAATTTAAGTTATATTATTTCATGCTGTTTGCGCACCCTAATTGTTCTAAATAAACATTTTATTAATTGTAATAAATATGAGATAATATACGATAATTAATTTTTAATATAAGATGGTAAATTTTTAAATGGTTATTTAATGTCAAAAGGAGCCGTTTATTTTATACACGACACATGAAACATCCTTTTGATGAGAGGACACCCAATAATGAAAGAATGCCCGTTTGGATTTTAAACATAATTCACGTAATGTAAAACGGAGTTCCGGTTTAATGAGAAATGATTTCTTTTGAAGCATGAACAAATACTTTGGTTCGTTTGAGAAATTGCCCGGTTGGCTCTTAAAGATTATTTGGAAAAAGAAAATGGTTTGGTTTGGTTTATAAAAATATTGTTGGCCTGTGACGTAGTGTTTTGGATTCTTTAAATAGTTTTAAACTGGTTTTGGTAGTGATTGTGAATTATATTAAATGCCCGTTTGGCACTTTATGGAAAGCGATGAAAATGTTTTGATAAAAAAACCCTTAGGACGACTCTCATGCCTTGGTTGTAATTGATTGTTTGGGAGGCCGCGCTTAGAGGCTCCCGGGTACTTGAGTAGTTAAAGGCAAGAGGTTGTCCCATGGAGTGGCTCGGGGAATGCCTGTTGTTCTTTATATATAGTTATATCTGATTGGATGCTCGGTTGGCATCGGTTGGCTCACCCCTTTTTCTTAAACACTTGAGACATGGGAATCTGGCATATTGAGAGAATATTCTAAGAACGATTGCTGCACTGGTAGGTTATGGTACTGACCAGTGGCCTATAGTAGGTGGATATATTGGGTTTATTGCTATGGGATTTGCCCTCGACCTGCCTGTGAGTGGATGGTCGAGCGTATTGTGCGTTTTGATTTCATCGTGACATGCAAATAAGGATGATTTCTCATGTATTGGTGTCTTCTGGTTTATTCTCGATCTCCTAGGTTTACCCATGTCTATTCAGCTTTCGTAGCTTGCAGTAATGATTATGATGCTCACGTGTATACTTACATTGCCCTTGCTGTATGTTTTACTTTGTGCATTCTGGCATATTGTTTTCCTTGGAAACTGATAAATTGCTTTTTAATGGGTTTCTCAAAATTGTTTTCAAATGGAAGTGTTTAATCCCTTTTGTACAAATTTGAAAATTTAAACATCACTTTCCCCTTTTCCTGAAATGTCATTGGCACTAATGGAATGAACACGAATTTGGAAATGGCTAAGGGCAATGGTTCGTACTTTGTTTTTAAGTAGAATATTATTAAAAACATACTTTTATAGATTGTAGTTCAAACTTGAAATGATGTTTCTTTTATTTTAAAGGTAGTGCACTGGGAATAGATATCGAGCTAGCCTACTGAGTTTTAATACTCACGCCTATAGTTCTTTTCTGTTTTTAGTGTTTGTGCAGGCTATAGTTTGAGTGCGCTCGCCGAGGGCGACGCTTGATCGTTGAGTCGGAGAGTGACCCGCGAGGTCGCACGGAGTTTGTTCGCACGTCGTGTTTGGTTAGTTTGATTCTTGTTTGTTCCTGTTTAGTCACTTTATTTGGTTTATCTTTTCTGCACTGCTCTGTTTTATTTTCACTGTCTTATTTATTTATATTGGGCGAAATCGTTCCCATAGACTCTGTTGATGCCCTGGCGCTTGTCGCCAGCCCGGGAGGATCGGGAACGCCTCTCGGGCCATGTCGCGGACCGGCTTGGGTGACCGGTTCAGGGTCGACCCGGGTTGGTTCGTGACAAAATGGTATCAGAGGAGGTTTGCTCTTAGCAGACCTCACTATTCAGAGCGCCCTTTGTTATTTGGGATGTCAAGGTAGATGGAGTAGGATTGTCGGGACTTGAGGGGTAGGTACGAGAAGAGCGTCGCGAACACTTGCCCGTACTAATCCTCAGGTTTCCATGGGAAGTCCGGTTTAATTGGTTTGTTTAGGTTTTTATGGAAATGTTTTGCGATTGGGATACGACAAAGGGAGTTGGGCCACTAGTCCTCCTAACCCGCACGGCCTGGCAAGCCATGCAGAGCTGGGGGCATGGTCCAAGAAGGCTCTCTGTGTCAGTGACGTGTTTGGCATGTGGCCGCCAACCATATGGTCAAGTCACCCACTGACACTAGTCCCCTGTTTGAGTTGTCTTGTGTTTCCCTTGATTTTTGAAAGTGGTTTGAATCAGAAAAGTTGGTTTTGAAAAAAAAAGTGTTGTTTGAAATGGCATGTTTAATTTGTGGATTGTTTTAAAAGAAGTGGTATGAATAAATTGTTTTTGGAAAAATGAAGTTGCTTTGTTTTGGCCTTGGTGTTCCAATGAGTACTCACATGCATTGTGGTATGTTGGAAATGTGGATGGATTTCTGGTATGGTGGATGGATGCCCTGGGCGGCACGGATACATGCATGTGAGTGAGGCTCTAAAGAATACCAATGGCAGGGGTTTAACCCACTAAGATTGTTTTAAATTAAAGATGTTTTCAAAGAGAAAATTTTTGACGTTATGATAACTTGTCTTCTCGGATTTTGATCTTGTCACCTATGTAGTGTTTGGTTTTGAGGTTGTTATTCATTCATTGAGTTGGCCTTGATTGGGTTTTTTACCTTTCCTTGTCCAGCGGTTATCCCTTTGAATCTTCGATGGGTGATCGTAGTGCAGTTGATCAACCTAAGGATTTTATGCTTGAGTTTCGGAAGCTCGATCCACCTCTATTTTATGGTGAAGAAGAAACTTCTGTGGCAGAGGAGTGGATGCAGAAGATTGAAAGGGACTTTAGCCTCATTGAGTTTCCCGAGTCGTTGAAGGTCAAGTTTGCGACCTTCATGCTTGAAGGTTCACCGTGGATGTGGTGGAAGTCAGTGTCTCGGGACAAGCCCCGTGAAGAGGTTACTTGGGAGTTTTTCAAGGCCTCGTTCATTCGCCAGTATTTCCCTGAGGAAGATAGGGTGAGAAAAGGGATGGAAATGTGTTGTCTGCAGCAGGGCGACGGATCCGTGTTAGAATATTTCCATCGCTTTGTGGAGCTAGTACCTTATGATTCAGAGTATGCCACAAATGACCCCGTGAAGGCTCGACGCTTCGAGGCGGGTCTCCGCCCTGATCTGCAGTCGAAGGTGTCAGAATCCAACCTGACTTCTTTTGTCGATGTGGCGAGACAAGCTTTTTATGTCGAAGCCGCGATGGCAGGAGTGCTCGAAGTAGTTCTCCCTCCTTCGATCCCTATGAGCACTGGTGAAGATTCTGAAAGGAATTGAGTAAGCAAATGGAAGTGTATGGATCAGGTCGTGGAATCAAGAGACCTCGGGATCTTTCAACAACCTCTTCGGAGCGAGAGATTATTGTGTGTTATCAGTGTGGCAAGCGGGGTCACAAGAAGTCATCGTGCCGAAGCGCTCCGAAGCCCTTCCAGGCGTGTGGACGTCTGGGTCACTTGTGACGATTTTGTCGGGGCGTTGCAAGAAAGCGTCGCAGAGGGTGTTCTCAGAAGTAATGTGCTATTGGGTCTTTGTTCAGAGTTCTTGGTGTAAGTTTCCTTTCAGTTTAAGGGATCTTTTATCGTTGTAGTTATACTGGTGGTGTTTTGGGTTTGAAATGTATGGGAACTTCATGGGTCTTTTGACGAACCTCGTCTTTCAATGCTGGTGTGTTTTTAATTTTAAAATCTTGTCTTTCAATCTGTCAGATCAAAAGATGTAGGTATCTCATTGGGATTATCAGAACCTGACTGCGAGTCAGGAGATGCTTCATCCATCAGAGCTCCAGCCAAAAGGTCTCGGAGTGAAGCCGGCGCGTAGTCTGGAACCCCCCGGGGAAATTTTAAAGAGTCTGGTGAAAGTCGTGCCTCTATCGTCGTGGTGTGATAGTTTTGGTGTTGTTTCTCTGGTTCCTCTGTCGTTGTGGTTCTCTCTTGTCGCAAAGTGCGCGATGGACTTATCCCTCATGTAACGTCGGGAATTGTGCTTATTGGATGTAAGTTGCTGATCAGTGACTTTGCGTGGGCCACTGATGTAAATCAGTTGCGGCCCTGGTTTGTGTCCATCCCGAAGTGATGGGTCGTGAGTAGTCGTACGTCGTCGTTTTAGTGACTTGATCCTTGGGCCCACCCTCCCCGCCCATGGGGTGAGGGTTTTGGTTGCGCAAAGTATCCATTTAAGCTTCTATCCCTTTCGGACGGGAGTGGGTGGTTTAAATAGTCTGCTGTGCTTTTTATATATAGCTTGAGTAAGGCCCGGTTCTGGCCTAAGTTAGTTTTCTGGTTGGCCGCTATGAGGTCAGTCCTTTATGGTGGGGAGACCCACCATGAGTCTTTTGGGTTTTCTCTTAAGTCGTTATCAAATGCTAGTTGAGTTCTTATGGTGGGGAGCCGTTCAGGCCTTCCCTCAGTTGGTGATTTATTTCGGGCAATGAGGTTTAGTCCTGTTGGTAGTCGGTGTGAGGTCCTTGTGTTAAGAGGTTGGATCGTGTTCTGTGAAATCCTTAGGTGTTGATCGATCGACTGGATAGTGTGGTGGCTTTCCGGGGGCGGAAAGCGTTATGGTGGGGAGAATTGTCGCACCCCAAACCGTGCGTCTATTTTATTTCATGATTTCTTTGACCTTGAATTATTTTGCTGGGGTTCGTGTCCAGCCTCGAATTAGATTTTTCAGTTTTTGTTAAAAAGTGCGCTTTTTGACGCGACGTCGTGGGGCGCGTGAGCGGAGACTGTTCAGGAAGCCCCGCGCGTCCCTGCCCGGTGTTTTTGCGCATCCCGTTGTCCTTGAAATATTTTTAAATAGAGTCTTTATATTTAAAACGCGCGTTAATTGTTGCGTCGTTAAAATTTTTAGTGCGTTAAGAATTAATTATCATTAAAATGATATGAACACCGTTATTGTTTTTATTTTATTTTATTTTATTATTTTATCTCTATGATGTTTATTATTTGTTGTTGTTATTATTATTATTTTAATTTATTATTATTACGATTCTGATTTGTTTTATTTAATTTTATTTTATTACTTTATTATTATTTTTTCTTTTATCTTATCTTATCTTTTTTTCCAACCCTAGTGGGCCGCACCCCCTTTATATATATACCTTTTTTTTTCTTCCTCCCCCGCGGGAGCCGCCACCCCCCCCCCCCACTCTGTATCTCTCCCTCTTTCCTTTTTTTTTCATCCCCGCTCGCTTCTCCCTGGTGCGCCGTCCACAGGCCGCGCCCCCTTCCTGCAGTGCGCCGCTGCACCCTCCTCTCCTCCCATGTCCGGCGCGCACCCCCTTTCAGCCTGCCGTCGTCCGGGCCACTCGGCCCCCTCTGCCTCGCTTCCTTCGCCGCACGCCGCACGCCGCACCGAGTCACCAACGCCCCTGCTCCCTTCCTGTCGGCGCGCGCCCCCTCACCCTGGCCTGTTCCTGCACGCCGCTGCTGTAGCGGACCAGCCCCCCTGTCCGCCGCACTGCACCCCCAGCCGGCTCCTCCCTCTACCTTCCCATTCCAACCCAGCCGACCTCCTGTCGGCCCCCCCTGCTCCATCAAGCAGCCGCAGCAGTCCTACCACCCAACTGCCTCCTCCTCTCCGGTAACCCGCAGCACCCGCAGAAGCCCGACGCCCCCCTGCCGGCCTTCTTCCGGCGCCCGGCATCCTTCCGCCGCACCTCCGCCGCTGCAACCGCAGCTTCTCCCATCTATCCTTCCCTCCTACTTTCTGTTTCAGAGCACCAGTCAGTCCGTACCCAGTCCGCCTCGCCTCCGCTGTCCGGAGCACCACCAGCCGACCAGCCCGTTGTGCCCTTCTCCACCGTTGCGCGCCGCTGGAAATCTTCACCCACCAGCGCTCCAGCAGCCTTGCACCACCCCCAGCCGGACTGCAGCTGCCGACCCCCCCTCGGCCTCTCGTTTCCCCAGCTCCCTCTGGCCCACAGCGCCTCTTCTCCCCTGCACGTCGCGGCCAGCACACTCCCCCCCTGAAGGTTTGTTTTGTTTTAATTTTAATTTTACTTTTATTATTATTATTGTTATTATCAACATTATTATTGTTATTTTACTTTTATTATTAGTATTATTATTCATATTATTATTATCATGGTTGTTATTATTATTATTTTTATTATTTTTATTTTTATTATTCTTGTTGTTACTATTATTAATATTATTTTTATTATTTTTATTATTATTATTATTATTATTAATTTTATTATTATTATTATCAATATTAATTTTGATATTATTATTATTATTATTATTATTATTATTTTGCTATCATTATTATTATTATCACTATTGTTATTATTACTATTTATTATTATTATTATTATTACTAATCTTATTATTATTATTAGTATTATTATTATTATTATTATCTTTATTTTTATTATTATCATCGTACTCTTATTGATCGTGGGTTTTTATTTGTTGGCTTAGGACTTTTAGGACCCGCGCAGGGCGTTTCCGAGTGAGCGCCATCACCGCACCTTGTTTTTGAGGTTCCGTCGTCGTCGCGCTTCAGTTTCGAGGTGAGCGTTTATTCCCGCCGCTTGGTTTTGAATGATCTAGTGAGTTCATGTATGTGTCTGAGTCCTTGGTACTGACTATGCAGAGTGTCAGACTTTGTCACGTGGTTTCGGACACACGTCATGTCATCGCGCCTTGCTTCCAAAGTCGTTTTGCCGTCGCGCTTGGTTTTGAGGTAGGTCCCCTTTGCACTGCTTTTAAAATTTAAGTTATATTATTTCATGCTGTTTGCGCACCCTAATTGTTCAAAATAAACATTTTATTAATTGTAATAAATATGAGATAATATACGATAATTAATTTTTAATATAAGATGGTAAATTTTTAAATGGTTATTTAATGTCAAAAGGAGCCGTTTATTTTATACACGACACATGAAACATCCTTTTGACGAGCGGACACCCAATAATGAAAGAATGCCCGTTTGGATTTTAAACATAATTCATGAAATGTAAAACGGAGTTCCGGTTTAATGAGAAATGATTTCTTTTGAAGCATGAACAAATACTTTGGTTCGTTTGAGAAATTGCCCGGTTGGCTCTTAAAGATTATTTGGAAAAAGAAAATGGTTTGGTTTGGTTTATAAAAATATTGTTGGCCTGTGACGTAGTGTTTTGGATTCTTTAAATAGTTTTAAACTGGTTTTGGTAGTGATTGTGAATTATATTAAATGCCCGTTTGGCACTTTATGGAAAGCGATGAAAATGTTTTGATAAAAACCCCCTTAGGACGACTCTCATGCCTTGGTTGTAATTGATTGTTTGGGAGGCCGCGCTTAGAGGCTCCCGGGTACTTGAGTAGTTAAAGGCAAGAGGTTGTCCCATGGAGTGGCTCGGGGAATGCCTGTTGTTCTTTATATATAGTTATATCTGATTGGATGCTCGGTTGGCATCGGTTGGCTCACCCCTTTTTCTTAAACACTTGAGACATGGGAATCTGGCATATTGAGAGAATATTCTAAGAACGATTGCTGCACTGGTAGGTTATGGTACTGACCAGTGGCCCATAGTAGGTGGATATATTGGGTTTATTGCTATGGGATTTGCCCTCGACCTGCCTGTGAGTGGATGGTCGAGCGTATTGTGCGTTTTGATTTCATCGTGACATGCCAATAAGGATGATTTCTCATGTATTGGTGTCTTCTGGTTTATTCTCGATCTCCTAGGTTTACCCATGTCTATTCAGCTTTCGTAGCTTGCAGTAATGATTATGATGCTCACGTGTATACTTACATTGCCCTTTCTGTATGTTTTACTTTGTGCATTCTGGCATATTGTTTTCCTTGGAAACTGATAAATTTCTTTTTAATGGGTTTCTCAAAATTGTTTTTAAATGGAAGTGTTTAATCCCTTTTGTACAAATTTGAAAATTTAAACATCACTTTCCCCTTTTCCTGAAATGTCATTGGCACTAATGGAATGAACACGAATTTGGAAATGGCTAAGGGCAATGGTTCGTACTTTGTTTTTAAGTAGAATATTATTAAAAACATACTTTTATAGATTGTAGTTCAAACTTGAAATGATGTTTCTTTTATTTTAAAGGTAGTGCATTGGGAATAGATATCGGGCTAGCCTACTGAGTTTTAATACTCACGCCTATAGTTCTTTTCTGTTTTTAGTGTTTGTGCAGGCTATAGTTTGAGTGCGCTCGCCGAGGGCGACGCTTGATCGTTGAGTCGGAGAGCGACCCGCGAGGTCGCACGGAGTTTGTTCGCACGTCGTGTTTGGTTAGTTTGATTCTTGTTTGTTCCTGTTTAGTCACTTTATTTGGTTTATCTTTTCTGCGCTGCTCTGTTTTATTTTCACTGTCTTATTTATTTATATTGGGCGAAATCGTTCCCATAGACTCCGTTGTTGCCCTGGCGCTTGTCGCCAGCCCCGGAGGATCGGGAACGCCTCTCGGGCCATGTCGCGGACCGGCTTGGGTGACCGGTTCAGGGTTGACCCGGGTTGGTTCGTGACAATGAGTTTCTACGAAACAACACATTACAATTATAAATATTTAAACAAGATACATATAACATATCTGTTAAACTTGTTAATATGGTTAGTAATAAATAAATTTTTATTATAATCTAATTTTTTTTTCATATATATAATGAAAATTGATAATGATATATATATAAATATATATATAGTCTTTTTTATGTTTAAAAATTCTATTTTTTAAAGGAACTCTTTTTTAATATCCTTATGTGAAAAATAATAAAATGAATTTTTGTCATTAATTGAAATTGAATTTGACAAAATAAATAGAATATATTAACTTAGACTTTCAAAATTATATTTAGATGAATTATTTGTATTTTTCTGTGAAACATAATTTTTTGGATGAAGAGTGAAAAATACAAAATTTTAATTCAAAACTATTTTTTGTATCATATATCTAAATATTTCAATAATATTTTAAGTTGGTTTTAGAGTGAAAATACATAAATTATAAATATTTTAATCCAATTTAGGTAAATAGAATCTTTTTCAAATTGAATTTATATATAAAATCATAATTAAATTTTGAACATTCTCGCTTTAAAACCCGCTTTCTCACCACATCTACGGCATTAACATTGAACTTAATTTTTCTAATTATATGAGTTGAATTTAGAAAAAAGGATATTCATGGTGTCGATAATTATGATATTTATAGTCTAATAATATCAATTTAATTTTTTTCCTTAAGGATTACTGAAAATGATTAAAATAAATTATTGCGATTAATTTAAAATTAAGCTCAATAAGGGAGTAAACCTTAATCCTAAGGGGAAAAATGAATTATAAAATTGTAAAAAACATAATGGATGGAAATATTTTGGTCAAAAAAATTTAAGGTTCCATAATGATCCATTTGGACACTTTGGGAATAGGTAATTCTTGGGCAACACACAATTATTTTCAAAAAATACGAAGTGTGTCCTTTCCCTTCACTATAAAAGAACTCACCTATCCCCCTTCATCATACCTCTCAAGTGAATTTTGTTTGGAAAATATCTAACCAATTAAGTTCCTAAAACCCCTTCCTAATTGAATCCTGTATTTGGTTATAAATCTAACCAAGGAAACTCTTTGGTGTAAACCAAAATGAGTTAATCAATGAAGAGGTAACATCATTCCTCAAGTTCCTTTACATTATTTTATTTCTCCACCATGTAAATTATTCTTATTACATTATCATATAATAAAAACAGTATCCTCAATACGGTTTTATTTTATTATCATAAGGGTTATGCCATCACTAACACACACTTTCATCGAATGGGTAATGAACTCACTGTTCTTGTGTACGACGAACTACCAGATCACGAAACAATGTTGTATGTTTTACCTTTAACACTTATAATTTTTGAAAATTATTATAGAAAAATTATTTTAATATAAAATATATTATATTTATTATGGATTCATATTTTATTATTTATTATATAAATAATACCTTCATACTTTCCATTTTGTGTAAATACGACAATTTTTATTAGGGAAGTGTGGACTACAACCCCCTCAAAGTGACGTGATTCGTTCAAAAACTACATGGAATGTATTAAATATTGGGTTAGTAAAATTATATGATAAATATGAAATAATAATTATACTTTAATAATATTATATATATATATGTAATTTAGTTTCTTTCAATCAATATTACAAAAAAAAAGAAATAACATTGATGCTTACGTATGGCCTACCGCATCCTCAAAAGATGTATTCCATTTCATATTTCTATAATTAATAGATTATTAAAAATACATATATACTAATTATAGATGATATTTGTATCATGTTTTACATTCTGTAAATCATGATATAAGTATGAGGATGGAAAATATTACAAATTAAGAGACATGAAAAAAACGAAGAAGATATTACTTGAAGAGAAATCCTAACTTATAATTGTTAATAAGAAGGTAATAAAAAGTGATAAGAACACAATATATGGAATTATATATGATAATATGGTTCTTTAAAATTAGTATAACAAACTTACTTAAATTATACATGAGTTTTTTGTGTATGCTAAGAGAGTCAAAACATAAGGTATGACAATTTCATCTTACTTTTTATTATCATCTGATTCATGACATATTCACTACTCATTTATTTTTTGTTGTGTATATAAATAAAATGGATGTATTTTATGATAATTATACTTAAATTTATGGTTATTTACATATCCATTTTTTGATATTATTTTCATGGGGTGTATGTTTCAAAAGTTACCAAATCTATAAAGTAATTTTGTCACAATTTTCCTTCTTTAAAACACATGCCATGCTATGAACATATATTTTTCTATAAGGCGTAAATATTGTCTTTGAAATGTTATATCATGAATATAATTATTTTTAAGATATTTTAAACTTCATGTAATTTTATTTTATTTAACTTTTTTATGATTCAAAGTTACCAAATTAGTAACGGATCATAGCTAAAATCTCATACTTTATCAATATTGTTTATGATTATGTTCCCATTGGGGAAATATTATGATCCATTTATCAAGAAATTCCTATAAGTTTCTTACCCTATTTTTATTAACGTTATATCCAATTAATGGTACAATTTTGTCACCCATTGGTACATAAGATGATCAACAATATGTTTTTAAAATTATACGACTTTACCTCTCTCTTAGGTAAGAAATATGTGTTTCTTCAAAATAATGTTTTCTAATATAGTTTAAAAAACATATTCCCCTATTATCATATGATATTTTGAAGAAAACTTTACCCATTTTTTTACCTTAAAAAAAGGAATATAATTTTCATTTTTTGATTGAGGCACATTTTTAAAAATTTTAGGTCTCAAAATGAATGTTCGACATGTACAGATTTACTTACAGTCATGACTGTCATTCACTTGAAGCTTCCTTTACAAGATTTAAATGTTATTTTTTAAAAAAAGAAAATGTTTTCCAAATATTATGGAAATTTTTTTGTTTCAAAGTTGTTTTTGGTGATTTTTTTAAAAAATGTTTTATGTCTAATATTTTTTGAATGATTTTCAAAACCACATTTATTTGTTTTTAAGTGGTTGTTTTCAAAGAAAATGATTTCAATGATTTTTCTAGATTCTTTTATAAATATTCAAATTATTCTCAATGAAAAAGTTTTTGAAAATGAGTTGAATATTATTTTATAAGTTTTCATGGGAAAAGTTTTTCAAAATAATATCAATATTTCTATATAATTGTAATGCCCTGACCCTAGTTACCCAGAGTCGGTGCATTATTGCATAACATTGGCATGATCACAAAAGATCAAGTCTCAAAAGAGCGATTAGTTTAGTAGCCTTGGAAACACTATATACATTCATAAATGTTACATTATATCATAAAGTGAATAACTGCAATACCAAGTCTCCATAGTCCACACTCATATCCTCTTCTGACTATCCCTGTAGGTCATTCATAAAATACTTCTTCACATCCTGGAAAATATTAAAACATTGAAAGGGGTGAGCTCAGGTGCTCAGTAAGGATAACAATATAGAGGAAGCTTTCATAAATAGACATTAACATTTAAGGCAATGTATAACTAAAACAAAAGCCTTTTAAACTTGAACTTCAGCATAATATGGAAAAAATAAAATGAAATAATGCCATTTACTTATTCAAATGGATATTCTACTAGTCTAATAATCACACGCAATATCAATAACCACTTTCATAATGATGGAATGCATAATTCCAGGCTATCATAACCACATAGCCAAGGCCTCGTGCCAAGACTACAAATAATATTTTGTCAAGGCCTCATGCCAAGACACTAGTTTGTATCATGAGACCTACCGATGCACCGAGGAGCTATAGCGGGCTCCACCAGTCACTTATTAAGTCCAATGCATTTCTCATATTAATAGGTTTAAACATATCATAAACCATTAAATAATAGTGTCACATAAAACATGCTTAAAGGAAACATAAAATTTCCACATTTCAATCACAAGGTATCAATAAAACAAATTGATGTAATAAAAACACTTTCAAAACCATTTTCAATTACAAAATATAAGAAAATTAAAATGTGGTATCTATTTTTCATTTAAAAAAAATTATGTCTTTTAGAGGAAGTAGGAACACAAATAATGGTCACGGTGGTGGAGAAGTCGTTTTTGCTACATACGTATGACAAGAAAAACATTCCCTTTTTTCGTTTAGTAAAACGCTTCGTATTAAAAATATTCATTTTGAATAAACGTAAAAGTCAAAGGGGTTCATACACTGTATAAAAGAAATTTGTGTATTAAAAAAATTATGCCTCAATGAATGGAGATTGAGACGGAGTCCTTACAAAGATAATTTTTTAAATAAAATACATCTATTATGTGTATTCACTATAAGTACACATAAAGAAAGTACAAATACAAGTTAGGAAATAATAATATCATGACATAATTTGAAAGTAAGAGATTAACCCAAAGAACGGAAATTGGGTTAAGAAGTTACCTTACAAATATCATTTTTTAAAATAAAATAAATCTATTATGTGTATTCACTATAAGTACACATAAATAAAGTAAAAATACAAGATAGGACATAATAATATCATGACATAATTTGAAAGTAGAAGATTAACCCAAAGAACAGAAATTGGGTTAAGAATGTCCCTTACAAAGATCATTTTTTTAAAATAAAATAAATCTATTATGTGTATTCACTATAATTACACATAATGAAAGTAAAAATACAAGATTAACATAATAATATCATGACATAATTTGAAAGTAGGAGATTAACCCAAAGAACTAAAATTGGGTTAAGAAGTTCCCTTACCTCGTGTCCGACTTGACTCGATCGTTCTTTAACCTCCGAAATAACAAACTAGAGGTAATTTATATTTTATTAATAACCTTTTACAGTTTCATTATTCCTTTTATATCACTTATTACCATGTTATGATCATTATGTAATTATTTAAGTTAATAACGGTCATTTTGTCGATCTTTGGTACTTGAGTCAAAAATAACCTTCTTATAATTACAAGTAGTTCATGTGGTGAAATATCCATTTTATCCAGAATTATATTCATGATTTAGATATCATATATATCGTATATATCTTGTATATACAGGAATTTATAATATTACATAACATTTAGAGGTAAGAAATGAAATGCACCGTTCATGGAGATGGTATGCCGTACATACGGATGAACTCTACTTTCATTTCTATTTCGTATTTAATGAAATGAAATTATAATTATATAAAGGTAAAATATAATTCCAATATAATATAATTTATAATACCATTTACTCCATCATTTATACATCCCACATATGTCATTAACGATTCAAATCACTTTGAGGGGGCGGTAGTCCGCACTTCCTAAAACGAAATTATCGCGTTTACTCATAATGGAAACCATGAAGGTATGACATAAATGAAAAATAAATAATCTTAAGTAAAACTTAAACATATTATATATCATATATAAATATAGTGACATCTTAATGGCAACCTTTGAAGGTGTTATATGAGTGTTGAACAATCATCGTTTCGTGAGGTAGAAATTCGCCATCCACAGAAACAGTATGTTTTTGAACCATTAGATGTAGGTGTGTGTAAGTTTAGCTCGAATCCTTCATATAAAAACATCCTAGTATATTGAAGATACTGTTTTTGTTACAAAATAAAAGAATAAAAAGAGTTTAAGGGGTTGGAGAAGCAAAATAAAACAAAATAACATAAGCGAAGACATTACCTTAAAATCAGGTAACTATTTTTATGATTTGAGCCAAAGGCTAACTTGGGAAGAATTATTCCCTAAGTAAGGCTTATAGGAGTAAGATAGGAAAGTTGAGAGAATATTTGGGAAGAGTTTGGCCGAGACAAAAGGCTTTGAAGGTGTGAATAAGGTGGTAGTGGTGGGGGCCTTTAATAAGAGGAGAGGAGGGGCACTCTTGGAAACTCAAAAAAGGTTACTTTATTATAAAATGATTTTCGGATTTAATTGGTCCCAAAATTATATATTTCGAGGATAATGTGATAAGAGTTATAAATCCACACATACAATAGGTTTTTGACATGTGTAGGTCTTATATTTTACATTATCTTTTCATTTTGTTTAAATCGTTAAATAATGAAGTAATCGCTGCATCATCATGGTGTCATAGATAATTTAATTTATTTAATGTCAAAAAATTATAAAAAAATATCATTATTTATGAAATCTTTTTATATTTCTAATGAATATTTATTGTAAAAAATATGACTTGTATAACCCCACTTAAAAACTGTTTTAGTAAAACAACTCATGTTTGTCGCATTTTTATTTTAACATTAAATAAAACGTTTTTAATGTCATTTTCCTACCAAAGTGGCTCCATGGGGTCCCCAAGTTGACCCATGGATTGTCTTGGTCGTCCATGACTCATACAATATGGGTAGAAAAATTGTAAATTTATTTTCATATTTTTATATTATCATTTTTACCTTAAATTTCACTAATTACCTTTAATCGCGATTAATTAAACTTAAAAGTTACTATTCACCAAAAAATTATTTTAATCCCATTGAACCACATTTTAATTACTAATGAAAAAAATTTATGTTGGATTTTTGAAAATCAAATCACAGAAGTGGTAATGTTTCATTTTAACGAAAAATCAGTTTTTTAACTACCACTTAGTGGTTTCACTATTCATCAAAAATTGATGTTTTTCAGAACAGTGCCAAACTTTCACCCTAAGCTATAATTGATATTTTGAATTCAAAAATTATTTATATTTGACAAAATTCCACACATATAAGTTGCATTAAATAATTTTATAATTAATTCCCGCTGTCACAATAAGTAGCGTGTTTTTAAAAAACAATATATATCAAAAGATTGACAATTGTTTATGTCCAATTTCAATGTGAAATTAATTATAATTACCATAATTGGATAAAATGGTAAAAATATATTCTAATTACACTTTAAAACCACTCAATAGTATAATTTATCACTATAAATTATTTTTACTAAAAAAGTTGTTTTTAAGTATTTTTCACTATTCATAACAAATTGGAAGTTCTTAGAAAAATACCAAAAATTCAACATAGGCTAATTTCGATATTCCAAATCAAAAAATGAAGTCCATTTTGAAATATAAAATATATATAATTTCAAAAAGTGTGTATTACTATTCATAATGGATATTTTTATTGGTCGCGGTGTGTTAGAATGACGAACTTACGTACAATGCAAGCTATTGCATTATTAAAAGAGAAGCGTATCGTGGAAGATCGGGGTGTTACATTCTCCCCTCCTTCAATAAATTGTATCCTCGCAATTTGAAAATTTTCTTTGAAAATAAAAGGTTGAAAATAGAAAATACCCTTGTGGAAAACCCACATCGGAAATAAGGTTAATAAAAATATAACTTTAAAAGAAATAAAGATAAGTACAAATGTCACCCGAGATAGCCCATACTAGGATTCTATGAAAATATGGATATGGAAGAAAAACAAACCATCAAGGTCTAATAGAGAGTTGTATAAAACAGGATTAGGAGAAAGTTAACCACAAGAAAATCACAAGCTTGTGATTGGTTAACCGGTCATTGAATCCCCAGTTGGAAAAGTTAACCGGAAACGTTTTTGTTTTATGTTACCTTTTATAAAGTTGAGGAATTTATTTAGGAGATTTACTAAGAACGTAAGGGAATATACATACTTGTCATGTAGACTTTTGTTCTTTAATAAATTTTTACCACAAACCCATCATTCACTCCAAAAGGTAATAGAACTCAAAAATATTATATTTATCCTAACTGTATAAGGTTCCCAAAATTAACACATACCATTTAGATTAGGAAAACTTTTTTGTAATAACCAGGGACTTCCTGTAGGATAGTGGTAGGTAATAAAGGCATGTTGCACTATGGTTGTGGGTTCGATTCCTGTAGCTTTGTCCGACGCGACAGGTTATCCCCCGACCTGCAGGTTGTCCTTTTCCTAAAAATATAGTACTATAATATTGAAAAATTAATCTTCAGAAATGTTTTAACCATAAAAAATACTATCCAAAGTTCAACTTAGTCCATTCCATCCTTTATAGTTATCCAAAATACCTCTGTCCAGACTTTTTCTAAAAGTTCTCCAAATTCCAAAATCAATTGTATCATCATATTCCTCAAACAAAGTAAATTTTCTCTTATTGTCACATACTAAAAATATGATTAACATAATCATATTAAAACCTTAATGAAATCAAAAAGTACTACAATACAATACTTATATATATCACATTATTCTTATAACCAGAATATAATCTTTGAGTCCAAAAGCACCAATACATTAATTATTACACTTCAACTGTAGTAACAGCAGAAGATTGTCCTTGATCCCCTGGCCTTTTCTGATGTTAGTTTCCCGGACAATTAGTACATTCATTTGCATAATTCCCCATTTCCCTACAATTTTAGCATTCAACATTGATAGCCTCTTTCTTTCCCTTGAAATCATGAGCTTGGTGACCTTTTTCTCCACATTTATAACAAACTCCCAATCCTTTTAGGAAAGTACCAGGGTGATTCTTACCACAATTATCGCATAATGGAAAATCCTTCTTTCCCTTTTTCCCTTTATCTGTCTCTTGTTCCACCATTCTCTTCTTCTCTTAGTCTACTTTATTGTCATAAGATTTAGAGAATTCCTTTCCTGTCTTGATAGCACACGAGACTATATCTTCATATGTTGAGAAAGATTGTGATACTAATGCTCGACGGAGAAACGGTTTTAACCCATCAAAGAAACGATAGATCTTACTTCTTGGGATACGTATATAATCTGTAGCAGGCCTCGCTAACATTGTAAAGTTAGCCTCATACTTTGCAACATTCTCATCCTCCTTCTTCCTCAGACTCATAAATTGCCTTTCCATATCTACTCGATGGTCATGTGGAAAGTATTTTTCTATGAAAATTTCCTTAAAATCCCTCCATTCCATACTTGATACTTCTTCATCTTCCTCTGTGTTTTGAATTAGTGACCAAAATTGATCGGCATCCCCAGTGAGGCGGTAGACTTCCATGACAACCTTCTCCCTTTCGCTACTCCCCATGGTGTGGAATATTTTCTCTATGGAGTTTATCCATTGCTCAGCTACTAATGGATTTGTACCCCAATTAAATGTTGGCGGTTGTTGCCTCATAAAGAGGTCTAACATTGATCCTCCACGTTGCGGTTTATGGTGCTCCATATGAGTAAGGTTATTATTCTTAACCTGAGTGAGTTATCCCAGTATGGTAATAAGTTGATCAACACTAGTTGTATCTCCAGCTCCACAATAATTATCTTGAGCAGGAGGGCAATCCCTACATGGAGTGTGTGCATTGATACGGCTTCCATTCCTTCCACTAGGTGCCATTTCTAAACAATGGCATAAAATAGATTAGTTTATGAATCAAAATACATAATTATATAATTGTAAAACACTTAACCATAATTGAACTATTTGTGGATATAATCCATAATCATAAAAATGTTTTCTTTGAGGAAGTATATACTCATAACCCTTCATAGTGGTTTGTAATGAAAATGAGAATTATCCTAAGCATATCCCCTGGGAGTGTCATAACCAAGAGTGCAGTAAGGCCCGTTGTCGTGCACCAGTTCCCGTTCGAGTCTATCTCAAAGCGGTGTTTTCGGGTTTTACCCCTAGGTACATCTGTGCCAGAGCCGCCTCTACCTGCTCGTATCCAGACAGGGATGTATTGCTCGGAAAACTCACAAAATCTCTATAATACCAAAATTCTAGGAAGTTCTTCTATACTAATCCTCAAAGTCTATCTTTGGGATATGTTCTCTAATCAGAGTTTTTCTAAATCTAGCTTCCAAGGTTAGTACTAAACTGCCTCTGATACCAACTGTAACTCCCCGACCCCAGTTACCCAGAGTCGGTGCATTATTGCATAACATTGGCATGATAAAAAAATATCAAGTCTTGAATGGCCGATTAGTTTAGTATCCTTAGAAACACTAGATACATTTATAAATGTTACATTACATTATAAAGTGAAAAACTTAAATAACAAAGTCTCCATAGTCAACACTCATATCCTCTTTTGACTATCCCTGCAGGTCATTCATAAAATACTTCTTCACATCCTAGAAAATATTAAAACATTTAAAGGGGTGAGATCAGATGCTAAGTAAGGATAACAATATATCGGACGCTTTCACAAATAAACATTAACATTTATGGCAATGTATAACTAAAAAAAAAGCCTTTTAAAATTGAACATCAGCATAATATGGAAAAAATAAAATGAAATAATTCCATTTACTTATTCACAAGGATATTCTACTAGTAGAATAATCACATGCAATATCAATAAACAATTTAATAATGATAGAATGCATAATGCCAGACTATCATAACCACGTAGCCAAGGCCACGTGCCAAGACTACAAATAAGATTTTGTCAAGGCCTTGTGCCAAGACATTAGTTTGTCTCATGAGACCTACCGATGCATCAAGGAGCTATAGTGGGCTCCACCCGTCACATATTAAGTCCAATGCATTTCTCGTATAAATAGGCTTAAACATATCATAAACCATTACATAATTATATCACATAAAACATGCATAAAGGAAACATAAAATTTCCACATTTCAATCACAAGATATCAATAAAACACATTGATGTAATAAAAACACTTTCAAAACCATTTTCAGTACCAAAATATAAGAAAATTTAAACGTGGTATCTATTTTTCATTTAAAAAAATTATGGCTTATAGAGGAAGCCGAAACTCAAATAATGGTAATGGTGGCAGAGAAGTTGTTGTCACCGCATACGTACGACAAAAAAAACATTCCCTTTTTTCGTTTAGTAAAACGCTTCATATAAAAAATATTCCTCTTGAATAAACGTAAAAGTCAAAGGGGTTTATACACTGTATAAAAGAAATTTGTGTATAAAAAAAATTATGCCTCAATGAATGAAGATTGAGACGGAGTCCTTACAAAGATAATTTTTTAAATAAAATAGATCTATTATGTGTATTCACTATAAGTACACATAAAGAAAGTACAAATACAATTTAGGACATAATAATATCATGACATAATTTGAAAGTAAGAGATTAACCGAAATAACCGAAATTGGGTTAATAAGTTCCCTTACAAAGATCATTTTTTTAAAATAAAATAAATCTATTCTGTGTATTCACTATAAGTACACATAAAGAAAGTACAAATACAAGATAGGACATAATAATATCATGCCATAATTTGAAAGTAGGAGATTAACCCAAAGAACGGAAATTGGGTTAAGAAGTTCCCTTACAAAGATCATTATTTTAAAATAAAATAAATCTATTATGTGTATTCACTATAAGTACACATAAAGAAAGTAAAAATACAAGATACGACATAATAATATCATGACATAATCTGAAAGTAGGAGATTAACCCAAAGAACGGAAATTGGGTTAAGAAGTTCCCTTACCCCGTGTCTGACTTGACTCGATCGTTCTTTAACATCCTGAATAATAAACTAGAGTTAATTTATATTTGATTAAGAAACTTTTACATGTTTAGTATTCCTTTTATTTCACATATTATCATGTTATGAACATTATGTAATTATTTAAGTTAATAATGGTCATTTTGTCGCTCTTTGGTACTTGAGTCAAAAATAACCTTCTTATAATTAAAAGTTGTTCATGTGGTGAAATATACATTATATACAGAATTATATTCATGAATTAGATATCATATGTATCGTATATATCCAGTATATACATGCATTTATAATATTACATAACATTTAGAGGTAAGAAATGAAATGCACCGTTCATGGAGACCGTAAGCCGTACATACGCATGAACGCTACTTTCATTTCTATTTCGTATTTAATGGAATGAAATTATAATTATATAAAGGTATAATATAATTCCAGTATTATATAATGTATAATACAATTTACTCCATCCTTTATACATCCCACATAGGGCATTAATGATTCAAATCACTTGGAGGGGGCAGTAGTCCACACTTCCTAAAATGAAATTATCGCGTTTACCCAAAATGGAAACCGTAAAGGTATGCCATAAATGAAAAATAGAGAAGCTTAAGTAAAACATAAACATATTATATATCATATATAAATATAGTGACATGTTAATGTACACCTTTAAAGGTGTTATATGATTGTTGAACAATCATTGTTTCGTGAGTCAGAAATTCACCATCCACGGAAATAGTATGTTCTTTAACCATTAAGTGTTGGTGTGTGTAAGTGTAGCTTGAATACATATTATAAAAAATCTTATTATATTGATGATACTTGTTTTGTTACAAAATAAAGTAATAAAAAGAGTTTATGGGGTTGGAGAGGCAAAATAAAACAAAATAACAGAAGAGAAGACATTACCTTAAAATCGGGTAATTCTTTTTTTGATTTGAGCCAAAGGCTTCCATGGGAGGAATTCTGACCAAATTTAGGCTTCTAGGAGTAGGAGAAGGAAGTTTAGAGAGTATTTGGGAAGAGTGTGGCTGAGCCAAAAGGCTTTGATGGTGTGAATAAGGTGGTAGTGGTGGGGGCCTTTTATAGGAGGAGAGGAGGGGCACTCTTGGAAAGTCATAAAAGGTTACTTTATTATAAAATGATTTTCGGATTTAAAAAGTCCCAAAATTATATATTTTGAGGATAAGGTGATAAGAGTTCGAAATACACCCATAAAATAGGTTTTTGACATGTGTAGGTCTTAGATATTACATTATCTTTTTATTTTATTTAAATCGTTAAATAATGAGGTAATCACTGCATCATCATGGTGTCATAAATAATTTAATTTATTTATTGTTTAAAAATTACAAAAAAATTTCTTTATATATGAAATCGTTTTAGATTTCTAATGAATATTTATAGTAAAAAATATGACTTGTATAACCCCATTTAAAAATTGTTTTAGTAAAACAACTCATGTTTGTGACATTTTTATTTTAACATTAAATAAAAAGTTTTTAATGTCATTTTCCTACCAAAGTGGCTACATGGGGTCCCCAAGTGGACCCATGGATTGTCTTGGTCTGCCATGAATCATAAAATAGGGTTAGGACAATTGTAAAGGTATTTTGAAATTTTTATAATATCATTTTTACCTTAAATTCCACTAATTACCTTTAATCGCGATTAATTAAACTTAAAAGTTACTATTCACCAAAAAATTATTTTAATCCCATTGAACAACATTTTACTTCCTAATGACAACCATTTATGTCGGATTTTTGAAAATAAAATCACAGAAGTGGTAATGTTTCATTTAAACGAAAAATCTGTTTTTTAACTACCACTTAGTGGTTTCACTATTCATAACAAATTGAAGTTTTTCAGAACAATGCCAAAATTTCACCCAAAGCTATAATTGATATTTCGAGTTAAAAAATGATGTCTATTTTACAAAATTCAAAACATATAAGTTGAATTTATTAATTTTATAATTAATTCCCGCTGTCATAACAAATAGCGTGTTTTTAAAAAACAATATATATCAAAAGATTAACAATTGTTTATGTCCAATTTCAGAGTGAAATTAATTATAATGACCATAATTGGATAAAATGGTAAAAATATATTCTAATTACACTTCAAAACCACTCAATATTATAATTTATCACTATAAATTATTTTTATTAAAGAAGTTGTTTTTAAGTATTTTTCACTATTCAAAAAAAATTAGAAGTTCTCAGTAAAATACCAAAAATACAACATAGGCTAATTTAGATATTCCAAATCCAAAAATGATGTCTATTTTGAAATATAATATATATATAATTTCAAAAAGTGGGTATTACTATTCATAATGGCTATTTTTATTGGTCGCGGTGTGTTAGAATCTTGAACATGCGTAAAATGCAAGCTATTGCATTATTGAAAGAGAAGCATATCGTGGAAGATCAGGGTGTTACAATAGGTTTTCAAAGAATTATATAAATAAATGGTTTCAAAAGGTTTTATGTTTTAATGAATATTTTTCAAAGAAGAAATGAAATTTTCCTCAAGAACTTTTTTTAAAATATATTTCAAAATTATTTTACATCTATGATGAAATCCATTGATGTTACTTATTATCTTATTGAAAATTATCCCAATCTTCCTATCATATTCGTTCTTGAATGGATTACATTTTACGAAATGATTCTTATGAAAACCATTTCTCTTCTATGGGTTACATGCTTTTGAATCCCACTTCTTTTCATGGTTTATTATTTAATGAAATTATTATGAAAACTATTTATTTTCTATATGTTATGATGTGATGAAATTTTAGTGATATACATTTAATTTCATGTTTTATTATTTGATGTTTATAAAAACCATATTTTTTTAATGGTTCATGATAGGATGCATGTTTTTTTATCTTGTGGAACATATATGTATGACTTGATTATGTGAAAGGTTGAACCTATATCTCCCTCCAATGCATTGGGTGTAGTTAAATGTTTTATGAGCTCCTAAGCGTACGTATGAGGGAATCCCATGTCTGAATCAAGGGTTCATATTATTACCAATAAAATATGGTACATATGAGGAAATATCAAACTCGAAATAAAAGGGTAAATGGGAGGTCATACCAAGATATAATCATTAGGGTAAATCGAGGGGGGATACCAAACCGAAACAGAGGGTATGTGGGATGGAATTCCAAGCCCGAAGTAGGTACATGGGTTATTATCCCAAGCCTAACATGTTTCTAAGGTATTAGTAGGTTTCTTTGATATAGGATTTTTTGTGTTTATGTATATAAGATGAGTTCCATTTATTATTCCGTCATGGATCATGATCTTGTATCCCTTAGGATTCATGACTTGTGAAATGCTAATAATTATTCCATGATTCTTGTTTATAACCTTTGATATATAGGGTATCATCATATAATGTTATGATCACATTCTCATACACTTATTCTCATGTTTATGCTTACATATCTACCTTTAATAACCTTTTTGAGTATCTAAGATCACCCATTTTCATGTTTCCTTACCCAGGTTATGTAGATATATTTTATGCTTAATATTTCTATGTTGGGTTCTGGTCTTGTAAAACCTAGGGTGAGGTAGTTTGGCTCACACATTTACCAGTGTTTTTGCTTCCTTGTTTCCAAATACACTGAACTAATACAGTGTTTGTGCATATGATTGTGTAATGTTTTTATTATTCTTAAAAAATGATGCAATTTCATTGTATGTCAAGACTATATCATTATAGTTGATATCAAAGTGATGGTTTAGTTAGCCTTTGGAAACTAGGATATGAAATCTATAGTGATATCCCTACGTTTATTTCAAAGGATATGTTTTGGGATGCCTCTAATGATAACTATACTATTGAGTTTCCATTTAAGAAAATGTCTTAGAATATTGGTACATGAAGGAGTAGGTGGTTTCCTAGAAATACATCCTTCTCTGGATACTACAAGCGGACCTTGTTCTGGAACATATGCACATAAGAGTAACATCTTTGACAAGTTGTTTCAGGTCTAACTCAGTGAAATATGGTACATAACAATGGGCTATACTTCACAACTTATTTTAAAATCTTGGGGGATGTAGTTAGGAACTCAAAAACTTCTTATGAACCATTATAAAGGATTTAAGTAGAATATGACAATGAATAACCTTTAATAAACCCAAGGTTTCATAGATTAAATAAGTAGGAGGTATTATTTAGTCACTATATAAATTAATTTTTCATTATTATATGGTATTCTATTATGAAAAAAGTTTTTTACACAATGATTTATGGTTTTAATCTGTGTAAGGGTCTCAAAAAAACATGGTTAACATTGAATATTTCATATTTTGAAAGTAAGGAAATTATGTAAATTGATTTCCTATGTGTAAATCTCATGAAGAGAATCAGGAAGGTGGTACAAGTATTGTTTATACTGTTGATGATAAATATATCATGGATAGAATTAGAAATTTATGGGATGTCATAATAGTATTGTTTCCTCTAAACATAAGAATAATTATTATATTGAGATTGAGGAACCTTAATACATGGTTCATATATTATTTTATAGGAAAAGGGTATTAAGGAATATGTTGAAGATTCCTCAGTAATGGATTAATAATAATGTTGGATGAATGAAGTATTTATGTTATAGAGTTCAATGATTATGTTATATGAATTATAAAATATATAAGTATTTTTAGTATTAGTTTTTCATTAAGTATTTAAATGGATATGTTGAATGGTGGTAAAGGAATACAAAATCGATTTAATAGAAAAATTGATATTTTGATCAAGGGATGGTATCCCTAAATGTGTTCAAGAAGATGTGGAATTTTTTTATTTGAAAAAAGAGACAATTAGGTTTAGATAAATATATATTGGATATGAATAAGTAATTTGTATAGTACTTAGTACCTTGTAACTAACTAATGACTTGTTGAAAAAGGTGGTCTATGTAATCCGGGAAGATGTTTACAACATTTTTTGGATTTAAGGAGTATATCTATAATAAATCATGAATGTTTTAATAAATATTTATGATAATTCAAGATATTACCATGTTTCATGAGAATATACGCTAAGGGTAATCACATGTTTGGAATGTGACAATAAAGAGATACTTCAGGATATATAGTGGATCGATGTTAAACTAATTTAATAATTTTTACTATAATGTTTCGTATTTTCATCTTATGTAAGTGTTAAAAGGTTAATAATTTATGAATGGTCATAAGTTAAACTTTATATGATTTTTTAGATTAAATCAACATCTCACTATATACCGATTTATGAATTTTGGATAAACTATGATAACAATTTTGTTGTGATGAAAAGTAAAGGTGATTGGAATAACTAATAATTCTATATATGGATTTCCTAATATATTATTTTATCTAGATAGAAAAATTCACCATCATTACCAAGAATAAGAGATGATGTAAGAATTGATAATGGAAAAACCAAAGGGTGATATTGTATCCATGAAAATGAATAAAATCAAGTATGTATATTTCTTTATTTTCGTAGACAGTAAAATAATCCATTGAAGCAAGGAAACGTATATTGAAAAAATATTTATCCTAGAAGATTTATGTAACACCCCAAGATTTCATAGTGTGTTATTTCTTAAAAATAATTCAATAACTTGCACTACACGCAACACCGAGTTCAATCACACCATTAAAAGAGGTCATGAATAGTATTAACTACATTTTGAACTTTATATAATCCTTATAATTTTAGAATCCCTATTATGAGTTTCTTAGTCATAATGCAAGAACAGATTCATTTTCAGTATTTCACTTTTATCAACTTCTAATAGTGAAACCTTTTTAAATACAATATTTTAAACTTTTTGACTAAATGGGGACATCAAAAATTTAAAATGAAACACCCCAAGCTTCCACGGTACACTTTCTTTGAATAATACAGTAGCGTGTGCTGTACGCAACCTTGAGTTTTAACACACACCATAACCAATCAAACTAGCCGTTATAAATAGTAATACCTACTTTTTGAAAATATATATATTTTATATTTCAAAATGGACTTCATTTTTGGATTCAGAATATCGAATTTAGCCTAAGGTGAAATTTTGGTACTTTTCGGATAACTTTCATATTTTGATGAATAGTGAAAATTACTAAATTTTAATTAAAAACAACTTTTTTAATCAAAATAATTAATAGTGATAAATTATTAATTTGAGTGGTTTTAAATTATATTTAGAATATATTTTTACAATTTAATATAATGTTGTTCATTAGACATAATTTTACAATTAAACCGAACATAAACAAGTGTCAATCTTTTGATAGTTATTATCTCTTAAAAACACGCTTTTTGTTTTGACAGCGGGAATTAATTTTAAATTAATTTCTGCCACTTCTGTGTTTTGAATTTAGAAAAATGGATTCCATATTTGGAATCAGGATGTTCAAATTGTGTAAATAGGTAACTTTTATTTTTAGACATTTTGAATAATTACTGCGGTAAATATTTTATTTACCATGGTTAAGGGTAAATCCGGTAAATAAGGGTTAAAAAATAATATTATAATAATACTAAATTACCCTAAAACGTGTCTTAACCCTATTGGTTGATACATGGTCGACCATGGGAATCTTTGGGTCTATTTTGGGACCCCATGGATCCACTTGTAAGTGATAATGACACTTTATTTTAATTAAGTTAAAATGAATACAAAAATGACACAAGCATATATCTTTTAGCAAAACAATTGTTACATAGGGTTATATATGTTGGATTTTAGATTATAAATATTCATTAGAAATATAAAAAGATTTCCTACATAATTATATTTTATTTATAATTTTTAGACATTAAATAATTTATTTTATTTATGACACAATGATGATGCAGTAATTACTATAATAGTGAAAAATTAAAATAATTGATATTATAAATACCCAAACAAATATAATATGAAACTTTTAATGAATTAAAATAATTTTCTAGGATAATATGATATATTAGGATTGATTTAAGTGACTTTGTTCGAACTAATCAATCTGTTATGAGTTTCAAAAAAATCAACTATTGAATAGTGTCAAAATTGACATAAAAGAGTTTTTAAAAAAAATATTATATTATTAATTGATATTAAATTCCTAAAAATCTAAGGTTCGGCCAAGAGACTTATATAAGGATAGGTTCATCATTAATGGACCACTTGGGGGTCGCTTGGATGTATATGGTAAGTTTATTAACCATATTATATAAAAATACAAAGAGACATTGTAAAAGTGAAACTAATTAACTTAGAGTTAATACTTAAAGATAAGGTTAATATAAGTACCCAAACCTGTCTAAATTCTATTGGTTGAGTGGTTTTCGACCTATCCCCACCTTAACCTTTGAATAGTCAACTTTGGAGCCTTTGTAAACCGAATATGAATTTATTATAAATTAATATTTCTAACTTTTCCAAAGGTGCCCCTCACCCCTCTTATAAAAGGGCACTCCTCCTTCTCATTTCTTCACAACTTCAAAGCCTTTTGGTTCGGCCAAACTCTGCCCAAATACTCTCCCAACATCCCTCAATACAACCTAGAGGCCTTAGTTTGATCAGAAAGACAACCTAAGGAGCCCTTTTGATCAAATCAGAAGGAAGAACCCGAAGAAGAGGTAATGATTTCACCACCCTTCTCCAAGTTCATTTCTTCTTCCACTTCTTCTCCCTTTTTTCTTACCATTCTAAAATAATAACTCCAGTATATCACATATACTGTGATGTTATTATAAATATGGTACAATCATATTCAGTATTCTATCCACCCTTTGAATAACATGTCACCATACGTGCGTACGTACGGCTTACCGTCTCCACGTCGTGGTGTAATTGTTATTCAATACAATATTATTTGGATGGGTATAATAATGATGTGTAACTCATGTAAATAATAAATATAACATGTTAATGATTCTGTATATATGATATACCATCCATTTATATATTATTTTAATATCAAAAGAATGATATTGTCGCTCGTGCGTACGTACGGACTACCGTCTCCACGAACGCGATGAGATTCATTCTCCATCGTATCCATTCAAGTATAATTATCATTTGATGATTTAAAAATGATGTTTAAGGACTGGATATCATTCTGGATATGAATAAGATACAACAACCATGTCTTATGTAACAAAACATATAAAAGAAAATGAGTAAGTTAACTCCCGAAACAACGATAATTCTAAGATATTATTAACAAATCAATGTTAAAAGATCATATATGATATCATATTATTATATATGATTCTTGTATAATTTAATAACAACTATTTCACCATTATACAGAAGGTTAACCTACCCCAACCAAGGAAAAGTATAAGGTAAGGGTTATTTCACAATCTCTTCATTATCCGAGGTTGTTTATATGTAATAATCTACTGGGATCTCTTTATCATCCACATCCATGTTTCTTAAAAACGTATTTCAAAACATTTTTACTATTTACAAGAATATGGGTTAAAGTCATTTATACCTTTTTTTGACTTTTTATAAGAGGTTTATAAAGGAATCTTTCTATCGTTTTCAAAACAAGGTCCTTTTTAACCTTTTCGACAGAATTGAGGTAAGAATGTTTTTTTTAACTTATACGGCGGGTGCGGTTATTTTACGCCGTTATAAAATCTTCAAAGCTTTCCTTACAAGCTTATAAGAATATTTTCAAAGAAAATGTTTTATTTTATATGGATCTTAAATGATTTCAAAATAAAAGGAGATATTTCTTTAAAAAGAATTTTGATTTCATCTATGTCAACATCCTTTGATGGATTTTAAGATTACTTGAAGTTGATTTATTATGATACAAAACTTCTATATTGTATTGAAGGTTTTGTGATATGTTTGACTGTGGATGTGCTATTTTTATACCATTCATAGTTTATTGTGAAAGTATTGACATTTCGTATGCTAGTTTTAATACGAATGTTTATGTTATGTTTAAACCTTTTCATATGGGAATGCATTGGACTTAATAAGTGACGGGTGGAGCCTGCTATAGCTCCTCGATGCATCGGTAGGTCTCATGAGACAAACTAGTGTCTTGGCACAAGGCCTTGACAAAATCTTATTTGTAGTCTTGGCACGAGGCCTTGGCTATGTGGTTATGATAGTCTGGCATTATGCATTCCAACATTATGAAAGTGGTTATTTATTTTTGCATGTGATTATTCGATTAGTGGAATATCCATGTGAATAAGTAAATGGCATTATTTCATTTTATTTATGCCATACCATGTTGAAAGTTCATGTTTAAAAGGCTTTTGTTTTAGTTATACATTGCCTTAAATGTTTATTCTTATTGATGAAAGTTTCCGCTATATTGTTATCCTTACTGGGCATTTGAGCTCACCCATTTTCAATGTTTTATTTTTCCCAGGAAGTGAAGATGTAAGTTATGAATGACCTGCAGGGATATTATGAGGGGATTGTAGTGTGGACTGTGGAAACATTATGTTGTTGTAGTAGTTTTTGATTTTATGATGTAATGTAAAACTTATGAATATATCTAGTGTTTCCAAGGCTACTAAACCAATCGGTCTTTCGAGATTTGATCTTTCTTGTGATCATGCCAATGTTATGTAATAATGCACCGACTCTGGGTAACTGGGGTCGGGGCGTTACAGTTGGTATCAGAGGAAGTTTAGTACAAACCTTGGAAGCTAGATTTAGATAAACTCTGATTAGAGCACGTAGACCTAAGATTAACTTTGAGGATTAGTATAGAAGAACTTCCTAGAATTTTGGTATTGTAGAGATTTTGTGAGTTTTCCGAGCAATACATCCCTGTCTGGATACGAGCAGGTAGAGGCGGCTCTGGCACAGATGTACCTAGGGGTAAAACCCGAAAACACCGCTTTGAGCTAGACTCGAACGGGAACTGGTGCACGACAACGGGCCTTGCTGCACTCTTGGTTACGACACTCCCGGGGGATATGCTTAGGATAACTCTCATTTTCTTTACAAATCATTTTGAAGGGATTATGAGTATATACTTCCTCAAATAAAACATTCTTATGATTATGGATTATATCCATAAATAGTTCAATTTATGTTAAGTGTTTTATAAGTATGGGATTATGTATTTTGATTCATAAACTGATCTAGTGTATGCCATTGTTTAGAAATGGCGCCCAGTAGAAGGAATGAGAACTCCAGAAATGCACATGATCCAAAGAGAAGGAAGGATCATATCTTTCATGGTCTTAAGCTAGAATTTATAAGAGAAATAGTCTCCCATGTATTATCATCATATGAAGAAATAATATCATGTGTTGATAAGATAAGTAAAGAGTTTAATGAGTCCTATGGCTTTGAAGGGAAGCAAGAGAAGAAAAGGATGGAAGAGAGAAAGATGGATAAAGGGAAGAGGGAAAAGAATAATTTTCCCATATGTGGTAATTGTGGAAAGAAACACCCTGGAACTTGCCTGAAAGGAATGGGAGTTTGTTATAAGTGTGGAGGAAAAGGGCACAAAGTACGTGACTGCAAGGGTAAGAAAATGGTTTCAAATGTACAATGCTTTATTTGCAAGGAGTTTGGACACTACGCAAACCTATGTCCCAGTCATCAGACTATGCCGCAAATGATGTTATTGGATAATAATCAAGTTATGATACTACCACAGATGAAGAGTGATTAGAGTTCTTATGTTGATTATGTCAATTGAGTGTTGTATCAACAATGTACTTGTTATAATAATTATGGAGTATATAAGGATTGTACTGCAGTACTATTTCATTAAGGACTTGAGATTATGTGGAACAAAGAAAAGTGACTCAATAGCAGGATAAATTTTTGGAAAATATATGGTTGAGAGAATGATAAATCATAATATAGTTCTGATACTGAGGTAGTGATTTCGGAATAATATGTGATTGTTTTGGATAAATTATATTGGATATTCTTGACTACCTTGGAACTAATTAATGATTTGTATATTCCATCATTGTTGGGGTTTAAAACATTTTTGGATTAATGAAGTATATCCAGCATTCTATATGGAATAGGGGAGCATGAATGTAATCAATAAGGAATATGGTAATTCAAGATGTTTCAGTTTATTAAAAGAATACAAGATGAAGGTATTCATATGCTATTACGGGGTAAAAAGGATATACATTATGCTTACCTTCCTTATAAATGTTGGACTGTGAGTTTGGACAGAAGTATTTTGGATAGTTCTAGTTTGGATTATTTTGGATTACCATAAAAGGAAAACCCGGAGGTTGGGCGGAAACCCGTCGCGTCCGGCAAGGCTGCGAGACTTGAACCCGCAACTGAAGGGTGACAAGGGTGTATCACTTACCACTAGCCCACGAGATGTTCTGGATTAAATAATGTAGTTTTTTTTAAAAGATCTAGTAGATGAATTATAATATCATTTATTTTGGAACCCTGTACGAATAGTATAAATAGAATTTTTTTTACGTTCTATTATCTTTTAGAGTGAAAGATGAGTTTGTGGTAGAAATTTATTATTGGATAAAACTCTAATTATAATGTAAGTATATCTCCTTATGATCTTAGCCAATCTCATAAATAAATTCCTCAACATTAATAAAAGGAACTTAGAAGAAAAATGTTGTCCTAGATGGTACCTTAAATCATCACTAATTTATGGCTTTGGGATTGTTGGCCTTTTCATAGCCATGTTCTCTACCACTCTCCATCAGATAATTGATGGTTATATTTCTCTTCCATATCCATATTTTCCTACATGGAACCCTAGTATGTGTTATTTTCGGTAATCTTCATACTTTCCACTCTTTATTTTAAATAGAGGGCTCATTAATTCATTTTTCGATGTGGGATTTCAACTAAGATATTTTGAAACGTCAAAAATGTGTTATCCCAATACCCTATATTTTGTTGAACCGATGGTACTTCAAATCATCATAGATTGATGAGTTTAAGGACCTCAATTTTATACTTTTTGTGATTGATGACCTCAATCACTACCTATAAATATTTACGTTTTTCCTCCAATTATATGTCTCTAATTTCCACCAATGTTCTCCTAATCAAGATCATAATTTGGTGGTGACCCTTTCATTTCTCTTTTCCTCATATTAAGACTAAATTTTAGTAACCCAATTTCCGATGTGGGTTTTCCCACAAATATATTTTCTATTTTCAACCTTTTATTTTCGAAGAACAATTTCAAATTGCGAGGACGCAATTTATTGAAGGAGGGGAGAATGTAACACCCCAAGATTTCATAGTGTGTTATTTCTTAAAAATAATTCAATAACTTGCACTACACGCAACACTGAGTTCAATCACACCATTAAAAGAGGTCATGAATAGTATTAACTACATTTTGAACTTTATATAATCCTTATAATTTTAGAATCCCTATTATGAGTTTCTTAGTCATAATGCAAGAACAGATTCATTTTCAGTATTTCACTTTTATCAACTTCTAATAGTGAAACCTTTTTAAATACAATATTTTAAACTTTTTGACTAAATGGGGACATCAAAAATTTAAAATGAAACATCCCAAGCTTCCACGGTACACTTTCTTTGAATAATACAGTAGCGTGTGCTGTACGCAACCTTGAGTTTTAACACACACCATAACCAATCAAACTAGCCGTTATAAATAGTAATACCTACTTTTTGAAAATATATATATTTTATATTTCAAAATGGACTTCATTTTTGGATTCAGAATATCGAATTTAGCCTAAGGTGAAATTTTGGTACTTTTCGGATAACTTTCATATTTTGATGAATAGTGAAAATTACTAAATTTTAATTAAAAACAACTTTTTTAATCAAAATAATTAATAGTGATAAATTATTAATTTGAGTGGTTTTAAATTATATTTAGAATATATTTTTACAATTTAATATAATGTTGTTCATTAGACATAATTTTACAATTAAACCGAACATAAACAAGTGTCAATCTTTTGATAGTTATTATCTCTTAAAAACACGCTTTTTGTTTTGACAGCGGGAATTAATTTTAAATTAATTTCTGCCACTTCTGTGTTTTGAATTTAGAAAAATGGATTCCATATTTGGAATCAGGATGTTCAAATTGTGTAAATAGGTAACTTTTATTTTTAGACATTTTGAATAATTACTGCGGTAAATATTTTATTTACCATGGTTAAGGGTAAATCCGGTAAATAAAGGTTAAAAAATAATATTATAATAATACTAAATTACCCTAAAACGTGTCTTAACCCTATTGGTTGATACATGGTCGACCATGGGAATCTTTGGGTCTATTTTGGGACCCCATGGATCCACTTGTAAGTGATAATGACACTTTATTTTAATTAAGTTAAAATGAATACAAAAATGACACAAGCATATATCGTTTAGAAAAACAATTGTTACATAGGGTTATATATGTTGGATTTTAGATTATAAATATTCATTAGAAAGATAAAACGATTTCCTACATAATTATATTTTATTTATAATTTTTAGACATTAAATAATTTATTTTATTTATGACACAATGATGATGCAGTAATTACTATAATAGTGAAAAATTAAAATAATTGATATTATAAATACCCAAAAAAATATAATATGAAACTTTTAATGAATTAAAATAATTTTCTAGGATAATATGATATATTAGGATTGATTTAAGTGACTTTGTTAGAAGTAATCAATCTGTTATGAGTTTCAAAAAAATCAACTATTGAATAGTGTCAAAATTGACATAAAAGAGTTTTTAAAACAAATATTATATTATTAATTGATATTAAATTCCTAAAAATCTAAGGTTCGGCCAAGAGACTTATATAAGGATAGGTTCATCATTAATGGACCACTTGGGGGTCGCTTGGATGTATATAGTAAGTTTATTAACCATATTATATAAAAATACAAAGAGACATTGTAAAAGTGAAACTAATTAACTTAGAGTTAATACTTAAAGATAAGGTTAATATAAGTACCCAAACCTGTCTAAATTCTATTGGTTGAGTGGTTTTCGACCTATCCCCACCTTAACCTTTGAATAGTCAACTTTTGAGCCTTTGTAAACCGAATATGAATTTATTATAAATTAATATTTCTAACTTTTCCAAAGGTGCCCCTCACCCCTCTTATAAAAGGGCACTCCTCCTTCTCATTTCTTCACACCTTCAAAGCCTTTTGGTTCGGCCAACCTCTGCCCAAATACTCTCCCAACATCCCTCAATACAACCTAGAGGCCTTAGTTTGATCAGAAAGCCAACCTAAGGAGCCCTTTTGATCAAATCAAAAGGAAGAACCCGAAGAAGAGGTAATGATTTCACCACCCTTCTCCAAGTTCATTTCTTCTTCCACTTCTTCTCCCTTTTTTCTTACCATTCTAAAATAATAACTCCAGTATATCACATATACTGTGATGTTATTATAAATATGGTACAATCATATTCAGTATTCTATCCACCCTTTGAATAACATGTCACCATACGTGCGTACGTACGGCTTACCGTCTCCACGTCGTGGTGTAATTGTTATTCAATATAATATTATTTGGATGGGTATAATAATGATGTGTAACTCATGTAAATAATAAATATAACATGTTAATGATTCTGTATATATGATATACCATCCATTTATATATTATTTTAATATCAAAAGAATGATATTGTCGCTCGTGCGTACGTATGGACTACCGTCTCCACGAACGCGATGAGATTCATTCTCCATCGTATCCATTCAAGTATAATTATCATTTGATGATTTAAAAATGATGTTTAAGGACTGGATATCATTCTGGATATGAATAAGATACAACAACCATGTCTTATGTAACAAAACATATAAAAGAAAATGAGTAAGTTAACTCCCGAAACAACGATAATTCTAAGATATTATTAACAAATCAATGTTAAAAGATCATATATGATATCATATTATTATATATGATTCTTGTATAATTTAATAACAACTATTTCACCATTATACAGGAGGTTAACCTACCCCAACCAAGGAAAAGTATAAGGTAAGGGTTATTTCACAATCTCTTCATTATCCGAGGTTGTTTATATGTAATAATCTACTGGGATCTCTTTGTCATCCACATCCATGTTTCTTAAAAATGTATTTCAAAACATTTTTACTATTTACAAGAATATGGGTTAAAGTCATTTATACCTTTTTTTGACTTTTTATAAGAGGTTTATAAAGGAATCTTTCCGTCGTTTTCAAAACAAGGTCCTTTTTAACCTTTTCGACAGAATTGAGGTAAGAATGTTTTTTTTAACTTATACGGCGGGTGCGGTTATTTTACGCCGTTATAAAATCTTCAAAGCTTTCCTTACAAGCTTATAAGAATATTTTCAAAGAAAATGTTTTATTTTATATGGATCTTAAATGATTTCAAAATAAAAGGAGATATTTCTTTAAAAAGAATTTTGATTTCATCTATGTCAACATCCTTTGATGGATTTTAAGATTATTTGAAGTTGATTTATTATGATACAAAACTTCTATATTGTATTGAAGGTTTTGTGATATGTTTGACTGTGGATGTGCTATTTTTATACCATTCATAGTTTATTGTGAAAGTATTGACATTTCGTATGCTAGTTTTAATACGAATGTTTATGTTATGTTTAAACCTTTTCATATGGGAATGCATTGGACTTAATAAGTGACGGGTGGAGCCCGCTATAGCTCCTCGATGCATCGGTAGGTCTCATGAGACAAACTAGTGTCTTGGCACAAGGCCTTGACAAAATCTTATTTGTAGTCTTGGCACGAGGCCTTGGCTATGTGGTTATGATAGTCTGGCATTATGCATTCCAACATTATGAAAGTGGTTATTTATTTTTGCATGTGATTATTCGATTAGTGGAATATCCATGTGAATAAGTAAATGGCATTATTTCATTTTATTTATGCCATACCATGTTGAAAGTTCATGTTTAAAAGGCTTTTGTTTTAGTTATACATTGCCTTAAATGTTTATTCTTATTGATGAAAGTTTCCGCTATATTGTTATCCTTACTGGGCATTTGAGCTCACCCCTTTTCAATGTTTTATTTTTCCCAGGAAGTGAAGATGTAAGTTATGAATGACCTGCAGGGATATTATGAGGGGATTGTAGTGTGGACTGTGGAAACATTATGTTGTTGTTGTAGTTTTTGATTTTATGATGTAATGTAAAACTTATGAATATATCTAGTGTTTCCAAGGCTACTAAACCAATCGGTCTTTCGAGATTTGATCTTTCTTGTGATCATGCCAATGTTATGTAATAATGCACCGACTCTGGGTAACTGGGGTCGGGGCGTTACAATTTATTTTTTATTAATAAAATGGTCCCTTAGATAATAATAGATTTATCATTTTATGATCAGCCACTACTTCTTATCAATGTTCTGTATCAATATACCACATAACTTAATAGTTTTATTTCTCTTCTAAGTTAATATTCTCAATTTCCACGTATTTTATCCTATATGGTAACCTAGTTTTGAGGTACATTTTGTAAACATTAAGATTATCACATTATTCATTTAAACGTGGTTTTAGTATTCAGTTTTATGATGTGGGTTTATAATAAAGCATGCTTTAAGTATTAAACCTTTGATAACCTAGATGAATTTCAAGAGAGATATTCATTTTAAGGGGGGTAGAATGTAACACCCTGAGATCTGTTGAATTTTTTTCCAGTTAATTGAATGTTTTTTATATTTAAAATTTAACTAAATAATGGAAATAGTTATATATATATTAATGAAATTATTCATACATTCATTATATGCTTCACCAATTTAAGATTGTATTGCACGCAACACCAACTTGGCATGCATTACGCACAACATTGATTTTCGGCTAAACAACACATTATTATTATAATTATTTGAAAAAGATATGAATAACATAGCTATGAAATATATATATTTTTTGGTAAAGTCTTCATATATTTGAAAACCCTATTTTATTAAAGGAACTCTTTTTTATGCCCTTCTATAAATAATAATAAAATTAATTTAGACACACATAGAAGTTTAATTTTATAAAATAAAATTAATTTTTTAGTTTATATTGTTTAAATTAACATAGGATGATGTTGTTTGGAATTTTTTCTGAGATAATTTATTTTTTTAGGAATACTAAATAATAATAAATTTTAATTTAAAAATGATTTTTCATCAAATATATTTATATAGTAAAATTAGATTTCAAGTTGTTTTTAAATTTAAAATATATAAATTATACATCTATTAGTTAATTTTATTTATTTTAATCATTTTTATATGGAATTTAGATATAAAATCTTAATGAACTTTTTAACATTCTCACTTTAAAAACCCACTTTCTCACCACATTTGTAGGATTTACATTAAACTAAAATTTGACACTTTTGTGAATTGAATTTTGAAAAAATGTACATAAATTGTTTTAATCTGTATTATATTTATAGTCTTATATTATAAACTTAATTTTAAACCAAAATTACAAGTGGAGTGATTAAAATCAATTATAGTGATTAAGGTAAAATTAATAATAACAAGTGAATAAACCCTATTCTTAATGGAACAAACGACCTACAAAAAAGTTGAAAACATATTTAATGGTAATATTTCATCCAATAGATATATTAGGGTACATAATTATACATTTTTATATTTTTTTATGTAATACTAGAGGAACAGACAATTCTTTTCAAAAAATACCATGTTTGTCTTTTTCATCCCCTATAAAAGGAACTCATCTCTCCCCTTTATCCTCACCTCTCAAGACAGTTAATTTCAGACAATATCTACAAAATTAACTTTCCAAAATCCATCCATTCCACCTTGAATCATAAATTTGGTCATAAATTCATCCATTTAATCCCTTTGGTGAAAACCAAAAGGAGTTACTCAAAGTAGAGGTAACATCCTTTCCCAAGATCCATTCCTTAATTTTCTTTATCCACCCCTTGAATTATTCTTATTCTATGATCACATTATAAAAAAGTGTCCTAAATATATCTATATATTTTTACTGTAAGGGTTCTAACTTCACATAAACACACTTCCATCTAATTGGAAATGCATTATCTTTCTTGTGTATGAAGGACTACCGCATGACGAAATGATGTTGTTCATTTTATGTTTTCCACCTCTCAAGGTGATCAATTATGATGGAAACTATGTTTTTATATGATATATATTATTTTTAATTATTTTTTATACTTATTTATTTAAAATATAAGTCCAAACATCATGATATCAATTTTGTGTATATAGGATAATTACATTTGGGGAATGGTGAACTACCACCCCCTCAAAGCGATGTAATTCGCCCACTAACTACATAGAATGTATTAATCATGGTTATAGTAAAATTATATCATAAATATTAAATATTAATTAAAATTTAATTATATTATATATATATATACTTTAATTAATTTCTTTCAATATTATAAAGAAAAATGGAAACAACGTTCATGTGCACATACGCCCTGCCATCTGTATGAACTATTTTTTCCATTTTACATTTATATATTATATATATGAGTATAAAAAATATATTTAAAGATTATAAATGATATTTATATCATATTTTAAATTCTATAAATCATAATATAAGTGAGAGTACAATTAATATAACAAATTAAGACACATGAAAAAAACAAATCAGATATTACCCGATGCGAAACTTTAACATGTAATTGTTAATAAGAGGGTAATTTAAAGTCATAGTAAAACCATATATGGTATTAAATAAATGAATATGAATAACTAAATAATTTATAACAAACTTTTTCTTATTATAATAGGTTTTTATTAATGTGAAGTGAGTCAAGACATAAGGTAACGAAATTTCATCTCAATTTTTATTTTCATGAGATTCATGGTTTATTCACCACTAATTTATTTATTATGGTGTTTATATTTACCCGGGATGTATTTTATGAATATTATACTTAAATTTATGGTTATTTAAATATTCATTTTATGATCTCCTTTTCATTTGGTTTATGTTTCAAAATTTACCAATTCTGTAATGTAATTTTGACTCAATTTTCCTTTACCAAGACTCAAGCCATGTTATGCATATATATTTTTATATGAGCTTTATATAATAAATTTTATTTAATGATATGTTAAGAATAATTTAATTTTGTTTATTTACATTGTTTTATGATTCAAATCTACCAAATGGGTAATGGGTTTTAGCTACAATCTCAACATTTATCGAGATTGTTTATGATTAATCTCTCATTGATAAAATATTATTATCCATAAATCAAGAACTCTCGAGAATTTTTTTACCATCTAGTTATTTATGTTATATCTAAGTAATGGTTCATTTTTTCACTATTTTGGTACATAATTTTATCAAGAATGAGTTTTTAATAATTTATGACTGTACCTATCTCTTCGGTCAGAAAGATTCATTTATTCAAAACCATAATTTCTACAAGATTTTCCAATAAATATTCTATTTTTATACTATAATATTCATAAGATAATTTTACTCATGGATTACCATTTCAAAAAAATGGTTTTTAAAGATGAATCTTCAAGTATTTTTTACTTCAATGCACTTTTTTAGACTTTTTACGGTGCAAAATGAATGATCAACATGTATGGATTTACCCACTTTCATGACTGTTATTCCCCCAATGATTAATTTACAAGATTAAAAACTTATTTTTTATAAAAATTAAATGTTCTCATAATATTCTAGAAATTATTTTTTATTAATGTTGTTTTCAATGAAAAACCTTTTCAAAAATATTTTATGTTCAAAAATTCTTTTAATTGATTTTCAAAACCTAATTTATATATTTCCGAAAGGTTGTTTAAAAGAAAATTACTTCAATGATTTAAAACCATATTTTATAACTTTTAAAATTATTTTTAAAGGAAATTGTTTTTTAAAAGTTTTTCAAGATTATTTTATATGTTTCCAAGGAATTTTGTTTTCAAAGTGACTTCAATCTTTCATTCTATTTTTTCAAATTATTTTATAGAAAAATGGGTTTCAGAAGGTTTTATGTTTCAAAGATCCATTTTCAAATATGAAATTATATTTTCCTCAATAAATGTGTTTAAAACATTTGAAATTTATTTTCTATTTGTGATGAAATACTTTTATGTTACTCATTCTATTATAGGAAATGATCAAAATGTTCCATTCATATTATTTCTTCAATAGTTTATGTTTTAGTGAAATGATTTTTATGACACCCATTTCTCTTCCACAAGTTATATGCCCTTTCATCCTTCTTCTTTTAATGGATTATTTTTATTTAAATTGTTTGGAAAGCAAAATTTTTTCTATAGGTTACAATTGTGTGAAATTTTAATGATACCCATTTCATTTCATGGGTTATGATTTTATGTTTATAAAACCATCGTTTTTTATGGTTCATGATATGATGAATGTTATGTCATCTTATAGAACATGTATATATGATTTAATTATGTGATGGGTTGGACTTATATCTCCCAAAAATGAATTGGGTAACGAGAAATGTTTCCTAAGATCAATAGGGTACACATGAGGGTATACCAAGCCTAAAATAATAGGGCATCTTAACCTCAAAACAAGAGGGTTCATCGGAAGAAATCCCAAGACTAAAACAAGAGGGTAAATAGGAGGTAACCCTAAGAAAAATAATAATAGGGTAAATGGGAGGTCATCCCAAGACCAAAACAAGAGGGCACACAGGAGGTTATCCCAATTCCGACGCAGGTAGAAAATTTATTAGCCCTTGGATAACATGTTATGATGGTCTTGGTTGTTATTCTTGACATAGGATTTTCTATGATCATGTGCATCCCATGAGTTTCATTTCATTTTCCATCATGTATCATGATATTGTATCCCTTATGATTCAAGACTTTTTAACTACAATGAATTATGACATGAGTCATGTTTATGATCTTTTATATATAGGTAGATCATATAATGTTATGACCATGTTCTAATACCCATATGATCATGTCTATGCTCACATATCTCACTTTCTTACCCTTACTGGCCATTTTAGATCATCAGTTTTTAAGATTCATTCCTCAGTTTATGAAGATATATTTTATGTATGATATTTGGAATAAGGGTGATAGTATTGGAGACCCTAGTCAATGATAATGTAGCTCACTCTTGTACTTGTGTTTATGCTTCCATGTTTCTAATATTACTAAATTAATATGGTCTTTGGGAATTTAATTATGTAATGTTTTAAGTATTATAGAAAAGTGATATAATGTAATTATACATTAAGACTATTTCATTATAGGGTGTGGGTATTTTAATATTATTTTCTTAAATTAATAATCCTCAATTTGACACCCTGTTAATGGTATCCCTAACCAGGTGCTTGAAACTGACAACCTTTTTGTCACATCTAGGGTAAACCCAACATTATAGAATCAATCACATCCTCTAATTTCATATCTGAGAATAAAAATAGAGGTCATTTCACATTTCATAAAAACAATGTGTGCATGTTATAAAGTATTTCATATTTTAATATCACCTATTAGAGGCTCTATAGGCCTCAAAATTACATGCCAACTCAGTACCAGGATTCATAAATATTCCTATAAATATTTCAAAGTATTACTTGATAAGACCAGAGTGACTACAAAAATGGCATAAAAGGTGTCTTTATTTACTTTTCTTACTATTTTTGTATTAGTATATAGGAGATCTTGTAATTTGATAGAGCCAGTGATGGATATCAGGGTGGTGCAACAAGAACACCAATTCTAGTTGGAATTATAAGTTACTGGGGTTATGGAATTGTTTTTCTTGTTTTTCATATAGATTTGATATTTTTTCTTTGAGTGTTGCACTTGTGTTTTTGGTTTGTTTGGTTTATTATTTTTTGGCTCTTGGCCATATGGAAGGTGGAATGTTTTCATGCATCATGGTAAGAATATAGGATCATCATAACATTTTATTAATTTTTTGTGTTTTTAATAATGATAGTGGTTCAATTGTCTGAAGTGTCAGTAACTTCTTATATGGTGTTTCCTTGAATAAGAACTTATTTGAGTCATACTAAAATGAACTTGGGGTATTTTATTTCAATGAATGGTGATGAGGTTCCTTTGGAGTGGTGTTTTCTAGAGATAGAGATTCATTCCCTTCATTGATGTATTTTTGGGAACCCTTATGGGTTGGTGTCGGTGATGTGCCAATCGTAGGGTCGTAAAAATGATAATTTATTTTCCCAATAAATTATATAGGTTGACCTAGCCTTTATAACTTTAGGATCATTATAGTTGGTTCAATAAAAAATTCTATTCCACTTAAACTGTTTTGTTTTTGTTATTATTTTTGAAAATAAAGTTTTTTGTTTTTTGAAGAGTAATGCATTTCCAAAATAAAACCTAAATTTATATAAAATAATAATTCATGTCAGGAAGAAAGATCTTGGTCTTGGGGTTTGGTCACACATGTTTTGTAATTATTGAAATTAATTTTATAATATATTACATTCCATACATGGATTTATATTCTTTACCATAAGAAATATTTTTAGAATTCCTAGGAAACCTATTCAGAAAAAATACATCTCAACCATTGATAGAAAATATAAATTAACATGAAATCCATGCCATGGTGTACTACCACCACACATGCGAAATTCTCTCTCATACATCAATAATTGAATTAAAACAATTTGTAATTAAAGTGAACTAAATAAGAAAACCATGAAACCTCCTCCAAGGCCAAGCATCAGGTTAGTATCTTCCCATTGTTATGTGAAGAGATATCATGATGAAAAGAGGGAATAGATAGATATGGAGAGAGATAGAGACATAAATGAAGTTGGTATTGGAGGAAAATGGAAAAAATTAATTAAAATATGAATGTGTTGCTTGTGAAAGTGAATTAGAAATAAATTTAGAAAAGAAAACCCAAGCATACGTGTCCCCACAGCGCAATGTATCAACATATAATTGAATGATAATTAATCTCATCTATTATGGCCAAGGATTATTTTTTATAGGCCTTAGAGATGTCGTATTTCCATAAATGGAATTATAAATGAATTAAAAAGTCATCTAGGGGGTATTGCAAAGGTAAAAGTGGTCTTCTCAATTAATTTCATAAAAAACCAGGTAGTTTTTGGTGGGTCTTAACATTTTCATATCATTTATGTTTTACACGACATGTAAAGTGTGTGGTATGAATATCACAAACATTTTAGCATGATTTGAAAATATGTCTGGGTGATTTGTTGTTTTGTCTTGGTGGGACCACATGTGTCACACCATGCCACATGTGGGTTTGGCCCATATCTCTTACTTTTCTTCACTTATTGACTTTAAACCATGTATTCTTTAAAGTTACACATATTGAATGAAATACATGAAATTTAATGTTTTTAAAGTATTTTTTTCCTAGTTTCATACTGATTATTTACTTTGAAAAATTCATCAGGGTCTATAGTTTTCCCTTTTTCATAATATTTGATTTTTTTTCATATTCGGTCTTCAATATTCTGGTGTCACATTGCGATGCTTCACATTTTTGATCGAAGTGTATTTGGAATGCCCAAATCAAAACTTTTATGTAAATTTTGGAAATTTCATGTATCCTATAGTAAAACCTTAAAAAAAAATACCAAGAATATTAGTCAATTCATGAATAAAAATATTATGTTTTGTATACAAGAATATATGAAAAATATGACTATGTTAGTGGTATTTGGGATGCCCAACTTATGGGTATGGTTAGATCAATCAATGTAAGGATTCCAAGGAGATTGTTGGATTGGGTTCAAGATACCCTATAGTTGTGGTTCCCTTGTGATATTTTTTGGGTAGGCTGAGGTTTCCTTGGAATTTTTAGGTGGTTCATTCGGTGTGCATATGTAATTATAGCGGGCTTGGGGGGGGGGGGGAGGCATGATTTGATGCTTGGACTTATTGGTTTGGTTTTATTCTTATATGGAGATTATTCATTTAGTGAATATAGAAATTAGGGAGATGCCTTGTTTTTTGAAGTGTATGGAATAGGTTTCTCTAGATTATTGGAACCATCCTAGATGAGGATGATGGTAAGAAGATTTTGGTGCGTTATCATATGAACATTAGGTCATGGTTCATTTGAGAGTGAGATTTTGTGAGAGGTTTATAAATAATCAATCTTCATTGAGAATGAGAGTGGTGGATGTTGAATTTTTTTGGAGAAATGTTTTTTGAGATAAGGCACATCCACACTCACTAGGTGTAGTGCTTGTTGGTTCATGAGATCATTTTAATAGGGTTTTTTTAGTGTTGGGGTTGCTGCTCGTAGTGAGTTAGGAATATGTTGTGGTTAGTGTTCGGTTTTAGAACCATGGTGGGAGCATTTCAGCCACGACCAACCATTTAATTTAGTGGTGGATAGAGCAAGGGATATAAATTTATTTTAGTTGATGGATGAAAATAATGATTCTTATATGGTAGGGAGAATTAGATCAGCCTTGGTTGAACGTACCTTGTGAAGGGAGTGTCAAGGGTGTTGTAAGACCAGTCAATGGATTATAATTCTTGTGTTGGAAGCATTAGTGTTTGGGGTGAATCTAGAATGTTGGTTAACTATTAAGGTTTGTCGAGGTAAAGAAGCATTTATGGTGGAGATCTTGTCTTGAACCATGCAGTGATGGTTTATGAAAAACATATGAAGTTTGAATTTTTCTCTTAGGTGGGTTTAGAGAGAAAAATGGTGTGTTATTCTATCCAAAGATCTCAGATAATCCTTCTAACCACTCTACTAGTCTTAGAATATAGGGTTTTCCCATGGAATTATGTTTAATGGAATTTGGAGAAGTTTTAATTTTAAAGGAATATTTAATATTTATTTAATAAAATGTTATTTCTTTTCTCTAGTTTGTTCGGTGATATCTTATATTCAAAGCATCAGATCAGAATTAATACTACACAGCTAATTCCACAATGAGTGGTTTTTTCCCTATAAGGGTATAAAATTACATTGGGTGTTAGGGATAGTTCGATCCCAATATTAATCTATTTATTCTTTTCCTTTTCCTTTTTTACTTTTTCTATATTTTTTAATTTTCTTTTATCTTTTTATTTTCTACCATTTTTGTTCATTCATACTTACCTACCTTTGGGGTCTAAGAGAAAGGTATGTATAAAGGTATTATAGAGATATAATGAGAGAAGATGGAGAGAGTGAGTAGGAGGTTCTATCATGACATCAGGTTACACTAGATCATTGTGTGATAGCTGAGGTTTTTGAATTAGATCAAAGCTTTAGCAGATTCCTCCCGAAGTTTAGAAATTTTTAATGTTTTCACAATAAATCTCCCTAGGTTAGTTATTTTAAATTTGTAAGATTTTTTTGGGCTATTGGGGTCACTTATGGGTTGGCCTGGTGAGTTTTGGGGGATATCAGGGGGTTTCAGAGGATCAGATTGATTTCTATTTGGGAAATAATTACCAATTGATGTATGGTTTTTGGAACACATGCTCAGTGTTCTCCCTATTTATGGATGATAAACTTTTTATAAGTACACACTATGTACATAAATTAAAAACCATGTAGTGTACTTAGACATGTGGCCAAGTACTTAGGCATGAAGAGCATTGGGGAGTACTTTCCATGTACCCTGGGTAAGCCCTGTATAGTATTACTAGGACTTTTGGCCATGTAAATATAAATATATATATTTTTAGAATACACGTTATATACTAGGAGTACACAGTATGTATTGGGACCTAGACATGTGGCCATGTGATTGGATAGACACACCATTTGGGGGTACTTCTCTATATAGTTGTACATGGATAGACACTATATGATCCGTTACCATTTACTAGAACACATGAAGACCATGAGTCTGCCCTATCCATATAGAACAACATTACAAGGTTCACCACTGATGGTACACATCATGTACTCATAAGTACACACTATTTACTTTTTCCAGCAAGGGGTTTCATGTGTCTTTTTTTCCTAGAGTTGGAATTTGACTTGTGATCATTTATTATGGTTGTTTTTTCATCTAGATGAAAATGGTGGAATCCTTTCATTATTTAGAGGTCGTATGGATGTAGTTTTGGAATGATAAGGTTTTTTATATGATACTATTTAGGCTGTGGTTATACAACCATCTAATGTGTTGGTTTGTGAGTTGTGATTAGTGATGTATAGGTGAGGGTCGTGTACTTATTGACTACCAAAAACTAAGGATGTTTGGTGATTTTTTTGACATTATTTGGATAGATTCTAGAAGACATAATTAGTGTCTTCTTGGATAACATTTAATAGTTGTTTCTTGAGGTGTAATTCATTTATAACCTTAGGTTTGTGATAATATCTTGGGATGTTAGGGAAATCTGTGTACTTCTGGGATGGTTTACATATTAGCATGAGGGACCTATTATGAGGAATTACCTTCTAGGAAAGGTGTTTATTATTATTTTTTCTAATGGGAGTTGTGTGGATTGTTGTTTCCCCTATGGGAATAATCATTATTGAGGTCTACGATCTGGGAAGGATATATATGGGTTGTGAGTTATTAGACTAGTTGAGGTTTGTTAGGTGTCTTGGCCTGAGATTTGGTTTTGTGGGATGATCCTGTTATAGGGTCTCCCATTTGAGATGTGGTTTTTGGGATAATAGAGGGTAACTTGTTCTTATGGGACTATGGGATGGTTTATTTTGGTATGAGCAGTTCTAGTTAGTGGGTCCTTGTGATAGTTGACCCATGTGTTTGATCTTGTAGGATTGAAAAATCAATACAATTCCTAATCAAGACTTTATGAGAGAGGAGACAATTGGGATATTATTAGACGGGTCATTAGCACTGTGATTGGCTTTGTTTCTCTCTAATACTCAATTATAACTATGATGTGGGGATAAGAAGCTAATAAATGATTTTAATGTGTGTATTCATCCTAGTTTAGTATTTCTCCCATGCTAGGGTTAGTGGAATGAGGAGTCTATTGCACTCATTGGTCATGTTTTTTTGATTTGGGGGAATAATTAGGAATCCTAGAGTTGAATTGATAGGTTTTTTATCACCATATTGGTTCTCTAGGAATTATGGTGCATGGTAGTATACTATTGAGGTCAATAAGGATTCTTTTCCATAATTTCAGATCATTCCATTGGTTTCTTTGAGACCAGGAGATATTCCATGTTATTTAGATTCCTATGATGGGATACCGGGGTCTGACATCTACACATGTTATTACACTGGACTCTGGAGTAGCTCCTTGATCAGATATAAATGATTGTTGTAGTGGATGCACAAACTATATTATGTAATTCCTCTATCTGAGGATAGAGTAGGGGTTCATTTAACTTGAGTATTAGGCTATAACCAGTGGTTGATTGTCTTCCTTTTGTTAGCCTTAAATTTTATTTTCTACCTTTTTTAACCTTTGTTCTAGTAGTCTCAATTGGATAGGGTAGACATGAATTGTGTTACATATTGATGTTGTGATTTTTTAGGACCCCTATTTTGGGTGGCCTACAATTATTTTTATCAACCCCGATACGTGCACCTTGGTGTACAGGTAGACCATAAGAATATTTTTCGGTTGATCATAAGATGTGGTGGATGAGACAGAGGATGAGTGACACATGATCGAGTGAGATAGCTTGTGCTGAGTCGTTGTGTTGATCCAAAGAAATTAGATAGTCAAGGATACTGGGTATGTGGTTTGGCATAGTGTAATAACATATCCCAGTGTATTTATTTTATTTTTATACTTTTTATGGGGTCATACTAGTGGGAAACTAGTATATATATGATCATCCGTAGTCTATATGAAAATTTTCATTTATTATAGTTATTTATTTATTTATTATACTATAATGTGCACAGATGTTTATGTATTCATTTTACTTATATAAAAATAACACACTAATTAGAGGGAATAATCCCCCCTTGGAGTTCTTTTAGTCCATTGTCGTTAATCGACATCCACTAACATACAAGGAGGTGTGCTTGAAGCCTTATTCTGAGCCATATCAGGTGACGATTGGGGTATAACATAGTTATATTATCACATTACTCAATAAAAATTAATTAACAAATGTTATGAAAATAGGAATATAATATTTAGTAATGTGATTTTTCTCTTCGAAAAAAAAATTTCTAAAAAAATGTGTTTTATTTATTTTATCACTAAATATTATAATTAATTAATAACACATTTTGAAATATTATTTGGTAAAAATGATTTAATTTTATAAATAATAATATGAAAATTAACTTAGGATGATATTTTAGTATTTTTCAGAGAATATTGAATTTAAGTGAATAAAAGAAAACAAATTTTTTAGAAAAATATCATTTCTTTGGAAGAATTAAAGAATATATTTTTTAATTGATTTAAAATTTTAATTTTTAAATATTTATTAAACATAAAACAAAAAATTTCATTAGTATTTAAATTATTTTTAATTTTGGTTAAAGTATATTTTTATACATGATAATACATTTTTCTAGAAAACCATTTTCAATCATTTTTTGAGATTTGATTTTAAAATTAATTTCTACAACATAAAGGAAATGAATTTTATAAAATGGGTTTAGAATTTTTAAAAATCCTGTTTAAAATCTTAAAATAGTTAGACACTATTTTAGGTCATAATTAATAGTAACTGTGGTAAAAATATGTTACCCTGATAAGGGTAAATTTTGAAGTTTTGTTTAAAAATTGTCATATAGTTTTAAAAATATATCTTAATAATATCTTATTTCTTTTGGGTGGGTATATTTTGACCACGCCCTTAATATATAAAAATATATTTAATTTTTATTCCATTTATCTTTGATAAAAGACTTTATATTATTTTATATAAAAAATATTCTAAAATTCATCTCTCTTGATTTTAATTTGTCTAATAAGTTCAGATATGGATAAAAAGATTTCATGAATTAATGGAAAAGATTATTTGAAACTTAATTATTATTTCTAATCTTGAGTGATAGAATAATTATCTTTAATTCTTAAACATGGCTGAAAAGGTGCTTGTCCAAAGTGTAGAAAAACCAAAGAAAATAATTTTTAAAACAAAAAAGTGATATATTTCTGATGAATTATGATGTATCTTGATTTTTATGGTAATTAATAATGTACAATTTATTTTTAGAAAGTTCATATTTATATTTCATACCTTCCATGATGTTATTAAATTCAATATATGTGAATAGTTATTAAAATTAATTTAATGGTCTTTTATATAAAATAATACATAATTAAATTATTTAAAAATCCTAAAAAAATTTAAATTTGAAAAGGGTATGGTATATGGTTTAAAATTTCTCCTATTTATATTTTTTTCTTCTAATTTATGTATTATAAATAAATTTTAATCTTTTTCGTATTGAAAAATTTGTTACCATGGTTAAGGGAATAACTTAATGAAGGGGTCAAACCCAATCATAAGGTTTGAAATGCGACATAAACCTTACCAAATTTTATTGATTGAAATTATTTCATACTTATACAATAATATATTCTAGATTTTATCCAATTATTGTCATATTCATAAAAAAAATAATGTACTTGGTGTAACTATTTTAGGTAATTCCAAGTGGGTCCATTCTTTCACTATAAGAGGACACCACATATCTTCTATTCCTCAACCAAAATTGAGCAAATTATCTCACAAAATCCTAAATATATTAGTTTAATAATCCATATACATGATTTTTAGGTCCTTTTTCTTTAAAATATCATTCATATGGTTATTAAGTATAGATCCAATGGAGGTTCTTCAATGTTGATGTAATCGTCTCAACTAGGAATCTTCATTTTACTTCCTATTGTACCCCCTTATATTCTATACTAAACAGTAAAATATAATAAAATTATTATATCCCATATAATTTTCTTTTTTTATGTTAATTTCATAATCTTATTTATCTAATTTTCCATAAAATTTGAAATGAAAAAATCATTCTTACGTACCTGCAAATTACTACCCCGCAAAACCTCTATATTTTGTTTCTCATCACCTTAATTTATAGATGGTTTTTATGATGGATATAATGTATATATATTATATTCATGAAATAATTTTTTTTGTTTATAGATATAATATATCACCTATATTTATATTAGTTTAGCCAATAAAAACAGAACCATCACACAAGCATTTGTAAGAACTACCATTTCCACATAGTGATGCACACCATTTATCAAAAACCAAACCTTATGTAAGGAAATGGGGAGGGATTTAATAAAGGTATATTATTTTTATAACATTATAATAATTTTATAGAGATATGATAATACTTAACTTCAATCCATCACGATTCATTGGAAAATGGAAGTGTTAAACATGTGTACGTTCAGACTACCATCTCCGTGTTGCAATATAACACACTTTTCATTACAGTCTTACATAGATGGTTATAAATGTATAATTAGTGATTAAAAATTATAACTATTTCATTATTTTTTTTGTATATAATATTGTAAAATGACATATTTGACTACTGTCAACATATTTAAATAATTTTTTATTTATGAAATGAACATCCTCAAAACACGAGACAAGGACATAACCGATTATGTAATTAAATATTTGATTTAGATAAATGAAATAAATTTTTTGATGATGTGGTATTAAACACATAAATGTTTATTAAAAAATTAAATAATGAATATATATTCATTATAAAATAGTTAAAAACATGCATGAGAAGTCATACTTGTGGTAAGGGTTTTCTAGTCTCAATCCTCTTTCTTTTTTGAAATATGTTATTCACACAACATGTTTTATTGTTTGTGGTGTATAAAATACCATTTAATGTATTTTAAAATTAAAAAAAATATTATGTTTTTTAAAAATAAATTAAAATTTCATTCTTTCAATGTATTATTGGTTCATAAGTTATAATGTATTATGGGGAACGTTACCTTAAAACATCATTTTCAATGTTTTAAACATTTATTTTCCAATTTTTCCACTATATTTACATATTCAGAAAATTATTTTATATATGTATTTATATTGAAACAAATGAAATTATAAAGTATTTTTTGTCTCTTTCAAATTTCATTCAATGTTTTTCAAAGGAAATATTTTTATATATTTTATATCAAATATTTTTTACTTTATTTAAAAAAGGAAAAAGAAATTTTCTATTTTAACATATATGAAGTTGATTAATTTTTCCATTGTTAAAAAAATTATTTGATATTTGGATTTATTTATTAAATTTGTTTTTTCTTTAATGAGAAAACTTAATTCCACTTGTTCTTGCTATTTTAGTTTTGGGAATTGTGTTTTAATAGATAGGGATATGCCAATATCTGGAACTATTTTGTTAATTGGTTGAAAAGCATATTTTTTGAGTTTAATATTGGAAATGGGACCTACAATGTATTTCTTGTATTTTATGGTCCTTTTAAATTGTTTATGATGATGGGTGAGTAAGATATAACTCTATAATGCGTTGAGTAATGATTACATTCTTCAGAGAGTTATATTAGAGTAAACCAATTAGGTTATTCTATATTTTTAGGGTTCTAATAAGGGTCATATGAAGATGATTTACCAAGGAACATATGAGAATTTTATATTATTTTTAATGAGTTTACCATGAAATATTTTTATTCCATAAGTTAATCCAGTGATATTTTATTTAATAGAATTATTATCACTTTTAAGGGTAAGAGGCATGTTTTTAAGAAAATGATTATCATGGGTTCTCATGTTTTTTTAAGAAACCCTCGTGATTGTTATATTTAAAATATATTTTATTGTAAATTATTTTATGAAAAACTTTGGGCATTAAATTATTTTATTGTAAACTATTATTTGAGATAAATTTTTCATATTTAAAAGGAATGCTCTCTTATATTATATCACGAGTTTGAAATAAAAAAATATTTTCTTTATTTTTTTCTATATGTCCATTTATGATCATTATTTTTCTTATCCCATTTTTTAAAATGATTTTTAATAGGTATAAAGTATTATTAGAAATTTTAATAATGTTATATTTAGTGATATGGATGTAAAATTGAAATAAGAAACTATATAGTTAAAAAGAACTAATTTTGTAGAAAAACTGGATACTGTGTGGACGTTTAATTTTTGGGAGAGTTTTTATTTTTTATCTAGGACCATAAATAAAAAATTTAATTTGGTATATTTGATCCCATATTTCAATTTTATGTTGTATGTTTTGGATGACTAAAATGGGTCACATTTATTGGTATCAAAGCCATAAATTTAAAGATTCATTTTTTAGCTTTGAATCCAAGTGTGTTGGTTCAGAAACATTATATACCATTTACTACCTTGTTTAGAGATCATTATTTATTAGTAGTACTATATTATTTTATACACATTTTACCTCATTTAAAAATTAAAAATTTCTTATCTTCGTTCTTTGGTTCCTCTTGACTAGATTTGGAATCGTCCTTTATCAAAATATTTTTCCATATAGTCCCTCTAAATTCATCCATATATCAATTTATAACATTCCCTTTGAAAATCCGTTGAAATTTTATTCCATAAAATAAAACCTATATTAATTCATGAAACAAGAATTAATTTCCATATTCCTTTGATATATCTAAAATATATCTCTATGTCCATTTTCAGAACAATTCATTATGGTAAATCTTCCAGTGGAACTACTATAACATCTTCCATGTAATCCACAAACCATTTTTCCACATTTTAAATTATATACCATTAAAAAATGGTATCTTCACCAAAACCTCCATTTATTAAATAATTATACAACTAATCCATTGTTTAAACATGAAGTTAGAAACAATTGTTATAATACCACTTGTTAGTGGCACTCTGGGGGGGGGGGGGGGGTGAATTAGGGTATAAATATTTTTACATATTTGGATCTTGTTCCCATATAGATAAGAACATTTTCCGTTTGATTAAATTGAATTGAAAACCCAAAACTATATTCCCATATGAAGTAAATTATAACATGAAGGGAGACAATGAGTTTGTCTTTGTTTACCCACACTAGGATGGTCTGTGGAGCATTAAATTTGTGATGTTTCAATACACCAATTAACAACTAAGTTAACTTATATTAATTTTATAAAAAGTTTTTTTTACTAAATACCTAGTATCTTTGACTATAAAAGTTATAGAGACAAGATAACTTGTGTCCCAATGCACACCACTCTTCCTCCTACAACTCTTATTACATTATAGTAGGATACCATAAGGTAAATTCTGATTATTATCCTTCACTCAGTTCTCTAGGGAATACCCCAAATAAATTATAGATATATAATTACTTCCATTAATATCAATTTCATGGATGTATGCATCCACAGTTGTGTGAGGATGCACTGCTGAACTCCTCGAATGCTTCTTCACATTCCTTTTGTGAACTCCTCCCTTGAGATGCATTTTTTCTACTCTCTAGAATAAATCTATAATTCCATCTCCTCTATTATATAACATAAAAATCACCTTCCCTAGAAGAAACCCCAAAATAATTGATTAATTATTCTTCTTTCACCTACTAATTGTGGTAGTGAACATTTGTGCCCCCTACTAGAGATGTGTTTCTATTTTTAGACATATCTCCATTCTTTTATCCCCTATTATTTCACATATATTCAATGAATATTTTTTATTTAGAGTATCTTATTTCTAATATTTTGGTGTTAAATGAATTTGGAAGATATATTCCTTATACTTATATCCTTTTACTCTTATTATTTAATACATGAATCTCTGATGAGATGAATTTTACATATTTAAAAAATATAGAAACCACTTCCTTCTTCTCTACCCACCTCCAAATTTGAGACAACACTGACATGAAAAATATATGAAGTTATATTTTCATTTTCCCTATATATCACAATATTTAAATTAAAGTGTTATTAAAATTCTCAAAACTCTCCTACTTTTAATTTAATCAAAATCTAGGAAAATATAGTTTTCATAACTTGATTTAAACCCATGTATTAAATTGAAGCGTGTGTTAAAGTAGACTGCATATATCCGTCTTTCATTTTTTTTCTTGGGATGTATCATTTGAAAAAAATTAAAATCATTGAACTCATGATCTCCAATGATCACAAAACCTTATTTATTATTATCAATAACTCCCAATGAAGTATAGTTTATTTGTATCTTAAATTAACTACTTTTAAATGTGAATATAATTTCATTTAATCAAATGAAAACATCGAGTAAATTTCTTCATGATTTCATGATTGAATCATGGCTTATATTACTGTTCAAAGATATTTTAATCCTTGATGAGAATGTCAAGCATCTTTTGTTATTGGTCAATACCTTTAGATATTCAATATATAAATATCAACTTTTCACACTATGTAATTTGGAAAATTACCTAATATTGAAAAATTACACTCATCCCATGGGTGACATCTCATTATAGAAATATAATGTAATAAGCTATCCAAGTCTTAAAGTCGCTTTTTAAGACTTATAAAGAATGTTTTAGGTTAAAACTATAGAATATTTTGGCCAACTCTAGAATCAATAAAATCAAATAAATATTTGCCCAAATTTTTGTTCGACATATAGTCTTACGATAAATATTTACGCTCAACTTGAAAGGCTTATTTCCATAGTTTTTTAAATTTTGTGGTAAACTGACTTACATTCCATCCATTATAATATTAATACAGATCTATAAAAGGTTTATAGTGCACTTGTAAGACTGATGAAGATAAATTATTATCCATATCCATTATATACCTCTTCCAACCTTCAAAGATCATCCCCTGAACTCCCCGGACTTCATAACTAATTATATACACATTATTTTTTCATTTTTTAAGTAATATAAACATATGTTGTAATTAAAATCCAGTTTTAAAAAATATAAGACGAATTAATAATTCCATTTATCCACCTCCGTAGGTTTGACTTATAAAATATACAACCAAAATAATTTCACTCATATTTTCAATAAATCCAACACAACTTTATAGGGGGTTATAAATTCCTATTTCCTAAATTGGGGTTCTGAAGAACTCATTTATCCTTCTTTATAACATGAATTTATATAATTAAAAATCTATGGAAAGACTTCCATTAACTATATAAATATTTTGAATTGGCCCTCTATGTTAAATCATATTAGGCTGAGGGTATTATAAATATTCTTCTAGGTTTATTGTGTGAAATTAACCTATCGTCTATGATTTAGAAATGTATCATCCTTGAATTGACATAACACCTTATTGAAATTATTTATACTCTTATCAAAATAGTTATTAGATATGAAATTGACAAAAACTTCTAGTTTAGGTTTCTTCTTTTTTGTTTTCCAAACGATACCCTGTTATGTAATTGATAAACCAATGTAGATCTTTGATCTCGACTAGGAGGAAAATCTGGTCCAGATTCACCATCAATTTATTGAGGATAGTCCCTAGAATTTAAATCCTTAAACAACCTAATAAAACCATCAATTTAGTGTTTACTATCTAGGTCATTGGAAATGAGAATGCTTATCAATTAACATTCCCCTATATAATGATCATCCTTAGGTATTATTCCCAATTTATTTTCTATTTTATCTTCTAATTTATGAATTAATCTATAGATAAACAATCCATAAACATGATCATGGTTATCAATTTTTAAAATTCTATATAATTTATCGTCCCCTATATTATTATATCCAGATTAAATGATTTCAAAAATAACCTAAAATTTAGAAAATGAAAAATTGACATGTTTATACCATCATCCTCACCCAAAATTGGTGTAACACTCAGTTAGAAGAACATTTTAATAAATAAATTTTGTGCATTGAGTTCTAGTATATGATTCTTATCTAGAAATTACTGGAAAATTAAATCCAAAAATTTATCTTGAATTATTTTCATAAATTAATACCTTAAAACTAATCCCACAATTACCAAAATTCTTCAATCCAAAAGTATGCCAAAAATCCTGATATATTTTATCTTGATATCGAATCATTTTCATAATTAAGTTATTGGATAAAAATATATCATATCTTCTAATTTGATATTATAATAGAAATTTATTATCGATTAATCAAATACTATTTCATTATTTATACATCTAAAAATGTCAATCCACTTATGAAATATTTGTAAATTCCAGAGGTGAAGTTTTTTAACTTTAATACATTATATATAAATCTTGTTTCCACATAATATATATCTATTTATCAATATTTCATATAATTTTATACAACATTATATTATTTTTCATTTATAAAGAATCCTCATTCTCTCTTTTATTTCTTTGAGTAAATAGTTGAACCCTGGTTGGGTGAAGTATCTTGATGATTTGAGTGGCCATTAGGATCTTTGGTGGGATTTATATCTAAAACATGAAACACCACAATCATGTTTTTGGATTTGGTGGTATTTGTATTTTACAAACCCACCATGAAATAAGATGGCTAGGGAATGTTCATGGGCACAGAGTGTTGGAGGTTCCTTGGTGGTTGGAGGCTTGGGAAACCTCACCACATCCATTTTGGATGGTGCAGAAAGGGAAACAAGGTGAAAATATTTATAATGTGATGTATTCTAATTTCTTTCATTTTCCAGGTTCATTAACACCATTTCCAATTCCAAGTCAAGGTGTAGGTTGTGGCGATATACACAGTTTATTTGAAACGACCAAAATGCCTGGCTCGCTTCTTGGATCATTAATGTTTTTAAGGGGAAGAACATGTTGAGTTAATGTGGGATATTTAATTCAGATTTAACTAAATTCATACCCCTATTAATATATTTACACCACTTCACTGTGTTGATTCCTTCAATATATTTTTTATAAAAACTTGAGAGAACCTAAGGAAATCTTCCTTAGGATAAGTTCCATCCTTGGGAAATATCATTATATAACCACTTTTCTTCTCAACATTGATGGTGATATGAAACTTAGAAGGTGGAAGATTCGATTATTATATTAGATTGGTGAGTTCCTCACAAATCCTCAATTATTTTCAATTCCTTGAGTGGTTATTTTCTTCTCCTTCAACCAAAGTCAATGTCTAACATTAACAGTGATTGTCCAAGGTTATAGCTATATTCTACACTTGATTGTTATTATTTATAAAATTACCCAAAAACACATATAATCATGAATTAGAACTAGTTCTCTGAGTAATATCTTGTGATATTTTTCTGGTTGGTGTGTTAATGTGATTCGGGAGAGGAAACCCTTGAAGAACATTATCATTGATATAAAAACTCTTATGTTAGGATGTTCCTTACCATATGTGACCTCTTATGTGATGTTTTCATGATTTATTACTATAGTTGATAACCCATGATTGAAATTTTATTTCATGTGGGTGAATGAGTCACCTTCACACACTTTCTTTGATGTTTGATCATATGAATTGTGTGTAGCCTCTTGAAAATAGTTCTTGATATTCCTTATATTCCATTCTATGATACTCACTTGTTATGGTATTTAATTCCATATGAAACCATGCTTATATTATCAAGATTATTTGGTTGATCAATTTTGGATATACATCCCCATAAAGGGGAATCATGTTAAAATAATGATGGATAAAAACAATGGTTTTTTGGACAGTATGGGTCAGATCACAAACAAGTTTGTTGATGTAGGAATAGATCATGAAAGGGAATTGTGAGTCTATTGGCTATAAAAATTGGGATAACTCCACCTAGGGGTGATGTGATATCTAATTACATCATACATTTTAGTGGGACTTACCCCCCCATGTGAGGATAACAACCACTGTCAGGGTTGGGAAAAAAGTGTTCCTGATAAAGACCATTATCATACTGGGGAGTGAAATGTTTCTTTTAGGAAACAAAATACGAGAGTAACCAAAATTATTTATCATGGTATTGATGGATGATATTCCGGTTCACTCGAGAACTGAAGAACAATATGAGAGTCACCAAAATTCTATTTGAATAATCTTGAGGGATCACTGCCTTTATGCTAAGTTATTCAAATTACACTTTTATATTTGAGAATTTAAGTTATTAGGACATGTGATTTTAGATAATTGAACCAAAATTGATCCTAATAATGTGATACTTTTGTTTTCATGGGATAATCCATATAATTTTTATGTCTTTTAAAGCTTCTTGGGTTTGGCAGGATATCATCGATGGTCTTTGAAGGAATTCTCAAGGATTTCTTCTCTGTTGAATTCCCTTACCAGTAAATGGGTAAAATTATTAAGGGATTATTAGTGTCAAAATTCAGTTCATGAATTGAAATAATTACGAACGACAACACCAATTTTTATTTTAATAGAAGTAGTAAAGGCATATTTCGAGATGTTTAATGAATCGGGTGCTGGTTTGAGTTGTGTTTGTATGAAGAAATATCATACATTTGTTTATTAATTTTATTAGATTTAGACACATGAGAATAATTACCCCACCCATGATTTATAACTTTTATTAGTTTTTCTTTCTCGTAATATTTATCAACATTACCTCTTTGTGGAATGGTTAATCTACTATTCCAACTATAAGAGTTTATGTTACATCATTTCCCAGAATGACTGATTCTTAGGTAGAGGCAATGGATAGGGTATCTTCTATCATTGAAATATTAAATTTCCTATTCCCAAGGAATGTGGAATAATATATTAGAAACTCTATTTATAATGTTTCCCTCTCATGTAGTGATGGAATTAAAATTTTAATGGAATGTCATTGGGCGGTTTTCTTAGACATACCAAGATGTGAAGGTGGAAGAGACTAGTATTTTTTATTTATTTTTCACCTAATTACATCTCTTATTGTTTTGATATGTTAGGATAAATAGTTGTGTGAAGAGTTAAGGATTGTTAATTATTCTTTACATGGTTAGAGACCATTTCTATGTGGTCTCTATCTACAAAAGGTACACCTTTTTTTAGAAACATATATTTTATTACTTCTTCCATGAGAAATGTTTTAGTGAAAAATTTCCAATATTTCCCTTAGTTTGATCATTTTAATATAATTAATATGTAAAATAACCTAAATAATTTAATTTTTTGTTCTGTTGGAATGTCAACATTTCTGATTTTGTGTCTCTTTGCTATACCCATCGAAAGATTAACATCGAAAGAAAAATTATTCTAGATTGATTCAACCTCTCATGGTGACTATATTTAAATGGGATGAAGTATTTATTGATTTCATAGTTGTGTTACCATATACACCCTGAGGGAATAACTCATTATACGTAGTGAGTTATTAACTGACCGAGTCAGATCTTTTCACTTTAATTTGAGAAACCAAAAAGGTTGATGATTTATCAAAGTTGTATGTTCATTGAATCATGAGATTTAATGAAGGAAAACCTACTATTATTTTTATAGGATACCCCTATCAACCTCTAAATTTTGGTAAAGTACTTTTAGAGGTTGTTGATTATTCTATTTTATATAGAAAAACATATCATTCTTAAATAGATGGATAAATAGAATGAGAAATTGATAACTTTGATTATATTCTTTATAATAGTTTCATGGACTTTAATGGATCTTGGGATACCTATTTGGGACATTTTGAGTTTAATTATAATAATATTCACCAATATTCCATTATAATGGATCCATTTGAAGATATGTATGGTTGGTGGTGTGAATCACCGATTTTTTAATAAGGCGGGAGAAATATTTATTATGGGTAGAAGCATTTTTATGGTGATTTGGATAAGAATATGGGTTATTCATCAATTATTGTAAATTGTTTAAATTTAGAATAAATATTATGAAGATATTTGATAGTCTCATCTATTGTTTTTTGTAGTTTATCGATTTTTCTTATTGGTTTCACCTCATTTGTGTCCTTTTCTACATGGGAATCAATTAAAAATAGATGTGAGATATGTGGGAACTTTTTTCGTACCTAATAATATTTAAATGCTGTAATATTGGTTATCTTACCCGTATTGTTTAAATTATATTCATGATGTTTTTTCACATGTTACTTTTTATGATGTTACATCCTGATCCCTCGACATTTTGAACTTAGAAGATCTTGTTTTGGACCAAGATATTTCAGTAGTTGAATGGGAAATTTCGATTGTTGACTGTCAATAAAATATTTTTTATAGAAAATATATTATCTTGGTATGTTTTTTATGAAAACATGAAACATATTCTCACAATATTTGTAAATTAGAATCAATGATGTGGTAGTGGTTTCCTAATCTTTTATTCGATTAGTCTTATTGAGCATGAATTTATTGGGTTATAAAGGGATATGGTTAGGATAATTTTCATATCCTAATGTTAGTTTTAGATAAATATTTTCTTTTTGTGACCATATTTTTTTAGCTATTCTCATTATTTTCTTGGTGTTTTTTGGTATATTTTGTACTTTTAAGGGAATTCACATGATTTATACATGGTTTTACCAGGCCATGTAGAATTCCAAGGAAATCATATGAATTCTGGTGTGTTGGTATTGTGGTGGTTCACATGGTTGGTGGATTTTTTTCCAAACTATACAACAAAATTGTGAAACTATTATACTCATTAGAACATGGGGAACACTGAACATATGGAAATTCAATACACCATACTAAACAATGAAGATTCTATTGTGTATAGAAACACATGAACAATTTTCAGAACAGTGTGGCCAAAACTTTTGATGTATATCAATTAATCCTAAATTTTACTTTAAAACCAAAAATTCCTCTAGTTGACTACAATATTTCACTAACAACTTAGGATATTGACCATTGAGATTCTTTTTAGGTATTTCAGAGATCCATAATATTTCGAGGAAGAATTTTTATGGATATTATTATGGGTTTTATAAATTAGGTTTATTATTCACTTATAAGGTTATTTTATTCATCTTGGAATGGGGATCCCATCCAGTTTGTTAGGTATATGAAGTGTTTAAGATCAGTGGTTTCATACAAAGATTTATTATTATTATTTTTTATACATTCCCACCATAAATTTGTTTCTAAATTGATATTAGAAACGAATTATGATTTATCAAAAATTAGTTCTTTTAGATACTTTTATGAAATAGATTTACTTGTTTTTTATTATTGATGAAAATAAATTTAAAATAATATTTTACATGGTTTTAGGGGATTATAATAAATAATTTTTAAAATCCTCCTAGAATTTTTAAATCCATGAAAATGAAATCCTCCATTCATGCTTTATTTTTGAAATTGATATCCTTTAAGTGTAGGATATGAATCATGAGAACTAAAGGAAATTAAGAGAGAGATAGAGTGAGACAATGACATTAGAATGGTTTGTGGATACCAAGCATTTATTTACACAAAAAATCTAACTAAACATCATTTTAATAGGTGATTCAATTATTGAGGTGTTCCCTCATCCCTAAGAACATATTCAATGTGTTTTTTCAACCATGATCTCTTGATCAGAGACTTGTGAGGATCCTAACTATTCTAGAACCAATCTAACCTAGGTGTCATATCCACGGTTTTCATTTTGTATTGGTTTTTATAATTAAATGGATAATTTAATTATTGGTAAATTATTTGAATATGATTTTTATATGTATTCTTTATAAAATTTTCTAAAAATGTTGAATTTACATGATTTATCTAGAAATGTGTAATTCTATATTCCATGACTTATGATTCATTAAATGATAATAATTGTTATGTTTTATAAAAAATAATTATAAAAACATAGTCGAATTCTACGAGGCTTTTTTTACTCATACCATACACATGCCCTTGGATGTGTTTAGATCTTATTTTATCTGACACTAGTAAAGGCAATGCACTATATAGTGGGGATGGGTATCTCTGTTAGTAGGTTATGGGATTTGAGTTCTAACATGGTTGGATGTTGACCCAAATATTGTGTTAATATAGTATTTCTAGTATTTTATGCACTTCAGTTCATTTATATAGGTTTTGTAACTTCTATTTTCCTTTCACTCATTAAATTACACTATTAGTGTTTATATTTGTGCTTTTTTTTATTTTATACAAGTTTTATATTTATGTTTTGGTTTATTATGGTAAAATCATCCCCAATGGTTGTTCTTAATGCCTAGACCCTAGTCATTGTCCCACGGGGATAGAGATTTTCCATTAGACCTTACAATGACCTGGATCGGGTGTTCTATTTAGGGATTATTAGGGTTGGTTCGTGATATGATGCACAAGTTTGAGGTCCATTATATGAAACATATTCATTGGTCACCCATTTACCATATTATAATATATTAAGATAAAATAAAATAGTAGCATACAAATTTGTAATTCCCCATCCCATGGTCCACTTGAAGTCCCTAATCGGGTGCGCTTTGTGACTTTAGGTGCACCTCCCCATATAGACATTTTTTATAACTATTGGGAAGGGACTGACACATTAAATTAGGCGACTCTTCCCTTTAATTAATTTAGGAAAAATAGTGTAAAAGAACAAAAAAATATTGATAAAATACATCAAATTATAAGGAATATAATAAAGTAAATTCTTTGATAAATTTCATATAGAAGACATATAAAAATAAATAACTAGTCTCTCTATGGGATGATCACATATAAAAATAAACAGAAGAAAAAAATACACAGCAGGTTCTTCTTCTCCTTCAAGGCTCACCTCATACCAATCTCCAATACATATTATGTTGCTCTAGCCTGGTCCACTGCACAACTATCCTAGTCCAAAAAGTAACATAATGTTTGAACATGTTCCATAGTTCCCAAGGAATGTGTGGGAAATATATCTCTAGAGTGACTCACCATAAACCCCATATATACACTATTATATGTTTTTATATATAATGAGAAAGAAAATTAACAAAATAATCATTCTTATCCTGTAATTGTGTGTTAACCAGTAAACTAGTACACTGGATGATATTCACACACCTGTGAGGTTATCGTGTTCTAACGACATGACAACAAGACCTGACCATACCTATAGTTATCCATGATAAAAACACATAATTATTATATTTAATCCAAATTAAAATTAATTCATTTAAAAAATATTTTGACAACCCAAGACGAATTTTGATTTTGTCTTGGAGACTTTCTAATTCAATGAATTATTTTACAATTTTTTAACATTTAGCCATAACCATGCTCCTCTAGACCATGTCCAATACATATCATATTGTATAGTGATTTCCATAATCAAGGGTTTTGAATTAATAAAAACGGGTGATCTCAGGTTATCTATAAGGGTAAACATAAGTGTTAACAAATGAAATTTCATAAGATATAATAATATGAACATATGAGTGTAATAAAATATATAAGAAAATAATATCCAAAAAATCATGGAACATAAATCATTAGTCATGGAATAGTTCTGGGAATGACCTAATATGTGAATCAAATGTGTGTAGACACTCATGTTAATACACATATTCCTTGAGATCATAACATCATCATAGTAATATACATAATAGTATGGAAAAAACATAATCATAGATTAAATATGTTAATGATACCCATAAAGACATTCATCTCATAGTATTCTTGGGAAAATAAAAAATGTAACTTCATGGGCTTGGAATAATCCTTTCATGTAACCATTTACATGGGATAAAACCTCCCATTTACCCCATTGGCTTGATATAAATCCTCCCATTTACCCTTTATTAATTTTAATAAATCCTCCTATATGAAAATGGTGTTGAGATAAAACCTCTTATGTATCCCTTTATATTGGGATAAATCCCCCCATATACCTCTGAGATCTGGAAAAAATATCTCATGCACCCTTTTGAGATGATTAAATAAAAATATAAAAAAAAAAATCAATGTATGGGTATATAGGACCACAACCATTAATCATACATATACATGGTTCTATATAAAAATCATTAAACACGTTATAAAGAATTGATGGATAGAAAAATTGGTTTCACAAAATTTCTAGATTGTATCCCAATAATTAACATGTAGAATTTTAACGGTTGATACTGAAAATTCAATCGATCCAAAATAGTATTTCATTATAACTTTTAAAATATGATTCAATAAAAATAATTTCTATGTAAATAAATCATTTATATATAAGTAGTAAAATTATGGTATGTTTCTAAAAGTGTTTTTAGAAAATAAATTTATATTTTCCATAAAAGAAAAAGTTAAAGTCACTTTTAAATTTCAATTTTAAAAATTTAATGTGAAAGTGTCTGAAAAAATATCTATTTCTAAAAAGGAATAGTGAATAGTGGATTCTTAGAAAAGGTATAATAGTTTCATGAATTTGAAGATAAATGTTTTTTACATCTTCTACTTATAAAATGAATCTTCAAAAATAGAGCCTTGAAATCGACCCAATGGTTTAAAAAAAGTGATGTGAAGGCTTCATAAAAAGGATAATTTTTAAAAATAAACTTCAATAATATATTCTTGAAATGATATTAATTTAATCAACATAAATGTGTTCTGGAAGATGAAATATTTAATTTTTTAAAAATTGATATCCATTTTAATATTTAAAAATATATTTGTTGAAAACGCATATTATTAAATGGATAAAAACACTTTTTTTAAAAATGAAGAAATGAAAAATAAAATAATTATTGGGGGTAAAAAAATTTCTCCCCTAGGTAAACGAGAAAATTGGTGGGATGTAAAATTCTAGATATGCAGGGAAATCCATTAAAATAGTTTTTATTGTGAATAAAATTTTATTTTCACAACATAACGGTTTCAAAATGTGAGAATAATTTGGTGTGAAATATTGTTTCCTTATAAAATTTGGTCTAAATTTGACATAAAATCTTAATAGGTTATAATAGATCAATCCTCAAATATTATAGTCAAATAGGATAAATTATGAACCAAGGTTAATATTTGAGTCATGAGAAACCCCTTACAACATGAGGATAATTTAAATAAAAACCAATTTAAATAGAGACATTTAATTTGGACTTAAATTAACCTTAATAAAAGGTATTTCATGATATAATATCTATAATATAAGTATATTTCCCACATAAAGGATATTATGTGAATAATAAAAAAATATATCATAAAAGAGATGAATTTTGACCTGAAAACCCAAACCTAGGTCTTGATTCATTTTTCGTGTGTTCCAAATCTCCTGAATAATTAATTAATATTAATTAATTACATAAAAAGTAAGATTATTCCTAAATATTAGTATTTATACTCATTTAAAATAATTTGATCTTCATATATATTTTTGTTAGTTTTTAAATATTTTCCCACATCTACTATTTTATAAATTTAATTGTTTACACTGATTTTTTAGGATAAGTGTCAGTATTATTTCTTTCTATGAAGTACATATTTTCTATATAAATAAATATAATTTAAGGGAAGATCTGTTATTATATTTTAAGTTCTGATTTTCTTTCATTAGTGTTTCATTCTAAATCATAGAATATCAAATCAATAATAATCTTATCATAGTGATTCTTAACCATTGAAGGGTGTTTTCTTAATTCGTGGTTTAATTATTTATGTAACCATTATAGAACCAAAAAAATAATTCTTTAAGCATTTATATCATATTAAATCATTAATATTGTTTTCAAATTCATCCATTATATAATTTAATAGATTTTTTCTAGTGGGTTATATGGCTGACCCAAACATGAATATACCATGACTATTAATTATAATGTTATGATTTAGTTAAAATATAATTCTTCTAGAAGAATAATGATACAATTTAGTATTAATTCATGGGATATAAAATAAATATACATAATTTTGAAAATGTATGAAGAATAAGAAACTATTACCTATAATGAATAAATTCATTTTCCTCTTATTTTTCTTATTTATGACAATTAATTTTATAATGATTATTTTTAATTAATATAATTTTGAGGGTTTTTTACTTTTCATAAAAAGAACCTTGTTAACATCATAAATGTAATATTTATCCTTTAAAAACAGTATATTCTTCAATTAATGGTGTTATTGAAATAAACGGAAGACATTGCTTCATGCAGGAAGTAGCTTGCATGCACACATGATTAATGTTTTATTTTTTTCTTAGGGGGAAGGGGAGAGGTGTTTAATGTTTATGAACATAGTAAAAAATATTAATTATAATATAAATACCAAATTAATCTTATAATATCAGGGAATAGAAAATTAAAAATAAATATTAATGGAAAATATGTTAGTAAAAATATTGAACATATGCTAAGAGTTTTGGGTTCTACATTGAGGATTCCATTGAAAGGAAGGGAATAAGATAATACCTTATGATCAGAAGATTATTAAAGAGAAATAAGATTCCAAAGGAATACAAATTTGAATTATTTTAGGATTGAACAAATTTTTTAGGATTTTTTTGAAGGGGTGGTGGGAGGCCCCTTTCATAATTATTGAGAAAGACGTTTTTTGTAAATATTTAAACTTATTATAAAGGGAGAACAAGGAAAACATGTAATGTGGCTCAAAAAAATAGACTATAATAGGGTGGATAGTGATCTAATTTCAATCATATCTAGAATAATAAATTAGAATCATATTTTTAAAAAGTTTCAATCCCTTTACCATCTGAATTATTAGTTTTTACAATTTCGCTTTTACCGTATAAACTAGTTTTAACTAAGGTAACATAATATTTAGGCCTAAAAATAGATTGGTCCTTATTATATAATGTGATCAAATAAATTAAAATCTATAAAACCATTTCTTCTGAATCCATTTCAACAAATTTTAAAAATTAATTTTTATACAATAAATTTATAATATATTAATAGAATTTTGAGAAAATTTTTACTTAGATTATAAAATATTAAATATCTACTTGTAAAGTATATTAAAAATGTTAAAATACATAATTTAAATTAAAACATTCTTTATTTTATTAAGAATAAGGTTCCATAATTTTCCACTACATACTTATCTGCTAATAATTTTATAAATTTCACGGTATTAGTAAAAATGGTATAATCAACAATTCACATAAAAATCATTTTTTTAAAAGTTTATTAAATTAATCCTATAGTAATTTTAAAATTTTAAATCTGAAAAATATTTTTTTTATTTAATTTATATTAAAAAATTATATTTGTTTTTAAATGAAAATACATAATTTAAATAAAATTATTTATATAGAAAAAATGATGTGTTTAAACATTAAGTGTTCTAAATATTATTTCACAGAAATTTCTAAATTATAGAATACTAATATATTTCATTATATTAAAAAATACTATATATTATCATTTAATATTATTTGATTTAATTATTTTGCTAAAATATACAATAATTTTTAAAAAACAGTATGAGAGAGACACATTCATTTTAATATTAAATATTACTGATTCATTATCCTCTAAATGTAATATTTTTTTTGGTAAAACAATTTAATTTACTAGAGGTTTTTAATATTAGTATATTTTTCATAATAACATTCCTATAATATTACTAAACTAGTTTTAATTCAGTGTTGATTGTGGAGAAACTTATCAACAATATTTTACTCAATTAGTGGAATACAAATATTGAAATACGAGGTCAATATACCCCAGTAAAATAAATAGTGTCCTTGCAATTTTAATTATCTCTTACTAGTGATACTGACAGAGGGTATCCAAGAGATATATATGACCCATGAAATAATTTCTAACGTGTTATTAATAATCTAGGTAAATATATCTTGTTCCCTCATAATAGGTAATCATAATATTATTTTTTATCCAATCATTTGATCTAAAAATCCCTAATAATAACTTAATATAACACTAGTAATTGAATTATTTGGTTGAGAGATCTAATAGTCATTCTTTAACAGATTGATGATAATATATGGGTCTAAAATTTGAAATGTTATTTCCCTATTTTGTTAATTATTATTGATTCAATGTGGAGATAGCCAGAATAGTTCTCAAATCACATAAAATATATCTAGAATAGGGATAATAAGACTTTCATAAAGTGTATTCCATGAACATGAACATGGAAAACTATAATAAGTGAATCTTTTTCCATTATAATATCACATCATTGGGTAGTTTATTTATTTATTTGTAAAAACTTCTTAGATATAATAGAGTTAATAGAATTAGTATCCAACCAAAATCTACAAATTCGGATGGGAGGGTTCATGTTCCATAAATATCAATGTCCACCTCATAAGTAGTGCCTACATAGGTATTATAATGACCTCTTGGGTTAAGAGGTTATTGACACTCAGTGTCTTGGTTATCCCTTGGATTAGAAATTTAACTTGGAAAATTACATTCTTCCATACACATAAGACCTTATATTATTAATGGTAACTTAAGATGAAGTCTATTTGTTTACATCATTTAACTACTTGATGCAATTACCATGGCGATTCTTTCCACATTATTGATATATAGTCAATTAAATATTCATTCCTTCATCATATTCACCATTAGATCTTTCATGAGACTCAATATTTCGCTTTTTTTTTTGTTTGAGACTTCAAATATGTTCATTTTATTAATCATATATCATGATATTTGGTTTGTTAGAATGACATTTTTTCTCACCCCATATCTTATTGTGATTGTTTTTTTATTGAGGCGCTCTCCACATTGTCCGTCACACCCATGGTCACCTATAGGTAATACATTACTAAAAAAGGGTTTACGTGAGTGTTGAAACACGTAACAATATGTTAGAATTATAATAACAAATAATATAAAAATGATTAAACCTAAAAATTTTCCATTATCAATTTTTTTTCATAATTTCATTTACTTCAACTTATATGAATATTAGTTTATTATAGTTTACATTATGTTGGGTTATCTTAGACTTCTGAACATAATCCCTCAAGGTAACATGGAAATCAATCGATTATATTTTCTTATAAAGTGAATGTGATCAGCTAAAATATATCCCCTAGGAGTGTCGAACTATGTGTGATATCTTAGGCCAACTCTTCATGTATCAGGGTGATGATCGAGTGAATTTTCAATAACCTTTTTTGGAGTGATTAATTCTAGGTGCCTCTATTCCATAGCTGCATCCACTTTCTAGTATCCAATATGGGTTATTCTTATATGAAAACAACCTAATCAAGACTTCACCAATATTTTTGGATATTATAACATACATAGACTCATATCATAGGATTTCATTAAACTTATATAACCTAACACAAAAGGTAACATAAATAATATCAAAATATAACTAAACCAATTTTTTGATATCAACTATAGTGGACCACACTAAACATGGGTAAATTTATGTTGATTCGAAGTAATAAATTAGTACATATAACAAATAGTCATAAAACGTGAAGAAAAATATGTTTAGTTCTTTGGAGGGGAGTTACTTAAAAATCTCATTTTATAACACTTGTTGAAACTTTCCCAATTCACTGATCCATAGGACCCCAATATAAATTTAATATGATATATTAATCTCTATAGTATAGGGATTACAAATATAAGGGGTGATCTTAGATGAAATGTAAGTGTAAATATAATAAAAAATTCATCAAATTTAATATGTGAGTATAATATGATTATATGTTTATAATCAAGTTATATAAGAAAATGGTACCCAATAAAGCATATAACATAAATCATAAGTCATGGAATAAGTATTGGCATAATAGATGTTTTGAATCAAAAGAGTGTAGAAATGTTAGTCAATTAACATGGGACTAGAGAGAATAGAATATTCATAAGAATATGAATTTTATTTTTTTATATACATAAGTATAGTAACCATATTTCATGGCTACCCACTAAGTCATTTATTACATATTAGGATTGTGATAACCACCATCATACCTTCTGTGGATTGGAAAAATTCTCCACTGTACTAATGGGATTGGGAAAACACCTCCCATATATCCCTTTAGATAAGTATAAATCCTTATGTTCACAATTTTGGCTAGGAAAAAATCCTCTTATGTACTATATTCCTTGGTATTAAAGCTTCACTGTAGCCGTTTATCTTGGGATAAATCCATCCATGTACCATTTGTATTTGGATAAAAGCTTCTGTATACATTTTTTTTCTCATGAAACATACACATAAACTAATTAATTAGATAGATATATAGTAACCTAAGCATTAACCATTCATACATATGGTTATACATGAAAATAGTTCATTGAGCACTATATAATCCATGGAAAGAAAAAGGGGTTTTAAAATATTTCCAAATGGTATCACAAAATTTTACCTCGAGAATATAAATGGTTGATAGCCAAAATTTAATCACCCAAAAATGGTATTTCATAAGAAAATATATAAAGGGATTAATCAAAAATAATTTCTATAGAATGAGAGAATTAATATATAATAAGAAAAAATATTGGTTAATTTTTAATAGAGTGATCATAAACGATTCTATATTTGGTGTAATAGAAGAATTTGTAGGTCCTTTGAAATGTTATTTTTGAAAATTTGATGTGAATTTGTTTGAAAAGATTTACTTGTAAAAAGTAACATTAAATAGTGGTTCCTTAAAAATGATATTAATATTTCAAAAATGTAAATTTAACATACTATGAAAACTTTTACCAAAGAGATAATATTCAATAATAGATCCTTGAAAATCACAAAAGGGTTTAAAAAATATGATGTTAAAAATTTGGAGAAAAATTAATTTTGAAAAATAAAATTCAATAAAAAAATATTCAAATGAAAATAAAAACATATCTAAATAATAGTATATTTGAAGATAATAAACTATTTTTAATGGTTGGAAAACCATTTTAATATTTTCAAATCCTGTTTTTGAAAACCAAAATCATTGGAAGGATAATGAAACTGTTATTTCAAAATATATAAGGGAATTAAAAATAATAATATTATTTAAAAAAAATTGTTCTTAAATTAAGTAAATTATATTTTTTGGGATGTAAAAATTTTTATATAGAGGATAATTCAAATAAAAAGTAGGAATTATTCTTAAAATGGTTTTATTTTCAAAAAAAAATGGTTTCATCAAGGAATGATACTTTTGTGTGAAACATTATTTTCCTATAAAATAAGGTGTAAATACAAAATAACATCATTATAGGTTATAATAGATTAATATTGAATGATTATTTTCATATAAGAGATATTATTACCCAATGAAAGTATTTGAGTCACAAAACACCCCATTCAACTTGAGGAGAAATAATAAAGATATTATAATAGCATGATTTAAATTAGGGTTTAATTACTGATAATAAAATAAAATAATGGTATAATTTATCAAATAGGTAGAATATACACCAAATAAATTAAATTAGTTATATAATAAAAAAATTTCATCAAAGATAGGTTTTTTCAGATAAAACCCCTACTTGTGTCTTAATTCATTATACACTTACAACAAACACCTTGGATAATTAAATTTTGTTTATTAATTACATACCCAAGAACCTAATTCATTACAATAAAAAATTTTAATCTTAATTTATATTCATTCCACCTATATATATTAGTCGGTTTATCCCCATTTTCATACATCACAGGTTTTATAATTATATTTGTTTATACTAGTATGTTATAGTAATTTAAATATTCATTATTCTTCCAAAGTTTATGTTTTCAAAATCACTAAAATTAAAATAAGGTATAATTTATTATTATTTTTTATGATTAAATTTCCTTTCATGAGGTTTTCATTATTTATCAAAGATGATGATATCAATAATAAGCTTATTCTGGTGATTCTTAACCAAGGAAGAATGTTTTCTTAATTATTGATTTAAATATTCATGAAACATTTTTCAAACAAAAAAATAATTATTTAATAATTTATATCATATTAAAAAAAATTATTGTTTCATAGTCATCCCTAATATAATTTCACATAATTTTTTAATTAGGTGGTCAAACCAACCCAAACATGAACGTAACATGATTAATGTTGATTATGAGGTGATTTAGTTGTAATAATATTATAGCAGTGGAATAATAAAATAATTTATTTCTTATTATTCATATATATAATAACTATAAAAAAATTATGAAAATAATTTATGGATAAGAAACAACTAAAGAGTCAGAATAAATTTATTTTATCTTAGTTGGATTGTTTATGAAGGAAAGTTTTATTATAATTTTTTACAATTAAAATAATTAATAGGTTTTCAATTTGTATAATAAAAACTGTATAAATATCAGAAAAATCATATTTATAATTTATTCTATTATTATATCTATACATCAAAGGATCTATTGATAAAAATGAACACATTACTTCATAGACGTAGTAGTTCGCACATACACTTGATTTACGTTTTCACTTTTCTTAAAGGGAAGGGGAGAGGTTGTTAACATTTACTAAATACAAATAAAAACACTATTAAAACTATAAATACATAATTCACTATATAATATTGTGAAAAAATAAAAATAAATCGGAGGATAAAGAAGAAATATGTTAGTAAAAAAATTGAAATTATATTGAAAGTTTAGGGTTTCTATTGGAGGATTCCTTGGAAAATAAGGGATTAAGATATTCTATTAGAAACATAATATTATGAGAGTGAAGAATAATTCTATGGGAAGTAAATAGTTATGATTTTCCTGAGGAAAACAAAATTTTTGGAGACCCTTGTAGGGTTCATGTGTGGCCCATTTTATAAGTAGTGAGAATGACATTTTAGTAACTATTTGAATTTAATATAAATGGAACACATGTTAAACAAGTCAAATGGAACCAGAAATAGAAAATAATTGATTTTGGGGTGATTTAAGGATGAATATATCTCAAAAACTAAATTCTAAACATTTTTCTAACATGTTTCAATCTATATACCGCTTGAATTATTACTTTTTTCCATTTAAGATTTTACTATGGTAACTAGTTTTTAAATAAATTAACTGAATCATTAGATAAAATAATGTAGTAATTATTAGATAAATTGGATCGGTTAATTTTAAATTTTAAGTCCAATTCTTAATATTAAATGTATACAAGTGTTAAAAATTATTATTATTATTATTATTGTATAATGTATTAAAATAATATTTGAGAAAAATATTACTAGAGTTCTATAATATCAAAAGTAGGTTTTTAAACTAAAATAAATATTTTAAAATTTACAATGTATTGTATAGAATAATTATTTTTTCAATAATATGGTTTGATAAATTTCTATGTCATACATATATACTAACAATGACATAAAATCTTGAGTAATAATTTAGATACTATATTATACTAATCACTTACAAATTTGTTTTGGTAGAAAAATCTAGAAAATTTATGCTCAGATAAATTTAAAATTATAAATACAAAAATTAAGATATATTTATCTAGTTAATGTTATAAAATTTATAAATATATTTTTAAAATGAAAATACATAATAGGAAATAATTTTTTTTATTTTAATATATCATTTTTAAACATTAAGTTTTAATAAAATTGTTTCATATCAATTTATAATTAATATAATGATGATATATTAGTTAATATATTAAAATATTAAATATTATAATTTAGAATTGGTTGATTTAATTATATTGATAAAATATAAAAGACTTTAAAAAAATATTTTGAGAAAGAAAAATTAATTATAATATCAAATCCATGTACTCATTATCATCTAAATATTGAAATAATTATTTGATTAAATCAATTTTATTTACCAGAGTAATTTATTGTTACTGTAGTTTTCTTAATAATATTCATGTAATATGATTCACCTTATTTTAGTCTAGTGTTTCACATGGAAAAATTTATGTAACATATTTAACTTAAATAGAATAAATCCTATATTAAAATATTGAGTCGCTATAATACTTTCTTTAACACCATTAAAAATTCCCATCATTTTCTCATTCCATCATACTCAAAATCAAACCATACCTAAAGACTTAGGGTAGTTTATCTCACTGATTCTTCACCTATACTTAATGTTTTAGGGCGGAGTCCTATGCCTAAGTCCTAGAATCACCTCCTCACTCATGGAAGTACAACATTAAAGCCTCAGACTGCCCCTTATCACTAATGGCATGTCATCTAACAAGACTTATATTACACATTATCACATAAGGTAGGGTCTCATGTTCATGCAAGATAAACCCATATCCTCTCACTCAAGTCATTTTAGACCATGTATTCTCACTCATGAAATTTTCCCTTCAACAATAATCACACTATCTCACAAGGTATAGCTTAGAATCACCTCTTAATATCTACCTTCTCACTCAAGGTAGGGACCTAACTATTACCAATACATTATCACTCAATGTATGGTATTTTATCACACCATAAATTACACCTTATCACTCTAAACATGGTTATTGAAAAACATAATCACTCATGTTGAGGTATGGACTCGGGATCTATCATCACACTATAGAGACCCAAATCTTGACGTACATGGAAATTACATTACTTTTGTAGAATAATTAATACAAAACAAAAATAAACACCGAAGGACCGTAATGGTTTAGTGTCTTTGGAAACTCGAAACATAATCTTCTAATCATGGTGAAAGATCTTAAACATTTCCAATAAAGATCTTCCCCTTTTTTTTCTTACCAAAAACCATTATTTAAATCTAGTGGAAAAGAAAAGATATAAAGGGTGAGATCAAATGCTCAGTAAGGGTAATCATGGAGAAAATAAAACAAGCCACAAACATTTGAACTTAAAAACATGAACATAATGTTTAAACATCAAAATCTTGAGCAATGACATAAAACATGGCAGTACGTAAGGCATAGATCATAAAGAAACATTAATCCATATAAAATAGCATGGGAATAAAACATGTAATTTTGGAAACCATTAAGCACATGTTATGATTTCCATAGTAGCCAAGGCATTGCTGCCAAGACCATCTTAGCGGACAAAGTCCCTTCTGAATCGAGTTCATTCCTCATTTTAGTCCTATAACATTGAACCAGATTAACTTGCCATTCCATCCATGTCTATCTCATTAGATATAAATCATTACCCAAAGCATTGGGGGGAGATATAGGTCCCACCCATATCATAATTAAATCATTATTACTTGTTCCACAAAATAAACATACAACATTCATCATAACCCAAATAATAAAATGGGTTTCATAAACATCATCCCATCATCACATAATCCATATAAAACAAATAGATATTTCATCATAAGAAAATTGAAACCATGTAAATCAGAGAGAAATTATACTTGAAACATACACATATGAATTAATTTCATCTTAGATGGAAAATGGTTTTGATAAAACACTTGAAATGATTTCTTGAGGAAAATATCCTTTCTTCTTCAAAATCATTTTCTTTTCACAAAATGCCAGGAAATATAAAAGGAAAAGGATTTTGTTGAATATAGTCCTGAAATATTGTAGATTAAACTTCATGAAAATAATGCGTTATAAAACCGTAAAAATCCATTCATGCCATATAAGTTAAGGAAAACATTCTACTCGTACTTTTGTCGGAAAAGTCAAAAAGTTACTCGTATGGTAAACAAAAGAATGATTCCTTCCACAACCCAAAGTAAAAGTCAAAGAGGGGTAAACATGACATTAAAAATACATAGAAGAATTCTAAAAACTTTATGAAAAACATTTTATGGGAATGGATGAAAAAATATAACCCTAGTAAATACTTACAAATAAGCAATCTCGGATAAAAATGAGATTGCAAAATTATCCCTTACCTTAGGTCCGATATACTTCGTACGTATCTAAACCTCCTGTGTAATGATTAAAATAATATCATTGACTTATTACTGAATCATATTCATTGGTATGATATCATATATGGTTCACTTATGACTTTATATTACCCGTTCTTTTGTATTATCTGTGTTAAAGCAGCATTTTGGGTAAAATTGTTTTATTTATCGTACGTGTTTGGACTTGTTGTTCTTGAAATTATTATCACTTATATCATGATTTAATGACTTACAGAATTTAAATAATGATTTATATATCATATATATTCAGTATATATATATATATAATAGATAGATAAATGAAATGAAATACAACGTTCATGGAGACGGTAGGCCGTACGTACGCATGAACGTTGTTTTCTTTTCCTTATTGATTTGAATGATAGTAAGTAGATGAAATATATATATATATATGTATAAATAAATCTAGTATCTTAATTATGTAATATATTTCATTATTATTCATTATATATACGTTATAATCATTCTTGAATGGTTAATCATGGAAAATGAATCTCATCGCGTTCGTGGAGACGGTAGTCCGTACGTATGCACGAGGGATGATATCATTCCCATGATCGTGGAATTGTATTGAAGTGTATGTATAATATTTCAGAATAAATATCACTTTAAAATAAACATATATAGTTCTTTATTTACACCCTTATACCAATCCATGTAAGGTGGTGGTGGAAAAACAGATTACACCACGACATGGAGACAGTATTCCGTACGTACGCACGTGCGGTGATTTCGTTTTCTGTAGGATCGATAGAAGGTGAATTTTGGTTGTTTGATATTTATAATAACATATCAGTATATTATTGATACTGATGTTATTAATTTATAATGAAAAAAATAAAGAAGTAGAATTTGAAGAAGAAAGAAAACTTGAAAGAATCGTTAGAAGAGATTACCTCTTCCTCAATGCACCTCCTTTAAACTTCTTCTTAGTGCACTAGAGTTAGTATTTTTAGAAAAAAAAACCTCTATGAAATAAATATACAGGTTTAGAAGATGAATTGGCAGGGTTTGGCTGAGCTTCAAGGCTGAAAAGTGTGTGAAGAGAAGAGGGAAGGGGTGCCCTTTTTATAAGAGAGGAGAGGGGCACCTTTGGAAAACTTAAAATATTATTTTATAATAAAGTCATATTAGGGTTTTAATGGCTCCAAATTGATTTATTTCAAAGATAAAGTGGTGATGGGTCGAAATACTCTCAACCAATAGGTTTTAGACAAGTTTAGGTTACTATTTTATCCTTATCATTTAGACTTAACTATAAGTTAAATAATTTAATTTTTACCGTGTCTTTTAGTTTTCTTACACTATATTATTAATAAACTTAGTATAACAAGCCAAAACAACCCCAAGTGGTTCATTATTAATATATATATCCTTATCTAAGTAATTTGGATGAATCTTATATTTGTAAGAACAAAATAATAATTTATAATATAATTTTTGTTTTAAAAACTATATTATGTCAATTTTGACACTATTTTTTTATTTGATTTGTGTGAAAATCATAACAACATTATTAGTTCAAATAAAGTTAATTAATTCAATAATAACATGTCATATTAACCAGGAAAATTAGTCTAATTCATAAAAAGTCTAAAACTACATTTATTTGGGTATTTATAACATCAATTATGTTAATAATTTATTAATAATGTAATTACTGCATCATCATTATATCATAAATAAATTAAATTATTTAATGTCTAAAAATTATAAATAAAATACCATTATGTAGGGAATCTTTTTTATCTTTCTAATTAATATTTATAGTAGAATTTATCTTATGTATAACTCTATATTAAAAAATGTTTAGTTATTAAACTTTGATTTTAACTATTTTAATTCTTTTTTAAATAAAATAATAATAAATGTCCTAATCTAATCCAAGTGGACCTAAAGGGTTATATTTTATCCCTAAGGTTGTTTTATGGTCGAACTACACTTATCCAATATAATTAGGACATGTTTTAGGGTAATAATAATACCATTTTTACCTTTAATTACCCTATTTACTTTTAATCGTTGTAAATAAAAGAAAAAAATTACTATTCACCAAATATTATTTTATCTTATTGAACCAAATTTTACTCCTTGATATTAACCATGTCTCTCAAATTTTCTAAATTCCACTCACAGAAGCAGTAAAATTTTATTTTATGTAAATTTTCAAATTCACCTAGGAGGTGGGTAAAAGACGGTGAAAAGTTCAATAAAATTTTTATATGTCTCAAATTATTATAAAATGACTCCAATGAATTAAATTGAACTTATATATGTATTATGTATCAATATTGACCTAAAATAGTTTTAAATAAAATAAATAATTGTTGAAATAAAAAGGCGGTTTTTAAATAGTAACCCAGTGTTTTCACTATTCATCAAAAATTGAACGTATTCAGAAAAATACCAAAAATTCACCCTAGGCTAATTTCAAAATTCAAAACCAAAAAATGAATTCCATTTTGAAAGATAAAATTTATAAAATTTCAAAAATTGGGTATTACTATTCATAATGTCTAGTTTATATAATATTTTAATAACATATCGTTGTTTAGTGAAACTCGATATTGCGTACAACACACGCTATCATAGAAGGTTGCGAGTGAGTGTAATGCAAGCCATGTCAGGGATGCGTGTAGTGAAATATTCTTTTTGTGTAGCGTACAACACAAGACATCAATGAAATTAAAAATAATATTTTTCAAAAAATCTCGGGGTGTTACATTCTACCCCCCTTAAAATGAATTTCACCCTCAAAATTCGTCAGGGTTATAAATGGTTTACTACTCAAAAGTTTTAATAGAAACCCACATAATAAAAATGAATACCAAAACTTATCTTTAAAAACTAAAGTATGAAACATAATGGTTACCCAAATTGACTAATCACTGGGTTTCCACAAAGGAGAACATAGGTGAAAATGTGGATATGGAAGAAAAATCTAACCATAATGTTCTAATGAAGAGTGGTAGAGGACATGGCTATGAAAAAGCCAAAAATCACAAAGCCAAAAAATTTTCATGATCTAAGGTACTATCAGATTCATTAGATTTAAGGGAACTCGGACAACATTTTTTTTCAAGATGATTTCCCTAAAGTTGAAGAATTTGAATGAGAAGAAATACTTAATTTATTTCGGTATAATCTCACTATTGTTCATGCCTTGAAAAAATTCCACTTCATATCTTAAAGAAATGAAGTTGAATTTGTAATTTGGGAAGTGTTAGCAGATCATGTGATAGAATGATGGGTCATTCCATATGTCTCAAACAAAAGGTTAGAAAAAGTTATCAAATATACATTTGTCCATCTATGTTGAGGTTAATCGTATATGATTCCAAAAATGGACTTATGCTTCATCTATCATACCGCTTAATAAAATAAAACTAGTTTCTACTAAACAAGGACTTCCTGTAGGTCAGTGGTAGGTGATAATGTCCTGTCGCACTTTGGTGGTGGGTTCGATTCCACAGCCTTGTCCGACACGACGAGTTGTCGCCCGTCCTGCAAGTTGTCCCTTTTTCTAAAACTACATTATAATATCATTCCTGAAATAAAATAGAAAAAAAGTTCTAGCCTTAAACAATACAATCTTATGTCTAACTTAATTCATTCAAATCTTTAGGATTATCCAAAATACTTCTATCCAAGATTATAGAATAAATAAAACAAATACTAGAAATGTGATCTACCGAGCATGTGAATACCATCATATATCCCCCATATATCGTACGATATATCTTGTTGGTCACATTCCAAACATATGAATACCTTAATCATGTATTCTCCTGAACCATAGTGAAAACATGAATTCTGTCACAAGGTGACTCTTTCAATATACCAAAATCCCAAAAATTCTATATACTCAAACCATGATATCACTTTTTTCTTATATTAGTCATGATTTCATTAATACTATCAAACATTTCATTATCTCCTTATCCCTTCTTTATGCGCATAATAGGTGATTTCCAAAAATATCTGAATAACCTTTCATGGTTACTGGTACCATTCAACATATACTTTCAAAACTCAAGAAAAGGAAACAGTGTAACAATCCTTATATTTTTCTTTATTCCATAGTACCATACATTAATCTTGATAAACATACAATCATTACACTACCTTCTTAAACCACTGATTGAGCTTCACAATTTATTCCATCTCATATATCATTTTTAGTCTCTTCATCATCATCCTCATAAATACTACCCATATGACCATGCTGATTCTCATTATGGGATTTTCCCTTAGGACATTGGTTTGCATAATGCCCGTACATTATACATTTAAAACACTTAACCATTTTTGATGTCTTAGTAATACCATTATCCTTTTCCATGGTGTTAACTGAGCCTTTTCCTTTAAAATTACTAGCTTTGTGTCCTTCTTTTCCACACCCAAAGCATCTTCCAGTTCCTTTGAAACATTCTCCCTGATGCCTATTCCCACATGATTTACATGAGGGAAATTGAACTTTCTTTCCTCTATGATCATCATGAACTTTGTTTTCTCTTATTAGCTGAGTGGGGAAACTTACCAAATTAGAAATTATCGATCATATTATGAGATTGCTGATTAGGCACAATAATGATATGTGGAATTATAGATCCAATTTCATTTCATTTCTCTTAAAGAATATCATTCCATTGTCCATAATATCCTCCATTATCATGAATCTTCCTGTTTTCAGCCATTTTCTAAAACCCAAAAAGAATTGTATGAGAGGCCAAAATCATACTCAACGGGGAGTAACTTCAATATCTATCATCTTAGGTTTAATTCTAATATCGTTACCATAATTCTAGGAATATAAACTATGATTATACTTAACCTTAGGGACATCCCTATACATACCTTAGAAATATCTCTAGGGATCTCACTAAAGTTCTCGCATCCTAGTTTCCAAAGGTCGACTAAACTGAACCTCTGATACCAACTATAGATATCCAAAGCTTGACATAAATAGACATTACATTACTTTTTCGTAATACTTAATACATAACAAAAATAAACACTAAAGGACCGTAATAGTTTAGTGTCTTTGGAAACTCGGAACATAATCTTCTAATCGTGGTGAAAGATCTTCAACATCTCCCATAAAGATCTTCCCCTTTTGTTTTATTTCCAAAAACCTTTCTTTAAATCCTAGGGAAAAGAAAAAATATAAATGGTGAGATCAAATGCTCAGTAAGGTTAAGCATGGAGAAAATAAAACAAGCCACAAACATTTGAACTAATAAACATGATCATAATGTTTAAACATCAAAATCTTGAGCAATGACATAAAACATGGCAGTACGTAAGGAATAGATCATAAAAAAAACATTAATCCAGATAAAATAGAATGGGAATAAAACATATAATTGTGGAAACCATTAATAACATGTTATGATTTCCATAGTTTCCAAGGCATTGCTTCTAAGACCATCTTAGCGGACAAAGTCCCCTTCTGAATCGAGTTCACTCCTTGTTTCAGTCCTGTAACACTGAATGAGATTAACTTGTCGTTCCAACTATGTCTATCTCATGAGATATAAATCATTACCCAATGCATTGGAAGTGAGATATAGGTCCCACCCATCTCATAATGAAATCATTCTTAGTTTTTCCTCAAAATAAACATAAAACATTCATCATAACCCAAAGAATAAAATGGGTTTCATAAACATCATCCCATCATCACATAATCCATATAAAACAAATGGATATTTCATCATAAAAATAGTGAACCCATGTAAATCATAGAGAAATTATACTTGAAACATACACATATGAAATAATTTCATCTTATATGGAAAATGGTTTGGATAAAACACTTGAAATGAATTCTTGAGGAAAATATCCTTTCTTCTTCAAAATCATTTTCTATTCACAAAATGACATGAAATTTTAAAAGTAAAGGATTTTGTTGAAAATATTCCTGAAATCTTGTAGATTAAAATTCATGAAAATAAATCTTTGTAAAACCTAAAAAATCTGTTCATTCAGTATAAGTTAAAGAAAACATTTTACTCGTACTTTTGTCAAAAAGTCAAAAAGTTCCTCGTATAGTAAACAAAAAAAAGATTCCTTCCATAACACAAAGTAAAAGTCAAAAAGGGGTGAACATGAAATTAAAAATACATAGAAGAATATTAAACAGTTTATGAAAAAAAAATTATGGGCATGTATGAAAAAATATAACCCCAGTAAATACTTACTAATAAGAAATCTCGGATAAAAATTAGATTGCAAAATTATCCCTTACCTTAGGTCCGATATGCTTCGTACGTATCCGAACCTCCTATATAATGATTTAAAGAATTTTATTTACTTATTATAGAATCATATTCATTGTTATGATATCATGCATGGTTCACTTATGACTTTATATTACCCGTTATTTTGTAAGTTCTGTGCTAAAGCAGCGTTTTGGGTCAAATCGTTTTATTTATCGTACGTGTTTGGACTTGTTGTTCATGATATTATTATTACTTATATAATGATTTAATTACTCCCAGAATGTAAATCATTATTTATATATCATATATATTCACTATATATATAACAGATATATAAATGAAATGAAATACACCGTTCATGGAGACGGTAGGCCATACGTACGCATGAACGTTGTTTTCTTTTCCTTATGGACTTCAATGGAAGTTAGTATATGAGACATATATATATATATATATATATATATATATGTGTGTGTGTGTGTATGTATACATAAATCCAGTAGCTTAATTATGTAATATATTTCATTATTATTCATTATATATACTTTATAATCATTCTTGAATGGTTAATCATGGAAAATGAATCTCATCGCGTTCGTGGAGACAGTAGTCCGTACGTACGCATGAGCGATGATATCATTCCCATGATCGTGGAATTGTATTAAAGTGTATGTATAATATTTCAGAATAAATTTCATTTTACAATAACCATATATAGTAATTTATTTACACCATTATACCCATCCATGTAAGGTGGTGGTGGAAAAATAGATTATACCACGGCATGGAGACAGTATTCTGTACGTACGCACACACTGTGATTTTGTTTTCCATAGGATGGATATAAGGTGAATTAGGGTTGTTTAATATTTATATTAACATATCAGTATATCAGTGATACTTATGTTAATAATTTATAATGAAACAACTAAAGAAGTAGAAGTTGAAGAAGAAAGAAAACATGAAAGAATCGGTAGAAGAGATTACCTCTTCCTCGACGCACCTCCTTTAAAATTCTTCTTAGGGCACTAGAGTTGGTCTTTTGAGAAGACAAGAAACACTATGATATAACTAGAAAAGTTGAGAAGAGAAATTGGTAGGGGTTGGCCGAGCTTCAAGGCTCAAAAGGGTGTGAAGAGAAAAGGGAAGGGGTGCCCTTTTTATAAGGGAGGAGAGGGGTACCTTAAGAAAACTTAAAATATTATTTTATAATAAAGTCATATTCGGTTTTTAATAGCTCCAAATTGATTTATTTCAAAAATAATGTTGGTATGGGTCGGAATCCTTTCAACAAATAGTTTTTAGACAAGTTTAGGTTACTATTTTATCCTTATCATTTAGATTTAACTCTAAGTTAAATAATTTAACTTCTACAGTGTGTTTTTGTTTTCTTACACTATATGGTTAATAAACTTACTATAAAAAGCCAAAAAAAACCCAAGTGGTTCATTATTAATATATATATTCTTATCTAAGTCATTTGTCTGAACCGAAGATTTTTAGGAATAAAATAACAATTAATAATATAATATTTGTTTTAAAAACTAATTTATGTCAATTTTTACACTATTTGGTACTTGATTTTTGTGAAAATCATAACATCATGATTATTTCAAAAAACGTTAATTAAATCAATACTAACATGTCATATTAACCTATAAAATTAGTTTAATTCATAAAAAGTCTAAAATTAAATTTATTTGTGTATTTATAACAACAATTATGTTAATATTTCATTAATAAGGTAATTACTGTATCGTCATTGTGTCATAAATAAATTAAATTATTTAACATATAAAAATTATAAATAAAATACCATTATGTATTAAATATTACTATATTTATAATTAATATTTATAGTCGAATTTATCTTATGTATAACACTATATTAAAAATGTTTTACTTATTAAACTTTGATTTTACCTATTTTAATTCTTATTTAAATAAAATAATAATAAATTTCCTAATCTAATATAAGTGGACCTAAAGGGTAATATTTTATCCCTAAGGTTGTTTTTGGTCGAACTACACTTATCCAATAGAATTAGGACATGTGTTAGGGTAATAATAATACCATTTTACCCTTAATTACCCAATTTACTTTTAGCCGTTGTAAATAAAAGTAAAAAGTTACTATTCACTAAAAAATATTTTTATCTTATTGAACCACATTTTACTCCTTGATATTAACCGTGTCTCTCGAAATTTTCAAATTCCACTCACAGAAGCGGTGAAATTAAGTTTTATGTAAATTTTCAAACACTCCTAGGAGGTTGGTAAAAGACGATGAAAAGTTCAATAAAATATTTATAGGTCTAAAATTATTATAAAATGAGTCTAATGAATTAAATTGAACTTATATATGTATTATGTATCAATTTTTCCCTAAAATAAATTTAAATAAAATAAAAAATTATTCAAATAAAAAGTCGGTTTTTAAATCGTAACAGAGTGTTTTCACTATTCATCAAAAATTGAACGTTTTCAGAAAAATTCCAAAAATTCACCCTAGGCTAATTTCGATACTCTGAATCCAATAATGAAATTCATTTTGAAAGATAAAATTTATAAAATTTCAAAAAGTTGGTATTACTATTCATGAAGTCTAGTTTATATAATATTTTAATAACATATCATTGTTTAGTGAAGCTCGGTACTGCGTTCAACACACACTATCGTGGAAGGTCTTGATTTTGTGTATTGCAAGCCAAGTCAAGGATGCATTTAGTGCAAGCTCCTTTTGGTGTAGCATACAACACAAGACATCAATGAAATTAAAAATAATATTTTTCATAAAATTTCGGGGTGTTACACACACTTTCTGAGATACATAACATATCACAGACATGAAATAATAATAAGGGCATGCATCATATCCTGCAAGCTAACAAACTAATCACATGATAACTATTCACTCAATTACATTCCCCGCTTCTTGAACATCTCTCATTTTCTAGGAAACACATAGCGGTCCTCTTGATATTCTTATCTAGCTCATCATGATGTACATGAGGGACCTTCAGATATAGTATGATCTTTTCTCATTGGAAACATGCCACATAAATCACCAAAAGATATTCTCATAGCCTATGGGATCCATTGTACCTTGACCTAAAGAGCTCAGAAAAATCCTTTACTAGTTACCACTTCACAACTCTCACCTTGGTCCCACTTCACATAGCTCTTGAAAGAGCTCTCAATCCCTCTAATTAGAGGAATACCTCAATGTCACGCCCCATCTAGTATCAGATGACTCTTCATACTCACAGTCCTTACCGAGTCACAATAAAACTTCAGTAGCATGATCCTCACTAGGTGTTATATGTACAACCATCTCACCCATCCTACTTGGTGAAAGATTCTCACACCTACACAATTATCCCATGGTAACTCACATTGACTACCAATGTGGCATCTTGAACCTGAAGATATACCCTATATCTCTTTTCAATGACACTATATCCTTCTACCCTTATAGAAATGGTCACTAGGGTATCCCAATCACATATATAATGAAGGGAACATAACCCTTGAATAAGTGGTTTACAACTATCCTATAGTATTCTCTAGAGAAATCATGGCCTCCATCCCTATACCTAGTCTCATTAAACACGTATACAAAAAATAAATCATTAATAGGCAGGTATATTGTTTTTATTAGTTGGACCACCAATATCCAACACACAATTACTGTTATCTTTATGCTATGTATATCCTCAAAAAAGCCTATACATATCTCATTCGAGCCTATACCACCACTCATGAACCTATATTATGAAAAAAATAAAGGTATTAAATCATAAAAATTTAAAATTAGTTATTAAATTTAATTAAAATAATAATATTCCCAAAAAAACTCATCAGGAATTGTCCTATCACCGAAACCTTAACCAACAACACCTATAAGGTCCATGGAATACATTTGAAAAAATTTGAAGAAAAATTATTCATAGTCGACACCTGATCAATCACTAATTTTTTCTAATTTTATAAAACAACTAAATACATTATATCAATTATTTAAATTAAATGAATCATAAACTTAAAACATGTGTTCATCGTTACGAGATATACTATATCTTTTCAACATTAAATCCCCATTATTCCAGATAAATTTTCCATGATTTTTTAGAAATATTTAATAATCCTTGATCAAAATTGAATCAATGTTATTGGGAAACAAAATTGTAATAATGAAATAAATTAAGAGGTTGAAATTAATGAAAAAAACAATGTAAATTCTAGGAAAATTGTCACCCGCTAAATGAGATCGAAAGAAGGAAGGGGGGGAGAGGCGATAAAATTATCCCTCCTTAAATGGTCTTCCCCATAAAATACCATGGAGATCAACCTGTAAATTATCATAATTCGCGCATTTAAATAAATGGGTCTAGTCCTTAGCCATTTAATGGCTATGGGGACATGTTAAAACACTTCCATTCACTTAACAAGGTCACCAAACAACCAATCGGGTGATGCTACAGCCACCACCTAAAGAGGGATTGGCCCTTAGCCTACCCTATTTCATTATGAGGCCCCTTTGAAGTGATAAATGGCTAATACAATGTAGGTTACACTAATACCCAATGTAATTTTTTTCCAATGAGGCCCCTATAGCTCACAACATTACTTCCCCTTAGGTAGAGAAATTCTCAACCCTCACATTATAGACCATGCACCCTCTATATCATGACTCCCTCAATAAAATTTGTTAGAGTGAACGATGATGGCAATGGAAAAATATTCTATAGTTTCCGAATTCTCTAAAGACCAATTGACTTTCATAACTTCTCTTAGGCCTCAATCCATGTTTTCTCAAATACAATATTTGAATCTCAACTCATTAATTTACACCTTCTATGTGACTAAAAATTCAAATTCACTTCTAAATAATGACCTCTATAATTTACAAGCCATTATATAAGGCCCTCAAATCCACCTCCTTAAATATATTCATTATAAAACATAATTTTATAAATATGTGTTTTATGAATTTTTATAAAATGATGAATATAACTGTGGGTTTTGAAAATAATTTTTTACAATGGGTATTTATGAGTTAATTAAATGTTTACTTGGGTTTTTAATATTAATTGGGGTTCTCTATAAAAATATAGCCTAATCCTAAATCATTTGGTGATTTTTGTTCTTTAGTCGGGATTGATATTAAATTTGGTACTTGGTCCAAGTAGGTTGTGTTAGGTGATTATTTAGAAAATTTTACTTTAGATTATTACATATACAATTTCAAATTTTTCAAAACAAAAATAGTAGTGGTATCTAGACAGTTTCCCATTTTGATTTCCCATACAATGCTTTAAACTCTTATATATTCATATATTCATAACACTATTGGAACATTTCTGTGTTTTCTTTTCGGTTTAATTTCCATATGTCATGTTTTTGTTGGACCACGAATAGTATAATTCATAAACATGTTATTTTATTTTATTTATAAATATCTAATTATCTTTTCCATTCTTTACACCATCATTTCTGTTATCATTCTTATATGGTTAAGTGATGGCATGTAATGAGCATTTTTGATATTATTCTGTAAGTGAGTATTTATTAATTTTCTTATAGATGATATCTATTTGTTTGGATATAGAGTTTATTAATGGACTTAATATAGATAATTTTTTATGTAGATCACATTGATGGATTTGATATATTTAAAAACCATTATTTTTAAATAGATAATGTTTTTTATATGATTTAGATAATATTTAGTATTTTGATATGGAAAAATTAGGTATTACTATTATTATTTTATATTGATATGATTATCAGTTTCATTGGTTTTTATTAATAGTGTTGCATGTAGATAGAAGTAGTTTTTTCCCTGTAGTTTATACACAGGTGTTTAAGATATATGTTATAAGTTATGTATACATATAGAGAAATATATATATATATATACATATATGATGAGTTCTTCTCTATGATAAGTTGTGTAGCCTATAAGGTTGGATTTTATATACAGTTGATCCATATGAAAAAATGTGTGGCCTCTTATAGATGACGATTACACACACACAAATATATATATATACATATGTACACTATCTCATATAGAGTTTTGGTTCCGCTAGGAATCCATGATATAAAGGTCTATCATGGTTAACAAGTAGAATATATATATTTTCATTATGGATAAATCCTTGATTGGATAATGTTATTAAATATAATTATTATTTTAAAAGAGTATGTATTTATTCATTATATTGATAGGAATGGGAAACTAGCTTTTTTCGGTTCATTAATTGGGTAAAATTTTTATTGGTAGTATTCTCTCGTACATTTATTTATAATTTCTTTTTAAATTGTTTTTTATATTTATATAAATATCTAGAAATGATCATGTATACACTTCCTATATTTATTGGTGAGTTGAGACCCCATTGGTGGTCCACTATTTAATATTTATTATTAAAAATTTCAAAGAAACAATTGTGAATATGCATCTTTACCTAAATAATAATAAGTATACAGATATATGTTGGTAGATGATTGAAGTCATTGAATTGTTTATTGTTCATTCTATTATGTGGGTTGACCCTATGATCGTATAGATGCTGATCAGATGACGGTTGAAGGTTCTGTGTTCCCTGAATCCAATCTTCTTATATTTTATATATTTATGATTCCATTTTTGGTATTGAAATTATTTATGACCTCTTATTTTATAATGGTTATCATGTAGACTTGGTATTGTATGTGCCAATTTTGAGAATTTTGTTGGTTTTATACTCTTTTATTACTATCTTGGTATTAAAATATATTTTTGAGACATTTGACATAATAATGGTTCATGAAATATTTCTCATAGGATTAAATGATGACAATTAATTATAACTTATTTTTAAAAAATAAATCCCCAATTATATATTTTGGACCTCAATGCTAGTTTTCATCCCCAAGGGATAGAAGAGTGCCCGTGGGTTCTATGTCATTATGGTTCACATGTCATAAATATATCTAAGTGAGATTCTATATAAGTTGTATCAAATTAATATTCAATGATATTGGGTTGAAAGATATTTTTTATTCTTTTGTGACTACAACTAGTATGTTAAGACTTGAAATTTAACCCAAAAACCAAAGTTTAATCCACTTTAAAGTGGATGATCAACTTAAAAGTGGAAGTAATTAGTGATTATTATATAGCATAAGTTTGAGTGAGTATTTTGATTCCTTGTCCTAAGTATGATAAAATAGAAAATGATAAGTGTGTATAGGTATGGGACATGATCCATATATGGAAATGATGCAGTAAATCACTCTATTTTATGTTTTTTTCTTATCTAAGTACATTCTTTCATACTCAATGTGATTAATAACAAGTTGGATTTTAGGGTTTTCATGTAAAGGAAACTCTTTTATAGTTTTATATTTAATAATTTAAGGAAATAAAATGATAAAGATGTATTTAGTAATGTTTTTTTATAAAATGGGCTATGTTTTTTTAAATTGGTCTTTTTTTGTCAATTTATATTGAAAAAAATATGATTTCTTAGAAATGAAATTTTATTATGGGTGTTGATCTAAAATAAAGTAACATGAAAATTGAAACATTTTTAGTATATATAATGTTCTAGTGATGGTTGACTGTAAAAAATTATGACTCTTTTAATTGATGGATTTTGAAGATGGAATGGGAAATTTATTTTGAAATGTTGTTCAGTTATAATTTAAAAATGAAATGAAATATAATTTAGGATAGTTTTTAGTTTACTTTACAAAAGGTTATTGATATTTCAAATATTAAAATGGGAATTATTTTCTCTATCCAAATTTTATAGCATTATCATTATATTGATTAGGTGTCTTCAGAATTGAAATGATATGTCTCTTTTATTTAAAGAATGGACTTTCATAATCTTTTTGAGAAGTGAATCTCTATTAAAATTTTAAATTTTTTAAAATTTCTGAAATATAAATACTCTAATATATCCCTATAATGTAAAGTATGTTTCCTTATTTCTTGGGTATCATAAGGGGGATGATGCATCCTTTACAATTAATATGTTATTGTTGTTTTGTATATTGTTTTGGTTTAGGGGAACATATTATAATCCTGTTGTGTAATTGTGTTATCATTTTAGAAAAACCTTGGTAATGTGATTATTAAATTATTTTTCTTACTTATTAATTTTAATCAAATAAATTTTATTCAATTTTATTCATTATAAAAATATTTAGTAAATGTTCTGTTAAAAATAAAAAGCATTATTTCCAATTAAATTGGGATTTCTAGCATAATATATTTTTATTTATAATATAATTTAAAAATTTTGGAATTTTAATTCTAAAAATAGGATATAATATTTTGATTTATAAATTGAAAATTATTTTAGGGTGAATTCTTGATAATATTTCGAAATTTTTTATTTTTGAATGACTAGTGAAAATACATATTTCTATTGAAAACACCATTTTAATTTCATAAATTTAAAAAGTGTCATTTTATTTTAAAAGGTTTTAAAATAAAATAAACTTAATTTATAGTAATATTTATTGAAATAATTTCATTTCAATAAATTTATTATTATTGTTATTATAAAAACCTTTTAATCATTAAAATGAAATTTTTTATAAAAAACATTTTTTATCTTATTTTTTAGGTTTAATTTTAGAATTAATTCTACAATTTATAAGAGTTTAATTTTATATTTTGGATTTCATATTTTTTGTCATCATTTTAAAATTTATTTATCAATTAAATTTTGTTTTTGTTTATTTATAATATTAACTTCATTAAAAAATGTGTGACCACAGTAAAATGGTTAATCGTGTAAACCTAGGTTAAAACTATGTGATGAGGACAAAAAAATTTATATTAATTCTTATTTCATGAATTTAATTTGGAACTTATCACCTTATAAAAGGAAACCTTCTCTCATCTCATCTCTACCAAAAAAATCTATTTAGTTATGCCAATAAATATCCTAATTCATTCCTCACATCCCTGACCATGTCTTATAGGTCTTATTTTTTTCTTAATACCATCTTTATAAGGCTTAAGGGGTAAAGATGAGGAGTTTCTCTAAATAATATGTAAAACATTTAATTGAATGTTTTATGTTTTTTCCTCTTCTACCTCATTCAAAAATATTCTAAAAATTGGGATGTAATAAAATAAATATTATCAATATGTTGATATGTTATCATATTTTTTATTAACCTTAGAAGATATTTTTTCACATCTAATTTGAAACAAAACCATCATTTATGTGTATGGTGGATGACCACATCACGAACTAATGTAATTCTTTTTCCGTCACCACCTATTATGGATGGTAAAAATGGTGGATCTAAATAATATAATATAATATATATGATATAAATTAAATTATTGTGAGGGAATATAAATATATACCATATCTATTTACATAACCTATGATACATAAAAACATCGGTCATGTGTATGACAAACTACCCCCTTGCAAGATGATGTATTTTATTTTCCATCACCACTACATGTGGATAGTTTTATAGGTGTATTTAATGGAATAATATAATATTTGTTATATAAGTATAATTTTATAAAGATTAAATAATACTTACCTACCCCCATCACGTTTTTTGAAAAAGGGAAATGTTACTCTTCGGAACGTAGGACTTACCATATCCATGATTATAACGTAATTAATTTTTCAAAAACACATTACATTGTTGGTTTTAAAATTAAAAATTATTTACAAAAATATAATTATAAAATGATTAAGATTTAGGAAATTATATAATATTGATCTATTTGACCATAGTGAACCTACCAATTTCACTTTATACAAATTATCTCAATACCATCGAAACATCCAATGTGATGTAAATTTTTTATGTAATTCAATATAAAATGTTAATGAATAAAATAAATTGAATAAAATAATTTAAAAATGTTACTAAGTATAAGAACCAGGTTTTTCACTCACGTATGTGTCCTTTAAATTTATGTCTGAATATTTACTTTAGACCTGATAAGGATGCCTTTTGAGTTAGTAAAGCTCTTAAGGGTGTTCAGGGAAATTTCAGAGCCTGAAACCCATCTTTTTGGGAAAACTGGACTTGTGGCATGGTTATCGCATGGTTGGTGCACAGTTTGGCTAACCGTCCAGATTAGAATTTCTATACAGAACCACTTCATATGGTTTGTCCACTACCATGAAGTCTAACTGTGAAATGTACCACTTCTCCCCCGAAAACCTCACATGGCTCACCCGCAATTTTTCAAATTGTGAAGACAAACCATGAACATTCCCTTTTCTGTGCAATTTGACAATTTTCTCTTAATGATCTATTAAAGCCACCAACTTCTTCCCTAATCCTTATTTTAGTCATATTTACCTATTTCTCTCTAAAACTTGGCCATTTTAAAGATCAAAGTTATGGATTCAAGGATCTTCTTCATTTGGGATCTGTTCGAGCTTCTATTCATCATGTTGGATGTGAAACAATAAGTACTCAAGTCCTCTTGAACCATTCCCCCTCTTCTTTTCTATCGACCGTGTTATCGGGCTATGAGTATTTTTTTTTCATTTTTTCATAGATCTAATCAAATCTGAGCCAAATAGATAACCAATGTTGAAGGATAATTATCGTACAAACCTAAGGTGGGTGATCTATAACTGATCCCTGAAGTACGTTGATTTATGAATTATCATGTGGGGCCCACTGATTTCATGGGTTTCCCTTTATAGAATTTATAAGCCATGTTTTAACCAATAGATAAGTATGGTTATTATATTTCCAAAAATGTGATTATTTTTTACTAGTTACACCCACAACACAATCTTTCCATGTTGATGGATATTCCATAAATGTTGTTTACTATTTTGACATATTTGTGCCACCGTTCGGGTGTTCCTTGGTTTGACCTTTCTAAGGGTAAAATTTTCTATATTAAATGGATTGATTTATATTTTCATTGGTATAATGTAATGTATCATTTTCCCACCACTTGACCCGCCCAAGGAAACTGCTTCAATTGATAACTAAACGTGAATGTGAATTGGAATGTATAGTAAGTATATGACTTGGACATAAATGTTAATGAATATTAGGTTGCATATCTGTATCACCCCTTACCAAATTTATGGAAGGTAGAATAATTAACCTTAAATATGGAATTTTCTTTAATGAGATTAAATTAATTGTTGCATTCTACTTGACCTTTTCACACTAATGAAAGGCGGGGCTTGAATCAAATGGCTTGATTAAAAGGTTGCATGTCACTTCACCTTATCACAATAATTAAAGGCAATTATTGAGCTGAATGAAATATTACATCACTTCATATAAACAAGAATGGTCTGACTCGAGCTTTATTTGGATTCTAGTCAGATAATTCCATGAGCACTCGGGAACCACATTTTGATTAAAGGATAAGAATTGCATACGTTGATACCCACCTAGATCATGATCCTTGCCTATTATTTTAATGACAATATGACACTATAGGATCCATTACATGTGATTACAATATGACATAGAGACACTCCAAGTATCCAACATTGAAAAGTAGGTTCATGGTTACAACCCATAGGACCTATCTCTTCTTATCACTCTTTTACCATGGACGGTCACCATGGATTCAATAGAAACCTTATTGTGGAATACATTGGAATATTCTCCTTGGATTAAACTCTTACCCATACTAGGATATAGTTATTACTGAGTTAGTGATCCTTCAGGTCTATGTCACCTTGGTTATTACATTGGGACCTCACTATTAAATGTCATTACAAGTTTCCTTGTCACATATTGGAACCTTCACTATTATTAACATGTGACTTATTTATAAAATAGTAATAGTCAAACAATGAATTGTTGACATGTTTAGAACCCAGCCAAGGGAAAAAGCCGGTAATCGGGTATTTTGTTACACTGTACTTATTTACATTTTTTATGCATGATTTCATACTATTACATTTCCATTATATGGGTCAGATGTTATAAAAACCATTGGTGGTGGCCCACAGATATTTTTCTCACATGCTCTCTGGGCGTCGTTTGGTACGCAGTGTAGATTACATGGTTTCAGTTGTTGACAAATGGACGCATATAGCTTCAAAAACACGATTTCTTGTTGATTAGGATGAATATTTATAGCAGTGGGCCGTGTTGGAACTCAGTATTCTTGGGATAGTCATTTAATTTCCTTTATACTTTTTTGAAGCATTAGATGCATGCAGTATTATCTCCACGTTTTCTAGTTTTCTAGTGACATGACATATCATCAGTTGTTGTATGTTTTTCCAATTATTCTAGTTATTGTTGTTATTATCTCTATTTTCCCTTGTGCCTTCTGTTTACTTATATTTCTTCCACTATTTACCTATGTTTACATTCACCCGATGCACTATAATTTGGTAGTGAGGGAATAGTCTCCCCAAGAACACACCCTATACCCTCACTACAAGTCGACAACATCTAGAATTTTTGTAGATTCACTTTAGGCCTTCTGGACCACCGGTCTTGGGGAACCCATTTAGTGGAATCCAGGTCTAGGACATCACAAATTGGTGTTCGAGGGGTTTCTGTTTTATCTTTACTATATAGAGACAATAGATTGGCGATTAGGTATGCTTGGGACTTGGTCATAAGCCATGCTTGGGAGTCATGAAACAATGTTTTGGGTAAAAACCAAGTTATAAAAAATTTAATTATTTTTCTAATTTTACCGATTAGAATTGATATTATTTCACAACTGAGAGATGCACATGTTGTGTGGTGTTGTTCATTTTTACTCAGTTTGAGGATTTTCATTCATCCTTGCTCTAATGATATGATGGCAAAGAGCATTGTTACATGTATCATTATAGGAACATATAATTCATATATCATGCATATTTCCATGACATAAAGGAGAATTTATCTTTTTTGTATTGCTTGATATTCCTTTGATTGTTGAGTTACGTTGAGATAGTTATCTTGTACATGTATCAATCTTTGTTACGATTGAGTGATTTGATATATCAATTCATGAGGTGTATTGGGTTGGGATGAATAATTTACCATGTCGAGCCATTATGCTATAAATAAATGGGTGTCGTCTTCATTGATGATGTGTATGGGAACTAACTCAATGGGAATTTCTATACATTATAATGTGAACCATGACATAAAATTAAAATTGGTTTCACATCCTTATATCACATCATCATGTATTTTAAAGGTAATGGAGTGAATGTTTAAATTAAATATAAAATGAAATGAAACTTATTCTGGAGAACGTATTACTACCTATCCATCTATGTGGGTAGTTGGGGTAGTCTTCCATGGGTAGTGGTTTTTCCTATATTCATCTTCCACTAGGGACACTATCTTTCTACTTAAGCTTATTCTGAGTCATGTTCTTGGAAATTTTTGACCAATTCCACCATGACGTCTTCATATCATACACCCGGAAGGTGGTGACAACCATGCTCTAGACGTGGTGGGACATGAGTTTCCAGTCCTACCTCTAGGAGTGGGACTCAAGGCACTACATACTATACCTGATCTAGTCATTGATTCCGGATTTCTTGATAGTTTCTTACATTCGATGAAGTCCATAAATGGAACTCCATGGATTTCACCAATAATGGATGATCTGACTAGTGATTTTCAGCAGCAACATCCTCTTGCCGTTTCAGGGGATGAATGTTCACAGGCTAATGAGTATTCGCAAGAATCCACCATATATATCTTTCAGCATCTGGATATTCCTCCAGAGATGATAGTCAAGATTTCCACAAACATGATTCAGGACTCGGACAAACATTGTTGGTATGTGGTTACCCATGTGGGTAGTCATCAGGTCATGTTATGGGTTGACTTCCATAATTCCTTCTATAATACATTATTTCCTTAGATGCTGAGAGATAATAGATATAGAGAGTTCATGCATCTTGAGTAGGATTCTATGTCAGTTATTGAAAATTCAACGTGTTTCATGGAGTTGCAGTTCATTGAACTGCTTCTAGCCGATGATGAACTTTCTAATGCTCGATGATTCGAGGATGTGCTAGTGTATGTCACCTATACACAGGTAAATATATTTCACTTTCCTACCATTTCTTTAATAGTAAATCAGGTACATATCACTGTGTATAACCTAAGGGTTGAAAATAGTACAATTTATAGAGGATCAGTGTTGTCGGATTCTAGTAGTTCTTTTGGTGGTAGGAAACATTCCCTTAAGGTTTCTTGTCAGGTAAGTGACAACTATAGTCCCAATTTTGATAAGTCTATAGATTTTAATCAGTGAGGATGATGAGGGATCAAGAAGCCTTAATGTGAAAAAGACCTAATATAGTGTAGGGATTGTGTCCATATGGGGAATCTTCATCATTTTTGTAGCACCTTTCCACCATCATTGAGTATAAAAGGTTACGTGCCAGCTCCACCTTCAGGAGCGGGTTCTTTTACACCATGTCAGGTTGGGAGTTGGAATATAACCGGTAAGTATTGTTAAAGAGGAGGTCATGGGCATGGTAGCCAGACCCCTGATCACGAGCAGCACTAACAATGCAGTTATGATCGTGGTCGTCCATCTATTGCATAAGGGAATTGATAAGGTAAGTTTCATGCACTACAACCGATACACGAGGATCAGGCTACGAGACCTTCTATAGTACGAGGTATTATTCTAATATCCTCAAATATATTATCTTCTATGTTTGATACAGGTGCTTCAAACTCTTTTATCTCCATATCCATTTTGGAAAGCCTCAGAATAGAGATATTGTATTACTAAGGTGTAATGATCCGACATACAATGTTATGGGTATGAATAGAAGGCATACTCTAGTCTTAGTATTTTCCCTAATAGGTAGAGAGTTACCCTTTCTTATTGAAACTCTTCATTCTTGAGATGATAAGACTAGATTCCATTCTCAGAATGGACTGGTTGGTCCACTATTATAATTTTGTAGACTATTATTATCGTAGGGTATCTTTTACATCCCCAGAGGGTAGTAGTTATCTACATATGGTTGAGTTGGATGTCCATCCTGGTAGAGTAGGACCATAGAATCATGTGTTTGGTGGAGTGACATCCCAGATTGAAAACCTCTTCATGGAGGATCAGGATTCATACCGAACTGATTTCCGTCAAAGAGTGGATCATTTAATGGATTTATTTCCCAACGATTTTTCTGAATTTCCTCTTGAGAGAGAGTCGATATTACAATCATGGTTATTCTAAGTGAATCTCATGTTTCCATTACTCCGGACTGGATGTCACTTACTAAGCTTTAGGAGCTCAAGCGAAAGTTATAGGATTTAGAGGCCAAAGGTTTTATATGGCTGAATACATCCTCTTGGGGTTCACCAATGCTTTTTTCCAAGAAATTGGATCAAACCTTACATGTATACATGGATTAAAGAAATTTTAAACAACTTACAGTCAAGAATTGGTATCCACTACCTCGAATAGATAATCTATTTCACCAGCTACGATGATAAAAGTTCTTCTCCAAGATCGACCATCAATTGAGTTATCATCATGTAATAGTCAGACCATTAGACATACCTTGTACAACCTTGTGTAGAAGGTATGGTCTGTATGAGTAACTATTTATGCTTTTTGGTCTTACAAACATTCCCATATTTTTGGTGGATCTGATGAATAGGGTTTCCACCCCTATTTGGATTCATTTTTCATGGTATTTGTGGATGACATCTTTTAGTATGCTTACACTTGTAGAGACCATGCCGAACATCTTGATATCATTCTGAGTACGCTGAGAGAGAATCATTATTATGCCATACTTGATAAGTTCCACTTATAGATCAAAAAATTCCACTTATTGGGTCATATAATATTTGAATAAAGAGTATCATTTGACCTAGAAAAGGTAAGTTTTGTAGTTTCCTTGGAGAAACCCAAGAATGTGTTTGATATATGAAGTTTCATGGGGATGGTTGGATATTAAAGGTGTTTCATACACAACATTTCACATATTTATTCATCTCTTAATGCCCTAACAAAGATGAGTGTCATGTTCATATGGTCATAATCTTATGAGAAATCATTTAAGGAGTTGAAGGTGAGGCCGATCTCAACACCAATTTTAATTCTTCCCACGCCAGATATATGTTATGCTATATTCTGTGATGAATCATTCATTGGACAAGGATAAGTACTGTTGTAGGAAGACGGATTCATTGCATATGGTTCATGGAAGTTGAGGCCTCATGATATAAATTACCCACTGCATGACCTTGAGCTAGTATCATTTGTCCATACCTTCCATTACTAGAAACATTATCTGTTGGGTCAGTTCATTGTGGTGTATACAGACTACAAGATCATCAAATATATATTTTCTTAGTGTGACGTGAACCTTAGATAGCAGAGATGGGTTGAATATCTATAGTACTTTTATTTTCATCTTTCTTATATGCTTGGGAAGGGGAATTTATTTGTAGATTCGTTGAGTCAAAAAAACACAAACGCATGCCATACGCGAGGCTAGAGATGAATGGAAGTTAATGTACTAATTTTATAAGCTACATCTATAGTTTCATGATAGTCATGAGCAGTCTTATCTCTCATCCTTTATAGTTACCTATTCCCTCCTTCAGATGGTGAAGAGTAGATAGTTTTAGTATCCTGAAGTCTTGGTTCTTTGTGAGAGTATATAAGGAGATAACTCACCTCCATATATTTTTGTTGATAGAGATGACATCTTATGTATTCATGGACATGTCTGGGTCCCTATAGATATGAGAGAATATTTGATGAAAGAGTTCCATGCCTCTTAGTAGGCAGTTCATCTAGGAATCTTGAATATATATCAAGATATGTGATGCCAGTATTGGTGAACTTGGATGAAACATCATATTGAAGGATTAATCACTAGGTGTTCAACCTATCATCTTGTTAAGGCGGAGTACGAGAGACCTGTGGGCTTGCTACATCCTCTTCCAGTCCTAGAATGGAAATGGGAAGATGATTCTATGGACTTTTTAGTCGGTTTACCTAGGTTTCCTAGAGAAAGTGAAAATGTATGGATTGTCATTGAAAGACTAATGAAAATAGCCCACTTAATTTCTATTTAGGATACTTTCTTATTTTATGAGCTAGTAAAAATGTATGTATTTGAGATTCTATGACTCCCTGGGGTCCCTCGTACTATTGTTTCAGATCAGGATTATTGTTCTCATCATGATTTTGGCAGGGATTTTAGAAGTCTATGAGAACTGGGGTGCTTCTTAGCATATATTTTCACCCTTAGATCGATGGACAATCAGAATGGACAATACATGTTCTAGACGATTTCCTCCAAGAATGTGTCACTGAATTCGACATTTCATGGAAAACACATACCCCTCTTGTTGAATTCACCTATAATAATAGCATTTAGGTGAAAATTTAGATGGATCCTTTTGAGGCCTTATATGGTAGGCCATTTCATTCTCCCCTGTGCTGGCTAGAGGTAGGTGTTATAGCCCAACTATGTATTCGTCTCATTTTGGAGACTTCAGAGAAGGTTCATCTTATCAAAAAGTGTACGACTACTAGTCAATCTAGAAAGAAATCTTAGGTCAATATCCACCAAAGACCAATTGAAATTGAGGCTGAGGATCGTTTTTTCTTCGAGTATCGCCCAGGCTAGGGCATAGATGGTTTTGAAAGCATGGAAAGCTGATTTCTTGTTACACAGGGCTATTTGAGAATCTAGAGAGAGTCAAGCTAGTAGCCTATTGGTTGTTGCTGCCTCAAGGGTACCATGCCATGCACAAAATCTTCCATGTCTCATATCTTTTCTAGTGTCATGCTGATCTGTCCCATAATTTTGATCCCAAAGAAGTGGAGTTATATTTCAATTCTACCTTTGAGGAGTATCTAGTACACAACATTGAAACTAAATCAAAGTTTCTCTAAGGCCAATCTATCCCTGTAGAATGATTTATCTATCATCAAAAATGTGTAAAAGATGATACTTGGGAGAGGGAATCCAACATACATGATCAGTGGACCGACTTTTTCTCATACATTGTTTCTACACCCTTGGAAGGTGAACTCAGGGATGAGTACTTTTAAGGGGGGAATAATATAAGAACTCAGTTTTTCACTCAGATATGTATCCTTTAAATTTCGGTCTAAATCATTATTTTGGACCGAAAATGAATGTCTTTTGGATTATTTAAGGACTTAGGAGTGTCTGAGGAATGTTAAGAGCCCCAAAACCATATTTTTGTGAAAACAAGATAGGCTACATTCTTATACAATGGTTGACGCATGATTTGGCTAACTATGCAGATAGAAATTTCTGGACAAAACCACTTTGAATGGTTTGTGCATAGGTGTGTAGTAAAACTGTTCAATGTGAACCTTTTACCCATAAAACCACAAACAGTTTTCACTTATTTTGTCAACCCTTTGCGGAAAAACCATCAATATGCCATTTATGGGTAATTTTAAAATTATCCCATAGTGATCTGTTAATCCACCTCCTTCTTCCCTAATCCTTATTTTAGAAGTATTAAACTCTTTATCTCTCAAATTAGGGATTTTGAAGATAAAAATTAGGTATTAATAGATCTCCATCATCTGGGATGCCTTAGAGCATTCATTTGACATGTTGGATGAGCAACTGTATGTACTCGAGTCCTGTTGAACTGTTCTCCCTTTCAATTTCACTCAACCGAGTTTGATCATTATTCTATTTTTCTTTGATCTACTCTGATCGAATCTAAATAATGGGCCACTATTGAAGGAGAAGGATCATACAACCTTAAGGTGTGGGGGTCTATAACTGATCCCTAAACATCATTTATTTTGGAACTGTCACGTGGGACCCACTGATTTCATCGGGTTCCGTTTATAGAATTTATATTTCATGTTTATAACCATTAGAACGGTATGGTTATACACTTTACAAATATTATATTAGTTTTTAGTCGTTACACCCACAACTCAATCCTTTCCATGTTGATGGTTATTCCAAAATTTTTGTTTTCTGTTTTGACTCTTTTGTTCCACCATTCGTGTGTTCCTCAACTTGAAAATTCTAAGGGTAATATTATCTATATAAAATGGCATTATTAGTATTTTTATTGGCATAATGGAAAGTCCCATGTATGATCACTACTTGACCTACCTAAGGTAACTAATTCTATTGATAACTAAATGTGATATTTGAATTGGAACATACACTAAGTATATGATTTGGACTTAAAGGTAAACGAAGAGTACGTTTCATATCTATAGAACTAATTACCACATTAATGGAATGTATTGGAATGAACCTCGAATATGGAATGTGATTTACAGGGATAAAATGAATAGTTTCATACTACTTGACCTATTCACACTAATGAAGTAAAAACTTTAATGAAATGAAATGATTAAAATATTGCATGATACTTGAACTTATCACACTAAATAAAGGAAAATATATAATTGAATTATATATTACATCACTTCATACTTAAACAGGAATGGCCTGCTTGAGCTCGGATTAGATTCTGAATGGAGAATAGCATGAGCACTAGGGAACCACATTGTGATACAAGGATACTGGATGCATAGGTTGATACTCACCTAGATCCCGATCATTTTATATTATTCGGATGCTCAGAATGACACCGTATGACCCCTTACATATAATTACAAGATTCCGTGGACACACTCCTTTGATCCAGTATTGACAAGTAGGTTCCAGGGTTATATCCCATAGGGCCCTATCTCCACTCTTCCCCATTATAACTTGGACGATCACCTTGGATTCATCAGGAACCTTATTATGGAATTACTTGGAACATACTCCTTGGATTAAACTCTTACCCATTCCAGGGTACAACTATTAAGGATTTGGTATCCCATGAATTCTATGTTCCCTTGGTTATTACCTCGAGACTTCACTATCAATGATCATTATAGGTTGCCTTGTTACATCTTGGAATCTTTATTACTATTAACATGTGACTTATTTATAAATTAGTAGAAGTAAAATAATCAATTGTTAACATTTTCAGGCACCTGCTGTGGGATAAAGTAGGTACTTGGGTATTTAGTTAGATTTTACTACTTTACATTGTTTATTCATTCTTTCAAAATATTACATTTCCATTACTTGGGAATGATGTTATAGACACAAGTGGTGATGGACCACTAAAATTTAACTCACCCTCTCCAGGTACCGTTTGGTTCCCATATAAGAATACATGGTTGCAGGTGATAACAAAGAGAAACATATGTCTTCGAATGCATGATTTCTTATTATTTACGATGGCAATTGATAGTAGAGGATCAAGTTGGATCTCGAGATTTTCGGGATAGTCATTTGATTTATTTTAATATTTTGTGGAACATCTTATACTTGCAGTCTTATCTCCATAGTTTATAATTTTCTAGCGACATGACATATCATCAACTGTTGTATGTTATTCTAGTTATTTCGGTTATTATTATTTTTATCTCTATTTTACACAGTTCCTTCTATATCCATATATTAATTCTGTTATTTACCTATGTTTACATTCACCCCCTTCACTACACATTAGAAATAAAATCATAGTCTCCCCACACACACACCCTAGGACCTCACTACTAGTCAAAATCTTCTTGGGTTTGGGGAGATGCATTTAAGGCCATATTGCACACCGAGATTGGGGAACCCATTCAGTGGAATCCAGGTCCAGGATGTCACATTAGGAAATTTAATAATTTACAAAAGCTTAATATTCTGGAAGATAAAAAATATACATGATGAGTTTGACTCAAAATAAGGAAAAATTCTTTTAAAACCTCATTTTAAATGTTTAAATTTTTCAATTTTCAATATCATTTTCTTCCATGTACATATTATTAAAATTATTTTATAAATGTACTTATGTGGACATAAATTGATTATAAAGTTAATTTTATGTATCTTTTAATGTTTTCCATATGGAATATTTTTGTGTATTATATGCGTAACGTTTTTATTTTACTTATAAATGAAAAAAAGAATATTCTCTACTAAATTATACAACATTGATATATTTTCCATATGTTTTAACAATTATTTTTTGTTTATCTTCCCCTACAAAAATTCATTTCTTATTCAAATAGAAACATTATTCTATTTTTTCTGGTTATTTCAGCTCGAAAATGATATTCTAAAAGGTATGGGTATTTTGATATCCAACAATGTCTGTTATATGGGAGAATTTTTTTAAGGGTTTTATAATGAAAAATTGAGTGATTAAAATGTTTTATTCTTGATATGGTTTATTATAATTATATATGATGATTAGTGATCTTGATATAGATTATATGATGGGTGATCCCCATACATCTTATATAATTGGTGAGCTCTATATCTCTCCCAAATGTTTTGGGAAACGTTTCATGTATTTAAAGGAAAGAATGAGTGATTTAGCAAGGGAGGTTTCTCATTTGGATTAAATTAGTTTCCAGTTATTTCTAACATGAGTGAACACGAGTGAAAAATGTAATTATCTAGGACTCTTAAAGGGGTTTCAATTTACTTAATATGGTTTTTTATTATTTTCCTGGAGAATTTTTTTTATTACCATGTGTCTATGATTTATTTTATATTATCAATGAGTAATGTGACAAGTTAAATATTTTATGGGTCTTCATGTTTTTCACTGAGTAATATATTACTTAATTTTCTATAAATTAGTAATATATTTGTGGTAATACCAGATTTTTAGATGTTTATATAGGGTTTGTGGATGAGAAAGAATAAAGAATTTGTAATTTTAAAAGTCATGGACATTTATCAGGAAGAGAATACATTTTTAATTTAAAAATATTTATATTGTAATCATATTGGGTACTAATTGGTAGTGTTATATTTCTTATGAAAGGATATGTTATCTCTGTTTTATGATAAATTATTTGAAACTATAAACCAAAATGTTCTTTTGGGATGAAAGAAAGCGAATATAAGTACAAAGACCGTAAATAATGTATTTTTTAAAGCATTGTTCTTATATTTGGTATAAGAGTGAATGATTATATAACATTAGAGGTTATAATAATATTAATAGAATACAATTGAGAGATTATACCTTTTGGTTAAAATTAAGTTATATGGTATTTAGATATTACCATGTTGTTTTATATTATCCATTTCTATTCATAATGGTTTTCTATAGAGAAAACCTGAATGTTGAAGTAGGAAGGTACCAAAAGGAAAATTTAATTCTTGATCTATATTCTGGAAATGAAGGAATTATAATTTATTAGTTTATTTCCATGGTGGATCAGTTGATGCAACCTATAAATTATGTTGGCATCCATGTTAGAGAGAAAACTTATTTTACATAGAGGAAAATGTACATTTTAGATAATTTTATGAAACAAAACCCTCCATATTTAAGTGTAACCTTCGATCCATTGGTAGATGATGGATAGATCAATGCTCCAAAAAAGTTATTCAAAGCCATGATATTTTTAGAACATAAAAATGTATATATTTTAATTTACTATTTGTATTGTGAAGTTGATCAGTGTTGGTAATTAGTTAAGAATAAAAGAGAAATAGAGAGATGACATTAATTCCATGAAATGAGATAAATTAAAAATATTTTCAAATAAAAATATTTCCTTAAGAATAATTTATAGAAAATATTTATATTTTAAAAAAATTGAGGCAATAAGAAGATGATTCAGTAGCCACATTTGAAACCAATTTTACTTGATGATCTAGGTACGTTCTGAATTATATTCATGGCCATGATAGTAAAATTAATATATTTTACTTATTATTGAAACAAATTTTATGAATACTATTGGACTCATGTGAATATATAATTTATGATAAAATTTTTCACAGTGATGAGGAAGTTAAGATTGTGTTTCTGATACTTATGTTTCCCATGATGATAAGAGTAAGAATCAGTCAATGTACTAAGAAATGAGGAATAAATTAGAAAAAAACTGAAGGTAAGCCCTGAGTAAGTTAAAAGTTTAGTAAAAACATTTTATGTAATATTTAATAGGATATAAAAAGTGTTACTGGTGTGTTATTAATGGTGATAAGACTCATGTCTACAATAAAAAGAGTCCTGATCAATAAAAAATGGGGAAATAGATAACTATAAAATAGCGATTTATTTTAACTGAAATGAGTTGGATAATTATTCTAACTTGTGTTTGAAGCTAGTTAATCTTTGTGGAAATCATCATGATTTAAATAAAAAATGTGTGGTAAAGACATTTTATATTAATGTGGTTAATGTTGGGTTATATAATTATGTGGGTATAAGTATATTACTTGTTAATTCAAATTATTTTGATGCCCAATTTGACTATATATCTTCACATTATATAATTTATGGGAAATTTTCAAGTAAAATGTGAATAACACCTCCGGAAAATAAGATATATCATTTGATGAAAATTGTTTTTGGATGTTTTAAAGAAACCCAGATTTATAGGAATCTTACTATTATTATTAGTGGGATGGTTTTTGCTAAAAATATTGTCAAACCACTCATAATGGTGTCTTGATATTATTTTGGGTGTGGATTGGATTTCTGTTTATCTTGATTAGATAGATTGAACATGAAACAAATTAATATTCAATGGTTTCTTTCCTTTAATCAAGAAGGTGAGAAATTTTCTAATGATGGTAGTGATAGAAACCAAGGTTATGTTATTGAAAATTGAGAAATCGTTTGTGTTAGTAATATGATAGTAGTGAATGAATATATGGGTGTATTTCGTGATTATTTTCTTGGTGTTATGCAGGATCTTGTGGTTGCGGTTACAACTTACCTTGTGTCTGATGACAAGAAAATTTCAAAACCTCCTTATCAAAAGAATCAATTAAATCCTTTATAATTAAAAACTTATTTATTTGAGTTTCTTGAGAAAGTTTTAATTCATATAATAAATTCACCAGGTGGTTCTCCTTTTTATTTATTTAAAAATAAAAATGGTTCAATGAGACTTTTTATTTATTATAAATCCTTGAATGACTTCACTGTTAAGAATTAGATTCATTTTCCTCTTATTAATAAATTTTCTGATGAGATCTAGGGAGAAAATATTTTTTGATGATTGATATTTGGTTAAGGTATCATCAATTGATGGTAAAAGAGGAAGATCATTTGAAATTGGAGTGTTAGAATTGATATAGGCATTATGATCATATTGTTATGCCCATTAGGTTGTTTAATGCAGCACATGTATTCATGAATCTTATGAACATTGTTTTCCATGACGATTTTAATAGTTTTTAGTTTTTATGATGTTTTGGTATATTATAAAAGTCACTATGATCATAAAATACACATAAGTATTTTTTTATAAAACATTTAATGAAAATAATTTATATAGGAAATTTAGAAAATGTGGTTTATTTATGGATGGTTTCACTGATCATAAATATTGTTTCTAATGATGAAATAACAGCTTTCCCAACTAAAAATAAAACGGTTAGAGAATGTGTAAGACCAAAAAATTTCACAAAGATTCATATTTTCATAGACCATGATGCTACTAATGGAAATTTATTGAAAATATTTCTCTGTAATTTTTCACAATGACTAAGTTAACTCAAAAAAGAGTTAAAAAATCTGAAATATAGAGTGGGATTATTTTTTTCCATAACTAAGAATGATATTTTCGAATGGTATTTTTTTTTGGAAATACCCTCTAGAAATGGTGAGTTTTATTATCAACAACGACGCTTTATTGAAGAGACTGGATTATTCTTTGATGAAGAAAGATAACCTAATTACATATACTCTACATCAATTGAAACATCCATTACTAAATTATTATACACATAATCTAGAAATAATAATTATTGTTTTTTATTTAAAAATCATGAGTCATAATTATAGTGGGATAAAATTTAAAATAAATATAGATCATTAATCCATAGAGAAAAAATTCATGAATAAATAGTTTGAACATGATCAAGAGAAGGTGGTTAAAACTGATAAATGATTACAATTTCATGATTCAATACCATTCATAAAAAATTCTAATTCTTTGAGAAGAAAACATAATTCATATCTAACCAAGATATATTTGGAACAAGATTCTTTGGTAAATTTTTTAATGACTTATACACTAGAAATTATTAAAGGAATATCTTTCTCTAATTTATTTCATGTGTCTATGTAGTCATCATTGTCAAATATAATTAAAAAACTCTGAAGGAAGATAGTGATTTGCAAGGAAAGATGGAACTGGTAAAGAAAACAAAGATATGTGAATTTTACATTAAAAATTAAGGTTTTTTGAAATTCAAAAAAGGTTTTTTGTGCTAGGTATTTTCTAGCTCAAAAATTAATTGCTGACTAAGGATCACAGATAACAACACCAAACCCATACATCAATATATGGCACAAAAAATGGACATTAAATTTATGTCTTTGTTACCAATAAATTTTACCCAATTTTATCTATCCATAACTTATATCATTAGACTAAAATTTTGGATCACTTACATACTGGATGGACTTATAGGTTTAGAGTTGTAGAGAATTAAGACAAGTTCTTTCATGTTCAAATTTCTGCATAATATCAATTTTAACCACAAGATTATTATTTATAAAGATATGATCTATTTTTTAGGTAAATTATCTATATTGAACTCAGAATTTATTTATTTTTATACTCATCCTTAATCACATTGAATAATTATTTTATAACATGGGATGTGAAAAAAAAACTTAATAAGGGACATTAATGTAAGAAATATTGTAGTTCGATGGAAGCCATGAAAACCCAAAAACTGTTCAGCATTTCTATGTTATTCCTTGAGAATATAAAAATAAATCATATCAATATAAAAAATATAATTTTTTCTCAGATAAATTATTTAGAATTCGTAGAAAGAAAATAGAAACCCATATAGGTAAAATAGTGCACTATATTAAAATCATGAGTTAAACTTGTTCCATAAGTAACTATAGTTTTGTTATGTACATATGATAAACCACCATGAAAAAATACCTCTTTATTTACATTTAATATAATGAAAATTACCAAATTCATTAGAGAGCTATATCAAGAAGACTCGTTGTATAAGCTATATCAAGCTCACCAATTGTATAAGTTATAACCTGCTCAACTATTGTATAAGATGTATTAGGATTACCCATTAATATTTATAATAATAAAGTACTATAAATTAAATAAAAAAATTAATATTGTACACTTTTATATTAAAATCCATGAAAAAAATCTAATTAACCCATAATAAAAACACCTTCCATTTTCGTATAAAAATATGTTGAAATATAGTTTTCTCTTAAAACTTTTTAAGACAACAAACTACCCAAATATTGTGAAATTATTTTAATTTTAAAATAGAAATTTGATAATATAAGGTAAGATTAAAATGAATTAAAATTAATGAGGGATGGAAATTTTATTCGATCCATATATGTTATTGAATTTTTTTTACACTATAGTAAAAAGAGTCAAATGTGAGTTGTGTGGAAAACATTCAAAATATTCAATTTTCAAATATTTTAAAGGATGTTAAATATGAAAAAAATTGTATTTATAAACCATTTAAGCATAAATAATAATTCCTTTTTGAATTTTAAAATAATAGGGAGATGGAATAAAAAAATTTGGTAGGAAAACTTTAAATGAATATTTTAAGAAGAATATCTCATATCTTGAGTCTGAATCATTACATATGTTTTATCAACATAAATTTTAAAATTATCTTATTTATTTAATTTATTAATATCCTTTTCATGTTTATTATTAATTTTATTTTAAATATTACCATGTTATATTCAATCACCTAATTAATTAAATTTACATTGGATGTTTTTATGGAATTCAGTTTATATGTGAAAATGACTTTGGTAGGTTGAGTACGATTAAAGTGACCATTAAAACATCATCTAAATTATAATAATCACGAAATATTTACCATTTTTATATATTAATTATAATTTTATAACCTATTATTTAATGTTTTTATGAAAAAATGAATAATGTTACAACATGGGGGCAGTAGTTCATACACACTCATGAGTAACATTTCTGTTTTTCAATGGACATGATTTCAATAAAGTAGATATGAATTTTTTATTATATATTGATTATTATATAATAAATATCATATTATACCTTTATATTCAGTTTTATATATATCATTTATTTTAGGTGGTAAAGAAAAACAAATCACATCTAATTTTGGAGGTGCTAATCAACACGTACAGATTAATGACATTATCATTTTTCAATGGATGGAATGGAATGAAAATGGATGATATATTATATTTATATAATTATAATTATATAGTTATTATCATACATATAATTTAAATATATAGTTATAACTATATGTGGGAGGGGTGATGGAAAATGAATTACATCGGTTCGCGAGGCGGTAGTGCACTATACAAACAAACGATAGTTGGTATTATGCCAATAATAATACCACTTTTTCAAAAATATCTCTTACATTATAACTTAACCCGTATAAGTTTTGTATTATACCAAACATAATACCTCTATAAATTGGTGAGGGATGATAAAAAGTGATTTGGGTTGTTATTTTTTGAATTAGAGTTCAAAAAATATGTGAGGAATATAGAAGAGGAAGTGCACTTTAATAAGTGATTGAAAAGGCACTTTTGGAATTACTTAAGGTATCAAACTGAAAATAAAAAATTACATTTTATGGAAAATTGGAAATAAATTAATATATTTAAAATATATCATCTGTATGATTCTAAATAATATCATAAAATAATTTTTTTACAATTTTATGTGATATTTTAACCCATATCTTTTCATTTTAACCTTGTTAACCCTTTCGATGATTACCTTAATGTCAAAGTTTTTTACTATTTAGGGGTCATTAAAAATATAAAGAGAATAAAATTGAACCATAAATAGATAAAAAATTAATTTTAAAGTATACATTATTCAGTTTTCAAAAGCACTATGTTGACATTGCCTAAGCATTGAAGGCATTTATTCAGTTTCTATAAATTAAAAATATATTATAATTATACAAATAATTTAATTATGATCAAAATTACAATGAATATTCACTCAAAACTTATTTTTCTCCATATGTGAACATATAAGAAAAATTTTAATTCAAGATAGTGACATTTTTTTATTTTTTATTACATAAAATAATATATACATCATTTTCAAAAAAAATAGAAAAAATTGAAACAAGATAGAATATTGGATGAATATGATATAAAACCACTCATATAATAAGTTTAATGTTAGTATTAGTTTTATTTTTAGTCTTTGTCACATTATTTTTAACCACAATTACCAGATATAACCTTATAGTTGCAATAAGAATTTAATATGGTTATTATTAATTATAAAAAATCTAAAGATATTTATTTGAGAAATATGACCTACCTAACTCCAATAATGATATATAATTTTCAATATTCATTTCCTATAAGTGGAATAAATTAATTTAAAATTAAACATAAAAAACATGATGAAAATAAGGTTTTTATGAACAATTCATTTCTATGTATAAAGTGATCTTACATTAACTTTATAAGTAGTATTAATTATTATATGAATTTAAATTCATATATCTATAATGTAAATTTAATTTAAATCAATCATCAATAGTGATAATTTTAATTAACAGAAATGGAAAACATTATGCACTTAAAAATAGTCTTAGAAATATACGTTTTAAGCATAAGTATAAAAATATATCAAAACCTAGTATAATATTTATTTCTATAAATTAATAATATTAAATATTATTAATTTAGTGTTATTTTAATTTCAGATCAAATTTAACGAATAATGGGTCTTTTTATTGAAAATAAATGATAATTTTAGAAAAATCAGTATTTTTTACTCATTTCTAAAAAATAGATATTTTCTAAAAATAAAAAAATTTAACTCTAAGATAATTTTGAAACATTTATTTTAATAATAATAGTAATTTTATTAAATAAGAATTATAAAATCTTAGAAAAATAATTATAATATTCACTCAAAAAATCAATAAACTCCATTTTTTATGAATACATATTTCGAAAGAATAAAATAACTTAACTAAAATTTTAGTTCATATTTCATTAGATTTTATCAAAAAAAAATTATTGATAAGGAATAATATTTATATTTTTCATAATTCTATTACTGTTATTCATATTCACCAATTTTAAGGATATGTCACATTGGTAATATTTATATTTTAACATTTCATTTAATTTTGGTGTTGTGCGTTATGTACAAAATCAAACATTGTTTTCCATTAAAATATTGGAGGGTTACATCCTCCCCCATTTAATAAAATTATTCCTCACAATTTTGAATTCCTCTTCATAATCAAGGGTTTGAAATTTTAAAACACACTTTTTGAAAAACCACATCATAAAATGGTTAATATAACTTCCTCTTAAAATGAGGGAAATGGAAATAAAAAAGTCGTATTTAATATCATATAATTAGATTTTAAAGTGGAAGAAAATTTTTGGTAAGTTAAAATATATACATGGAGGAAAAACTTAATGCCCTAATAATAATGGAGGGTGATAGAGAACATTGATGCGAATAAAGTTAATTACTTTGATAAAGTGTATGACCACATAATAATAAATCAATATGGGGTGAAAAAGACTATCATTTCATAAAAAATGAAGGTAATCGGAAATTTTTTTAAAGAATTTTTTTTCATATAGTTGTTAAATCTCTTTTCCATTTATACTAAGAAAATTTGGAAATATAATTACATACCAAGTATAATTTCATCCATTAATTTAATTCTCCACAATATCTTATTTTTCTCCAAAAAATTGGTCTTGAAGATTAATTTTCCATATAGGATGTACTAAAATCAATCATTAATGGGTCACATTATCCAAAAAAGATGATAATAAATTAATCTTGTCTTTAGATATTAACCAAAACTAAAATTATTATCACAAGGTAATATAACACCAAAAATTTATAATCCTTAATTTTAATAAATAATATATTAATCTGCAAAATCCAAAAATAACGCCAACATTTTATCTTAGATCATTCCATATATAAATAACCCTATATCCCAAATAATCTCAATAATCTCAACATTAATAAATTTTTTTACCTCATACCACTGAGATCATATCCTTGAAAATGTCATAATATTCATCCAAAATAATACGTTACGTTAAACTTAACGGTTATATTAACCTCAACCAAATAGAAAATCTCCAAATATATCATTAAGAACCTCAAAATATCATCCCTAAAAACCTAAAAAGGGGTGCATATTCCATTTATCTTTAGATGAACTTTAAACTTATATACCCATTATGGTAACCATATCTCTTAATTTTACATCTCATGAAAAAGTAATATCAACTAATTTTATCTACAACCTCTTTTAGTTCCAACTATAATAGCCCCAACCCGCATTCCCATATATTGTGATATGAACAAAAAATTTTCACTATGGATTTAATGATGATAAATGTGACCTAATTCTTTCATAAAAAAATGTTAAAAAAACCCAAAATATTATATCACTTTTATAGACACACAATATAAAATTTTTCTAGAATACATGTTCTTTTTATGGACACACATTATTTATTCATGGTTAATTTAATATAGAGAAATTGAACTCTGTTAACTTTTTTACTAAACCATAATCCTTGTAAAAAATCATTTGAATAGTTAGGATGAGAAAAAAATGCTCACTAAGGGAAATAAAATTACGAAAATTATTAGACCATTGAAAAATATGAAAAACCATTAAATCTTAAGATTTTTTGTTTTTATAATTTGATATTACAAAAATAAATCTTATCCACATGTAAAATATACATTGTTATCAAATAAAATATTTAAAACTTGTAGTAAGATAATAAAAATCATTATATGTGACATAGAGCATTATATTCATACCCCATGTAAAAATTATTTCAGAAATAACTAGTGACTGATTAAATACAAAGGAGATACCAGCCATGTTAACTCCATATTTTTTTTCCTTTTATGATAATGAATAATACACAATGCATTAGAGAGGTGTATCGACCTCACCAACCATATATTCTCTTTCAGGCTCACCCGTCGTATAAGATGATTGGGGTCTACCCATAATATAAGTTGTATTAATATTAGACATCATCATCTATAATACTCAAGTAATATATCACGAATAAATTTTTTATACCATTTATAATTTTATCTTAATCCCTTGAAAGACTCTTTTGAATCCATAATCAAAACACTTTCCATTTTAAAATGAAAATGATGTGAAATTCCCCTTTATCTACAATGATTTTTAAAAATGTAAAATTCCTAAATATTGTGGAATTGATTTCATGTGAAAATTTATATGAAATATTGTAATGTAATATTAAAAAAATGTAATGTAAATATATTGGGAAATTATATTAATGAAGTGTATGTTAAAAAAATAATTATTTTACACTGTGGTAAAAATAGTCAAAAGTGACCCGAATGGAGAATGTAAAAAATATTATTTTTTATAAAAGTTTAATTAAAGGAAAAAGTGGTTGAAAATGATTTTTTAAACATTTAATAATTAATTATAGAATCATAAAAACATTTAATAGAACATTTACATGGAAGATATTGAGTTTTAAGGAAATATTTTGATGAAAATTTTTTAAAAGTCACAAATGTTCCAACCAAACCATCACTTACATTACTGATTGACATAAAATTAAATGTTTTATTTCAAAATAACTGTTATGGACAAAGTGGAAAACCGCACAAGAACCACATACAAGACAACATGGCCAAGGGTATCCACCATTGTAGAAACGCATTAGAACAAACCCATAAAACACTTTTATTATTGAGTAGTAACCGCAAGTTAAACCCAAAAAACGTCCTCATACATACCATCAAAATCATCATGTTCCCTCTAAGATTCCAGATTTGAATCCTCATATATGAGACTTGATTGGCGACTGATGGAGTGGGTGTGCATCCTATCTAACCTGCCTACCACCTCCTTCATACCAATGACCTATGAGGAAACACAAATATTTAAGAGCTCGCTTGCCCTCCCATATAATTTTTATTTGTTTTTGGATGATTGAAATCCCCAAGGATATCAAACTGGTTATGGGTGGCCACTAGGGCATCCAATCAAGCCTGAATCCCTATTCCACCAATCATCCCATCCTTAGACAAGTGGGTCATATAAATGACCACCACTTGTAACCCAGATGAACTGATAATAATTGTGACACTCCATTTTTCCCCATCGACTGTTGGGATACTCTACAGTATTGGGTGATCCCTTCTCCCATCATGGATAAACACCACACCACAAACAAAATTTTCATAGGAAGGTATAAGAGTTACATAAACCTTAGTAGTTACACATTTACGTTTCTTGTCTCCCCTGTCTTGATCAGTTGGGGCACAAAGTGAGGCGCATGAGTGAAAAAACATGGTATAAAAGAAGTAGATGAGGAGGGTTTTCTTGGATCAATGTGGCTGGAGCCTATTATACACACAAAGGGGAGTGATGATAACTCGATGGAGATCTTGGTCTCATCTCAACACTGGACTGATTCATTTCAATATCAAACTGAGGGAATGAGGGATCAATGGTTTCATTAGGTTGGGTCGATGATCCCTTAAGACCCTTCCTCCCATGTAGACAATAGAAAGAAGTATATTAGCTTTATTGATATAAAAAACAACAAAAACAAAAGGATTATTTATAATTAATGCATGTCCCAAAACCAAATTCACCTTCTACTTGGAGATAGAGCGGATTAAGGAGAGCCACCGAGAATCCCATCTCAATGAAGAGGCGAGAAAAGATAAGTTGCCTTTTGAGAAGAGTATCATCATTAATCTGGAGAAAACTACTAGTCTTATCGGTAATACCTTTAAGATAGATGGGTTTTGAAAGGGTCGTGGAGGACGAGCAAGTTGAATCCACACCACCGCACACCTACAATCACAAACACAATAGAAGTATACTATCCATCAGAAGAGAATGATGTTTTGATTATCACACAAGAACAACTTCGATGAAAAAGAATGGGAATAATCAATATAAGAAAGGTAAATGCTTAGATACCATTTATACAGAGCCCCCACTTCTACTTGAGAATGAAGTCCCCACATTGTGTTGTTGAAAACCTCAAACAACTTCGGTGAAGTTTGATCTCTACTAAATACAGACACAAGTATCATGGAGTGGATGGCTACAACATCCTAAATATCTGATGCGAAAAAACCTATTTATGAGGATTCCTTAAATGAAGATGGGTCCTTCTGAGAGATTGAAATTAGGGGCATCTATATAAAAGGAACTGAAGTAGGAACAACAAGGGGATGATGACTCCTCAAATCCGAAAAAAAACAATAGGAAGGAGATTTTAGGCCTAAATTTCTCCCTGAAATAATAGATAGCTTTGATTCCATCACCTATATCTAGTTCTCTTGATAGGGGAGTTTTTGCAAATCTCTCCACATCCCACCTCGCATCCCACTCAAGGTTTCCTATGTGAAGAAAACTATGACACCATGTGAGGTCTCCCACCCATGGTTGTCACTAAAATTATCCTCCTGAGTCCCACCTGAGATAGACACTGACTTGAGACTCCTCATATATTAGGGTTCCACACTGTGGCTCTCACCTCATCCTGCCTCCGATGCCCGACCTAGTTCTTGGAGACTAATGATTACTAATCTTATGATACATTAATTATATTCCTAAATAATAAGTATATGTTAATATTTTACATTCTAAATATCCATTTATAAGTTTATTATTCCTTCTATTTTAGTTATTACCATGTTATATTCAATTAATTAATCAATTATTTCCAAATTTGTAAATTTAAAGATATTCTGTTCATATATCAAAAAAGACTTTAGTAGGTTGACTATGTTCAAAGGGTTCATTATTCCAACATCAAAAAAAATAATTATAATTAAATAATTATAATTTATAAAAATTAATTAAACTTTTATAAAAAAATATCTATGTTTGATATTATAAATTAATTACATTGAAACATGGATATGGTAGTCAGTACCTACACAATTGTAACGTTTCTATTTTTCAATGAACATGATGGAAAAAAGGTAAATAACTGTTTCTAACATAATAAGATTATTATATCATAAATGTAATATATTCTATTTAAACAAATTTATATATAACAACCAAGTGGGGCATGGGTGAAAAATGAATCATGTCGCTTCATGGTGGGGAAATCCACACATACACATGAATGACATTATCATTTTTCTATGTATGGATTGGTAAGAAAGTAGATGATATATTATCTTAAAACATATATTTATATAATTAATATAATATATATACTTTAAGTCTATCATTATAAATAGTCATGATAAGAAGTGCTGAAAAACAAATCAAATCTGCCCGCAACTCCTCTATACACAAAAATGAGGGTTTCATTTCACATTTTATAGATTATGGAGATAGATTAAGGGTAAATAATTAACATTATAATATATTAGTATATTATAGATAAAAATTATTTTATATCACAAACATTATAAGATTTTTTAAGGTGGTATGACAAGAAATAAAAATAAAACATTTGCTAAAAAATCAATCATTTATTTAGACAACCAATTTTTCCTTACGATTTAATAACTCTATGTTTTCATTTAATCCAAAAATAAGTATTCTTTAAAATGGGGAGTAATATTGGTATTGTAATTGAGAAGTAACATTCTAGAATGTAGTTAACAAAATGTGTGAGGTAGAGAGAAGATGAGGTTTCCTTTTATAAGTGATGAGATGGGAAATCATGGAATTACATAAAGAGTTATATTAACTTCAATTTATATGATGTAAAAGTATAAATATGATATAATTAGAATATATAGTGAGTATAAACCTATTTACTCAAATAAAATATAAATTTTACATGTTTAGATGATGTTTTCACCCTTGTCTCTTTGTTGTAAACACCATGAAAAGTTTGATGATTATTGTGATATATATGTTTTTTTACTATTTAGGGGTCAAGAAAGTTACTAAGTGACAAAAATTGAACCATTTTTACTATTTTAAACAATAAAACTTTCAGTTGGACAAATATAAGATTTTTTTTTGAATTTTAAATCATTCAATAAAATAATCATTATTATAAAATATCATTAATTTCATTTTGGAAAAATTCCTTAAATTTGACATTGAAGAAATCATGATAAAAATGGAATTTAAATATATACTTTTAAAACAAAACTAATATTTTATATATATATATATATATATATAATTCATGTGATAACCTAACTAACTCAAAAAAATACTTTCATTGTTTTTATAATCATTTACTTGATTTTTGACTAATTACACAAGCACTATGCATGCGTTGTGTAAATATTCAATTAATAATTTTAAAACAAAAATATAAAAACTTGTTTAAATAATAAAAATTAGTTTTAATATCCATTATATAAACATTTAAATTCATTTAAAAAATATATTTTATCCCTATGAGAACATATTATAGAAATTTAGAAGCAAAAGAGTGACATTTTGTATTCTTCTTTACGTAAAATTATATACAAGTCATTTTCAATGAAAAATGAAATGAAAAATACATTTAATAGAGTATTTAATGATTATGATAAAACCTAACTCGTCCAATATATTTATTTCTAGTTTTGGGTTATTTTCAGCCCTTATCATATTTTTTCATTTTATTACCTGATTTACATTTACCGATGTGAAAAAATATTTACAATGGTTACTATTCACAATGGATAAAATATATGGGAATTATTTAAAAAAAATTAAATTCATAATTAAATATACGGGAACCCTTTTTAAATTTTAAATTATAATAATTTTTAGAAAATACGTTAAAATTAAACCCAAAAAACATGTCAAAAAACTGTTTTTAGAAAAATCAAATTTTCGAATATAAGACGATCTTACTTAAAAATTATAACTAGATATAATAATTATATTAATTTAAAAAATATATATATGTATTGAATAAATAAATTTCTTTTAAATTAATTCTAAATATGGATTATTTTAATTAATTATAATTGAAAAACATTATGTATATAAAAATGGGTTTTTAAAAAATAGTGGTTTCATTGTATAAATAAACATATAAAAAAATAAATTATAATATTTATTACCATGTATTTAATTAGATTATATATAAATAAATGATACTTAAATTTATTTCAGATATAATTAAATGTTTACTCATACTTTTTAGTGAATAGAATTGATAATTTTTAAAAAAATTCGTATTTTTCATTATTTAATGGAAAGTTAATTTTTTTTAGAAAAATCCCAAAACATCACCCAAAGATAATTTTTATATACCTATTTAGAATGTAATATTATTTTTATAAAATAAAATTTATAAAGTAAATTGAAACTAATTAAAATATTTGGTCACAAAAATTTATAAAAATAATTTTTGAAAAATAATGTATTCATTAAGAATAGAATGATTTTAATAAAAAATGATTGCTTATTTTATAATTATTAATAATTAAATTTTTATTCATTTAGAACCTTATTTATATTTTATAATTGGGTAACTCTTTTTCATATCGACCAATTCAGTGGTTAAGTCATATTAATCATATAAAAATAATAATATTTCACATTTTGTTTAAGCTTGATTTTGGGTGTTTTATTTGTTATCGAACATAATATTTTATTAAAATATCAAGGTTTTATATCAAAAGTCTCCATTTTATATTAATAATAACTCTACTAAGATTTATAGAGACTTTTTTTAGTATTATTGGTGGGTGGTAATAAAAGATGATATAGTAGAGTTTACCATGAGATGGTTTACTTGTTAAGATGTTAAAGATAAATGGTTATTAACTAAAGGAATTATTCAACCTTTTCTGTATATAGATTTTAAATTTGAAAATATATTGATGAATTTTTTTGTGGTATTTCCAAATACTTCCCAATGTAATAATTTAATTTAATTTATATTTGATCAATTTTATAAATTTCCACATCTCTTTTCTATTCAAGGTACATTGTTTTTAAATCTGTTTCCTCAAATATATCTAATATTGATTGTAATGTTACAATGAGTTAATATATCCATTGTATAAAATTATGATCCAAGATTTACATCTAATTTTTATAAAGTAATTCTAAATTCATTGGACATTGGATTAATTTCCAATAACATTTTTCATCATTAATATAATAGAAAGGAAAAGAAAATGATTTGGATTTCAGAGATATTATTTGATCTTGTTAAAAATATTTTATTATAAATTGGGATAATAATATTTCATTAGTTTCATTTTTTTATAATAACAGTATTCATTCTAGTATACAAAGTACACCTTTGTAGTACTTATATAGAAATTAGTATCTGGATCCAGCTTTTTGGGATGAACTAGGAGAAAGGAAGTTGTTGGGATTAAAGTAGTTAGAGAAAATGGTTGAGCAGGTAAAAATGATTCAAACTAACATGAGACTAGATCCTAATATAATAAATATTTATTCATATAATTTAAGGAAATGTATTTTATTTGAAGTAGGTGATCATGTTTGTTAATGTATCCCTCTGGAAAATTGTTATGTATTTTGGTAAAAAAATTACACAAACCTTTAGTTCATTAGACCATATGAAATCATGGGGAATATTGAATTTTTTTCCATTAAAGTGGAATTTTCCATATGTTTATATTATGTATATTATGCATTTTTTATTTGTTAAGAAAATATGTGTCGAATACATCTCATGGATAGAGCACTGAACTAGTTTAGTTGGTTGAAAATATTTTATATGAATTAAAACCAGTACAGATTATTGGATATAGAGTCTTTTTATAATTTAGTGATTCATAAAGTTATGTTTTCTTTTGAAAACTACTTATTTTATGAGAAAATTTGGAAATAAAAAAATGATGTTAAGGAAAAATATATCTACTTAGTTAAATAATGAATATGATTTCCATAAAAAGATTTCCAAATGTGGGGAATAATGTAAAAACATAAAAAAATTAATAATAAATCAAATTAATACCTGGTTAATATTCATAAATTATATTTTAAAGATTTATCTTCTTTATTAATGTTTTAGAAAAATATTCAGTTAGAATGAAAAATATTTATTTCTAACAAAATTACGGTTTTCATGCATTATATGATTTTATTTAAAAATATAATTGAAGATTCAAAGAATTAATATTTGAAAAATGAAACAATTTTTAAATTAATCATTTCAAAATTATATTAGGGTGAATATTGGAGAATATTTAAAATTTTAGATTTTTTAAATGAATAGTGAAAATACTGATTTTTATTGAAAATATCATTTCATTTTAAACATTCAATAGTTACATTTCATTAATATTGTTTTAAAATAAAATTATTTTATTTATATTATTAATTATCAAATTAAATATTTTTTAATAAATTTTATTCTTGATTTTGGTATATTTTTTTTTAATTATGAATACCTTTTTCTGTAAAACTGATGTTCATCGTGTTTTTTGAGTTTAATTTTTAGTTAAATTGTGAAATTTATAAGAATAAAATGTTATAAAATATATTTTTTATTTGTAAACATAATTTATGAAATTATTAATAAACTAAATTTCATTTCTTTTATTATGAATGATAACATTTCTAAAAACACTATTACCATAGTAAAAGGGAAATCGGGTTAACCTATGTTAAAACTAAATAATAAGGCTAGAGAATTTCATCTTAATTATTTTGATAAGAATATATATATAACCTTATCATCATATTATAGAAATTTAAATGTTTGCTGGAAAAATTTCTATAAAAATGATTTAATAATATTGAAATATTTTCAGAAATACTAAGTGTATCCTTTCCCTTATCTATAATAGGACACCACCACTCCCATCCTCTCAACACTCCTAGCGTCATTCAGTTTGGAAAATACATATAAAAATTACTCTCTGATATCAAATTCCAAAACCTAGATAAATAATGTTGAGATGAATACCAACCTTAGAGGGTTTACAGTATAAAGAAAAAGAGGTTTTCTGAAAAAGAGGTATAGTTTTTAAATTAATGTGTTAGTTTTATTTATTATAATAATACCTTAAAAACTCTTTAAAACATTTTTATATAATAAAATAAATATATCAAATATATTTAGATTCTATTAATTGAATTTATTATCCTCAATAAATATTTTAATTTAAATAATGGGAAACAAAACCATCATTTATGTGTAGGAAAGAGTAGAGCCTCACGAATGGGTGTAATTAGTTTTCCATCACTACCTTATATAAATATTAAATATGATGGATTATAATTATATAAAATGATATATATGATATAAATTCAATTATTTTATAGTAAAATAATAATTTTACATATTTATTTACTATTAAAACGAAAAATAAAAACATTTCTTGTGCGTATGGAGAACTACCGCATGACTACATGATGGATTATATTTTCCATAACCACATAACGTAGATGGTTATATATGTGGCTTTAAATAAATAATAATATATTTACAAAATAATTATAACTATGTAAATATAAAATAATACTTACCTACCTTTCCTCATTTTTATTGAAAAATGTAAACGTTACTCATGTGTTCATATAATGTACCATTTCTGTGATTGTAACGTAATTCATATTTCATAACCGATATACATGGTTTATTTTAATTATATAAATAATTTTTAAAAATAATAATTTAAACATTAATATGATTTTGGGAGTGTTATAATTATGATCCATTTAACCATAGTTGACCTACCAATGTCTCATTGGATACATGAGCCAAATATCATCCAAAATTTTGACATTAACTTAATTGATTATGTAATTGAATATACCATCATAATAAATAAAATAAAAGTAAAAATATATTTCAAAAAAATTATTAATAATGTAAATATATGACATAAGGTATCTTATTTATAAAGATAAAAAATGCATGTGATGAGCCAAACTTATATAAGAGACACTTTACCATCAAACATCATTTTAGTTTTTTTAAATATATTTTTTATAAATAATTTAATTACATCTATATATTTTTAAAATTATTCTATCAATGTATTTATATAGATATAAAGTAATTATTAATGAAATTTTATTTCTCTTTCAAAGGTTTATAGAAGGAATATTTTAAGCATTTTTTATGCAACGTTTTGACTTTGTTAATACAATGGAAAAAGGAATGTTGTATTATAACATATACGACCTAAAAAAATTCCCATAACCAAACACATTGTTTTATTTTTGGTTTTCATTATAATAATCCATGTTTTATTTAAAGAAAAAAATCATCCCTTTATTCTATGTATTTTAGTTAAAAAATGGGTTTTTAAAATTAAATGATATTTTGATAACCTAAAGAAATTTTCATATGGGTTAAAAAGAGTTCTTAAAGGGTTTCATGATGAAAATGTCTAATCTAATTTTATTTTTATTTAGGATATATTAGTCAATAATAATATATGATGATTGGTGAGCCTGATACAATTATATGATCATTGAACCCGATACAGCTCATACGATCGGTGATACCGACATATCTTATTCAATTAGTGAGATAAAAATTTCAATCAATTGCATTGGCTAATATTAATTTTATTTAAATGAAATAATTAGGGAGTTAAAAAGGTAGGTTTATCCAATGAATTTTACAATTCAATATTTATTTTTGACATGATTAAACATTAGTTATGAATATAATGCTCTTATGTTTCTATAAGTGTTTAAAATTTATTCCTATGGATTTAAAGGTTTTATTTTAGAGAAAGGTGTTTTCCACTTGGGGTTATTATTTATTATACATGATCAAAGTTTAATATGGTAAAGGCAAAAAATTTATAGTTTTTTATTTTTTTCATTAGACTAATGGATTTCTTATTTTTATAACCCTTGAAATTTTTTTTACTCATCCAACATTTTGAAATGGTTTTAACTATTTATAAGGATGATTAAGGAAAAAGATGAAATGGATTTGAAAGAAACAATGAATTTTCTTCAAAAAAATGTAATTCATTTTAAATGTTTGTTATTGTGGTGAAAACTGACACTGAGGGGATGTGTTCAATTTGTAATGTGTGGGTATATTATGTAAGAGTTATGAAATAGTTCTCTACACCTTTAAACCTAAATGTTCTTTAGGATTTTTATAAATTGAATTATACTCTAATGAAAATATACTATGAAACATTTTAAAGTCTGTTCTCTATTGCTTTAGCATGGTAGTTCTTATTGTCACAACTTTAAGTTTTTTAAATGATTTGGATCCAATTTGGGAGTTAGGAATTTGAAGTGGTGTTTTTATTTTAAGATACATTTTAATGTGTCTTTTATTAAAATTGGTGATTTGGGATAAAGAACTTCATGGAATTGGTTATTTTAAGTGGATACATAAGTTATGTATTATTGTTCTATTTGATTCATTTGACATGAGAAAACCAACCTGTACCCCACCTATGTCAACATTGAGATGCGTTTATGACCTTAAGCCCACGTCTAATAGGTTAACGAATAAAGATGAGCACCATGAAGGAATATATCATAGGCCTCAACCTGTATTATCCAAAAACTGAGATGAAACTAAAAAAGGATATATCAAATAAGCATTATTAACAAGTGATATATTATCGGGTTGTATGAAAAATGAATATATAATACAAAAGTTAATAAAAAAAATTATTCTATGGATAACATAATAGAAAATATATACATAAGAAAAAATCACTATTTATAACAAAATATAAGCAAGGGTATACACCTCCCCACTAAAAGAAGTCATGGAAAACACTTATCCATCCAGGTTCTCCACCATGTAATATTGTATGAATCCATCATCTAGCCCCACCTACTCTTTGTCTACAGAAGATAAAGACTAAAATAAAACATCTTCATAGTCAAAACTGATGTGGGTGAATGTATCATGTAGTGGTCTGTATAAATATAAATAGTTTGATACATCAAAAAATAAAATAAATTAAAAAACAACATATCAGAATAACCCAAAACTAAAAGCAATAGGAATAATCTCAAAGGCACCAGATATGACATATGATGAAGTTAATAACGAATGAGGAAAATCCCCAAACCATAATTCTTTACCCACTGAAACTTCGTACCAATTAAGATACCAAATATATATAGAGTATCAGATGATTCACAAATCCTATTGTGAGGAGACCCAATTTTAACTGTATATAAAATTTATTGAAGTGTGCTTGAACATGTTTGTATACCGCAAAATGCTATAATGATCTTAATCAAAACATTCCAAAACCTTACAACATCCATGATACCATGTTATTTCTAGAGTATGGGACCCACTCTTCAAGTGGATATGCATGTCAGTATAGGTAGATAAAAACTCTTTTAGAAAGAGAATCATACCCTGTAAATTTTATTGCAACACACTAACCTCTACAGGTGGAGAACAGGTTCATCATCACTTGGTATATTTATGACCCCAACAATAGTATAGTTTACCCAAAATTCATCCATATTAAGGATGTACTATCCACTCACTTATATATTGGAACCACACTACAAGGATATAAGTCACATGTGTTAATATAATGGTAATGTAACTAAATACACAATACACACAAGAGATGTTTGGATTATTATCATAAATTCTCCTTGTAGATTCTGATTAGATGTCTACACTGAAAATCCTTCCCCAACTCAAAATTCATCTACATGATGGAAAGGGAAACCATCTACCCTATTTTTTTGGAAAACAATATATTCTATTAAATAGATAAAAACAACTATTTTTTATAGAATTTTACATAGTTAGGATAACTAATGTTTTCAATTTTCCCACATGAGGGAGAAAATATAATAAAGATATAATAAGGTAATTCTAAAAAAATTACTATAGAGTACATGGCATGCCTGACCCAAAAGTAGGAAGTAAAAAGTATTCATAGTTAAATTTATGTAACTTAGACCAACATGGTGTATTTAGTATAGTAGATGGAATATGTGGCTCACTCCCCCACCTGGAATGTACATCTAGTATATGTCTAGCCCTATTACTTGGGTACATGGGATATTAAATTCCACAAATTATGTTGTAATATGTAGGTTTACCAAGTGTGTACTATGGGTACACAAGGTCAGGATTTTGTGAAGTATAAGGTATGATCATATGATATATGATGTGTAGTTATACATGTCTAGTTAGCATGTACTTTGGATATATTTCTATAGGGGTGACATTATATATATGGCGGTTGTAATGGCCCACACAGTATGTGGTACCAACTAATTATTTAATGGGTAAGGACTCAAAAAACTCAAAAAATATTTCTCAGAATAAATTAAGTGTAACATGGGGTCACATGTATTATACTATTTATAATCTATACAAACACAAGAACCATAGGGATAATGGCATATATAGTGTGTGACCTAAAGGAATACATGTCATATAGTTTGAAATTTCATATTTAAAATGCACATTTCACATAATTTCAAGTCATTTAGTTCATATCCTCCCCCACTATGATCAAACAACCTAGATAAACAGGTACTCTGATATCTAAGATGTTCTCGACCTAGCTTTAAGGGCATTCCTAATCTCTACTGGTTGGAGAATAGCACCTAGAATCATACAATATAAAAGTCAAAAAGGTTTTCCAAAAAAGTGGAATCATCAAAGTAACCCGAAATTTAAAATACAAACATTGCAATAGTAACAACACTCTAAGACAAAGGATCAAGAAAATATACCTCCTCAAAGAGGGGTTTATTCTTTGTTCAGACCAGACAGAAGAAAATATACATATTCCTAAAGGAAAAGGCAGGGTGTGATCTATAAAGGCTACTAGTGTCAACCCATGTGTTCTATAAAAATAATCCATAAAATTAAACCAATTTATAATTTAAATTCTAGACAAAACTATAATGGAAGTATATTTACATATTTAAAATAAAACATGCTTCATTTCAAATGATGGAAAACATTTCAATCATTAGAATAAATTTTTTTATAAAAAAAATATATAGATAAAATTAAATTATTATAAAAGATTCATAATGAATGGAATGTGTTGAAAATTAAACAACTTATGACACCATGGTCAAACACATGTGGTATTTTAGTTTCTAGATCTTGGATCCACACACAACCCATCAAAGATCACAAATCAATAGGCACACTCACTTAAAGAAACCTTACTACCATCCACTCCCAATTAAGGGAAAATAACTGTCCTAAGTTTGTTTTTTTGGTATTTTCATCATAAATTCATATCATGGGATGAAGATCTAGCAATATTTTCCAAACCATCTTTCAACTACCCAAGCTCCAATGTTCTATAATCAATCAATCAATCTTATTAAAATAGCTTAAAATAAAATTTCCCAATTTCATATTTTATATTGCCTTTAACTTTTAAAAACCAAATCATTGGTTATCTTCATTTAATTACATTTGAAAACAAAACAAATCTTACATTTTATCAATTCAATTTATGCCATTATATAAAATAAAATCTAAGATAAATTAATAATTCCATGAATTCCCAAAACATTCCCGAAATTCCAAATACATTGTAATTGGGAATTTTATTCAAAATCAATACTAATTCAATTTAACTTAAATTTCACATCAAATTAGTTTTAAATAATTCAACTAAACTAAATCCAGATCAAATATTGAAAAATAAGGGTTTATTAAATGTAAAATCTCAATGGAATCACCTACATTTAGTCAAGGAATTAAAACATAACACCCATAGTGGGATATGAAAATAGTGATAAGAGAGATAATGAAATGAAGCATAGAATCAAGATCCAAATGAAAATTGTTGTTATACATCAAACACATGATGATCAAACAAACCTCATTAAGGAAATAGAGAGGGAGTAGGAGACAAATAATGGAAGGAGAAACACTTACTAGAGATGGACCTAATGAGATCCTCTATATATAGATCCATCTGGGAATGGGATTGAGGGATACAAAAGGGGATATTGAGCGACCCCAAATACTAGGAGATAATTATAAGTATATTTAGGGTTGATCAGTTGTAAAAATGGGGGTTTGGGAATTTATCACAGTATTTTCGTAATAAAAAAACATCATCTGTACAATTAGTTAGAAAAGTTTGTATGGTAAAAAATGTGTTCCCTAACTATGTGTCATTATACATGGGTTTATAGTTTGTACTAGGTGGGATCATATGATGTTACAATCTTATTGACCCCCACTACATTGGGTTGTACGGTTTTCATTGGGTGGGACATGGTTTGGGAAAACCATGAGCAACCAAAGCTGAGCCCAAAGAGCCTTCAAAATTTTCCAAGTTCCACATAAAGCACCCCGTAATGAGTTCTAACCAAATAATTATAAAAATAAGGTTATTTTTTCACCTAAAAATAGTAACTTCATTTTAAAATATCCCAGTATATAAACATTATATCACCAGAAAGTCTTTCAAGAAGTTCCCATATCAAAAGGATGAAGCCACAACTCTCTCATCAGTTCCTCTCTCTTTCATGCCTCATGTGTATTAGAACTGTATTTCCAATGAAATCATACCAAATGTATAATAATACCATAATGTACCTTTATATCATAATCAACTATCCTGACTAGATTCTTAGTCACAGATAAATCAGACTCAACACCAAGATCACACCATATCAAAACATGAGGTGGATAAAAAACACATTTTCACAACTAACATAAAGGGATCATGTAATGTATCGATGTAAACTGTGGTTGAAGTAATACATTTGAAGAAACTTTCCCCACCTCCTAACAAACTAAAAAGGTCCCACGAAATGAGGAGAAATCTTCTCTTCAATCTCATGCCATCGAGGACCTAAATGAGGTGAAACTTTCAATAATAATTAGCAATCCAATGAATACTCAAATTGTTTGTGATTATAATCAGCGTAAGATTTATAAAAAATATTTTACCTCAATATTATATGATGAAATAAGTGATCCATTTCCATCATCTATTGAACCATGCTTAGCCCAACCAAGGAACATTCACTGATCTTTGACAAACTCAACAAAGAATTGAAAGGCCAACCATACAAGGCCTAAAAAGAGTCATTTTGATCACATAATGTTAATTGTTGTTGTAATTAAAATCAAACATTCCCAAGAGGTCATCCCAAGATTCAAAAAAATAGGGGATGATGACATGAATCTTACCATCAATGATCTATATGGTCATATTTGTCTGGAAATATTTCTATTGATGGCATGTTGCACTCAAAGGAACCTGAGGTCCCATTGCCTCCTGGAGGCCTCTCCAAAAGTCATAAATAAAATGAAAACACCTATCTATGTCTATATAAGATGGAAATTCATGAAAAAATTTCTTTCACGTAGATATTTCCCATATCCACTACTTTGGTTTTCTCATGAATGGGTGTAAAGTGAGCCGATTTGGTCAGCTTATAGATCTGAATACATATCACATTATCATTTCTATTAGAACATAAAAACCACTAAAAAAGTACAAATGAGTACCATCCCACTTCAAATTTAGAATTTAATGTGTCTAGAGGAAACACCAAGGTCTCTAGTGATCAGATTTGACCTATTTGAAAGTATAGCAATAAGGGAAAAACTAAACAATGTCCCATCTCAAACATGGTCACCATAATAGATGCCTCATATCATAAAACGTATTTCTTGTACGTGGTTAAAAATACCACTAGGAATTATGTAAATCCCCCAGCATATCATTCCTTCTAGATAATAGCATGAAAAACCAACTCTGAATACATGAATACCCTCCATGAAGAATGATCACTCAATAAAAGTATACTCACAATAAGGATAGTTTCAAATGTGATGGAATTCATCTTCAAGATGGTGTTTTAAAGAATAATATAATGAAGAGTGGAGGTCAACCAGACACTATCCCAAAATATCTTGGATCCTATTTACCAACATCCTAAAAGAAATTGTGAAAAAATAGACATCATGTTCCATTCTTCCAATGATTCATTCATGTCCTAGGTCGGAAGTTTATTGATCAATGAGTCAAATAAAACATTACCATTACTCATGGTAGAGGAAATTTTAATGTTATAAGGCTTTAGGTACTCCAACCGACACCTATTGTGGAGGTTTAAATCTTTTTTAGAGAATATATAACTCAATATCTTTTATTTAGAATACACACTAAACCATTCAATAAAATGGTAATGTTATAAAATCATAAGTGCATGAATCGTATTATAGAATTCAAGGTCATTGGTTGGATAATTATTCTCTTATAGAATAGGTTATTGAGAATCATATTCTTCCATGAAATCAACCTATATAATAACACATCCAAAACCCAAACCTGATGCATCACACAATACCACATAGACCTATCCGACCTCTATAAGTGATAATTCTAGCACATAAGTAAAAATGCATTTTAGCTCAGTAAAAAAAATCTAACACTTCCCATCTCAATATGAACTAACCCCCTTCTTAGTGAGATCCATCACAGGGTAAGACAATATTGAGATATAATGTATGAAATAAAAATAATATCAAGATAAATAAAAGAATCCCCAAATATTGAAAACTTTCTTCAGTTGCTCGCATGTCATAAGATCTTTAACCTTACATGGATTAACTGAAGTACCATGTTCTAAGACCATATGTCCCATGAAATTTCCTTCCCGAATCTATACATCACATTTTAATTTAATTACATAATGTAATTGACCTCTTAGTAACTCGATCACTACTCCCATATAACGCACATGACCCTCCTCAAGCATAGAGTAAACAAGAATATCATCCATAAATATAACCATGAATGTATCAAGATAATCAGGGAATATTATGTTCATAAAATTCATAAAGTCTGAAAGATAATTCATTAGAAAAAATGGCATGAAAAGTTAGTCATATGGTAAATAGCTTCTCCAATAGTTAGTTTTCTAAATGTCAGATTCTTTTATTCTCAACCGGTGATAACCAAATCGAAGATCAATATTCAAGAACCACATCACCACTTTCAACTAGGCAAATTGATCATCCATTAGTTGAAATATATAATTTTTCATTACCATAACATGGTTTAGATTCTCAAAATCCACACATTGGAGAATTGGTCCCAAAATATTTCTTATCAAATAGAACATGCAATGCCCAAGGTGACACACTAGGGTGTATAAATATTTTCCCTAAGAGATCACATAACTATGTTATTAACTAATTAATTATTGTTGGGAAAATACTTTAATAAGGTATAGATACCAGATCTTTACTAGATACTAAATCAATAGAAAAATCTACCTCCCTTAATGGTAGAAAACTAGAGAGTTATAAGAAAAAACATCAAGAATATCAATGACAACTGGAGGGAGATTTTCGCTGAACGATTCTAACTCTAGATCCATCTAAGTCACTGATATTACTTTAACCAACTCTATATAATAAGTTTCACCTCTACTTGACCTGGAGTCCCGTTCTCCCTAAAAGGCACGACACACCCCATATGGAATAATAAAGTATACATATCAAATATTATACTCGGTTCATGCCATATTAGGGATCAGAAAATCCATACAAAGAATGACTATAACAACCCTCTATTATAATTCATTAACATTTCATAACATTTAGGGAATACATAAAACATTATAAAAAAGGACTCCCAAAAAATAGTACCAATCTTGTGTCTTTGGACACATAGAAACAAAAACACAGGTACATAAATGAGATACATTGTCTCCCACAAGGTTCTTCTTGACTAACACCATTCTTAGACACATAAAAATCAATACATGTCTTCATAACCAGGGGAAGGAAACATAAAAATAGGTGATATAAATTGATCAGAAAGGGTAAAAAATGGAGATACATAAGAATAATCATAAACATAAGGGTATGAGATCAAGAACATGAAAATAGAATATCATACTATGCACATCAGTAATTGTATACGTGAATAATTGAATAAATCATGGTAGATCATAAGACATGAATCATAAGGAAATAAAGAATATAATCTATGAAATAAAAATATAATAATAAAACATGGAATTGTGGAAAACACATAATCATATAATATAATTTCAATAATAGATAATTAATCATTGTCAATATCATCTTATTAGTATGGGTTTTCACCCCATATCATATCAGTATTCATGGTTCACTCCCACGACCATTATAGTAGCATGAGTTAACTCTTACCATCTTGGTAGTCATGGTTCATTCCCATGGCCATTTAAGTAGTCATGTTTTACTCCCAAGACAATATTTTTTTAACACATGAGATATAAATCTTTAACAAATGCATTAGAGGGAGCTATAGGTCCAACCCATCTCATATTTAAATCATACATAAATGTACCAAAAAAGTATAAACAATAATATTTGAACACATGAAATCAAATGGGTATCATAAACATGAAATCATATCACAATCTGTGGAAAAATAAACATGTCCATAATCATCTTATCAAAATCATAACCCGTTAAAGAGAAATGGATTTCGTAGAAATATAACCCGTTAAAGGAAATAAGATTCATAAACATATTACCCTTGAAAGAGAAATGGGTTTCATAAAGTTCATGACATCCATCATAACCCATTCAGTGAAATAATATAAATTAAACCTTTATAACATTTATTATAAAGTCACGAGTAACATCAATTGATGCCATTTTAGAAAGAATGATTTTTTGAAAAATCTTTTGAAAACGTTTCTTGAGGAAAATTTCCCTTCTTTATTGAAAAAGTATTTTTTTAAAATATAACCTTTTAAAAACCATTTCCTTAAAATTAAATTAAAAACATAGAAATATAGATTTAAAATAATTTTGAAATCACTTTCCCTTGAAAACATAAAAAATAGGCTTGAAAACATTTTGAAAATAATTTACCATGAAAAACTATAAAATGAGAATGAAAATGTTTTTAAAAACATTTTACTTGAAAACTTTTAAAATAATATTGAAAACATTTTAAAAACTATTTTCCTTAAAAATATATAAACTATGGTTGAAAAAATTTTGAAAACAATTTTACTTAGAAAATTAAAAAATAATCTTCAAAAAATTTTGAAAACCATTTTCCTTGAAAATATATAAAATAATGATTAAAAATGTTTAAAATACATTTTAAAAACTTAATTTTGTTGTAAACACTTTTAATTAAAAATATATTTGAAAACTTTTTAAAAGAAAAATTGATAACAAAAAAACATTTTTGAAAACCTTTTTCATTGAAAAAAACATAAAAAACAATTAATTTATAGAATATTATGAAACAAATTTCTTTCAAAATTAATAAAATTTTATTAGTTAAATGGAAGTATTAAGGAAATGTTAGTCATGATGGCGGGTAAAATCCATACATGCCAAACATTCTTTTTTTCATTATAAAAAGGATAGAAAAGTGCCTCAACTAAAAAATGATAAGAATATTATTTTTTCAAAATCCACTTTTTAAAATGTAAAACATGGTTAGAAATGTATTTTAAATATCATAGTATAATATTAGAATATTTTTTGGAAATTTGTTTTTTGAAAACATGGTTTGAAGGAACACCAATTTCTAACTGAAGATAAGGTAATGTCGTCCTTTATTAAAAACACTTTGTTAATTATATTATATACCAAAGAGTAGAAAAGGTTTATAAATAAATGAATATATCATGAATAAATAGAGGATAATAAAATTCATGAGTTCTCTTGAGGGACAGATCATAATATTTTGTCAAAATAATCATAAACATAAACAATGTTGAAAATCGATGAGATTGTTTCATTAAATTGTTACCACTTTGTAACATTGAACCAAAATCCCCATGAATGAACATGAAATTAAATACAGATTTAACTGAACTTAAATTAAGTATATTCTTAATATAAAATTTCAAAGGATTTATGTAAACATCATAACAAAATATAGGTGAATAACATGGCATGTGTCTCAAAGAAGACGAACAGAGACAAAACGATCTTACCGATTTGTTATCTTTTGAAGCATAAAACCCATGAAAGAAAGATCATAAATTGGATACTTAAATTATCATAAATTTAAGAATAATAATAATTTAATTAATAAATGGTCAGTGTACACACCATATAAAAGGAATGGGTAGTGAATTAAGCATGTATCTCACAGAAATAAAAAGTGAGATGAAATCCTCTTACCTTGTGTCTTGACTCTCTTCATTATCATTCAATCCACCTGTATAATAAATACAAAAATATTACACACATGTTAAGGAAATATATTATTATATATAATACAATATATAGTTTTATCATTCCCTTATATTACCCTCTTGTTAACAATCTTATGTTAAGGTTTTAGTTCGAGTAATATCCACTTTGTTCTTCGCATGTGTTTTAATTTGTTATATCCTTGTTACTTATACTTATATAATGATTCAAAAATGTAAAAAATTACAAAAATATAATTTATATTTATTATATTTATATTATAATAATATATATAATATATAATTATGAAATTAAAAACACCATTCATGGAGAGAGAATGTCGTACGGAAGCATGGACACTATATCCATTTTTATTACTGTATTGAAGGAAAGAAGGTAAATGAATTATGTTTATATATATGTATATATATCATTATTATAATAGTATTATTATATAATATATATCATATAATTTCACTAAACGTATCCTTAATACATTCCATGTAGTTTGTGAACGAATCACATCACTTTGAGGGGGTGGTAGTCCACACTTCCTCAAACAAAATTAAAATATTTACACCAAATGGAAAGAAAAATGATATGTGTTGTAAAATGAATAAATAATATTAATGGAATAATAAATATGTTATATGGAATATATAAATTGACTTCTATAATAAATTCTTCCATGGAAGGTGGTAAAAGAAAAAAAATGAACAAGATTCATTTAATGAGGTTGTAGTTCGCTGTACACATACAATGTATTTTCTTAACTCATTATATGGAAGTGTATATAAGTGTAGATTGATACCTTAACCTAAAAAAATTGTAAATTTAGGATAATAATTTTTAATACACTAATGGAATAAGGAGAGTGAATGGGGTGGAGGAAGAAAATAAAAGAAAGGTGGTTAATACAATATGTAATCTCTTAATTGCTTAACTCCTTTTCGTTTATGCAAAATGGATTCCTTGGATTTCCTTCCAAAAAATCATAGGATAATATGAGAAAGGGAGGGATTTTTATAAGTTAATTTATCATATCTTCACCAAACCAAATTGGTTTTAGAGAATTAAAGAAGAGGGATAGGTGGTGTCCTTTTATAGGGAACGGAAAGGACACAATTTGGATTTCTGAAAAAAAGTTAGGTGTTCCCACGTTTTTACCGAAAAATGTCATAAAAATTAACCAAAAAATAATAATTTATTCTTCATGTCTGAGTAATGGCTAGAAAATTGGTGTTGTACAATATTCTAAGTAGATTGGTGTCTAAAACTTTAGGTTTTTTACTTTATTAACCTAATTTTTCTCTTTACCGATGTAATTAATTTTAATCACTTTCACTAATATTTTTGGTAAAAAACAAAATTGAAATTATTTGAAATTAAAAATTATGATTTCTCCAAATTTTAAACAAATAATTAGGAAAAATTATTTTTAAATTAATCATGCTAATGGTAGGACACTTTAGGTTTTTAAAAGAAAAACATCTGGACCTTTTCTAAGTTTTTATACCCAATTTCAAAGTGAAATTTATTCCAATGAATTTAATTGGATTAATTGCTAAAAATTTTATCTAAAAAAATTTAAAACAAATTAAAATATAATTTTACCTAATAAATAAATTATGCAAATAAATAGTTTCGAATTAAAATCTATTATTTTTCACAATTCATCAAAAAATGATATTTCTCAGAAAAATACCAAAAATTTTACTTAAGATAATTTTGAATTTTTAAATTCAAAAATTAATTTTATTTTATCAAATAACATATATAAATTTCCCTAGAATTATTGTATTTTTTTCATATATGAACATGAAATGTAGTTTATTTGAAAAAATTGTATTTTTAAACATATAAGGACTTTTCAAAAAATTATATCATTCATTATCAATATTCTTTAAATATATAAAAAATTATAAAAAAATATTTGTAAATTAGTTATCACTATTCATATTACTAAGTTTAATGTACAGATTATAAGTATCCCATTTATATAATTATAACAATAAAAAGATGCTTTGTAGATACTTGATGTTGCATTTAACAGACGCCAAGTCTCAAGCTAACCTCATTATTTCATATAGTGCAAGCTAAAATTTATTCCGTTTTTAGTGAAAAATAAATGTGGTTTTTCCTATAATTCAATTAAAAAAGTGTTTTAATATAAAATAAATAGTTTTTATTGTTATGTGAAATGTAAACAATTACAAAGGTTAAATTAGTTTGAAAAAAAAATCTTGGGGTGTTATGTTCTACACCCCTTAAAATGAATTTCACCCTTGAAATTATTCTAGGTTATAAAATTTTGAATACTTGAATGTTTCATTCATATAAACACACATCTTAATAATGGATACTAAAACTTCCTTTAAAAGGGGAATTTTAAAACCATAATGATTACCCAAAGTAACATATAACTAGGTTTCCACATTAGTGAACATAGGTTGGCGGTGAAGTTTGGAATTGGGGGAAATGCATAATTGTTTATTGGGAGTGATTGATTTTATCAATCACAAAAAAGGTAATGATAGAAGAAAATTTGAGGGCCTCAATGTCTTAAATCTCAGATGAATTATGATTCCATTGGATCCACAAAAATAATGGTATTAAGAAAATGTTTCTTTTTTCATTTTCGTATCATTATGTAATACATTTATTGACTAAGATTGTGTGGAAATAAAATTACTGAATATATTTATATTAAAAAAATTCATTCTTTAGTTGTGATTTTATTAATTTCTAATTCATCCATTACATCATGTAATGGATGTCCATAAATTAAGTTGGGTGCTTGATGTTCTAAAATACACTTTTATTAGATCATAAGGCCCATAAAAGAATGAATGATATAACTATTTATCTAAAAAAATTCTTAAAAATAAAATCAGTTAATATAATAATTTCTAAATATAGAAAGTAACAATACTATTTAATCATAAATAAGTATTTATAAAAAATAATTATAAATTAACTAGGTCATTGTGTAGGCCAGTTGTTGGTGTAAAACTATTATTATCCTTAATTCATGGGTTCAAGACCCATGTGCTTTCCAGACAAGATTGGTTGTCTCCCCGACATTCATGTTGTCCTTTTCTAAAATAATACTATTATAATTTCTAAAATATGATAGATATCCTTGAAATAATTTTAATCACTAAATGGCCTTTAAGAATGTTTTTAAATACAATATCAATACATAAATACTTCATTCAAAGTTTAACTTAAACCTTTCATGAATGGTTACGATTACAACCCCTTAGAAAGAAGAAAATCCATGACTTTAGAAAGAAATTCACAAAAATAATCTTAATAATGAGCCCCTATATATCATAATGTAGACATTGGTTTCCACATTCTAAACATGTGAATACCCTCATGGTAAATTCTCATGGAACATGGTAAAAACATGAATAATGATTTATAATTTTGGAAACCAAGCATGAATATTTATTCCATAGATTACAGGATATATTACATAAATCCAAGAATTTGTAAAATTCATCCATGATGGCAAGAAATAATTTTCCGTAGTTCCTTAATTAGTTCCAAGGTAATCAGAACTTCCAATTTACTTATTCATATCCAAAATATATTTATCCAAACACCAATATCTTAAAATAAGTAACATATTGAGGGTTATACTTCCCTTAATCAGGTGTTTTCTATATAAAACACATTTCCATTATATCACGTTTCCATTCCATCATAACCATTCTATGTGTTAATGTAAATCCATAGAGAAAAAAATAAATTAAACAATCATTATATATTTCAACTTTTATATAACATAAATCTTGAATCCAAATACATAAAAATATTTTATTATTCTACTTCATCCTTAAGACATTAGCAAGGATACCTCATAAAAATACACAATACCTCCTTCCTTTCATATATAATATGTATCCTCATTCTCATCTATAATATAACAATAACTCATTCCACCTTTCCGATCCTCTCCAGGATCATTCCTATCGAGACATTGAGTTTCATAATGATCATTTCATACACTCTTAAAACACATAAAATTCATTTATTACTTATGGATGAAAATATTTTCATCTATTTATTTAACTAAATTATTCATTTTTACCTTGCATTCACTAAATTTGTGTCCTTGTTTCCCACACAAAAAATTGTTATGAAAATACATTCACTGAGGTGATTCTTTCAACATTCTTGACACAAAGGAAGCCAAATATTATATCCTTCATGGTCTCCATTACCCAAACTATAATATAACTCATTCTTTCTCTTCCTCAGTGAGTCCGAGTGCTGGTTAAGGTAAACATTGTTAATCTTGTTACATGAATAGTGATTTGGAATGACCAAATAATCATTTACTCTAGTGATCATTCCACTTTATTCCTCATAAAAACACCATCCTTCACATTCAATGTCAATCAAGTTCCTTCTTGTTCCCTCCATTGACTAATACTAGAATAATAGTGTGAGAATTACATATCTTTCTAGAAAACCACATAGTCATGAAAAATAAATACCTATAGGTTGTCTAAATCAGGACACCTTCACTAATATATTTCACCCTAGGATAATCCTTGGTTATTTATATCCAAATTATATTTAAATCCTTCATGATGGTTCATGAAGACTCTGTGAATTCCCAAATCATATCACCTGAGAGTGTCAATCCAGGTGTGCAGCAAGGCCCATTTTCAGTCACCGGGTTCCCCCCAATCAAGACTAGAATATATTTTCCCAGTTTTAACCCCCAGGTATATCTGTTATAGATCTGCATCATCTTGTAGTATCAAGACATGGATTTATTTCTACGAAACCACTCACTATATCTTTCACCAAAATTTCTGGGCACTTTCCTATAATTTATCATATCCTTAAAATTATCCATATAAATTTCCATAAGTTTATCACTAAAGTTTTATGATCCATTATTCCAATTGTTAAATAAAACCATTCTATCAAAGACCTATACAGACGCTGACATTTCATACATTAGAATTACAAAACATTTGTGGAATAATTAAAACATTATACAAACAGGTTCTCAAAGATCATACCAGTGTATTGCCTTTAGAGACATGGAAACATAAAGACTAGTAATTAAATGTGATAAATTATCTCCCACTAGTTTATTCTTGACTAGAATCCTTTTTTGACACATGAAAAAATACATGTCTTTATAACATGGGGAAGGAAACATAAAAATGGGTGAGCTCAAATTCTTAGTAGGCATAAATAAAGGAGATAAGTAAGATTAATTATGAGCATAAGGGTATGAGAACATGATCAAGAAAATTTAAGATCATTCACTACATATCAAACATCATATACATGAATCACCTTATAAAACATGGTAGTTTGTAAGACATGAATCATAGAGAAATAGATAACATAATCCATTAATGTATAACATAGGAATAAAACATGGAATTTTAGAAAACACATAATTATATAATATGATTTATATAGTAGCCAAGGAATCACTTCCAAGACTATATTAGTCATATGGGTTCACTCCCCATACCATCTAGATAGTCATGGTTCAGTCCCATGGTCATCTTAGTAGCACGAGTTCATTCCTTATATCATCTTGGTAGTCATGGTCAACTTTTATGGCCATAATAGTAGTCAAGGATCACTCCTAAGACTATGTTATTTAATATCATGAGATTTAAGTCTTTACCAAACAAATTTTAGGGAGATATAGATCTTAACCATCTCATAGTGAAATCATACATACATTTTCCAAAAAATCATAAATAATCATATCTTAACCCATGAAATGAAATGGGTATCATAAATAAGTAATCATATCATAACCTTTGGAGAATGATATAGGTTTCATAATCATTTCATAAAAATCATAAACTGTTAATGATTAATTGATTTAATAAACATATAACCCATGAAAAGAAACTAGATTCATAAATACATAACCCATTAAAAAGAAATGGGTTTTATAAAGACCATGGCATCTAAAATAACCCACTTAGAGAATGAATATGAATTTAACCTTTTGATAATATACTAAAAATGAATAAGTATCATCAACAAATGTCATGTTTGGTGGAAAATAATTTTTAAATTGATTTGAAAAAAAAATTCTCCAAGAAAATATCCTTTCTTTATTGAAAAATGATCTCTAAAACATAAAAACATTGGAAGACCATTTCCTATAAAAATACATGTAAAACATAGAAATATGGCATGAAAATCATTTTGAAAATATTATCCACTTAAAACATAAAAAAATTATTGAAAACATTTTTAATATAACTTTAATTGAAAACTTATAAAAGGAGCTTCAAAATTTTTTAAAAACCAATTTCCATGAAAACATATAAAATAATCTTGAAAACATTTTCAAAACCATTTTCCATAAAAAACATATAAAATAATATCGAAAAAATATTGAAAACCACTTTCCTTGAAAACATATAAAGAAAGCATGAATGAAATTTCAAATCCATTTTACTTGATAAAATATAAAATAAAGATTTAAAATTTTTAAAATAATTTTCAAAACCTGAAGCATTTTTTGAAAAAAAAAATTCAGTTAAAATAACATCAAAAACATTTTAACGGAAGCTTTGATGAACATAATTTTTTTTTGAAAACACTTTTAATTGAATCCCATGTAAGAAAAACAATAATTTCTAGAATATTATGAAACAAAATATTTTAAAAAGAATAAAAATTTAATCTTAAAAAGGAATCATCTAGGGAATATTCTTCATGTCTATGGGGGAAATCCAAACATTCTAAACTTTCCTTTTGTACCGTAAAAAGGTTAGAGAATGGCCTTGATCAGAAAACAACAAGAAGATTCATTTTTAGGAGCCCATTTTTTAAATGGTAAAACAAGGGTAGAGATGTATTTAAAATATTACAGGATAATATTATAATATTTTTTTAAATATTTCTTTTTGGAAAAATGGTTTGAAGGATCACCGATTTATAACCGAAGATAGGGTAAAGTCAGGCATTCTTAAAAACCCTTTCTTGACTATATTATGGACCAAAGAGAGAAAAAATAAAACCAATACATGAATATATCTTAAAAAAAAGAGTATAAAAATATTTATGAGTGATTTGGAGGGATGGATCATAATATTTAATAAATGTAAGCATAAACATAAACAATATCAAAAAATGATGAGATTGTTTCAACTGACTCTTACCATTTGGTAATATTAAACTATAATACACATGTAAGAAAGTGAAATTAAATGAATATTAAAATATAATTAAATGAATTATATTCATGATATAACATTTCAATGACATTATGTATGCCAGATATGATAATATAGGTGCATAACATGCATATGTCTCAAAGAATGTAAACATAAATAGATTTATCTTACCGATTTGGTAACTATTGAAACATAAACCCAATAAAAGATATATCATAAAATGGATATGTAAATACCCATAAATGTATGTATAATAATAATTTAATACCTACATGGGAAGTATACACACCTCACAAAAGTAATGAGTGGTGAATAATGATTGTATCTTACAGATATAAAAAAAGAGATGAAATCCACTTACCATGTATTGACTCTCTTCGTACTCATAAAAACACATTATAATAAATATAAATTGGTTATAAATCTTTTATATCCCTATATTAATATACATAATATCATATATGGTTTCACCGTGACCTTATATTACCTTCTTGTTAACAATCCTATGTTAAGGTTTCACTCCAGGTAATATCCGCTTTATTATTCATATTTTACTTAATTTGTTATATATTTGGTCCTTATACTTATATAATTATTAAATAATGTATAAAATTATATAAATATCATATATATTAATTATATTGTTACTATAATAATTTATATAATATACAAGTACAAAATGTAATACACTGTTCATAGTGACGGTAAGCCGTATGTACGCATGAACGTCGTATCTGTTTTTATTATTATATTGAAATAAAGAAGGTAAATTACATATGTGAACATATATCATTATTATAGAAGAATTATTATACCATATATATCGTATATGTTCACTAAACCCTTCCTTAATACATTCCATGTATTTTTCGAATTAAGCACATCACTTTGAGGGGGTGGTAGTCCACACTTCCTCAAACGAAATTATCATATTTAAACCAAATGGAATATAAAAAGGACATGGGTTGTAAAAAGAATAAATAATATTAAAGACATAATAAATATAATATATGACATATATAAATACCTTTTCCATTATAATTTCAACCAGGAGATTCTGTAACGGAAAAAAATGAACAATCATCATTTTGTGAGGCGGTAGTTCTCTGTACACATAAACGATATATTTGTTACCCATTAGATGGAAGTGTGTGTAAGTGTAGATAAAACCATCATAAAAAATAATATTATATTAAATATAATAGTGTTTTTATATAGACATGGAATAAAGAGAGTGGAGGGGATGAGGGAAGAAAATAAAAGAAAAGAGCACGAGAGAAGTCGTTGCCTCTTAATCAAGTAACTTCTTTTGGATTGTGACAAAAGGATTAATGGAATTGATTTGTGACTAAGGTGAAGAATATATGAGGAATGAAGGGATTTTGGGAAATTTATTTGGTAGATCTTGGCTGAAACTAATTTTTTTTATATGTGTGAGGAAGAGGGAGAGGCAGTGGCCTTTTACAGGGAAGGGAAAGGACACACATGACATTTTTTAAAACAATTTAGGTGTACCCACGTTTTTACCTAAAAAAGTCATAAAAACCCAAAAAAAGAAATAATAGAAGTTTAATGAATTATTAATGGATAGGTAATGGGTTTTTATCATGTGAATAGGTCGCTTTAGGCCTTATATTTAACGATCAATACTCTATTAACATAAATTTTCTCTTAACTGATGTTATTAATTTTAATAGCTTTCACTAATATTTTTGGTAAAAAATAATGATGAAATTACTAAAATGTATAAATTATGATTATTAAAAATATTTAATCCCTTTTTTACAATTCTAATAACAAAATTGGTTTAAATTAATTTAAAATTAATCCCACTGATGGGACAATACTATGGGTTTTTATACACAAAATCATCTAAACGTTTGCTATGTTTTTATACCCAATTTCAAAGTAAAATTGATTGAAATGACCTAAATTGGAGTAATTTATAAATATATGTTTTAATTATACATTGTAACAAAATTAAAATCTAATTTAAACTTATAAAAAATTATATGAAAAAGTAGATTTGAATTAAAATCAAGTGTTTTTTACTATTCATCCAAATATGAGGTTTCTCAGAAAAATCCAAAACATTAACCCTATGGTAATTATGAATTTATAGTTAAAAAATGAAGTTTATTTTATCAAATTAAATTTATAAATGTGTCTTAAATTAAATTTATTCTTTTTCATAGAAGGACATGAAAAGTAGTTTATTTGGTAAAATTGTATTTTTAGACAAATAAAGACTTTACCATGAATTATAGTTTCCATTATCAATATGTTTTATTCATATAAAACAATAATATTTTTTTGAAAAGTAGTTATCATTGTTCATATTAGTAGTTTTAATTTCTTGAATATAATTATATCATTTAAATAATTATAATAATAAAAATACCCTTCATAGAGAATCTATCTTGTGTGTAAAGTACGCCAAGCCACAAGAAAACCTCACACTTCCATGTAGAGAATGATAAAATTTATATTTCGTGTAGGGAATTATTAAATTAGTGCTTCACATAATGTAATCCAAACATAGTGATTTAATATAAAATAAAATATTTTCAGTGTTACATGAAATGAAAAATATCTTAATGGTTAAATTATTTCAATAAATAATTATTCCCAAAATATCAGGGTGTTACAATGAAATCATGAGTATGTTTATCGAGAGATAGAAAATTACAATTATGATCAATCTATGATAAATAAGAAAAAATGTATGACACTAGAGACCCTACTGTCTCTTCATTCTGAGATGTATAGTAATATCCCCCACATAAAAAATGCTATCTATGACGATTTAGTAGGTTCAAAATATATGTTGTTATAAAAGATTAAGATGAACAAGTATAAAATAAAGAAGCCATTGTATATGAATATATAGTGGTTGCACATCTTATAGTCACTAGACTATATCAGCTTCTTTTAGAGACTATTTCACTGTGTGATAAAGATTCACTACAAAAATCTTGTTTCTACAACCCCATAGATATTGAAGAATATGATTGCACAATATTACTTTTTGGTTATAATGATCCCATGTAACTATATACAAGATAAAATATGGTACCACTTCTTCGTGTTACCTAGTCATTCAGTAGAACCACATATATTGGGCTCCTTAGTGAAAACACATTTCAAACAACCATTCATGGATCATTGGAATAATTTCAAGTCATAGTAGGAGGTCAATAAGAAACATGTTGTTGAGGTCCACCTTGAGACTTATCACACTTTTTATTTCCTTCATGTAAATCCATATAACTACCACAAGGAGAAAAATGTACTCCCGTTAACCAAGTATTACCATAAATATAAATATTAGCCATCAAATCCATATCCAACACATCCACATAAGATGTTAGCTTCAAAAAGAAAACATGATATCAAATATTAGATTAATGTCCCAAATCTATCCATTGAGTGTTCATATTATCATCCAATACAATCTTATGAAAAAACTAAACAATATCTGAAAAGATATTCTCATACACATTCATGGTTCTCTTTACCTTCTTGAGTTTGAAAATATCCCATATTCTTAGATAGAGCCATAGACTTTTTATAGAACTATTTTATAGAAATAAAATATAGACTTTCAACTATAAACCCTCATAATTATTCAATATATATATATTAATCCACACAATCTCTTTCTTAGTCCCTCCAATGTAAAGGTATCTCCCTTTACCTAAATATAATCCGGAGTTGCTATGAAATAAAACAGAATCTCGATATTTCTGAACCATTATTCAACCTATTTATGATTATTATATCCTTGTAAATAATGTTGTTTATAAATAATGAATTCATTAGTATGATTTTGTGATTTTTCCCTATGAGGTTACTCAGTTGGGGCCTGTACAAGAGTGGGTGTCGGTGCCTATCTGAGAGATTGGACAACACACACAATAATCTAAACACTATTCTAGTGCATGGGAGGATTTGTTCACTATAGTTCATCAACATCATTGTCCAAGATCCCATTCAAATGTTTTATCATAGGAAAAATGATATAAAACATCAGAAAACAATATTAAATACTTCATAAGATTACTTAGATCAACTACTCAAAATGAGTTATGGATAAATTAACCACATCAGTTAAGATATCAAGATTTTGATTTCAACCTATCAAAATCCAAATTAGGGAAAAGAATAAAATTATTCCTCCTAAATCCCATCTCAAACCACCCCTAGTGACATAAGGATCATTATTATGAGAAATTGATAGGAACAAACTCATATAAACATCCTATGTCATGAAAACATCTCTCAACTAGATACTAAAAACACAAAAATATAATTAACTATCACCTTTGATTCCACTGTATCATGAACCATCTCAGATACCATGATATTATGTGACCTAATCCAATTCTGATATAACCCTAAAGGCCTTCTCAGTCTCCATGGGTTGGCGAGTAGCACCTGGTATGATACCTGATAAAAGTGGGTATAGTTTCACCACAAAATAGTAGAAGATAACATATAGACATCAGTATTCCCTAAACTAAAAATGAAGGTATTAATAGAAACCAAATAGGTATATAAAAAAACAAATAATTACTTCATATTTGTTCTCAGAAACTTAAAATAAAAACATCCCTAAAGTTTTAAGATGCTGAGACAAAGGATCAAGAACATCTATCCCCTCCAAGAAGCCCTTTCCCTTTGCTCAGACGTCATATAATAAAATCTAAAAAATCCTAAAGGAAAAGGTAGAGTGTGAGATATAATCCCTAGTAGGGTCTCACGATGTTCTCCATGAAAAGATTCCACAAAGTAAAATCATGTTTTTATTTATAAATAAAATAATAATGGAATTATATTTCAATATTTAAAACAAAAAATGCATCATTTCAAATAATGGAAACTAATTAAATTAATGGATTAATAATGATTTTATATAATAAAATTTATATAGATCAGATATCATGAGTAAATCAGTTTCATAATGAATGGAATATAAATAAAATTAAAAAACTCATAACAGTATAGTAAAATGACAAACAATACATTAGTTATTGGCTATACGATCTTAACATATCTTATCAGTGATCACGACTCAATAACCACACCCACTTAAGAGAAAATTACTATCTTCCACTCTTATTTGAGTAAAAATTATTGGCCGAACATGGTTTATTTAGTGTTGTAATTATAAATTTAGGGATATGGGATCAAGATTCTAGCATTCTTTTCCCAAAAACCTACTAACTAATATGGTGTCCATGAGATTCAGTCAATCAATCAATCATTCACTCAATAAAATTGAAAATAAATCATTTTAAAATAGTTTAAAATAAAATTACCCAATATCAATTTTCAACATGTCTTTCTCACTTAAAACCCACATTATATTTTTTAAACACTCCATACCTTTAAAAAAATAATTAATTGGTTATTATCAATTTAATTTAATCCATTTTCTAAAACCAGTTCACATATATATTAAAAAATTCTATCAATTTCAAAATCATGCTCCAAATTCCAATTCCATTGGAATTGGGGGGTTTTATTCTAAATTCATAACAATTAAATTTAAATTACAACATTTATAAAACTCAGTTTCCATAATTCAATTTAATAATTGAAATTAAATCATAAAAAGGAAGAGGTAATTAAATGTAAAATCACAAAGGAACCACCTACCTTTAATCATACAATCAAAATCAAACACCCCCAGTGGGATATTCAAATAAAGAATGATGGAAATAAAAAATAATAAATACAACCTATATCCAAGATCCAAATGAATGGATTTTATATCCATCATACTTGTGTTGATATAAAAAACACAGTGAATGATAGAAATAGATATCATCATAGGAATAATGGAAAGGGAAACACTTATCAGAGAGGTATCAACTGAGATTTTCTAAGCATTGATCCACCAAGGAATGGGGCTGGAGGATCCAAAGGGGGTTATAGAGAGCCTCTAATACCTAGGAATTTTTTAAATACATTTTTGGTCGAGTTGATTTTTAAATTGGAGTTTGAGAATATTTAAAATCATCTATAGAATAAAAAACCTTGTCTATATGTTTATCTGGGAATAACTAAATGGTTGGACAGACTATTCTCCCTAATCGTGATCCCATATACCAGGATAAAAAGTTTCTACTTGGTATTCATATAGTTATTTGAACCGTTCCCCAACTGTGAAAACCCCCACTACCTTGGGTTTCATGTTTTTCATTTGGTGGGCATACAGTTTGTGAAATCCATGTGACAATAGTGCATAGCCCAAAGAGCCTCTAAAATTTTACAACTTCCACATGAAGCAAACCTAAATGTGACCCAACCAATTTATGATCAAAAAGAGGGTCAAGGATTACCTAAAAACTAGTAATAGGATCTTAAACCTACCATTTCTAATGCCACATCTTCCAATCAAGACCATCACCATCACAACCCCCAATAAAGCTTACTAGATCTTCATCAATATCAACTATTTCCTCTTCTTGTTTAATCCATCATGATCCATTTCCATGCCTCATTTCCACACACAAACCCAATCATAAATTCAATCAGCCCAAATCCATTTCACAATGAAAACATTATTTGTCATCTATATTTTGTTGATGCATAGAATAACCCAGAACGATTCAAATGTGATGATTCAGAAAGAATAATCAAAGAAATAAGTTTAGTTTTATTTATTACCACTCAAAATAGGATTTACATTCATGTTCATTAAGGAACGTATGAAGATAGGGATCAAGAGAATTATTTTGAAACTAATTATTTAACCATACTTCAAGTTTATTTTTCCTTCAATGTTGACCATCACCATTCATCATTCAATAATACCAATCCCATGAAAAAGATAATAATAGTAATAATAAAAATTGTTTTATTACCAATAATCAATATTATAATTATGAATAAAACAACAAGGATAATAAAAACATTTTAATTAAAACACAAATAAAATTATTTACCAAGAAAAAAAATCAAATCAACGTGAAAATTCCTATTATAAATAAATCCCCCATTTAAAACATTATCTAATATTTACCATTTATATTAAACCCAAAATTCCTTTGAATCCTTATTATATTAATGTAAAAAATAATTAATGAAACTATAAAAATTCATGGCAAAAAAATTGAAGAAGATAAATTTTTTCTATTGTAAATCACATGGGATATATTTCACACTCATGAATAATTTATCCAAATATTATTGATTTGAATACCTAATTCATTATCATAATAAAATTTAATTATTTTCATTATTAAGAAATATAACTGGGGAAGAGAGGCTTTGAGTATTTAAAGTGTAAGGAAAAACAATCCATACCCCAATGATGAATTGATGTATCTTGATAATAATGTCATGATACTTCCTTTTAATTCCCACTATTAGTGCAACAAATATGAATTATCTAAAGGTCTCCATGTCGATTATATAAGAAGAAAAATAATTATCTCTAGAGTTCTTCGTCAACCAAAAGAGAATAAAAGAGGAAATGTATTTCTAAATACGATGATGAACTTCATGGATGATCTATATATCTCTTTTAAATATTTTCAATTAATTCACCACTTATTTACTTTAATGATTTACCTTAAAAAAATAACCCCATTAATTCCATCATCATGGATTAATCGGCCAAATAAAATATCCACTCCACTAATCCCACTATATTTCTATGTTATCGATAAACGCCCATACCAACTCCTTTTCTCATGTCTGTGAAACAAAAAAAAATAAGTTTTTTATATTTAGATAATTTATTGATTCAAATAAATACTTGAAAATGCTCAATATAAAAATTGATAAAAAGTAATCAATTAATAGCTTTATTTCGAAAAAAACATAACAATTTTATTGAAATTTTCATTGAGGGCCCCATTTTATATTTACCATAACTATTATTAACATAAAAAATATATATTTGTTAAATAAATATTTGATATACCATTAAAAACAAACAACCTATAATTTTACCATACAAAATTAAGGGTAAAACACATCGACTAAGACCAACTAATATATTTCAAATAGATTTTGAGGTCCTTTATGAAGGTTCAATCCATATTCTTCCAGTTTTAGAGTCCTATGGAATAAAAATATTAAAATGAGATAACTCTCTCTTGAAAGAAAATCTTGGTCACTACCTACTTTCCACCATTAAACGTTTTCCCATCGAAATAGATGTAGCATGAGCTTCTAAACTAAAACACTATAAAACAATCTCGTGTGTGAAAAAAAATACACACAGACATTTAATCTTCATCATATATTATATAATATATGCGAAAATGATTTAGAAATATCCAATAAATGAACCTTGTACCTCATTTCACACAGCCAACCTTTATTCCTTAGCATCCACTGCTGATCAATATTAGTCAACTCAAGATTATTTTGAATGAAAATCCTAGTTGAAGAATAGGCTTCCATTTTGCCAATCTAATCATGATTTTTCACCAAATAAATATTTCTCACCCAAACGTTATTTGATGATGTGGTAAGAAGTTAAAAAGCCATCTCTTGTTATCGATTCTAAATTAGTTCATCACAAATGATATATATTATTATATAGTTACACATCGAGTCATTAAAATCATTATTGATATATGTAAAATGGGAGCTTTCTCACAAGGATATATTTCCATAATTTTATTAACATAAAAATTTAATTACAAATTCAAAATAGTTTCAGTACAATAATCATAGACCCATACTCACAGATCCTTTTCCAAAAATATAAACATTATATTTATGTCTTAATATTGATAAATGTGACCCAATTTTAACCATCCAAAACCAAAAACATAAAAATGAAAATAACAGATCACTTAAATACCTAATGAACATTTAGGTTTATAGTTTCATTGAATTAGGAAAAACTATTTCAAAGTGGATATTTCTATAAAGAATTAAATTTTGACACAGAATATGTTATTTATAAAGGCATCCATGCTTCACTAACGATAACTTCCATATCAAGAACTATTACGTTTTTACCTTTTCTATGTATCCTTAAACCATGTGAAACACACTTAATAATGTAGGATGAGAACAAAAAACTCAGTAATGGAACTAAAAGTAATAAATTCACTAGTCTTTCAAAAGCAAGAAACCTTATAAAATGTCTACATTTATTAAAAAAATGGTTGATTTTCTAAAATAAATCACACCACATGAAAAAAGACATTTTTTTCAAATAAAAACATTAAAACGTACTTAATTAAAATGGAAACCATTTTAATAAACTTTGAGAACCATATTCATAACCCGTATTAAAATCGTAATATAAATAATTATAACCTAATTAAATCCAAATAGAAACCATCCTCGTAAAATCCCTCCCTTTATCATTTGAAGACAGGGAACATTACCTAATGCATTGGAGATTTATAATTGGGATCACTCATAATATAAGCTATATCATTCTCACCCATTCATAATATATAATTTCTATTTACTATATCATGAATAAAAACAATTTATTCTTTCTTGTATTCACCATAAAACCCAAAAAACACTTTCATATTTGTATAAAAAATACTTTCAGAAATCAAAATAACATTTCCATTAAAAAATCATTTTCAAAAAAATTTCATATAATAATGGGGAATGTTTTTTTGTAAAATAAATAAATGTTTTAAAGGAATCCAAAACACAAATAATAGTTATTTAAGAGGAAAAAACTACTCACACCATATACATTAGAATAAAATATTAATTTTTTTCATTTTCCATTAATTTTTCTGTAAAATGATTCACTTCTAATTTATTTTAAATAAAGTAAAAGGTGACATAAACTGTCCATTATAATTCATTTATGACCACATATAAATATATATAATTTTTTTTTTCAGAATATAGACTTTAAATATAATGATTTAAAAAATAAATGACAACGACATTTAAAATGAGGTTTCATGATAAATTGTCCCTTACCCTGAGGTTGAATCATCACATATATATTTTATCTTCCTTAATAGTGAACTTAAGTTAATGTTATTACTTTCTTAAGAAACAATTTCATGCTAATTATTCATTTTAATCAATTTATTACCTTTTTGTATTTAATTACTTAATCATTTAAGTCTATATTGGAAATTTATAGTTGAGGTGATTCCCAAGTGGTAAACCCAATAATCCAACATCCAAATGACTCATGTTAAAAACCATAAATACGAGATTTATTGAGTTATTTTAGAAGGTAAATTACAAGGGAACTCTTATAGTACAATATAAATAGAAACAATGTAGCGGTAACATAACTATAGCTGCAGTGGTCACTATAGCACGTACTGTAGTAGTGATGGTAATGTAGCAGACTGGGTATTATAGTAATATTATTCAATAGACGGGCCTTTGGGACAGAAATGGGATTTCGAGCATAAAATTAAGGCTTTCGAGCCCTAGGTCCATCGACCCATGTTCATTGGACACTTTTCCTACAAGCTATGTAATGTCTCCCCAACTACCAGTATAGAAATATGTCACTCCTTTCATAATAAAAAGAGGCTATGACCCCAACATTTCATTTAAAAAAAATCATGTCGGGTGATTTAATGATAATTGTGAAGTTTTTAAATTGAATACAGTAAAAGATGCCATTATTCCATCCTCACCAGAATAAAAAAGAGTGAAATAATAATAATTTTTTTATATTAATTTTACTTATAAAACCAACCATGAAATATAGTGAATAAAAATAAATTACATTACAATCATAGAGATGGTAGGCCTTACGTATGCATGAGTAATATTTCATGTTTTCAAAAATCATTATCTAAGGAAGGTAAAATAATGTTATCTTTTCATCATGATGGTTATATCATAAAAATAATGTAATTTTATAAAAAAAAACTAAAATGTAACAGTTATGTGATATGGTTACGAAAAATGAATCACATCACTTATTGGAGGTGTTAATCCACACATACCAATGAACGATGTTCATATATTTCAATAGATTGAAAATTAAGAAATTATTTGATATATTATCTTTTAATAATGAAAAATATGTCAAGAAACAACTATAAAACGAGCCTTTAATAGCGCTGGCCTTGATCAGTGCTAAAAAAAGTGGCGATGAACGGTACCTTTTATCAATTCTTAAAAAACAATGATAAAGAGCACAATTTATCAACACTTTTTATCACTGATAAAGGATAACCTTTATGAGTGCTTTTTAGCATTAATGAAAGGTACCCTTTATTAGTGATATATTTTTAGTGTTGATAAAGGGTACCCATTTTCAGCACTTTAATTTTTCGAATAACAAATGGTATCCTTTATCAGTGCATTCTTTAGTAATGATAAAGTCCTGAATAAAATAAAATAATTAATAAAATAAAAAAATGAGTAAATAAAAAAATTATTAATTTTTTTAATTAAATAATTATTCATAAAAATGAATTAATAATATATATATATATTATAATTATTATTAAATTTCAAGAATTAAATATATAAAATATGTAAAATTAATAAAATGAATTTATTTAAAAAATAAAAAACAAAAATGTGTAAAATATGAAAAATATTAAACATTTTATAAATTAAATAATTATTTAAAAATATTAATATATTTAATATATGTATATAATTATTGTAAATATTAATAAATATTATATATTAAATTTAGGTATATAAATTGAATAATTTTTATTAATTTAAAATCATTAAATTTGAATAAATTCTTAAAATTAAATAGAAAATTTAAAAATTAACTAATTACAAAATTATTAAAAAACTTATTAATGAATCAATTATTAATAAAAATTAATAAGTTATATATATATATATATACATATTAGTTATAAATAATACTAAATAATATTTATTATATATAAATATTGAAAATGAATAAAATGTAAGAATTAAAAATAAATTGTTGTCTTATTCATTTTAATTGGTTTTTATACATAATTTTTCGTTAATACATTTTTTATAGAGATATATTCATATATATATATATATATCAATGTATATAATATTTTATAAAACAGAATATATCTAATAAAAAATATATATGCTTAAATTAAATATGTAATATTTGTTGTGATGAATGGTTTATCATTAATAATTAATAATAATTAAAAATATTGACTAATTTCATCGAGTAAATGGACGTAATTGGATTCTATTTGATTTTTCAATTTATCACATATAAAATGTGTGTAAAAATTACTTCACACATAAATATATGTAATAATTAATTTTTATATTCAACACACACACACAAATACTTACGTAATTAATGAAATATTATATAGAAACACACACCTAATTTTTACATAATTTAATCAAATTTTAATATTTATTATAGGATATCTTATATCATGATTCATTTATTATATTATGTTTTTAATGGGTTAGTTCTATTTATTTATTTTGAGTATTTTTACAGTTAGGTATTATTTTTTTCATTTTTAATATATTTAAATTATTTTTAATTTTTTGGAATTTAATTATTTACTAATATTTATATATTTTTTTTTACTATGTTTTAATAATTTAAATATATATTCATTTTTATTTCAATATATATCGTTATTTTAAAATAATTTATATTATATTATTAAAACTTATCAATTATTCAAATTTTTATTGAGTACACTTTTTTAATTATTCAATTCCACTAATTTTTAACATGAATGAATTTAAGATTATTTATTCATTAATAATGTTAGAAATATATTTGTATATATATATATGTATATTCAGTACATTTCAAAATTTATATAATTATAATTATTGATAAGTAAGTATTATTTTTTTCAAAATGTATTTATATAAGTATATATAAATAATAATATATTTTTAAATAATTATAAAATTATGATAAATTTATTACGATAATTAATATATTTATAATATTTATTTTTATATTAATATTTATTAAATAAATAAATATAAAATTTTATAAATATATGACAAATGTTTACGAGAAGATAATGATCCTGACCATTTATTAATGGTGGATGAAAACAATAATAGCAAAGTATAAAAGCGAATAGGGTCATAGAAAGAGACATACCCTCATCCAGAAATGAAAGTTAAGGATCTCGAAATGACGGATCATTTCCATAATCATAATAAAAAACATCATTGTCAATAAAAAGTTCCCACTCTAATTGGGAATTTCAATGACTGAGGATCCCAAGGATCCTTCCCTTAGACATTTCCTACTCTAGAGTGAGTTAAATCATTGATTCCTTAGAAGATGTCCGAGTAGACACATTTTTTGAAATATTAGAATAATAATTCTACAAGAGTTTTTTTTGAAGAAACCAGAGAAAAACAATCATAGTTGAAAATATGTCCCTTTATATTTAAAAAAACATCTATAAAAGATATTGGATCGCCACTGCCTATAGATCAAAGATGAATAGTGTCCAACAATTCCATTTGATTCTCCTTATCACTTATATTATTTAAACATTACCCTATAATCCATACATTCTTGATGATATAAATAAATTATGAATCTATTGATGATAATCCATGCTATGTTGAACATCTGATTTCCAAGATACATATTTCTGTAGAGCATTCCTAGAAAACTCTGTGGACAGTGGCTGCACAATACATCCTTTCTCTTCAATTTATGATGGAGAAAACTAAGTCACAACACCAATATACTCTGAAGAATATATCACCTCACCAGGGTGCCTCCCATCATAAACAGTGAATATCATGAAAATAAACACATAACTTCCATCCTACTAAATAGGTTTAGATGAAACTCTATGTTGAATCAATTTAATGTTTGGACCAAGAAAATAAAAAAGATTATCATATTCAGGTATTGTATTTTGTTGTCAAGGAATTTTAAGATGAAAAAAATCACCTCACATTTTAAAAGGTGATGATTAGAGGGACCATTATATTCTTGATATTAGAATCAAAATTCTTATCAAATTCCTTCATATTGGGAAGATGTTTTCTGGAAAAAAAGGTTCATCATACTCACTTTGGGATAGGAATGAAAGGAATATCATAACGTGGATGAGTATCAGATTCATCATGTATTAGAATTGAAAAATGATTATGATTTGATGATTTTTATTTCCCCTCTATCATATGTAGTTTTAGAAACTTGTGATGCAATCCTTATGAATAAATGGGGGAGAAAATATGTTGCCTATCATATTCTGTATTGATTGGAAATAAATATGTTTTGGGAGGATAGATAAGTTACAATACGTTCCCGAGTAAGTTAGATGATTCTAAATATGATCTTCAATGTAATCAAAGTCATTAAGGAAGTAATTATTACAAGAAAATGTTTATGGAAGAAGGATGTTGCTAATGTAAAAGCTTTCTTATCTCAGATCATCGAATTCATATATGTTTGAAGGCCTAGAAGGTTTTCTTGATCATAATGGGTGAAACTAAAGGTTTTAGTTTTTAGTCAGTCTAGAAGGAAAAATATTTAAATATATATAGAATTAAGTTGATAATTATCTTAATCATTAAAGAGAAATAACATGACTGATAAAAGATATTTGGTATCATATATAGAATAGATGAATTATAAGTGGTTGAATAAGTTTGAAATAGTCTATTATCACCATTTTGATTATGAAATCATAATGAGGCTTGGTTCATATATTTTTAATGAGAAGAAAAATATTTTCTTATTACATTTTTTGTAGACAAAAAAAATTAAAAAAACATTGTTAAAATTATGCTTCCATCATAATGAGGAAATTGAAATGGGAATATAGTGTTTCATGTTCCACAGAGCAATGTAATTAAAATTCTCCTGTTCTTATTTGTTTTCTAGTGGGTCAATGAAATTAGAGTGACCAAATTGAATTTATCAAAATGATGAAATATTATTTATCATCTCAAATTAGAGTCAGAATCAAACTTAATATTTGTTATAATGTCTTGATCACTGAAGAAGTCGACGAGAGGTCAAAAAATCAAACAAATTTTAAGATTCATATTTCTTTTTAAGAATTAATAGAAAAATTTAAAAATCAATGAAATTTTACGATTTAAAAAGATTTTAAAAAGTAAAATAGAGATGCATTATATAAGGAAGATTAAATATTTAGGAATCTTTTTGAAGCAGGAAAACCTTTTCAAAATCCCACTTAAACCATTTTGGAGTGTCTATAAATGGAGGATAATACATTGTGTTTTTTCTGAATTGAATTATTCATAACAACGAAGATATAAGATTGGAAATTTAATAAAGAATATGTTTCAAGTTTTTTTAGAGTTTTTCCAAATAAATTAAAGAAAGTATATGAGAGAAGACCATAATCAGAGTTTCTATAATCATAATGAGAAACCATACTGGTAATTTTGGACTAAGTACTAAGGTGTTTTGTATTGTTTTAGTGATATTATGAAATAGTATTATTTATATATAGTGTAATTCGACTTATGAATCAGATTGGGAAATCAGACATAGTGTCATTATAATGTCTAATAATTTCTTTCATACTTCTTCTAAGAAAGTGAATAATTGTTCTCAAATTTCATATTTATGAATGTTGATCAAGAAGAAATGTAACATGTTTCTTACAAAAATTGTATTAAAAAATTTCATACAACACGAAGCACATGCACTATTGTATTGAAAAAAGTACTATATGAGTGTATTAGAATATCCAACTCATTATATTCTAAAAAAATGATTGTTTTCTAGTGGATTGTGTGGTGTTGGATTATTTTCAAACCATATCAATGACTAGATACTCTTTTTGAGTAGTGAAACTTGTAAATTATTTTTTTATGTTGTTGTGTGTTTGATTTTTTTATCAGAGAAAGAAATATTTAATGGGGGTTAGAGTTTATTTCAAATGTATGTAAAAGAAAAAGAAAAAGTTATCATTGATTCAACCCCTTTTCATCTATGTGATACTTGAATCCTAACCTGGTAATCTCAATTAGTATAAGATCTGAATGTTATCTTTGTTTATTATTTGCTGAAGTTTTAAATAAAATTTGTTATATAGAATCTGAATTCTGTGAATAGTAAGGGGTTATTCTCATTGATGGAAAAAAATATCATATCTGAAAATGTAGAATGATTCCTTTTATTATGACTCTTGGGTATGATATTCATGTATCTACAAGAAATGTATTTCATCTTATTTATGATAAGGATCCTCTTAAACATGTAGATAAGAATAATATTAAGAATAATGGAAGATATAAAAATTATTTAATCTCATCACTTTCCAACAGTGATTTTTTTGAGTGAAAGGTGTTTCTATTACCAATGGTATCTGGGATAAGTTGAAACAAATTTACATAGAAAATTGAAAAGTAAATAAGGAAATGTTGCAAATATTGAGATTGAAATATGAAGATCTTATGATTGGTGAATATGAATGTGTTGGCCACTTCTTTACTCGGGTAAATGATATAGTCAGCACTATTATATTTCTTGTTAAAAATATGGAAGATTTTATAGTTATTGAAAAGATATTAAAAATCATTCCTGATATTTTTTACACCAATGATTTTCCATTAAAATATAGAGATCCTGAAACTCTATCTATATATTATCATTATCGTACTCTCACTACTTATAAAATGAGAATAGAGAACGTTATTAAGGGAAACAAAAGATTTTATAGAGAAATTTCATTCAATGCATCCAAAATTAAATGTCTAAGAAGGTTCTTCAAGAATATGATATGTTAGACTATGAATGTGAAAATGAGGTATTTATAAACCTTGTTGAATTTGTATCCCCATTTTCTAATAAAGTTATAAAAGGTACAAGTATGTAAAAATGGAAACTTCCCTTGAAGTGTTTTGAATGTGGATCTTCTAGTAATTTTTTGGATAATTGCCCTCAAATAAAGAAGGAAAAGGATAGTTTTGAGGGAGAAAGTAGGACAACAATTCCATGGAATAAATAGTAATATAAAGATAAATTATATTCTCGAGGGGAATAATAAAATTTATTTAAATATAAAATAAGAATATTACTGTCTATAGAAGAAGAAGACGAATAGAGTGAAGATGAATCTAAAAAATCTATTTATAAAGATAGAAATAATACTTTTATAACAATAGTTCATATTTATGAATTTATAAGTAGTAGTTCTGAAGAATAAGAAACCCAATTATAGTTTCATCTTAAAAGATAATTGAAATAATTACTAAGTAATATTGGAAGTCTTGAAAAAGAAACCAAGAAGTTGATAAAAGAAAAATATTCAACAAATAACCAAGATGGTTTTCATGATTACAAATTTAATATGGGGTAATAGATTGAATAATTCAATAATTTTCTTGAAAAAGAAAAGAATTGTAATGAACACTAGGATGTTAAATTTCTAGAAAAATAATAAGAGTTGGAAATTCTTCAAGAACCATTCTAAAGCTAAATAAAGGGATATAAGTTTCAAAAAATCAATCTCTACTTTTGGAGAAATATCTTGTAAATGTAAAGATGAGAAGGATCTAAAAAATTTACCTGAAATGGTTGATAAGAAAGCTAATAATTTTATTTACTTGGATGAGATTAACAAATTAGAGAATTTAGAAGTTTCTATATACTTTATGTTTGAAATAATTTATCAAAATTCAGAGTCTAGAAATGTTTCTATTAATTATGGTTCTTATAAGTTTGAAAATAAAGCTGAGATGAAAAACAATATTCCAGTTGAATATAGTGGGGATGATGGTCAAAAAATTTCTGTTAAGAAGGTTGCTGAGAAACATACTCACAAAACTGGTTAATCTAAATGTTTCAGAGAAAAATATTTTTTCTATGGATACTGATGGTATTGTGGTGGGTTTTTATATATTCAAAATATGTGTTTGTTCGACCAAAAAAATTACTAATATTCCACTTGTTATGGAAGGAAAGCTTTGAGTGGGAGTCAGTCCTCTCAAAAGAAAATGAGTGAGAAGGAATTTTGGAAGAAACTATAGAAATTTGGTTCGAAAGTTGAGAATAGGATCCAACCACTGGAAATTGTTTTTTAAAGATGCGATCAAACTATAAATCTTTATAGGTTTTGTATTATTTAGTTATTCACACAACAAAGGATTCTTTACAATTCTCAGAAGCGGGAGGTGAAGAAAGAAAAGGGAAATGAAAACGATCTTCTTGTAGAAACCGCTTTGAAATCTATAAAAGGAGAACAAACATATATTTTTTGTTGTGCATTTTCTTATAATATTATTGGAGACTTAAAGTTGTTGAATAATGTGAATGTTATTCAAGAAGGAATGATATAATTTGACAATGATGTATCTCTGAGAATCTAAGGTGTTGGATCGGCCATCATTGGGAGAGAAAAGATAAAAACAAATAAATACTTATATGTTGATGGTCTGAAACACACCTAGGTGAGTGATTAAAAATTTTGTGATGAGGATAAATTTTTTTTCTTCAGATAAGATGGGTTTGTTATAAAAAGTAAGGAATATGGAAAGAGAGTTACAAGAGTCCATTGTACAAAAGGAAACTTTGTACAAGTTGGTGAAATATAAAACTCTTGTTACATGGGTATATTAGACGAAAATATGTTAAGGAATAAAAGGCTAGTATAAATTTTTAAAAGAAACAATAATATGTTATCAAAGAGATATAATGTTCTTTATATTCTTGATATGTCGAGAATAAGATATTTATGTTGTATTATTTTTTAGAAAGGAAAAATTATTAACTCAGTGCGTGAGAAAGATTAGATTTGTTCAAAACAGCCTAAAGAACTTATTAGTTATGATATCTATGGGACAATGAGAAAAAACCAATGTAGATAATTACATCAACACTTTAACTAATGACTTTTCTTACATTACTTATATTATTTTATGAAACAAAGCCAAATGATCTATTTTTTTAAAAAGTTTCAGGATGAAAGTAGAGAATGAATTTGATTATTCCATGAATAAGTTCAGAATTGAAAATGGTGGTGAGTTTAATAAATTATAATTTCTAAATTATCTTTGTAAATAAGTAATTCAAAATGATTTCACTTCACCATACAAACCTCAAAAAAAGGGGGATTGTAAAAGAAATAGTAGTGGTCTTATGAAAATGAGGACAATAATATTACTTGAACATGGTCTTTCTCATTGATATTGGGGCAAGACATGAGTAATATTGAATATATATAGAACTAATGGTCATACATACCATGTTCTAATATGAATCAATATGAAATGTTTTATGAAAAAAATCCTTGTGTGAAACACTTACAAGTTCTTGGTAGTCCATGAATCATAAATAAGAAAGTCATAAATCATTTAAAGATTTAGAAAATAGGTGAAGATGGAAATTTTCATGGTTATTCAACAAAATAAAGACTATAGTATTGTTTTGATGAAGAAACATGATGAATTTTTGACTCTATTGATGTGATGGTGATTAAAAGTCCTTAGAAAGATAAATAGAATCGGGATGATAAAAAATATGATAAGGATAAAAAAAATTTCACAACTCTGAAAAGGATACTAGAAATATTAATCCTACTAAATAATAATAATCAGACTCAACAATTTCATGTGATGAGGATGAAAATCATATAACTTATCCTTGGATAAGAAAGCTGGTGGAGGTTTAGAACATTATTGTTGATCAACATTAGAAGATTCCAACAATAAGAACATAAAAAATTGTTACACATACTTCTCTATATTCAAATTTCAAAAAACATATATGTGCATATAGATTTTTATCATCAATAATGTGTTCATGGTACAAATAATGAGCTTGATCAGATAAAAAAAATTAAACTTGTGAACTCATACCCAAATCGAATAAAAAAATGTTATTAGAACAAAGTGGGATTTTTAGAACCAGATGAATGAAGAATGTGAAGTAATTAAGAACAATAAAATATTATTATTCAAAGGTTACTCATAAATTATAGGTTTTTATTTGGATTAGACTTTTTCTCCAGTGGAAATTTTAGAAACAATCAAAATATTGCTTTTTATTACTGCACAATGAAGTTACACAATTTTTCAATTGGGTATGATGTCTGCATTTCTGAATTGGGATCATAATGTGGAAGTTTACATTGAACAACCTTATGGATTTTTTTTGGGAATAATGATTGTTATTTATGTAAGATAAATAAATCCTTTTATGGGATAAAATAATCAATAATAACATGTTATTCCAAAATGGATACATTATTGATGAATATGAGTTTCATTAAAGGAAGAGTGGATAGAAATCATTACATCAAGGAATATTTTGAGTTTTCCCTGTTTGTAATTGTTTATGTTGATGAAATTATCTTTTTTAGTAATAGTCAAATATCATGGGAAATATTTTTTTGAAGAAATGAAAATGTTGTTTGAGATGTACATGCTATATGAAACGAAATACATTATTGGGTTACAAATATTTTAAATAATAAACACATTTTTCTTTCTCAATAAAAGTGTTCTAAGGAACTTCATAAGAATTTTGGCACGGAAGATTCAAAAAATGTTTCTACACCTATTTTAGTGTGAACTAAGTTGAGTAAAGACACAAAACGTAATTAAGTTGATGAGAAAGACATTCAGAAGCTGATTGGGGGTTATCTATATTTGACTACCTTAAGACCTGACATTTTTTATGTTGTTTCCCTATTTACAAGATTTTATAGTGATTCTAAATAATCAAAATTTACAAACTGGAAATAAAATTCTTAAAGGAACAATAATTTTTGGAATTGGGTATGATAGCTTAGAATTTATCGTCTTTTTTGGGTATTCAAATACATTTTTTGGGAGAAAATGTTAATGATAGAAGATCATAATTTATTGTAGTTTTCTATGGGAATTTTTTTTTATTTTTCATATAAAGGAAAAAAAATATAACTCTTATTATTTTCTAGAGATGATTATGTTGCTACCTGTCAAGATTCTACCAACATATGTGGATTGAAACATAGTAGGTAGACTTACTTGTTGATGTAATGGTATCCTTGATATAGGAATGTGATATTAAAAGTTAAATAAACCTTACAAGGAATTATATACACAATTATTATTTAAAACATATTTATATAAAGTACAACTTCATCAAAGAGCATGCCAAGAAGAATGAATTGAAGTTGGATTATGTTCTTACATCAGAAAAAGATGATGACATATTCATAAAACCATTACCAACATAATATTTGTATAAATTATGGTTTAACATGGGAATCCAACCAATTTCTATCCAAGTTTGAGGTATGTTGTTTTTTCCCTCTCTCGTCTTACCTATTAATGGCATTGTCAAGGTGAATAATTGTTTCATAAATACATGCTTATGGAAGCAGGCATAAAAGGGGAGTTGTGAGTAATCATTGAATTCATTTTGTATATTTTTTAAATATTCTAAATGTTTGTTAAAATGGTTATAAGAAAAAAATTCTATATTTCATGGATGTTTATGAAGTGAAGACAAGCTAGGGAAGAAAGGATAAGGAAGAAAATTGAGGAAGAAAGATAAGAAAAAAATATTATGAATTTTTTTATGATTCACTACTTTTTGATAGCTCACTTTTTATGGAAATTATTGATGTTCCATATAATTAGTTAGGTCATGTACAATTATAATTTGTAATAATTATTCAATTACATGAGGTTACACAGTTCAGTGATTTATGAAACTTGGTTGACAATAAATCCAAAAGAGGGATATTTTTAGGACCAAGATGATAAGAAGATTATTGTATTCATGTATTGTATTTTTTTCAATGAAGTTTAAGAAGAAAATATATCACCTCACTTTATAAAAGTGTATCATTAGACATACCATCATATATTGGAAATCGGAATCAAAATTCTTAATGTGGTCCATCACAATGAGAAGATGTTCTCTTGAAGAAATGTTTTATTAGACTCACCTTGAACATGAATGAAAATAAAGATATTAATGAAGAAGAGAATCATATTTATCAAGGATTTGAATTGAAATCTTATGAATCTTGACAAATATTTGTTTCAAAAATATTATAATTTGTTTTGATAACTTGTAATTCAAACCTTATAAAGGAAAAGGTCAGAAAAGGTTATGCTAATCGTATTTAGGTATAATTAGAAAGAAATATGTTGTTGTAAGACAAGGAAGTTGTTATACGTTCCTTGTATAGTCAGATGATGCTAAAGATGATCATAAATGTAATAAAAGTAATTAAGTAATTAATGGTTATAAGAAAAAGTTTGTCGAAGAATGAAGTTTATGAAGTAAAAACTTTCTATTTGCAGATCATCAGATCCTAATTTATTTGAAGGCAGAGAAGGTTTTATTAATAGTAATGATTGAAACTGATGGTGCTAGTTTTCAATCAGACCAAAAAAAATTAAATCTTCATAGAATGAAGTTAATAAGTATCTTAATTAGAAAATAAAAATAAGGTGATGCTAAATGATCTTTGGTATCAAATTAATAAAGGAGTAGAGTTGGATGAATAAGATTGAAAGAATATACTATCTCAATAATAATGAAGAAATCATAATTAGAGTTGGTTCTTAGAATAATATTGAGAATAAATATGTTTTACATCTTACAATTGGTGTAGGGAAATGTAATTAAGAAACACTTGTTGAACATATGATTACATCATAATGAGGAAATCAGAATGGGAAGAGAGCCTTTCAGGTGCGGGGAGAAACATAATGAAATATCATTAGTTCTTATTTTTTTGTAAGCGGGTCAAGAAAATTAGAGTATCCAAATTTTTTTATCATAATGAAGAAATCATATTTGGTAATGAGAATCAGCATACAAAATCTGACTAATGATTTGTTAGAAAGTATGAAGTGTTGAGGAAGTTGAAGAGAGATCTGAAGATCAGGATGATTTCAAGATTCAAAAAGGTGTTGAAGAAGTAAAAGAGAAATCCAAAAAACAAGGAGATCAGTAGATTCAAAAATCTATTGAAGAATTAAAAGAGGGATCCAAGATTTAATGATGATCAAAGATTCAAGAAATTTAGTGATGTGGGCAAACTATTTCAAAATCCTACTTAACTATTTTAGCTTGTTTATAAAAGGTGGATTTTTTTTTGAATTCTTTGACTTGAACTATTCATTAAATAAGATATATAAAATCCACAAGTTAAGTAAGAATAGTTTTATGGGTCGTGTTTTCTTGAAGTGGTTTTCTAGACAGAAAAAAGAAATTAGAAGAGAGAAGATCACAATCTAATATTCTATAATTGGACAGAGAAATTGGAATGGGATTCTTTGACTGAGGAAGAATAAGTCCTGGATTGTTTCAATGGAATTGTAACATATTATTATTCATATATTGAGAATTCAAACATGGGAATAGGACTGAGAAATCAGGCCAAGTATCATTAAAAACTCCTTGAAGTCCTTAACAACTTATAGGTATGAAAGTGAAGAATTGTTTTGAAGGTTCATATTTGATAATGTTGATCAAGAAGCATCATAACATGTTGGTTACAAATATTGTTTTACATTATTTCAGGCTACTTGAATCACATGCACTATTGTATTGAACATGGTTCTAGATGAGTGTAATGGAATATCCTACACATTTTATTCAACCAAAAAGGGTTGTTTTCAAGTGTATTGTGTGGTATTAGGCTGTCTACAAACCCTACCAAGGACTACATTCTGTTTTGGAGAAGTGAACCTTAAAATTTCTTCTGTTCTTATGGTTGGTGTTTGATTTATTTTTATAATTGAATGAAATCATTAACAAGAGGTGAAGGTTTTTTTATAATATAAGGAAATATAAAATAAGAAGATATCACTGATTTATCCCCTCCACCTATTAGGGATACTTCAATACTGAATGGGCAATCCCATTTAACACCCATAAAAACACCATAATTTCTCCTAAAATAAAGTTCCTATTTTCCTTCAAATGTCTCACTAATAACATCTCCAAACTGATTCTACTCCATTACAGTCACCACACCATCTCTTGTGAGGCCTGACCCCCTAGGAGTGACATGCTAGAGCACGATAGATGTGGAGATGTCTCCACAAGTACCTAAATGTCCATTTGAGACCTACTACCATTCCAATCCACATGTTCAGAAATGGAGAATTATCTAGAGTCATCCAATGAATTCCATGTCTGCTCTCAATTTACAACTAGATATCTATTATTATACACTTTGACAACTTGTTTTTGAGGATATTTATCCATAAATTCCATTGGCTACTTCCTATACTACAAGGACGATGATTTCCTATGATACATAGATGAATTTATTTTACCATTACAATCATATTACATTGAAGGTTGTCCATTGAAACTATAAGTATAACTTTACTCTTATATTTATTTTCCTAATGACCAATAGATTTGAAATTTTGATAGAACTCAAGAAAATTATCATACTCAACACTGATTTTTATATCATCAATGGGAGTAATAGGATTCACATTGCCAATAAGAGAAGAACTCAAATCAATTTCAACAAGTATAATGGAAAAGTGGCCATACATGATGCCTTCTTTCTTCTTATCTAGAAAAATCAGAATGCCAATGGTAGAAATAATATCATATAAGGTTTTTGGTTGCCATAAAATTCATATGAGTTCATGAAAACTGATCCATACCTTGGGAAAATCATTTATGACACATGAAACATTACAATTGAAAATTGATACACATGGATTGAGTGTTGCTGGCTTAAAAAGTAACGAAGCATAGGACCACACATAGATTTTGGCTTCATCCGATTAAAACAATAAGTGAAACGAACCTATTCCTAAAAAAATAAAATTCATATCTAAAACCCCCCATAAAAAGGAATTCCTATGAACAATATCAATATTTCATCATGACATCTGGAATTTGGGGAGAACAACCATAGAAATTAGTAGGTCCTTACCCAAAGACAAACATTCTTATAAGGCTTCATGATAAGAATTTAAACAGGCTAATAATCCTCTCTTGAGGATCATACCAACAAAGGATGCATTAAATGACACCAACAAACACTAATTAGAAACAACCCTTCAATTAGGGATCTCACTCGATTCTACACCTATAGCTGAGGCCCCTTCAATCCTGAATCGAGAGAGAACAATAATTGAAGGTTGACAAGATTCATTCACCTTATCCATCAGCGTATTTCAAGTTCCATTCACTCCATCAACCCCCACCACAAACCACCAAGCCATGGTAACCTAAGACGGCCTCGTCACATTCCTCCAATCACCATTAATCTCAACGGATCTAGTCATCTTGGGCACCCTAACCACAAAATAATATCTACAAGGTCTATTTTTTCCTACCCCAACCGTCACAATCGATCTGCAATTTCCTATATCGTTTTCATCTTCAACACTAATGGAGGATCCACAATAATGAGTTATCTCCATGAATGAGTAACTGTAGCCTTCCAAAGTGTCGGAATCACCAGCGATAGTCTAAAAGATAAATGTTCCTTTATATTTGGCCCATAACCCGTAGTCATGGTATTAGTTTTTGAACAAAGTACCCCTTATATAAGTATATAAAATTATATAAATACATAATTATTACTTAAAAAAAATATTTTTATAATTATAAATAAATTATTATAACATATAAAAAATTTTGTAATTATTAACAATATATTTATGTAATGAATATATTAACTATATTAATATTTTTATTTATATATATTTATTATATATATATATAATTATATATAAATACATAAATATATATTTATAGATACATACAATTATAGAAATATATATAAATTTATAAATATAAATATCGATATAAATATATTTATAATTATAAAATTATAATAAATATTTTTTTAAAACTAATATATTTACTATATTTTTATTTTTATTTGTATATAATTATTAAATAACTATAATTATATAAATATATATAATGATATAAATATGTTTGTAATTAAAATTTATAATAAATTTATTTAATTAATGAACATATTTATTATATATATTTATTTTTATATATTTATTAAATATATATATACTTATATGATTATATATAATGATATAAATATATTTACAATTAGAAATATATATTTTTAAATATATTTAAAAATATATTTATTTATAAATTTAGTTAAATATGTGTATTTACTATATTGATCCAATTATATATTTATAATTTTGAATAGAAAATATTTTTTTTAAAGTTATTATATAATTATTAATAAATAATTATAAATTTAAGTAATTATAAATTTATAATAAAAAAATATTTAATTATATAAATTTATTTACAAATGTTTATATTTATATTTATAATTATAAATCCTTTATCATTTCTTTAAAACGTTTATAGAAATGTATCTTTATCAGTGCTAAAAAAGTGCTAATAAAGATAGCTTTTATTAAGATTTTTTGATTTAATGCTGATAAAAGGTATCTTTATCAGTGAATTTTTAAAAGTGCTGGTAAAATTCTCCCATGTCTATTTAAAGATATATAACACACTGATTTCAATCTCTATATCATAATATTTTGTGGAATTCCCCTGTTGATGACGCTCCTCCTCTTTAGATCCAAGACTCGATTTAAGGGTTGAATGAATCCAAGGCTTGAATCATGGCACAGATGAATCCAGGGCTCAAATAGAGGATATAATAAATCTCGACTTTGTGATATCTATAATTTTTCTTGAATAATTCAAAGATTGAATCCATGTTATGTTATTTCATCCTCCTCCTCACATGTTTATTTCTTGTTTGGGTTCCACATAAGGTGTTTTTTCTTATATATTTTCGAACATCCAAGCGATTTAAGATTTTCACCATTTTTGTTTCTTTTTGGATTCTTTTGATCATTCTATCTCGCTATTTTGTACCTTTCTTTCCACTATGGCTCCATTTTAAGAAATATCAATTACCTTTTACAAATTCAAAGTGTGATCTTATTTCCCTTATTCTTCAACAACCCCGTATTGATTTATTCCTCTCGATTTATCTGAATTTTGATCTCCTATAAACCCCATATCACCTGACTAATGTTGAAGAGATATCTTATATCTTCCTCCATTTTGATCCATTTTTAATTTATTCCTCAGAAAGATTTAAATATATCCATTATAGAAAATAATTATTTGATTCCAAATATGGGTTCATAAAAATTTTCAATGATTCCTATGTAGGCCATAAATGAGTTTTATGAGGATTATAAAAGTATATGTAAAACTATTTATTCATGATTTTTTATTGTTTTTGTAAATGGATAAGATTATGTTCTAAATAAATATGATAAATAAAAACTATGTTTTCCCTATTTTGAGTTCCAAAGAATGTATCCAATTGTTTAAGGTTTTTAAAAAATAATTTTTATGATTATTAGTTGACTTCAATGATAAGATTGATTTTTTTTCAATGTTTTGATAAATATTATGTTTTTTAAAAGATAATTATAACATGGTTTTACATGATTATTTTTAGGTAATTTTATAATTGATAAATTTCATCCTTAGTTTGTAACAAGGATGTTTTTGTAATAGTATTTTCACCCATCTAGTTATTAATGGCATATTGTTAGATTATTAAAAAAGAGTTTCACTATGATTTTATCACCCTTATTAAGAAACCCTTGGTTCAATGTTTTCAATAGGATATTTAACTTTAATGGCATGTGAATTTAATATTATTGTGTTATTCCTATAAAATATTATAGGTGGGTATTTATTTAGAGGGTGTTGGAAGTGAGACATGGTTTATTTACTATGTTTTGTTATCAATTTATATGGTTATGATGTTCAGAGAAATTTACACTATAAAATTTAATATTCCATGGGAACCCAATGTGACAATGTAAGTAATATTTTGTGTGTCATAATTTCAAGACATGATTCCCTTATTACTTTTCCAGTGTCGTTAGTGATGTAATATCCCCATTGTATCACTAATTGTGTTAGATAGGTTAAAGCATTATTTACTTTCTAATGGTATATTTTAAATGGGAACCCTTGGGTTGTTGATTATACTGCTATATGTTTAATATTTTCATCCCTTAGGATCCAGTGAGATTCCCATGGTGTGTTTTCATTTTATGACATTAGCTTAGTGATCCAAAATATATACAAAGTTTTCGTCCCTTTTTACATTTCATGGAATTTTTGTAGCAATTTTTTTTAATATTATAATACAACATTGTTATAATGAATCTCATTTGATATATATTAAATATTTAATTTATGGTTGTGTTTACTTTTTATTTTTATTATATAATGTGTTTTGAGAATGTTTTTCCTGAATAAAATTTATTTTGATTTATTTACATAATCTATGAAGTCATACATTTTAATATTTTAAAATGTACTTACATATAAATCTATGAAGACACCATTGGTTGATAAATATTGGATTATGAAAGAATTAATTTAAATTATTTTTTATCTACATGAGTATTAATTTTTTGATATTAATCATGGTTGTATTTTATTTTCCAAAAAGTTTTTACCATGGTATTTCGAAAAGTGAAAAATTAATGAAGTGGTTTCCAATGATTTTGATTGAATTATTTTGAAATAAAAGTTTTATCATTCCAAATTTTTTATCATACTATTGGTTTTTAACCCATTAATAATCAAATAATAAATCATTCAATTTAATCAATTAGTTTGTTCTTCTTCCAAGAGGTGTGTTGTGTAATTTTTTTCCAGTTGGTTTTCTATTTTTATAAATTATGGTATAGATTCTTATTAATAATTCAAATTTTATATTTAATGATTTACCCAAATGCATCAGAAAATATCCCCTGTATAGATTGGATTTCCAATTCCACTTTTTTAAAAAATAATCCTCACTATATTTTGATGTCTAGTCACCCCTGATTTCTGTTCAAACACCCCCGATGTCCCCCACTTGTACCCAAGCTTTCTAGATCCATTGGTTAACCTTTATAGTTACTGGTTCTTTATTTCCTATTGGGTTCACATGCAAGTCATGCACCTTTGTCATGCCTTGGTGATTTCATAGTGCCTCACCAATTTTTTTCCACACAAGGTGTGCCTCACTACACCTCACACTGAGGCGCACTGAGGAACGGACCTTTGAAAATACTAGTTTATATATAGTTTAAAGTTCACTAATTACAATAAAAACAAGATAATAAACATGTAATCGGAAATAACTAATGAATCCCAGTATTATACTAGGTAATTTAATAAATATATCATTATCTATAACCAATGATTTGTCATAATAACCCCACGAAGGCACAAGTTGTGACTAAATCACCAATTAAGATGTTCTAACTGAAAAAATGAAAGATTACAATTTATATAAATTTTCTACATTAAAAAACCAATTTAATAACAACCATTTCTAGAGAAAATATTTCATTTAATGTTCATATTCATATGCATAACTCATATTTGATCCAAATAATGTTTTAAAATCTTGATCTTTAAAATATAAAATGAACATATCCTGTTAGAAATGTAAAATTATGATTTAGTAAAACGTTTTAAAGTATGAAAATACATATGTTTAAGGCTTCATAAAATCAAAAAAATTATTTATGGTATTTATATGAAACTTAATCCAAACATTATTCTTTATGAAAAAAGACACATTAGAACCTATACAGTTTTTGGTTTAGTTTTAAAAATCAAACAAGTTCAGGATACTTAATAAGTTACCATAAAAAATCATTAATTTCTATATAATCAACCTATCCATTATCACATCACTGATGTAATTATTTAACAAAGTTTAATTATTTTTCATTAACTTATAATTAATTTATTTTATAGGGAATGTAAATTAATTTCTTTTTAATAAAATAAAATGTATAAAATGGAATACTTAATTAATTATATTCATACCATTAAAAATAATTATTTAAAACTAAATTCAAGTTTAATAAAATAACTCAATATATTAAGACATAATTATTTACCAAATAATATTTTCTTTTCTTGAAATAATTATTATGACAAGTGAATATTCAGGTTATTTTATCAAAATAATGCGATGTACCGTAATCAAAATATATGATAGATGTAGTTTTCAAGATCATAATATGATTTGTGGTAATAAATGTTTTTGAAGGAAATTATATAAATGAAGGAATGTAAATAATTGAAGAAGACAGTTCCAAAAATTAATTTCATTTAATAAATAATTTTAAAATAATAAAACATTTTTAACACACTTTACAGAATAAAACAAGAATAAATATATAATGTAAACAACATGAATGATGTGGTTTCCATATAACCACACCTAATCTCTACAATATACACTATTTCGTACTCCTATGGATAAATTTTCACCGAAAATTCTCTATTTCACCTATGGATGAGATATTTCATCGCTCAGTCACAATTCCTGATCAACAAAAATCAAACCCTAGTCTTTTAAACAACCACCATAATCTACAAACTCAAAACATGGTGTAACTTCATGGTAGGTTCCATTAAAAAACCAAATCCACTATCATTCCACACATTTCATACTAGAGAACCTCAAATTTGACACAGAATTAGATAAATTAAAATCAAACATAATCCCAATAATTCACCCAGAATCTATGTTACACCTCAATAAATTTCAGAAAATATTTTTTTGTTTCATTAATATTTTTAAAACCTTATTGATATTGAATGTTTACTAAGTTGTGTAGTATGTGAATGTTTGAATTCATGGATTCTTGTGTGATATTTAATGATGTTTATTTTTGATAAATTAATAGTCCCTTGATTGAATTTTGAAATAATCTCATGGTAATCTCAGTATTTAGGTGGGTATTCTGGGAAAATCAATATAGGATTTAAACTATTACTTTACATATTCTTTCTAAAAAGTGTATTGTCCATGTCATCTTTAGATTTTTTTGAAATGTTTTATAATCACTATTTTATTTAGAATTAGTGATGGAATATTATAATATTTAAGTTCATTCATATTTTAAACCTCATCTATGAAAGAGAAAATTTTGATTTAAATGTTAAAGTGGGGTTTAAAATGAAAAAATAAGGTTCTAACTTAAAATGAACTAAAATGGACAATGTGTTTTGAAACTCATGAGATGTTTTCAAAGTGAACATGAAAATTTTTATACATTTAAAAAAACACATATTTCCATGGAAATAGTTTTAGACATTTAATTTATTATTATTGGTTTTTGAATATGATTTTTAAAAAATTTCACTTCATTATAATAGTTTTTATAGAAAAGGGGGTTCATATCTCATTAACTGTTTTGAAAAAAATGGAAAACTTTCATGTGTAATTAAAAAAAAGATTTCAAGGGGTGTTTAAAAAATTCATAAAAAATAATTTGGAATTGGGAAAGGGGTATAAAATGGTAAGTGAACCATGAACCTATATTTCATGTGTAATGTGTCAAACAATTGTGTTCCTATGAAACTTTTCAACTTTAGACAATAAAATATGATATTTTTTCAGGTTATTCACTAAATCCTAGCTCAAGAACATTTATATTTTAGGATAAAATGTTAATCAATTATAGATTAAGACAATGAACATATATTATTTCTTTTTTTTCTTAAGACTCATCCCCTGTATCTTCTAAACATGAACATATGTTTCTTGAACTACTCTGAGTAGTCATCATCCCATATCAGGTATCATTGATCATTTTGAATGAATTCAGAGGATGGAACTAACAATAGTGGAGTGATTATTTTCTTAAATTCAATTAAAAATTTCCATCAAAACATACTAAATTATTTGAAAATAAAATAAATTGTTGGGTCCCCATTATTAGAATCATCTATCAATTTAATATTGGATAATGACTATCTTATGGGTATTTATTTATTTTTTGTTAAAAATTATTATTTTATGAACCTAATAAGATGGATATGAATCAAAATTGGATGAATTATAATCATATGAAAATGTAATATAATTTTGGAGTAAAATATTGCTTAAATATTACAATAGATCAATTTAAAAAACCCTTATTAAATCATTATTTTATGTTAACACTTTTTGGGTTAATATATTCCTTTATGGACCAGTTGATTTGAATACCGATACTCATGATTATGGCGATCACATAGAATAATTGAATATAGTAATTAAATATGATAGTTATGATTAATAAAACATATTTGATAAGATAAATAGATGTTCAAAGATACAATTTCTTACTATGTATACTCAATACAAAACAATGTAAGTTGTAACGATGTTATATAATTTGAAAGCTGGAAGCAGATAGAGTAAAACTAGCTTTACAGAACTATTGGTTCTCTTTAATGATATTATACTATAATAAAATTAACTTCCATGTCGTGTGTATGATGATAAATGAATGATATGTTAAATTGGAATGATATCTAAAAAATACATTCTTGTCTAAATTATTTCTTATTATTTCACTAGGACCACGAATCACTGATAAAATTCCAAATGTGTGGTGTAGATTAATCAAAGGAAATGAATCAAGACTTTTTAAATCTATATGATAATTTAAAATATTTCCATGGTTTATATGACAATTTGGATTTATGGAAACCATGAGATAATCGAAATGCAATGTTGGTGCAAGAATTAAATATGGGAACATATATCATCCAGTAGATTCTACTCAGTGGAAAAAAATTGATTTTGAGTAACCTAAATTTCTATATAAAATGAGAAAACTTCTTTTTTTATCTATATATTTAATAAATATTTTTGGTGTACATTGTGGTACTCACAATTTATGGTCCATCTTTATGGTAAATTATAACTCTCCTACATGGTTATTCATAAAGAGAATATATATAATGTTTGTAATGCTTTTATCTAGACTAAGGCAACCTGGTAATGATATAGATGTTTATTTGGATCCACTCAATGATGATCTAAAATTTATATGGGATACATGTGTTACATTGTATGATTATTATTGAAGTGAAGATTTCACATTGAGGGACATCATTTATGGGATAATAAATGACATTCATGTTTATGTAAATTTTTCAGGTTATATTAGTAAATGAATTTTTGGGTGTCCCATTTGTGGAGAATGCACAGTTATTTTTATTAAAACATTCATCAAAGAATGTGTTTTTAAGACATTATAAATTTTTACTTTGATGGAATAAATAGCAATCTTGGATGAAATCATTCAATTGGAATAACGAATAAGTTACAACACCATATCCACTAATGGGGGATCAACTATTCTATAATGTAAATTATATTGACACTATTTTTAGTAAATCATTTTCAAGATACCTTATGAAATATTCTTAGAAAACAAGGTCAGTTTTATTTCAATTTCTGTATTGGAATCGTCTGTATGCTAGGCATTTTCTTGAAGTCATGCATGTAGAAGAAATGTTTTTGATAGTTTTATTGTAATTTAACTAAATATTCCTAGAGAAACAAAATAACACATCACAAAAAGATTGTAAATGATTTATTTCAATACAAGGTAAGAGTTGGCACCACTAATAAGGAAAGGAAATAATTTTCTTCCTCCAACATCTTTGACTCAATACAAATAGGAAAATTTTAATTTTTTATTTTTATTCATAGTGTAAAATTTTCAGAGGCTTATTCATAAAATTTGAAAAATGTCATGTAAATTACTAATTTGATGATAAATAGACTAAAATAACATGACTATCAGTTTATGATAACAAATTTGATGCCCATTTTATTACATTGCATTCTTCCTAAAAATTAGGACGTAAATTAACCAGACTCTACTTTTTTTCAAATCTATATATAATAAATTTATAGACCCGATGATGTTTCAAATCATGAATAATGAGATTGCAGTCATATTATGTGAATTAAAGATGTTATTCTCACCATAATTCTTTGATATAATGGTCCAACTCATAGTTAACTTGGTTATAGAGTTTCAACTACATGGTCTTCTCCATTACATATGGTTTCACACCACTAAAATTTTCATGAATATTTAGAAAGGTTATGTAAATAATTGTAGTTGGATAGAAGGATATATTGTATAATGATATATTGTTGAAGAATAAGTCAAAATTTTCAATTATGAACTATCATATGTGGAAATCATGTTTATACCAAAGTCTTATCATAGAGGATTCCTTATAGGTGATGGGATTTCCAGATGGGATGGTTTTACAATTATGATCTTTGAATGTGATTAAGTGTGCCATTAATGTTTACATAATAGTGATGATATTGGTCAATACGTTAAATATCATAAATCAATTATTAATCATTTTAATCCATGAAGGGGTGAAGGATGGATATCAAATTCCCATAATCACATGTTTAACGGTTGATTCGAAGATCAAATTTGTAAAGAGGTATCTTGTAATATGAATTCAATTGTCGAAGTACTTTGATGGATATCCAGGTGACTAAATGAAATTGTTATATATTAAAGTATATTTGTAATAAATGGTTGTATATTTTATAAAAAAATTGATGACTATAGTAAAATGAAAAATAGTCAAGTTACACATGTAGTGGATTCACTTCACATAATGGGTTCCAAGTATAAAAATCCAATTTATTTGAATATGTCATATTTAAAAACTATAAAATTGATATACTAGTTGGACTATAAAAAATTTCAAGTGTTTATTTACCATTAAAAATGGGTTGATAATAGGCATGAAGTGAAAGTTAATGAAATGGGGTTCATGAAGGTGGATTTTAGTGTGTAAGTGAAAAAGCATGTGCTATTCATAATAAAATCACAAGTAGAGAAAGTATTTTATGTATTGGATCCATCAAAAAGAATTGGTCTTTAATCCTACTAGAGACTAAAAAAACTATAGGGTTATATAAAAATTCAATCAAGGATGACCCTTTCATTAGAGATCAATATTAGTTTATGAAAGTCCTAATGTTGAAATTGTCATGTACATTCAAAGGGACCACAAAGAGGGTATTTGGATTCTCGATAGGGGACTCAAATATAGTCAACATTTTAAAAAAAATAATACGAGTTCTATAAGAAGGTTAAATGGTTTTTTAGTTCACTCTAATTTTCCTCAAAATATTATTTATCCTATAATACAGTCACATAATCAAAATTAATTTCTTGACTACATAGGCAGAAAATTATTTCTACACTAGATGATGTTACAAATCTCAGTGAAGAATAAACTGTTTATTCTGAAACAATAGAATTATTAGGGAATCAATATCATGTTGGTGAAAAAAACAAGTACTATAAAACATCACATGTGTTGAATAATAGTAGTAAGCGAATAACTATGGGAATAAAATTTTAGGTTTCCTAGAATCAACACAACCACAAAATTGACCCCAAAAGGTAAATGTTCATTAGTAATGTTGTTGTCGCAATGGGGATTAATGTTCCTATTGGAATATATTCACTGATCCATGTCTACCTTGTAATTAAGGAAACCCTTTAGGAATATATTAATGTAGTATTATGATATACTTTATCTATTTTAACCAAAAATTATATAATGAATCATTTATTTAATTTTAATTATTCCTTGAATATTTCATTTATTTTTGAAAATTTCTATAAAAAATGACTTAATGGCCGCTGTAAAATCCCATAGAGGCTTCATCATTCTTATTACCACCTTAAATCTTTGGTATACTATGAGGAATTTAAATCCCCACACAACATTATGTCATGAACATATTTTAAAGCGGAAAACATGGAATTCTTTCATCATTCATCGTGATGACAATTCATTTTTGGTGAATTGTAGCAGATAATATATTATTTGAAACTATTTATTTTATCCAATATGATTAAAAATTGTTAATTTATGAAATGTGAAAAATATTAATGATAATAATGAACATGTATAAAAACCAATGAACCCATTTGGTAAATCAAGGAAGGGGTACTATTTACTAGAAAAGAAACTCGTATACATTTTAAATTAAAAATAAAATGTTCATGTGATATGAAAAAAAATATGTTCCGTGGTTTATATACATATTGATGATTGAAAATCCAAATCCTCTTTCACCCCATTACATGTGATATTGAAGGAGGATCATGTAAACCAGTAGGGTAAACTAGTTAATGAAAACCCATAATAAGTATAAGAAACATGTGAATATATCAAATACGAGTTTTTTGTAATGTTTTGTAATAGTTTTAAATAAAAATGTCAATTTATTTTTAAATTATTTTCGTACGATTTAGTCAAAAGAATCAATTGTGGCCGCACTGGAAGAAAACTACATTTAGTATCATTAAAGTTAATGGGAAAATATTGTTTCATTAGAGGACTAGGTATTATAGTGTCTCCTAAAACATATTTTTAGATGATAAAACCACAAGAAGATATATATATTTGATGATGAATTAAATTTAGGCACAAATTGATGCATTGTATGATAATATTTTCTCTTTTGGTTTGGCAGACCAATGTATGAGAAAGGATCAAAGAAAACTAGTGGTGGAATAATGATCCACACATGAAGATCCAAACAACCTCACTATATTTTATGATATTTATTCCTCTCAACAACATACCTTTCATGAGGTAATAAATTTTCTTATTATTCTTTCTCCTAAATCTGAGTCAAATAACATATGAAAACATTATTTTACTCAAATTATATAGGGTAAATTTATTAGTGATTTCTATCGGTCACCACCCACTCACCTCCTAATTGTGAGCGGAATGATATGAAATATCCCAGTAGGAAAGCTATATAATAAAAAAAATCCCAAAATACCACATGAGAGTAGAGATTGAGGTACCTCATGAGTCGACCATAGAGTTACATGTTACAAATGATGATCCAAATATTACGACCACCAATGATGTTATTTAAACATTCATATCATAGGAATATATTCTTATAAAGATACATGAGGTATTTTTGGAACCAAAATATGTGCAGAGGAGAATGACATAAAGAGGAAACCAATGTCGAAGTGGCTGCTTCGTGAATCTCCTTTGTGAATCCCTTCAGCGCCATAGATAGTGTGAAGCCCCTCAACACTACAGCGGGAATAAATCCCTGACCACCTATATGATTGTTGTAGGGTAAAGAGGCAAAAGACTCTACTGTTATGGCGCATTTGACAGTATTCTCCGCACCGCAGAGGGTAGTCGATCGCCTCTGCGATCCCTTGGATATTCATAGAAGCCTCTATGAGTGTTGTGGAGGGAATTAAGGCGGAATCTGTGTTGATGAGGGCACAGAGGTAAACTATTGGGTTACAATGAACATGATGCAATCCTCTTTCGGTCGTAAAGTTCCATGAGGCTTCGTAACGAGCTGTTAAATATTCGTGCTGCCTCTCGCCTATAAATACCAAGCTTCCATTAGACCCAAAGGATGGATACCCAATCCTTTCAAATTCTCACTTATCAAATTTCAAAGCACCGTATAGTCTATGAATCATTGAGAAAAATTAGATCTTAAAGTTTTTTGAGCATTATAAAATACATTTTTGTTAGTTCAAATACAACCCCTCTTCAAGCAGGGATGCCCTTTGTGGGGCCCATGGGCCATCTCAAAGGAAGGAGCTCCCTAAAGGACCTAGGATATTCACCAAGAACTCATGCATCATGAAGTACCTTCCATGAACATGGGAATCCCATGCCAAGACAGGATCAATGCAATTCATGAAGTACATTACTTCAAAGGGAACACTTTGAAAGGAACACATGCTCTGAAAAGTCTAACTATGCGAAAGCACATGCACTTAATTAAGAACCCTTTATATGAATGTATACCGCATGGCTAGGCTAGGCCACTACACTTACTAAAGAATACCCCTTCTCATAGTATCTACACTTTGTGGGTCACTAGAGCTTTGCAAGGTCCATTCCTATGATCCTCTTTGGTCGTAAACCCTTCTCCCGTACGACCATTCAGGTTTGTACAAAGTGATTTCAAGGTGCCTTGGGCAGTACTTCACATTTCATTTCTTGGACTAATGCTTCTTCACATAGGCATGCTAATGGTTATTTGTTCTTATAATAGCCACATTAACATTATCCCCTTAATGAATCATTCCATAACCCATCTTCACCATGGAATTTCTGATGCCTTCCCTACCACAAGTGTGGGTGGGTATCAGTTATATAAGTCGTAGGGGTGAGGAGTGAATCCTCATTGTCTGAGCTTCCAGACATTAAAATTAAAAGCACCATCATCCTTATGACTTGATGTTAAACGGTAGCCTCGCCCTATGAAATATAGAAAGGGTTCCCCATCTCAGACATCTTTCATTCTCGCTAGTCTCCGTTGGAGTGAGAGCTTCCTCCCACAGAATGATATCGTCCTCGCATGGAACAACATCTATCATCAGGGAATGAAAACCATCCTAGTATAAGCCCCTATTCTTTCTTATTAAAGGTATCATCCTTTATCCTAAATCATTACATGTGTAAAGGTTAGAGGACATATTGGAACAGGGACCATCATTTCCCCATGCCTCTCTCTTTGGGCTTTATTGCCAACAAGCCTCCAACCTAGAGAAAGTCCCAATATCCATCCACCTGGGCCTCCAACCATGAATAATCCCCACTCTATTCCTCAAGGATTCACCATTCATGACATGATTTTTAGGTCTTTTCTACCTCTTTTTTCTCACACCGAGCATGACTCACGTGGTCTTAGAGTAAGCATCGACCATGGCATCCTCTCTGGGACACCATAGCGTGTAAGCCCCAAACAACCCCAATTCGAAACTATGTAGAATTTTATCTTTTACCTCTCTAGTAAAGGTACATAAGAAGCCTCCATGAGGTTCAAGAATAAAAAACATTGTTCCCGAACAATTTATGTTCGTTCACCCTCATCCTGCATGACGTTAAACTGTATGCCCCACCGTACTGCATGATGTGAAACTGTATTCATACGAACTACATGGATTTTGATCCCTGTTTACTAGACAGGGTATATAGGAAGCCTCCCTAAGTTTTAACCCCCCAAAATGGTAAAAATATTCTAAATATGTGGTTATTTGTCCCTATTTCTTAGACAAGTAACATATGAAGCCTCCCTGAGGTTCAACTGAAAACAATGGTAAACCAATTTGAACAATTTGGGTTTTGATCCCTATCTCATGAACATGGTACTTAGAAATCCTCTATGAGGTTCAACCCCAAACAACGGTAACCTATTCTAACTACTTGGGTTTTGATCCTTGTCTCCTAGGTAGGGTATGTAGGAATCCTCCCTAAGGTGCAACCCAAAACACTAGTAAACTTTGGTGTCTCCTTTGTTGGGTCCCACATCCTTGGTTCGTCCCAATAGCATTAAAACAACTCTGGGGATACTAACCATGTATAAGTCCTAGTATGTTGTTGTGTCAATATCCTATGCGTACAACCTGGTTCCATTCCCCCATCCAGAACTATGTGGACTTAGATTCCCTTCCATATGGATATGTAGTAAGCATCCCTGAGGTTCAATACCATCACTCAGGTATTATCCTAGTCTCTACCTTGAACCTTTGTGTTTTAGTATGGTTATTCCCCAACCCAAAGGATATACTCCCTCTGGGTCCCATCCATGTGTCCATTCTCATAGGCCACCTCCGCAGGTGCTCCATCGCCCCACCAAACCACAGGGACATTGATTTCCCACTATGGGGATACGTAGGAAGACTCCTTGAGATTAAAGACCAATACTACCATCATCTTAACATTGGTTCCACATCATTATAAACCCACATCATTAAACCCTCCATCATCCATCCTGATTTTTACCCAGTCTGCCACATCTTAGTGAGATCATGCCATTCCCTTAGCTGGCTAACCATGCATAAGACCTACACAATCCATAACCATCCAACCAAGAGTGCCCCACTTGCGATGGACCACCATCAATTCATAATCCCAAGCATGTATCTGATTTATTATCCTTTCTGTACACCTTGATTCTTTAACCCTCCAACTACTTGGATTTTTATCCCTGTCTTGCAGACAGGGTACGTAGGATGCCTACCTAAGGTTCAATCCCAGCGAATGGTAAACTTTGGTGTCCTCTTTGTTGGGACCCAAATCCCCTAGGATCCATTTTCATTGGAAAGTTTAATCCACCAATCCAGTAAACACCTTAGGTGATCCCCCATGGGGTTTTACCCAACAGATCCACTCCTATTATTGTTCCGATCAGTCTGATCCATCTCTGTTGGACGTTAAACTCAAGGAATACCCTGTGTCAAACAAGGGAAGTGGAGGAAATCCTTAGAGACATACCTATGAAATTTAATTCCCCACACCTGACGTGGGATTAATCAGGCTTCTGATACTTTTATAATCTCTATAATAAGTGGGAAAACCCATACACATCAGCGTTTCATCATCTAGACACGTCGGTGATGTCCGATATAACTACTCCCCTGATCATAGGTTGTTACCCTGACTTGAACCCCTGGAATGTCCTCACAGATGCCATGTAATTAACTGGGATCCATGAAGATAGGGAACCAGAGAATAATTTCAAGAACAAAATCTTAATCATTAATGGAGACCCATACCAGGTAATGAGTTTCGAGTAGGAATCCACAGAAGCAGGAACCGATGTCCCATCATCTCATTTTGATCAAGGAGAAAACATCCATAAAAAGTGACAGATTCTAGCCACCATTGGATAGCAGGGATTCCAGGAAATAGTGTAGTGCGCCCTGAACAGATGGATGCGGGACCCAGAGAGTGAATCGTATTCATAATTGGTTAACCCGACATGAATTTATTCTCCAGAATGTGGAGATTAGTAGCATCCAATACATCAATCTATAAGTATGTCACTAGATCCAGTTATCCGGAACCAGGTTCCACTATTAAAATAGTTGACCTGACATGAAACACAACAGAGATTGGGGCTGTTGGATATTAGACATCCTAGTCTACGACGTTGTCAGTGTGGACCCTTCTTACCAATCATGGGAGACGAAACAATGCTGGGGTACTGGATGCCGCTTTCAACCTTTCAATGCTAATGGTTGAATCTCTCAACATTGTAGGACAAAAGATGTGATGATAGGAATCAGATCACCTCCCACCCACCAACGTAGGGAAAACACTAATGCGGAAATCCCTCACAACCTAATATATCTTGAGACGACATCCACAACCATGGTTGGTGGGTTCCCATGCCCCATCTCACCATCTAAACTCATTTAAAGGAGGGAAATTAATAAAATAATCTGACAGTATAGGGAAGAAGGGATTATTTGAACTCGGGATATAGCCTGGCAGAACCTAGAGGCTTCTGCACCTCACCGTCGCTGCAACCCCGAAGGGCTGCGCATAGAGCCACTGCTCCCCACTCAAACCTACAATCATTTCAGGAGCCTCTTCCCAGAATGGTTTGATGACTCACCCCCTAATGATATTGAGGTGAGGGAAGTCCGGGCCAGGCCAACTATGATCCCGTCTCGGGGGCTGCCAAAGAGGGCTCCCACCAGGAAATGTTAGTGACACCACCTGAACCCACAGGCTGAGGAGCAGGTGATTTATACACCTACACCATCAACCCTAGTTCGGTTAACCCGACCCCAATGTTGGGTCCAAGCTGAGGAGGACACCTTCCATGGGGTATCATCATCAACGGCTACAGTGGCACCAACCACCACCAATGTGTACACTAAAATTCCCTTTTATACTAAATAGGGGAACTTATTTTCCTGACCCTAATAAAGGCCCCAACCACCCCATGGGAAGGATCAGATGACTCTCTTGGTCGCTGACATAGGTATCACCCATTGTAGACCTAACCACAGAAATCGCGTCAAGCAAAGAGGCCCCCCTCATGCCACCACCAATGAGAGAGAAGTTCCTCCCCTGTCCTTATATCGACATGGTGGTCTACCCCATTCCAACATCAGTCCAAGAAAAGTCCCTCCTCACCGCACTAACATCCGGCACAAATTTTTCTTCCATACCTATGATTCTAGGTATGGGGTTGTTCCTCCTATCATAGATCACTGATACAAAGGTCCTCCTTGACCCTGAAATTAGAGAAGCAGAGATCTGACCCAATTCATTGGTGTCCAGCATGGGGGTATTCCCCATATTCTTACTACAACTGATGAAGGTCCTCCTCATCTCATAAATCAGAGAAGCAGCGGTCTTCCCTGTTTCATTGGCGTCAAACACAGAGGTCTTCCTCATGTTCAGTTTTACCAGTACGAAGGACCTCCTCGTACCGTCACTACTAAGGTAAACAAGCATGGAGTTACTACCTATGCTCCCATCAGCTCCAACAGAGGTCTTACCTTCCCCAACACATCCCACGGGGACTCTCTCCACATGCTAGCCAACAAACACAGAGGACCTCCTCGTGTTCCTTTTTATATTTTGTTGGATGCTCCTCGCACCCCGACTCACCCATTAAGAAGTCCTCTCTTCCCTAGAACTATTTTGGCCAAAGGTCCTCATGACCAAAACCTAACTTGTCCTAAAGAACCATCCTGAGGTAGGAGGGAGGTTCATCGCCACCAAGGGAAGAACATGGAGAAGTTTTATACCATGATTAAATGTATATACTTTTCAGACTCCAAGGAGGACAACGAATCGATGATGAAATCCTCACCTTGATCCTTTGTGTCGGGGTCCAGTGGACAAGAAAGGCATACAATCTTCATCCTCCCAGAATGTGAGTTCCATAGGATTCCTTCATCCCTTTGAATATACATTCAGAATGAGGAATATTTGGCCTCTTTCCAGGGCCTATCCATGCAACCCTCCATATCGTTAGTAGATTCGTTCTCTACCTAAACTAGAGATCATGTAGAGTTATTCAAGGGACCAATAGAAGATTAATAACAACATAGACCACCATCAGTAACTACAGCCTCTGCAAGAAATCTGTGGTCACTATCCCTTCTAATCTAGATGTGGTGGCTCGGTCTTTTCATTCTTTGGAAGATATCGTGAGATGCAGCAGCTTGTCAGCTCTCTTGCCATATTCTCCACTGGATAGTCTAACTTCTCAATGACCCGATTCAGTGCCATTACCATTCTGAAATCCTCCCCCAGTTGATGAATGGGGAAACCGAGGTTCATACCCCGAGTCTGATTCAAGGTGCTTGTGGGACGTCCTTGCAGCGGACCATTTCCCAGATATGTTATATCCATTTAGAACCATGATCTTTAGGGAAGTGGAATCGCTTACCCAAGAGGAAGTCATGTTACTTCACCTAACCCTTTGGGCGACGCACTTCGGGCTCTGTCATTGACGAGGGTCTTAACCCAATACTTTGTCATACTTTGAAATTATTGGCCAACAATGACGTATGGTTGGCTTGGCTATGATCCCTATGGCCTAGCACCCTGAGTTGCTCAGTCACCATCAGACCCTCCAGGAATGAATTTTTAAGAGATTAAAAGTTCTATGAAGAATTATTAATATGGATTCCCCCCCACACACACGTTAAGATTCATGGTTGGGGGAATTATCCGACCCTTTATTTCAATTCTATCTAGTGCTTGCTCAGCTTTCCTAGTGATATTGGGGGTCTGATTTCAGGTATATCATAGTTGACATGGTCAAAATATCATAGGGAGAGAAAGATTTAGATCTCCTTGTGGATAGACTACCCCTAGGGTAATTCCACACTTATTAGATCCATTGGGAAGGGTCACTCGCTAGAAAAGAAATTTACTCAGTATTCCGTACCTACCGAGTCATTATCCATGGGTCGGAATCCTAATAAGAGAAAAGAATATATGGGGGACATCCAAACCTCTAAAACATCTAGCTCAGTGACAAAGATAGAGGATAATCTCAAAAAGGATGTGTTATGTCAACAGCTTGCGGAGCATAAAAATATGGCCGATGAACTTCTCGCTGAACATGTCGTGGAACAATGACTAGACTACGGTAATCCCCAAACGGGGTAACAGGGGAAGGTAAACCCTCCCCCCGGTGAGTTACCTTTGATTAACCCCGACCAACATTCCCAGATAGATAGGGAAAATGCTATAGTTTATGGAAATAAGGTGTGATAAACCTCTTCAGGTCCACCCAAACTGCATGATAACCCTCCTCGGGTACCAACTCAGGTTCCCTCATCCACTCTATAGGTCATTCGCCCGAAAATCTCCCATGTTATCCCTCTAGACACTCCAAAATCTTTTGGGCATTTTTATCATGTTGAGGAACCTGCCAATGCTCTAGTGGTCAAGGATCCTCATCAATACATGAATCCCCGTCCAGATGATCTAATGGAAGTGCTAATTTCCTGCCTTGAGGCTTTGGAAACTCAACATGTTGGAATCCTTCCTGATGGAAGGCCATACCTGGAGTCGGTGAATGATATGCCTGCACCCCCTAGTTTCATAAATCCTACCTTATCCTGATTTAATGTGATGGGTGATCCGCTGCAGTAGGTGGTCCACTTCATCTCAATGTGTTGACCCTTGCTGGGAAATCCAACATAACAGGAGGCCACCAAACTCTGATTTTTTTTACAAACATCGAAAGGGCCAGTTTTTGTCTAGTACATCTAGCTACCGATTGGGTTAGTAGCTAGTTATGAGGATCATTATAGGATGTTTTTTACCAGTTTAGTTCCATCACTCAGCAGACGATTATTGCATTCCTCTTCAAGTACAAGAAGAGTCCTGACGAGCATGTCGTGGAAATTGTCACTCAGTGGAAATGCCTCACCTACTATCATGATATGTTGCTGACTTAGGAAAAACTGCTAAAACTTTGTGTGGGGATTGTCAAAACTGAACCGTTCCATCTCTCATCACGCAGAACTACCTAGGGGGATTTTCGGATTTATTCTAACAAAGACCAGTTTCTAGAGGAAGCCTTGCAGTAGGACAAGTAGGAACATCTTTTTCCTCCTCTAGTTACAGCAAAAAGAGCAGATAAGGCTGAGCCCACCATGGTAGCACAAATAGAGGCCCCCAAACAGATGGAGTTATTACCACTGAAGCCACCTCCACAGCCTCGTCGAGGCCGACCACCTTAGGCATAGCCTCGGGATAACAAGTGACCACCTCAATATCAGCAAGCACCCCCCTGTATCGCACCACCACCACCTTGGCGAGATAAACAGGTTCCACCTCCTTGAGAGGGTCATCTGGCCCCTCATCAGGGTCAAACTTTCAGATCCCCCTTAGAAAAAAGAAATAATCTAACCTACTCATTTAATGAGGATCATTTTTCTGTTTATTTCCAAAGTGCCTTTGAACATGTAATCTTACGGTTGTCGGAATGCAGGAGGCCCGAAGAGGCAGATATCATTGATCACCCCAATTACTGCCCCTAACACCAAATCTTGGGGCACACCATCAAGAAGTGCTATGTGTTTATATAATAGCTCCAAGACAAGTATTATAATAACCTATTCAGGTTAGGTCCAAAACTGGCACATGTGGCATGTGTATTCATTTAGTCTGAAATAAACTATAACAGTGAAGGTGAGTGACAGCAGGTTCCTAACTGCAGGTCCCAAAAATATAATGACTGGTTGTCCCGAAAGGAATTCACCCATTCCCATTGTATTATCCGTGCATGTTTGAATATACCCAACCCTTCATAAGTATCCATGTCACCCACATTCACTACTTTATCATTGAATTTTTAACCTTCCTCTTCCTTAAAGGGGAGGCATCGACGACGTAAGGAAAAACCGAGTCCCCCACTGATTCCATATTTATCTTGTACTCTCAGTGATTTCATTCCCCTAGAGTTTGAGAATTCCCCCATAATCCCTCAAGTGATGGAGGATTCTTCATGTGACAACCAATTGTATGCTCCAGTTAACACCATGGAGCTAGTAAAGCCCTACATGATTCCCGATGACAAGGAACGCCATACGGATCCTCCCAGTGTCCCCAACCGAGGCTAGCATCGAAAGAGCCACGATTACATGAGTCGTCGAGAGGCATTGGTCTATTCCTCCATCCAAGATATACATTCCACTGAAACCATACATTAAGCCTAACTTAGAGCTCATCATGCGCAACCTTCTCACCTTGTTGCACCTGATCTGCGTCCACCGCCATTTATGTTACTTGATCAAGAGGAGACACTATGATCATGCTACGATCATCCATGTTACATTGAGGATTAGAATCATTAATATATCCCTCATCCAGTAGTCACTCCATGTGTTTCTACTAGTGAGATGCGGTACATTACCTCCACCAGTCAACTGTTGGTTCATCTAGAAGGGCCCTTCACACCTCCCGCCATAGAACGACCTCTTGTATGCCGAAGTTCATGCTTTTCATGAAAGTATGAAATCCTAAAGAGTATTTATAGGATTCCTGTGAGTCTCTCTATCCTCTAGGCTCTTAGCATGTCAGAAGGATATGCATGAAGCCCTTAGTGGGCCTTTAAGAATATCGCTTCAGTTTGAGACAGTGGTAGCAGCTACGAAAGCCTTCCATGCTGAGCCAGTTTAGCATGCAGAATATCAGGACATTATCTCTTTATTTGGAAAAGATTAATGTTATTTCATATAGGGGAATATCTACCCACTTTACATTATGGACCATTTCAATGGTGTGGAGGTTTTTCACTATCTTTTTGACACGCGACCAGGAATAAACCTCTTCCCAACCCAGACACTCCAAAATATGGGGATGTCCAAGGATAATCTGAGTACTTATAACCTAAATGTTCAAGGTAATGATAAGACGTAACAGACACCAGTCGGAAGGATTCACCAAAAGACCCAGTTCGGGGGCCTGGTTTACAACTCCAAATTCATGGTTGTCTTAGAATACACTACCTATAACACATTTATGGGTAAACCATATCTCCACCTACATGCAGTGGTCCCTTCTTCATATCAGCAATGCCTTAAGTACTCCCTTAATGGTTGAGTAGGAATACTCTAAGGTGTTGCGTCCCCCATTTCCTCCTATGAATCCTACTACCTGGATGTCAACTATTACAAGAGCAAGGACATGAATATTCAGTCTAACAACATTGAACATGCTATGGATAAAATCGACCTATGGATAGACTGGGATGGGGCCTACATTTTCCCAATCCACCAAATGGAGACCACAACTCCAGATTTGGGGAAATTATTATTTTTTCTGGAATGAGGGGGAAGCACATTCCCATGTATGGTGATGTCGGAATATCACCTTGCATTTCTATAAAAATAAGAATTAGCTGATCCCAAACCCCCTACTCACATAAGGTATTAGGTTGTCTGCCCAATTGCAATGACAATAAATCACACTTTCTTATTTCATCAGTCCGGAATAAATCCTTTTAATACAACACGAAACTGTTTTTTTGATATCAACAAGTGTGTACCCATGGGAAAAAAACTATATGGTATTAGGTTGAAATATTTTATCGCCATGGTTTGGGTAGTATAAGGGCCCCCCAATGCAATGTTTATTGCTTCCTAGGTTGGCACCAGTGTCCCATCAGGATCTGTCGGCACGAAAGAATCGCCACTTTCTAAGGATCTCTTCTCTGTGGGTGAAGAAGAAGATTTGGAGGATGCTCCTCCAACTTTCAAAGAGGGTGTGTCCACCACAGTCATTGAATTGGTACAGTTCATCCTTGGTAATCAGATGGATCCTAAAATAACATTGTTCAGTGACACTATGCTTGTCGAAGAGCAACATAAATACATGGACATCATGAAAAACCATCGTGATGTGTTTCATAGAGTTATGAAGAGATGTCGGGACTAGATCCTCAGGTCTTCGCCCCCACCTCAGTCTTCCATCATGTAATCGAGGGGTCAAAAATCCTCCCAAAAAGATACACCACTCTCACGGTGCCATGGTCAAGGCCAAGGTTGATAAGCTAATCAGATCCAACTTTGTAAAGGAGGTCCAGTACCCCATATGGCTGGCAAAAATTATTCTTGTCAGGAAGACGAACATATAAATCAGAGTCTGCATCGACTAATGGGATATCAACTATTATTTTCTGAAGGATGATTTTCCCCTTAATGCAATAGAACTATTGATTGACGCCACAACCGTGTTCCATACTCTCTCCTTCGTGGATGGGTGTTCTGGGTATAAGAAAATTCGATTGACCCCCGAGGATGAAGAGTATATATCCTTCATGGCACCACAAGGTACTTTCTTCTACTAGAAAATTTCCTTTAGTCTAATGAATTCCAATTCCACCTATCATTATTCCATGAATTTTATTTTTAATCTAATCCTTAGGACACTGGTGGAGTTATCCATGGATGATATGGTGGTCAAATCTCGCCAAATATAGGACCATCTCCAGGATCTGAAGAAAGTGTCTGGATTCTTACAATACCACCATATGAAGATAAACCCCTTGAATTGTTCCTTCAAGGTCACCTCAGGACTATTTTTTGGAATCGTTATTAGATATAGAGGCATTGAGATCGATCTGGAGAAGATCATGGCCATCAGTTTTATGTCTCCTTCAAGCAATATTCGAGAGCTTTGAGGCTTTGAAGTCCCCTTAGACTATATACGCTGATTCATCATAAATATGGTAGGAAACTGTAAGACAATTTCCTGGATCATAAAAAAAGGTGCTTATTATCAGTGGGATGAGGAGTGTCAGACTAATTTTGAAGAAATCATGCATAACCTATTACAACCTTCTATTTTGATGCCACCTGTTTCTAGAAAACCATTGGCCTTTTATGAGACTGTAGTGGAAATATATATTGGCTCCCTTATTTCTTAGAAGAAAAAAGTGGGAATGTATAATAGTTTATACTATCTCAGACACATGATAATTGATATAGAGATCATATATTCTGTTATCAAGAAGATATTCCTTGTGCTGGTATTCACACTGCAGAAAAAGGTACATTACTTGCAGTACCATGAGATATAGCTAGTGTCCTGAGAAGATATTATAAATTACATTCTGAACCTCCCCATGTTGATAGGATTTCCAGCTCAGTGGGAGTGATCATCTAGAAGTTCGACATCATGTTTTCTTCACAGAAGTCTACCAAGGGATAGGCATTGCAGACTTCATCGCCACCCATCCAACTCCCAGAGACCAGTCTCTAGATATTGAATTTTAAGACGAGGTAATCATCTTGGTAGATAAAGCCATTCCATGTTTGAAATTGAATTTTGAGGGCACTTCCCAAAGTCCTACTAGTAGAAGACTAAATGATCACGAACTCAACAAAGTGAACTAGGGTATCGTCTTCATCACGCCAACACAAGTTTTTATTCTATACTCATTCCTGTTGTTGGAAGGTTGTACCAACAATGACGTAGAGTACCAATCTCCCATTACTGTCCTCGAGATGGTCCTAGAGATTGTTGTTCCCCACCTACACGTGAAAAGGGGACTCCAAACTAGTCCTCAAGTAGATCAATGGTGACTACATCATCAGGAAACTGGAGCAAATACAATTTTTAGAACCTACATGCCAGCTGAAGGACCAATTCTATTCTCGGACCAAAGTTACTCTTTTCCATTATTCCGAAAATGGTCAAGCCAATGCATTGTCCATCTTGGACACATCTCTTTTATTGACTGACCAGAATGAATTTATTATCTATGTGTCTCATTGGAGATTCATCGCTCCCATTACTCCAGACGATAGTGACAACCTGTAGGTAATCCACCTTACCGTTGGTGCCTCCACATCCGGACCCTCGGGTCCCCCTACCACAGTGTTGGAAGTAACTCCCGACAGGAGGACCCCCATTGTCGAGTATCTCCAGCATGGTAATCTCCCACCAGATCAAGCTGAGCATGAGTAAATATGATGGCACACATTGTAGTTCACCCTCCAAAGTGGTATCAGTATTGAGAAGATCCTCTACAGATGTGGGTTTGATGGAATTATCTTCTATTTCATTCAAGGTGGTGATATTTCTCAGTTCATGTAGGAGGTTCAGGCTGGTTCCTATAGGGATCATCATACAGGGCCAAAAATCTCTCACCAGATCTGAAGATTGGTGTATTTTTGGCTCGCTATGATCCGCGAATGCATCTAGTTTTCCCATAGGTGATATTCATTCCACATTCATGATAATTTTGTGCCTCAACTTCCCAAGACTCTCAACAATACTAATTAATCTTGTCCCATTTCGGTCTGGGGACTCAATGTCATGAGACCATATCCACCGGCAACAGCTCGTCACTGCAGGTTCATCTTGACAGCTACATATTTATTTTACAAGTGGGCAGATGAAGTTGTGCTCAAGGAGGTCAAGTCCTGGTCTATCATTGAATTTGTGAGCTTCAATATCATCTACCGATTTGGATTCCCTCATGTGGTCCTCAATGATAACAACACCAACTTCTAGGAATCCCACCTGAAGAAGTTGCATGCCAAGTACAACATCCACTCTAACCATACGTCCCACTATCATGCACAAGAAAATGGGTGATCGAGATGTTTAAAACCTACATATCTAACATTCTGCATAAGATTGTTGGTCAGAACACGGAGAGTTGACCAGACAAACTCTCCTACTCTCTCTGGAAAGATTGGGTGATTGATCAAAATTCCACTCAAGTGACCCAATATTATCTAGTTTATGGAACGAAGGTTGTATTGTCCATCGAGATTCAGTATACCTTACTGCGCACAACTATCTACAGTCATAAAACACTAGATAAGGTAGCTGAAATATGTCTGGATGAACTAGAAGCACTCGATGAGAACAGGCTTCATGCCCTGCACAATCTAGAGAGGCATCAGAACAAGATAGCCATAGCTTTTAACCAGAAAGTTCACATAAGCTCTATATTAAAAGGTTACATGGTGTTTACTTGAGAAAGATAATGATACCCAATAGGAAGCCACCAAAGATGGATCCCAAATGGGAATGACCTTACATCATTCACATAGTTTACCCTAGGGGTGTATACTTCCTAGTTACCATTGATGGTGAGCGTATCATTCCTCCCACCAATGTTATATTCCTGAAGAGGTACTTTTCTTGAGTTTTACTCTATCCCACATGACCTTAATCTATCATGTCTTCACTACATGTCGTTAAAATGCATGATTCGTCTAGGTTGAAGGACGTAAAACTACCTAGAACTCATCCCTCATGACAATAAACTACCAAATGGTCTGAGCTCTATGACCTTAAACTAAGATCCTTCTACATCCTCTTCGTATGACGTTAAATTTAATAGCATCTCATGAACTAGGTATGTCTTTATTCCCATCCGCATGGGATACATAAGAATGATCGGATGCTTTGCCTTAGTGTCCAGCCACCAAATTATCCTATCTGACTACCCCCTGTGTATAGTTCTCTTGGAGGGTCGCACATAGTGTATTTTGACTTATTTGGCCACAATTTATAATGGATTTACAATGATCTCACCATGTACCCCTCTCGTTCTTATATTCTACCACATCCTCACCACACTATGTTAAACTACATGGACATTTAAGAACTATGTATGGCTTGATTCCCAACCTCATGGGATGCATAGGAATGCTCATATGCTTTTTCTTAAAGTCCAGCCCCCAAATTCTTCTCTTTGACTGCCCCTATAAATAGTTCTCTAGGAGGATTGAACATAGTATAGTGTAGACTTAGTTTTCCACCATTTATGATGATTTTACAATGATTACACAATGTTCCCATCCCGTTATTCTATTCTCCCACATCCTCACTGCACAATGTTAAATTGCATGGCCCTTTCAGATATATGTATGGATTTATTCATGCCCTCCCAGGATACATAAGAATGCTCAGGCATTTGGTTTGTAGGCCTAGCCAGAAACTTCATGATCTCCCCTTGGGTCTGACCCGTTAGTCCGGATTCTTCTCAAAATACATTTGGTGGTGCAGGATATTCTTGCCTCTATTTATGTTGGGGTTATCATGACAACACCATGTATCCTCCTCATTGGAGATCTCTACTTATTTTTCCCTTACCACATGATGTTAAACTGTGAGATAATATTCATGCTTCACATGTCCCCTTTTTTTGGGTCTCTATCAATATTAACATTCGAAATGACCCCTAAACAGTACGGATGCTTGGCCTTATGGCTCACCAACCATTTCAGGCCAACACCACTTAGGATTTTGAATGACACTTTGATGAAAGTCACGCGTTGTGAATATGGGTAGCAGTCAATGCTCAATTTTTGTTACCATTTCAGGTCACATGATATGGATGATGTGTTTTGAACACAATCAACAACCATCCTCCATCATTATCACCACCCAGAGATGTCCCACATATTGGGTGCATTGATTCATTTTGTCAGGATATCCCTTCAAACATCAGTGTGTCTCGAGCATGGATGTTGGTCTGGTTGGAATTAACACCACCCTATCTCTTTCCTTTATTTTTGTGCCCTTATATGATGGGGAGTATTGGATCCCATTACCCGTTTACCACACCGAGCATTTCTCATGTGGCCTTAGGAGCATTGGTAAGGCAATACCCACATAAAGGGTCACATAATCACAGTCTGAGCTCTATGACCTTAAACTAAGATCACCACCGTCCTCACCGCATGATATTAAACTATGTGATTTATCAGAACTGTAGGATGTAAAACTACTAAGCACTCATCCTGCAAGACGATAAACTGGAGGCTGGCTGGGGCTTTCCGTCCATGGCCCAGACTCAGGTCCCTTGACCTTTCTGCCCCCTAGCCCATGTTCTCACAAAGGACTGGGTAGTGTGGTAAGGACTCCATGTCCTCGTTCATGTTGGTCAATCTTTTCCACGTCACACACATCCCCTTGAGACACCCCTCCTTCTCCATCGTCCTTTCCACAAGACTTTAAACAACATGTGTACCACCACGCTTTACATGTTACATCATTTGGGTTTCCATCATCTTTCACACCCAAAAGGACCCCCGAATGGCATTGATGTTAGGCCCCTGGGTTCTCCTACCATCTCAGGGAAACATCCTAAAGGATTTTGGATGAACATTTGATACAAGTACCATGTTGAAAATATGGTTAGTAGTTGATGCTCAATTTTTTGTTTCTATTCTAGGTCACATGATACAAGAAATGTGCTGCCAACATGTTCAGTAGTAATCCCCAATCATTGCTTCCATCCAGTGGTTTCGCAAATGACAGGAACTGTGATTTACCCTTTTCACCCATTTGTATCACACACATGAAATTAAAATGGGCATCTATAGTCTGAGATCTACGAACATAAACTAAACCCCATCACATCCTAGTCGCATGACATTATACTACATGATACATTTAGAACTATGTGTGTATTGATTCCCATCCTTATGGGATTTGTAGGAATGCCCATAAATGTTGTCTTCAGGTCCATCCATGTTTCATAGAAACTGCCTCATCTCTCTGGACCCTATCTTGAGTCATCTAGGAGGGGGTATGCAGTGTGGTATGGGATTATGTCCTCATTCATGTCGGGTTTTCAATATCAATTCCATGCACCGCCCCCTTGATATCTCTTCACCTCCCTTTCCTCTACTCATCTTCTCAACTCATCTGCTCTCAAATTTGGCCCCTCTACCCTCTTTATCAATTCACCAACATGCCCAATAGCATTCTTGTTCAGGGCCTATATTGTTTGATTCTCTATATATAAGTTTTCATCCAATTACATGCTTCATGTTTTCATTTATTTGGTCTTTCATCATCTTTAAAATTCGAATGGACCCCAAAATGGAATGGAAACTAGTCCTAAGTGATCTTTTACCATCTCATGACAGCATCCATGAAAAATTTGAACAACAATTTGACACAAGTACTGTGTTTCAAATATGGTCAGTAGTTGACACTAATTTATCTATTCCCATTTCAGGTCACACAAAATGGATACTGTGTTTTGAACACGGTCAATAGTTATCCTACATCACTATATAACCCCCATTAATCCTTAAATATTGGTCATCTAATTCACATCTTTTTCCTCTCCATCATGTCCAAGTGGAATTTTGACACTCTTGGTGATATCCCTCAGTGCGCATTTACGCATTAAGAAGACGAATCCAGGGTGTGGTGTCATTTGAAGCTCCATTCCATTTCCCCTTTATTAATATTATACGTGTTGTGAAGACCTTATCCACCTTTCTTTCTCACATCAATCATAGCCCATAGGTTCTTAGGGATTTTGTTAAGGTTTACACCCACTCAGAAGAGTCTAACTTCCTTCAGTCCGATATCTATGACCTTAAACTAAGATCTCCATCAATAATTGTGTATGACATGATTCCCATCCTCATGGGAGACGTAGAAATTCCTAGGCATTTCATCTTCGGGTCGAGATTAGGATCCAAAAATTATCTCTTCTATTTAGAATTCTGGCCGTAATTTTATAGGATTGTGCGGTGTTCTGTATGTGGTCTTATGTCCTCATCCATACTGAGTTTTCAATAGATGCACCACATACTACCATTTTAAGAGTTAGTCTAACCTGTTCTCATCCCACATGATGTTAAACTGCACTCTCAGAACTATATATGTCTTGATCCCCATACTCATGGGATACATATGAACACCCAAATATTTCAACTTCGAGTCCAACCCCATATCCTATGATCTTATCTGGCACCTTGTCCAGAGGATTCTCCTCCCGAGTTGCGCTAAGTGTTGTGTGGACTTGGTCCACATTCATGTCGGTAAGGATTTATCACACCTTTCACATCCCATCTAAAACCTTGTCCTTCTATATGCATCCAATATATATGACCTTAAACTATGTTTCCTGGTCCCACATGACCATAAAAAAATAAGTCTTTTCTATGTGATGTTAAAATATGTGGGTTGGTCATATCATAAGACACAAAACAATGACATTATCGTCCTCTCTTCGTGACAAAAATGGAATCGCATTTTGGTATCCTCACTCGAGGGGACATCATGTTTTTTATCAGTTCTCCACCATGTCATTTTTCATGGCCTACATATGGATTGAATCCAATAGCGATGTTCGGATTCTCTATCCTAGGTTTATTGCTTCACAAAAAAACCCACATCCAATCTAAAGAACAAACAAGATCCATCGAATGATGCTTCTTTTGGTGTGTGGGTCAGACCATCATGGCAATATGTCCCCTGGCCTTGGTACCCTACCGTACCATGTATGAGAACTATGTATTTATTCATTCCCATCCTCATGGAATATGTAAGAATTCCCAGACATTTATTCTTTGGGTCCAACCCCAGGTATCTCAAATCCTATCCTCTTTCGGCCCCCTTGGCCTAAAATCATTCATAAGAATGTGGTGTGGAGAGTACCTCTTGGTCTCTAATTCCCATTGGGGTTTTCAATAACCACACCATGTGTCTCCCTTTTCACTTCCCAACCTGGTTTGAGTTCTACGACCATAAAATAAGATCTTCTAGTGGGATTTACATATGGATTGATTACCATGGGATATGTAGTAATTCCCATACATTTAGTATTAGAGTCCAACCCCAAGAATGTTTCACGATATGGGAGGCCTCCTTGGTCCTCACCCAAGTCAGATTTGGATACTTCACTACCTTGTGCATGTTTCATTAAAAAAAATCCCCTCTTAATCTAGGAGTTTACACCCTCAAAACCCATATCCTTGGAAATGCATTCAACACCTCTTATCTAACACGTCTCATTGGCATACTCGAATGGGCATTGAAAAAGAGCCCAAAGTGTGAAATTTCACATGGAACTTCCCTCGATTCAGGTCCATACCTCATTAGAGCTTTATATATATCCACATCCACTTCCTTGTCTAATGGGACCCACTTTAAAGCCTGGTCTCATACCACATTGGCTTACCGACCATTTTGGGCCAACGCCTTGGAAAAAATAAGACACCATTTTGTTACTGGTATCATGTTTTGAAAATGTCCAGTGGTCGACACTCATTTTCCTTTCCCCATGCCAGGATAACATGAAACAGATTCTATGTTTTGAACATGGTCAATAGTTATCCTCTATCTTAATTCCACCATCATTGCGATACTGATCTCAAGAACCATGATTCACATCTTTCCACTACCTTATGTTTAAGTGGAATTCCAGCACAGTCGGTTTTACCCCTCTGCTCATCTATGTGCGTTAAGTATGTAGGTCAGTAATATTGGGATGTCATTCCACTAGTGTTATATTTTTCCTACTATGTGCCTCCTTGTACCAAGAAAACCCATCACTACTTCTTATTTCCCACTTCGAGCATGAATCACATGGGATTAGTGGTTTGGGTAGTATGAGTACTGTTGCAGCCAAACCACACATGATTCTCATCCCACATGACATTAAACTGCAATATGAGATCTACATATGTCTTGATTCCCATCCTAATAGGGTATGTAGGAACGCACATACACTTTCTCTTTGGCCGAACCCAAATTAGTCCACCTTTCAATAATGGTCTAAATAATCCCATTAGGAACACGTGGTGTGGTGTGAACTGATTGGTCCTCATTCACGTTGGTTTTACAGTTACCGCATCATGTACCCCTTTAGAGATTCCTTATATCGTCCTTTTCACGTGACGTTAAACTACACAACATCTCCATAACACTATATGGATTGATTCCCATCCTAATAGGATACGTAGGAACAGCTGAACTAATTGTCTCCGGACTAGACCAAATTCCACCATCTTCAGTCTCTTGACAAAATATTTTCCCCTAGATTACGTGGTGTGGTATGGAAATATTTTGTCCTCATTCACATCAGGTCTATACTAACCGCACTGCATACTCCCCCCTTTGGGATCTCCCCTTCCACTCTCTATTCTACTATATGATGGTAAACTAAACAGGTCATCCCAAACTATGTACGACTTGATTCCCATCCTCATGGGGTACATAGGAACTCTCGAGCACTTTATTTTGAGCCTAGACCCAAGTTAGACTACCTCTAGTCTATGGTCGAAAATAAAATCCCATCAGAAACATGTGGTGTGGTGTGGACTATTACAGTCATTATTCATGCCAGGATATCTACCACACCATGTTTTTCCATTCTAGGTGTCTAGTTACTAGACGCATGACTTTGAACAATAGTTTTACCCAGAAAAAGATCAGGATTCCCCATGATAAGTATGGGACATGTCAGCTTCCTCAGTAGAGAGGATCCCCCTACCGGCATTGATCTATTACTGAACTGTTCTAAAGATCTACTTCTGTCTTGGTTCTCATCCTTATGGGGTACGTAGAGACGCCCAGGCATTTATCCTTGGGCCCAAACCTAGGGTCATTAACCCTTCTGTCTCCTCAGCCCCGATCACGGTCCTGTCTCTATGACCTTAAACTAAAAGCTTATAGCCTGTGAAACAAGACTTTAAACTTTTGTCCTTGGTCCATGCAGTATGAGTATAAAACTATGTGCAACTTACTCGTCAGGTGACATTAAACTATTCTGTGAACCATTCTTACCGTAAAACGTTAAAATACATGTCTATCATCCTTATTGGTATGACATAAAACTACAAGTCATTTTAGGTCATCAACAGAGAGGTCCAATCTGGAAGTAGTATTGATCCTAGTTCAGACCAATATTCCCACCTAATGTGTTTTCAAAATGGTGGCGTAATTTCGAGTGTGTTGGAATCTATTCAAACAACCCTTCACTCCACCCTCCATGCTTTGTGTGCCCTTTATTTGGATCCTCACCCTCATTCATACCCAACTAAACCCCCTAATAGTACAGATTCTCAGCCAATAGCTAGCCTACTATCCTTGGAAAACATTGTGCAAGACTAATGGATGAAATTTCGAGTCTTTCCCCGTGTTTCAAACATGGTCAACGGTTGGCTGTCGTTTGTTATCCCCATCTCAATCTAACGCAATAGGGATACTATGTTTCAAACATGGTCAACAATTATCACTTCAATGTGATTCCATCCCTATGTTTTTCCATGTTTTCTGTTTTTTAATTCTCACTTTCCACTCCCCTATGTTTAGATTGATTCTAACACCCCTGTAGTTACCCGGCTTGTGCACTAGAGCACTTTGGGAAAGAAGAAATTTGACTGATATGAGAACTTCTTTCTCTAGTCAGGCCTCCCTCTTTCATCCTGGAAATATGGATCAGTTTTTAGAAATAGGATTCCTATATCCTAGTTCGCACTCCCATATTCAAATAGAATAATTATGCGATCATCCCTTGTTTCTCACATCGAGCTCGACCCACGTGATCATAGGGATTGGTCGCTAGATATTTCATGAATGTGATGCAAATGTAGGAAAAAATAAATAATGAAATTCATGCATGCAATCAACATAAATAAGAAAATCATGAATGTATATTTATGAGTTTACCCATATTACAGCACCCAAGGATTGGCCCCTCCCATAGATGGTTTGACCTCTTCAATTGAGTGTCCCAACTCTGCCACTCTATGGATGGTAGCGTCCATGATTTGTTATCGCCTTTTAAGATATCATTCCTCCTTGATGTAAATGGAGCGTAATTCATCAACCTCAATCTGGGACTGATTCTTGTCAGCTCAGATAATAGCAATCTCTTCAGAGGTCCACCTCATCTGTTCCTCAGCTTTTCCCAGCTAGGCCTTCTACCGTAATATGAGCCTCGATTGCGCATATAGGAAAGAAGAGTTCTCATTCACTTGAACCCTCAACTGTTAGATCCCATTCTCATCCTCCTATAGTATCTTGATTTTCACAGACTTCATCTACTACCATCCCACACTGAGGCCACATTTATTCACTTGTATATTCTCTTCCATTAAATCTCTGATGAGAATATGAGGATAATGTAAATCCACTCCTCTCGTGCATAGGTCACGCAAAGATAGATGAAGCCTCTTGATCTGACCTATCCATTACACTTGAGGGGTCTCCCCGATGAAGATCTTGATCAACTTCCATGACCGGCGATGGATAGCCATGCTGTCATCTTCATCAGATGTCATCTCATCCTAGTCCTCCAGGTCGGTAGGTTCATATGCGGGGAATGACTCTTAGAACTCATAAGAAATATCCACATCTAGTGTCTGGTCAGGTACATCAGGTCTCATGTCCTCCGATTGATCCCCGTCATCCAATTCCGCCAAAATGATTTCATGTTCGGTCCAACTGATGGTCCCACCTATGATCAAGAGCACTCCGCCTTGTCCAGTATAGGCATATTCTTCCACGACCATCAGTGTTCCCCAATGAAAGGTAGTTATAGGGGACCCAGTCATCCTCACTAATGTGGCCCATACCATTTGAATAAATATTCAAGTGAGAATACACGTACATAATTTGACCTAATTCAATGGATGAAAGTTACAATTTCTGTGAAGATGACATACATTGATTGAATAGTTGGTCTCACCCCTGAGAAGTTTCCGTCGAACCCCTATGGTGTCTCCGTCCTTATATGGTTTGGAAATCCAAAGACTTTGGGAGAACCACCCTGGGTGTTGCAGCCCTACTAGGCACGGTAATCACTGTCATCATGGGTACAGATCACGAAGTTCCCACAACTAATCTACTATTGTGCATTATAGGGTTTTGCATATATGGCCCTCTTTCATAGGTAAAATTGTAGTTTTAAAGGAAAAAACATCCTAAATGTGGATCACAATAAAATGGTTTAAGTTCTACCTCAAGAGCCTCCACAAGTTCTTTCATCTCTGAGTCTGAGTTGGTGACCTCACCTTCCACCTGAGGGCTCCCTCTACTAGCCTTTTCTTCCCAGGATGACCCTTATGATTCTTCCGATAAGGAGAATCACTCCCTTAATTAGGTGGAAGAAAATCATGGAGGGACCGTTTGATTGAGATGTACCTTCACCAGATCTGTAATTGGGCGTGGGGTACCTTGAGAGTGCACGAAGTCTTCCATATCAGTGATGTATTTCTCCCCTTCCATCTGAGATACTGTAAACCCCGCCCTGGAACGACTGATCCCAGAAAAATCCATCCTGAGATGGTTCATATGGTTCCACATCTAGGAAGGGTTGGGGAATTGTCTATTGAAATTCCAGATGTCCCAGGCCCCTAGGAAAATAGAATCCTCAGGCATATCTATATGTCACATCTGTTTCCCCGAAGCCTGAATGGGTATCCTACAGAACACCCTATGTGGCCTCCCCTCTGGCTGAATTTTCTCCTCTGGGACTTCTATGTCCACTGTTTCCACCTGCCTCTCAATCTGTGTAGGCATCACCACTACTATAGATTCACCTTCAAGAGATGTTATTTTTGCCTTCCGACCCTGACCTCGAGGTTGGGGTGGCACCCCGTCACTGGAAATTATGGCCTGCCGCTTCAGAATCTCCCTTTAGTTGGCTCCCTCCCAAATCATGGAAAATTATTTCACATTCCCATAGACGGCGGTGGGAAGAGGCAGATAATTATTCATATTCCCATCCTATCGTGTATAAATGAGCCACATTTTCCTCATCACACATGGATGGTCCTCAGGGCGTACTCCCATGTAATCATGTGTGGTCAACTTCTGCATGAATCAAAATTGCCTCGTGAAGTGTTGTGGGGTGTATGGCTCACAGAGAGGCTCACAGTCGACTCACACCACTATGACTCCATCTAGAAAGTCCACGAGGTTTGACCGATGCTAATACATACCTTGGCCATCATCAGTGAACAGACATGTTGGCAATGATAAAGGGTGGAAGTTTAACTCATCTGCCTTCCAGACCTGGTTCAGTACTAGCGACAGTGTCGTATTTGTCCGTAAAATCCACATTGGATTCAAATTTGCTGGTAGAAAGTCAGACCATAGAGGGGAAATGAGGCTCGGATATTCATAGGCATCCATATGCACCACTATCCACCCATACCGAAGGTGGATAGGTCCACACACCATATGTGGATTCTTCCCCTATCTGATATGCCACAGTACATTGTACAGTTTAGCCAGCATCGAGATCCCCAGATTGATCTATTCCTCCATCGCCAACATGGACTCCATGATTAACCTGCTCTGTCGTACACCCATATTTATGTCCCTTACTGGCTGAATCCATCAACAAATGGGAACCATATTGAACACATCCAACCTAACCACCAGTTGCTGCTCAGTGCTAACACGAAGGCCCCATGTCTTCCACTGACTATCTTCCAAGAGTCGCCAGTACAAGTTCTCCTTACTACGTTGGACCCCCTTTGGGAAATTGGGAGGCCTCACATGAAATTTCCCATCTAAAGGGTAATTCTAGAACCACCTGAACCACAACCTAAAAAGGACATCCCTCACCGACTACTTTTCCTCTCTTGACACCATGTCCATCAATATTTTTTCTAGTAGTGGAATCTACTCCGGGTTCTCCCAAGTATTCTCAGCAGGGTAGAACTCATCATACATCTCCCCCAATATTGGGATCCCTAAGATTTTGTGGAGGTCCCAGAGGCTGATACCAACCTCTCCATAGGGGAAATGAAAAGTTTATCTCCTTGATGACCACCTACTCAGCAACTCTGGCATCAGTTTCTTTACTTGGTTGATGTGTAATTGGGAGGCCCATGCCGCCTTATATTGTCCCACTCGCCTCACCTCTTCCTCTAACTCCTCACAGGAGGTACCGTCCCAATATGACCACGCCTAGTTGTCTATGAAATTTTTCCCGTTCATAGATCCCAATTAATGGTCCACCCCTTATCTAGGTTCCCATGGTCTCCTTCAAGATGGTGCGGTACTACCAGAGATATACCTTTGGCTGAAACACCTTCCCATCAAAGTCGTTTAAATGATTAGAAAAATAGTCAGCAATAATGGGTGTATATTCCTCCTAATTATGACTGTCAGCCTCCATGAACAAGTGGTGCTGTAAAGACTTACTCTTGACCCAGTAGGTTGGCTCATCCCTACTTGATTCCAGAATGAGAACATCATCCCTCATACCAAAACCGTATAGAGGAATACTTTTTCACAGGGGATAGTTTTTCTTGCTATCTGAAAACAGATTCACTAGGGATTCCTGGTTTGAATGGCCCTGTACTCATTCTCTGATTCCTAGGTTATCATCCATATCTTCCCTATGGGAAGTATCTGTAAGGACCCCATGGCAGCTCCTTTTTATTCCATTATGTCTCAAACATAAGATGTTTTTTGTTCTGGATTGCGTAGATCGTTTGCAAATATCGATCACATAGGCAGGTCTCAAAGCCCTACCATATATCTCCCAGTCACAAGCCTCAGATAACACAATCTCGGAGTCGGAAGAATCACTATGTGTCGTAGAGAAAAGAATGCATGATTCGAAAAGAATGGCCATGGATCATGTGGAGCTTCATGAATCAAGAACACAATCACAAAAAATGGGGAGATAAGTAAGGAAAAAGGAAGGTCCATCCCCAAATATTCTAGAAAAATGACCTATGAGATTTGCAGTGCACCTGGTCGGGGAGAACATCGCTGCCTTCTCAAACCACGGTTTGCCTCTTGTCATCATGACCCAACATCACAATATTTCTTTGTGATTAGCTAATTTTTTTGGAAATCTACCCTTAGAATTAGACCCTCGTTTTATCCTAGGATATAAGCCTAAGGGGGGATGAATTTTTTGGTGCCAAAATATATGCATAGGAGAACTATGGAAAGTGGAAAGCAATTCTAAAGGGGATACTTCATGATGCTCCTTTGAAAATCCCTTCCGCATCACAGCCAGTGTAATGCCTGTTAGCACCGCGGCCGGTGCAAATCCCTGGACTCCTCTACGATCACTGCTAAGTAAAGAGGAGGAAGACTCCATGATTATTATGCAATAGGAAAAAATATCCTCTCTATAGAGGGAGACTGATTGCCTCTACAATCACTTGGAAATTGGTGGAATCCTCCACGAGCACTATAGAGTGAATTAAGGAGGCCTCTACACCGAGGAGGGCATGATAGTCGGATCTATGGTTACAAAAACCGTGACATAATCAAATTTCAATTTCAAATCTCCACATAGCTTTATAATGAGCTTTCAGAGCTTCACACTACCTCTCACCTATAAATACCAGGCTTACCTCAACCCAAATGAACGAATACCCCGACCTTTCACCTTATCAGCTCTAAAATTGAAAAGCACATTTTTATGTGAAGCATTGAAAAATATGATCTCATCAAGGTATTTGAGAAATGTGAAATACCTTTTTATTAGCACAAATACAACCCCTCTTCAATCAGGGATTCCCTTCGTGGAGCCCACATGCCATCACAAAATAAATTTCTCCCAAAAGGAACTTAGGTCTTCACCAAGCACTCATTATTCATGAATTACCTTCCATGAACATGTGAACCCCATTCCAAGGTAGGATCACTGTGCTTCATTAAGTACATTGCTTCGCAGTGCCACACTTTGCAAGGAAGCCATGCTCTATGAAGTCCTACTCCACAAAAGCATTTTCACTTCATGAAGCACCCTTTATATGCAAGTATACCCTATTCCTAGGCTAGGACACTCCACTTCATGAAGCATACCCCTTCGCAGAGTCTCTCCACTTTGTGGGGAACCAGATCATCACAAGTTCCCTTCATATGAACCTCTTTTCTTTTCAAACCCTTCTCCCGTATGGCCTTATAGGTTTGTACAATGTTATTTCAAGGTCCCTTGGGAGGTGCTTTACATTGTGTTTCTTATCCCCATGCTTCTTCACATAGGCATGCTAATGGCTGTTGCTTATTCTCATAGCCACGCTAATGTATGCCCCTCAATGGATGACTCCATAACCTCACCTCACCATGGCATTGCTGATGCCTTCCATTCGCCATGTATGGGTGGGTATTAGTTATATAAGTCCTAGGGGTGAGTAGTGAATCATCATCATCCGAGCTACACAACATAAAACTATCAACCACCATCACCCTCAAAACATGTAGTTAAATTATAGCCTCACCTCATGAAATATACACTTGGTTCCCCATCTCAAATATCTTCCTAACCCACTAGTCTCCACGAGAGTGAGATATTCCTCTCATGGAATGATATCCTCTTGTCAAGAAATGACATCTGTCCTTGGGAAATGGAAACCATACTAGTGTAAGCCCCATGACTTTTTTTGCAGGAGGTAGAATCCTTGAACCTCGCTCCTTCCATGTGTAAGGCCATAGGAGAGATGCGAATAGGGACCTTCATTACCCCATCCCTCTTTTTTTGGGATTTATCGCCAACATTCCCCCAACCTCGAGTAAGTCCCAATCTCCATCTGTCTGGGCCGCCAACCATGCATAATCCCCACACTATTCCTCAAGGATGCATCTTTCACGACGTGATTTCTAGGTCTTTGCGGCCTTTTGTTTCTCACACCGAGCATGACTCACATGTGATTAGATTAAGAATCAACCATGGCATCCTCTCTAGGACTCTTTAGAGTAGAATCCCCAAATCCCCATAATTCCAAACAATGTGGAATTTGATATTTTTTCTCTCTAAGATAGGTATGTAGGAAGCCTCCCTGAGGTTCAAGCCCAACACCCATCGGTCCTGACCACTTCATATCGGTTCACCCACATTCCACATGACGTTAAACTATATACTACAATGTCCCATAGACGTTAAACTGTATGCATACGAACTACTTAGGTTTTGATCCTTATTTCCTAGACAGGGTACAAAGGAAACCACTATAGAGTTCAACCCCAAACAATGGTAATCCTATTTGAACTATGTGGGTTCTTAACTCTCTTTCCTAGACAGGGTACGTTGGTAGCCTCCCTAAGGATCAAACCCAAAAAATGGAATACTTATTCGAACTAAGTGGGCTTTGATACCTATCTCTTAGAAAAGGTATGTCCAAAGCCTCCATGAGGTTCAACACAAAAAAATGCTAAACCTATTCTAACTACATGGGGTTTTATACTTTTCTTCTGTGAACGGTACGTAGGAAGCCTCTATAAGGTGCAACCCCAAACACTAGTAAACTATAGTGTCCTCATTATTAGGACCCACAACTGTGGTACATCCCAATGGTCCAAGACCAAATCTTGGGATACTAAACATGATTATACCCCATTATGTTGTCAGGTCACTGTCCAACACACACACCACAATTCCATACCCTCGTCCTGAACTATGTGGACATTGATTCTCTATCATGGGGATACGTAAGAAGCCTCCCTGAGGTTCAAGCCCCTAAATCATGTCTCGTCATGGACTATCTCTTGAGCCTTTTTGTTTCAGGAAGGTCATGCCCCAACCTAGAGGCTCTACTTCTTTCGGGTCCCATCCTTGAATCCATTCTCACGGGCTGCCTCCTTTGGTGTCCTATCACCCCAAAACATCAATCATATTCAGGGTTGTTCCATCTCATTCTCCACCCACATTATTCAACCCTACTTCATCCATCATGATTCTTTCCTAGGCCGCCACATCCTGGGGAGGTCAAACCCTTCCCTTGGGCATCTAACCATGTTTAATCCCCACACAATCAATAACCATCCATCCAAGAGTTCCCCTATTGCGATGGGCTGCCATCAATGCATAATCCCCAAGCATGTATCTGGGGTTTTGTCCTTTGTGTACACCCCAATTCATCACCCCTCATAACTACATGGGTTTTGATCCCAATCTACCGGGACAGGGTACTTAGGATGCCATCATACGGTTCAATACCAAGTAATGGTAAACTCTGGAATCCCCTTTGTAGGGTCCCAATCACCCTCAAATCTGTCTTCATTGGAAGTTTTGATCCACCCATCTAGTAAACCCATTAGGTTCTCCCTCCTAGGGATGAACCCATATAATCCAATCTTATTAGTGTTATAATCAGTTTGATACATCTCCCCTAGATGTTAAACTAGTGGTACACCTTGTTTAAAACATGGTAAGCTAAGGAAAACCTTAGAGACATTCCTATTCTATATAATTCCATGTAGTCGATGTTGGATGCCTCAGTATTACACACCCTCAAGAATCCCTATCATAAGGGGAAGAAACCCAAACACATTGGTGTTTCATCATCCAAACACGCCATTAATGTATGAAGTGACTACTCACCCGATCAATGGTTGGTGACAAGAAATAACCCCTTGTAATTTCATGAATGAAGTAGTGTAATTAACTGACATCCATGAAGATATGGAACCAGGGAATAATTTCACGAACAATGTCTTAATATTTAAGGGAGACCTGAAATAGATAACAAGTTCCAAGGATGAATCCATGGAAGGTGGAATTGACATCCCATCATCCCATTTAAATCAAAGAGAAAATGTCCCTAAATAAGAGATGAATGATGCCCGCCTTTGTAAAGCGAGAATGTGGGGCAACATCACAACATGTCCTCGATGGATGAAAGAATGCCTTGGAGAAAGTGTCAAAAACATGTATGAATTTAGAAAAAATCTTAATAAAAACCTATAATAGTTGATGAAGAATGTTTTTTATGTTAGGTATGGTATTACTGATGAATAATGAATTAGGGAAATAGAAGGTTGAATCAAGACAATCTAGTGAATCAACTAAGAAAAAAATGATCGTCTTAGAGTATCCTCCCCCACCAGTTACACATCAACATTTATTATCATTACAAATTCATAAAGATACCACATTTAAAGATTCATATATGTCTAAAATTCCATATAAAGAAGAAAAATTTTGATCATTTTTACAGATGTAGTTGGTATTGAGAGTATAAATTAGATTCTCATGTTTTAATGGTTGGGTGTCGCAGTTGTGAATACATACAAAAGGTAACTTTTCATAGTACATATTTCTAAATAGCGATCCAGTAAGTTCATTAATGTTAATAAATATTATTTTTTTCTAAAGGATTTTATATTACAAGTATATAAAGGTAATACCAGGTGAAGCACAATTTGTATTCATTAATCCATGTATCCTTTCTTTGAAAGATGCTTCATTGGATAAGGAATAAATTGATAAGAATAAAGATGAGATACACAATTCATTTGAGAAAAATATAACAGATAGTAGAATCTTATTTATACCTTTATTAAAAGGGTAAAACTCTACAATATAATCATATAAAATATATTTTCATTTTTTTCATTACTTATTTGTTTTTATTTTTTAGGATGTATTAGATGATGATCACACTCAATATAGATACCCCAAATATTTATTTTTTTATCCAATGAATCGATATCCAAAAAATGAGAACACATTATGTGTATTTAGAATTTTTAATACACTACGATAATCATTTTAGAGATAAAATTTGAATTATATGTTTGATTCTTTATTTTAACATGAATTTTGTTGTGATTTGGTGGTCAGTAAATATTGGCTCATTCAAGGAATGAATTCTGCGACTGAACATAAAATTCTTGTGGATTATATAAAATGCAATCATATTAAAATATATATATAAATAACATTCTATAAATAATATTTCTAAACTATTTAGTTATTTTGGACAGTGTTTCTTCAATGTCCAAAGAAAGATAATGGAAATGATTATAGATATTATATTTGAAAATTTATGATAGAGATCATAAACCCTGAAAATTCTAGTATCCCCAAATAGGTAATTTCCAATGGTAATTAGACTTTAATTAAAATTACTTCTTAATAACTTTTTATATATTCTAACATTACCAAGATTAACGACACCCTTCATAATAAAAATTAGTAATAAATCTGTTTAAAAATGATTTGGTAGTGTACATTGTGTTGAAATGTTTTCCCAAAATAAAATGTGGTTATTAAATTCTATGTTTGTGATATAGTATGAGCTGTGACCTTAGAGCTATATTTGGGATGTGAATAATTAGTATCAGAATGATTTTATATTATTTTTGATATATTTATCAAGGATAATAGTAATAAAGAATATAATTTTTTTAGAAATGAGCAGAAAACATGGTGTTATAATGTATACATGCATCATTTAGGGGTGATTTCCTACTACTTATATATTTAATTTTTTCATCGTTTAATATATTTTTTAGTTAATTTACATATCATTTTTAAAATAAAATAAGGCCAATTACATTCTAGGGTTTCATCATGGGTGGTTGATAATTATAAAAGAAAATAACCATATTTTTTTCACTTTAGTGGTTAGTGGAATTACTTAAGATATTTAATCATTAATTGGATATATGATATAACATCAAATATTCTTGTAAAATACATGCATGTAACACTTCAAGTTTAAATTATTAAATGGATAGAAAAAATAATAATTTTGAATTCACATTATGTGAAATTAAATCATCCCATCATTATATCATAATGATGATCGTAATAATTACATGAGTAGAGGTGTTTAACCTATCTTGAGTATGCATTTTGATAATTTTTTACTAGATCACCATAAAAAATGTGTCCACTAGTTCATCACTAATATTCACATTCACATTCATGATTTAATTTTTCCATAAACCATGTAGAGATTCTATCCAATCTAACACCGAACCTGATTTGAGACATGGCATGAAGGACGTTCCTAATCCTGACATGATAAGAGCTAGCGTCAGGCATCAATATAATCTAATGGAAAATGATTTAGCCCAATAAAATCTAAAAATACCAAATCTTAACACATAGAAACAACAAACAAAATAAAACTTAATAAATATAAAAATCACACCAGATACAATAACTGATGAACATAGAGAAACCAAATACAAATATAAAACAAAACCATGAGAAACGATCTTCACTTGACCCCTTGGTCACCACTGAACATAAGATAGAACTAATCCAAAGGGAAGCCAGACTAGAAACCTAACCCCACTAAATAGCTCAGGTCTACCGACACCGAGTGGAACAAGTAGGGTGTAAACATAAACAGATCAGTAGGTAATCACCATGGATTCCGTGCATTTACATTTTTGAAACAGTCCACAAACACAATTTTTAAATACATTATGAAAATATTCTTTTAAATATTTTGAACAACCAAACATGGAATTGTACAGTTTTCCTCATTAAAAGCACACTGAATCATTCCTTTTCAAAAATAGTTCAACTATTCTGAACCTAGTTCCAAACAAAAACCCAAATAGAAATCAAGGTAAAGTTACAAAAAAAGGGGCTATGTATAATGTAAGGAATAAAAAATAAGAAAGAATAAACTAAGAGGGTTAATATATACATGAAGGAGAAATAAAAATAACATATAGACAGTAGATCATGGGAATTTATAAAACATATCTAGATCCAATCCATGTATATAATTAGTATAAACTAACCTATTGACATATGGTTCATCACCGCAGTCAATAACAAACTGGCCTCTCTAAACTAGTCGATCTATTGACACATACCACCTGTCCTCTTAGAAAATCTAGGGGGTACCAACCCTTCTAATCATTTTTTCGACAAGAAATCATCACTCGACCCTCTAGATGACGCCCAAGAATCTCATGATAAAAGTACTCAATGAAACATTGTCTAAAAACCATAACTTACAACATCCTCATAAATGATCCACTAGAGGGGAACACATCATAGGGTCTAGTGGTTTCTAATCATAAGATAAAACCCATAGTGTCCTTGTGCATGAGACACTATAGGGGATCACATCCCAATGTCTAGTGGTTTCCAAACATTTTCCATTCACCCATGCCAATTGGTCCATTATATCATTTTATTTTTAAAAACCAATTTCCCACATTTTAAAATACCAACCTGGCCTTCACATTACCCATGTTTTCCATACATTTTCAAAAATATGGCAAGATTACTACCAATCCCATTCATCACATAAGATCCAAAACCAATCCCCAAAACATCACAAGTTACAAATATGGACCTTACATCACATCACATCAAAATAAAAAATTCAAATACAATATATTCTTCAAATTTGGCCTTTAAAACTTCAAATCCAAATACATTTTCGAAACCATTTCCACACCATATCTAATGTCAATATAAAATACCAATTTCATGTGAAAAATTCCAAATAAGCCTTTATATTGAAAATCCAAAACCATTCCTAAACTAAAGTGAAAACATGAAACAACATGAAAATCTCCAAATGGTTCATTTACACCACTTAGTTACTAATTTTTTGTTAAATTGAGAAACATTCCTTTTTACCAATACATCACCCAACCATACCACTAAATGGTAATTGGGACAATATTTCAGAAAAACATTTTAAACCACAATTTAATTCAAAATATTCACCAAGAAACTATTTATTAATCAAGGAACCATTTTAGAAAAGGAAAGAGAATAGGGAGAAGAAGACTTTGGAAAACCATGGTTCAAGAAAGAACCAATTTTATCAAGGTGCCAAATGGGCCACACGTAACCACTAAGAAACAAAAAAAATCTAAAAGAAGCCAACACATCATTTAAATTTAAATAATCACATAGATATTCATTTTGGAAAAACAAAACCAACATTATTTGACACTCTTCATGTATTAATGAAATCATTCAATCCCTTTTTAAAGAAACGTCACTTTCGTTAAAAAACAACAACAAGCCACACATAACCATCATGACATAAAAGTAAAAAATTTCAATTTCCATAATCCAATTCACAATCCATCCAAATTCCAAAATCATAAATAAGGGAAAAAACAATGCAAAACACCCAATTTCACTTTAAAAGTTCAATTAGAATTTTATCAAACACCTTTCATGCAATTAAATTATGGAATTATTATGGAAACCCTTCAGAAAAATATTTCACACCGATTTTCCATCATGAAAACAATAAAAATATATATACTAACACCCCATAAGAAATATTATAACATGTTTTATATTTTAAGGAAAGCATTAGAATCAATGGAGTGTTCCATAAATGAAATGGACGGAAGAATTTACCTCAATGATGTGAGAATGTAATAAAAATTTATATGAAAGAAGAATGAACCCCAAGAGACAATCTCTATACCTTAACATCTATATAAATCATACCACACATCAATCCTAATTCCCAGGGTTAATCCATGTTTAAATTCCACCAACAGAAACCAAGAACTCAATAGGTAAGGAAGAAGATAATTGGAAATCAACCAATAACTCAAGGAACACTACCTAGGAACCTCTAATGAGCCTAAATGGAGGAATGGGTATAAGTGATGAGGGTTTCCTGGAGTTCATGGTGTTACTAGGTTGAAAAATGGAGGAAAATTATGAAATGGGGTTAAAATAGTAGAGGGGAAAAGTGTAATTTTACACTTTTAATGACCTGGGTAACTGGCATGGTTTGTCCGTATGGTTTAAAAAACTATGCACCAACCATGTGAACTATACTAGAGAAGAGGGTACCCCTCATGGGATAGCCACATGGTTTAACAAACATTGTAAAAACCATGCTAAATACCATTTTCAAGTGTACATAATCCCTTTAACCCTTACTATATAGTTTCCTCTTACCATGCACATGCTATGCGTCATGCCCAATATAGTAATACTGAAGCTGCATAGTTTACCAATGACCACACATGGTTTTTTCATAATCCATGATCATACCATTAAAGTAAACATTTTTAAGAAGAGAAATAACTCTAAAAATCATGTACCTTAACATGGTTCGTATTTAACCCTCAAATAGTGCACACAAACCATGCTCAAGAGAAAAAGCCACCCAAAGCCTCCAAAACAAAAAAAATCAAATAAAAAACTCAACCTAAACCCCAAACAAATGAGGAAAAATTAATAAAGAAAAAAGATAGATTCTAAGGTCAGGGTATGATAATTCATCCCATAACAAACACTTTCTCTCTCTCAATGTCACCCAGCCCCATATGGGACAAAGCTCAATCCAAAACCCAAAAAAATTGAAGGGAATCACGAACCATGGGGTGACCATTAAATCCACAAGTTAAACTCGATCATACCTAAGAGAAACCATAATGAAAAGAACTAAGAAAAATGAGAAGGGTTCTCCCCACCCTAAGAACCTGACTAGATTGACCAATATTGAAGTTTGCAACATGATAGAATTGATTTGGAAAACCCTACATGATCTAACAAAAAATTACACACACAAGATAAACAATACCATCGTCGGAACCAAGAACCCAATATAGAAAACCCAAAATTTATTTTCATAATTAATAAAACACAACAACCAAAATCACAAACACCTTACTCATACCAAAAACTTCCCACACTAATGGGAAACACCGCAAGAGGAACACAAACCAAACAGCGAGTAATAACACAATTCATTATTTCCTCATGACATAAAAATATCCAAGGAAACACAATGGAAATATATAATTGTACCACAAAAGGATTACCATAATTTATTTCCAAAACAAATCACATCCACTAGAATTTCAAAAAGGATGAAACCTATTGGGTTTTATAACTGAAGACAAAACATAAAGTGGCATTAAAATTATAATAGAGAAACAATGATAGTCTCCACTCCAACAATGGAGTCAATAAGTGGGATGAATACACTGCCCAACCCATGATTCTTGAATGATTGAAAATATTTTATATGGGGGCTATGGATGGAGCCATAATTCCTTGAATAATTTACTGACGAGCATTCAGGATATGACACCCTCCAACCAAGACTTCTTCTTATAGAAATTCTATGTAAAAAACTTCTATAAATGAACAAAATGGAATCCATGATGACAATCCTTAATAAGATTGTACCAAGATGGCTTCAAATTCTCAAACCAACCACAATGGAAGCACACAAGTGAACAATCTGATGATTAATAATTTAGGATCGATAAAAGGTACTTCTCAAAAACATGTTCCTTTTAAGAAAACCTCACTCTAGATGTGGAAACTTTTTGGGCACTAAGAATTTTTTTTTCATCAACCAAAATCCACTACACTACAAGAAACTCATCTAAGAACGCATCATCCAACATCTTATCAAAATGGAATTCACCATATGAGAATACATTCTCATTTATCTCTAGTCAAATACCACAAATTAAAAGATGTGCTTTCAGTTGATCCTGAGATGCTATATTGAGAGTGAAAGAAACGAACTCCTTTAAATGCTCAACATTAGTGTTCAGTATCATCTAGCCTTGCTGAACAACCAACCACTCCACTAATTTCTTCATCATCACCTCTTTAGGTATAATCCATTAGATGAAAGTGGTCTTAAACGCTTCCAATTATATCCCAACTTAATGTGATGATAGAACAATAACCTTCCATTTATCCAAACTTGGACCCTTAGAAAACCCATAAGAACATGAACTTTCATAGGTTTGGTAGTTTCCAATGACATGATGACACTATAAATGTCCTCAAGACACTACACATCATCTAATTGAGAATTATCACCATGAAAATTGGGAAACAACTAGGACGAATTAGTAACTATGTGATACCCACTATGAATTTTAAGGACCTTTCTAGGAGGCATATTTTGAATAGAAGAAAATAAAAAACCAAAGTCAAAATCAAATAATAATTAAACCAAAAGAAAATCCAATGAAATAAAAAAACATCTCTTGAGAAAAAACATAACAACCAAAAACCAAAATACTCTATTTAGAAACCACCATTATTTTATAATTTACAAAATTTATTCTTCCATGGAAATTGTCCAAATACTGAAATCTATTTTACACAAAACAAGAACCCACTTTTTAATGAAAAAAAAATTCCTTAAATAATTTTCCCTTTCAAAAACCATTTTTAGGGAAAAAATTCCAACCATTGATTTCAAATACTCACCCACCATATCCTATGAACCATAACATATGTTTCCCTCCCACCTACTCTTATATAATTCAAAAAAAACATGCCAACATGCACTTTTCATACAATCCCAAACATATGTAAACATCCATAAGGAATACCAAGTGTAAAACATTCCATTTTTTCATCAATCTTATGCATTTTCCAAATCCTCAATTCACTTTTCCCCTAAATTCCACCAAACTTTTCAAAACACCAAATCAGTCACTTTCTCTTTTAAAAATGCATTTCACATTTCAATCGAAAAATACCTGAAAAAATAATTTTTAATTCAAAATCATTTTTTACACTCCAAAGACCATTCTTCTTTTAGAAATACACTGACAACATTGAGGAGAATACAAACACATCATTTGCATCAAACTTGCAGAATGGGGAACTAGTGGTTATGCATAACTCGAAGACATGCTTAGTGGATCATTCCATAGGAAACCACTTCCCACTACAAGGACATTGAATCATGCACTTGAATTAGAAATGGGTCACTATTCCAAGTGAGATCATGACATGAAACTGACTCACATCCATTTTCATTCCCAATACACTTAAACTAATAACCAAAACAAAACACTAATGTCCTGGACTACCCTTAGTAACATGAGGATCAGAATGAGAAAGGGTTCATGATGTCCTTCCCATTCCACCCTCTCGAGTCATAAATGTGGTAATATTTGATCACCCTAACACCCACATCACTAGGGCCTCCTCATATACCATTTTGTTATGACTAATGTTGGGATATAATCCAATATGATAGGTTACCCGATCTGATACATGGACTAAATTGTGTTAGTGATCCCCAGGGGCTGGCCACTAGTTTCTAATATCAATTTTATCCAATGGGAACAATTTATCCCAATAAAAAATCATAATAAAAATACCAAAATTGAACACATATTAACAACCAACAACTAACCTCAATAAATATACATGTCATTATAGATATAATAGCCTATAAACAAAGAAAAACTAAATACAAACTAAAATTGAACCAGGAAACATGATCTCCATGTGACCCCTTGGTCACCACCAACCCCAAGACTAACATACTACAAAGACTATCCAAACCAGAAACCTGAACCAGCAAAATAGCTTGGGTCTACCAACACCGAGTGGCACTAGTAGGGAGTGGTCTTAAATAGCTCACTAGGTAATAACCATATAGTCCATGCATTCTTTACCTAGACAGTACACACAAACTAGTTTGATATATATTAAAAAAATAGGATTTTAATTATTTTGAACAACCAAACATAGATTTCCAAAACAATTATTTGGGAAACCACACATGCATATTTAATTTAAAAAAAATTAGTTCCAATTTTCACAACCCAGTTTAAAACCTAATCCTATAAGAAAATCCATTCCAATTGAAAAAGGGGATATGAAAAATGTAAGGGAAAAAATCAGAAGGTATAAAATAGTAGGGCTAATATCCACATTCAAAGAAATAAATAGAACATATTGATAATAGTTATTGGGAATTTATTAATCATCTCTTGTGAAAATCCTTAGATATACTTAGTTTGGACTCACCTTCCCAGATATGGTGTAGCTTCATATTCAATAAACAAGTGGACACTCAAAAATAGCAATTCTAATAGCACTTACCACCTCACCTCTTAGAAAATCAAAGGTGTACCAACCCATTTAATAATGGTCTACACTAAAACATCAATCGACCATCTAGATGTGGCCCACGAATCTCATGATAAAGTAATTGGTGAAATATTGTATGTAAACCATAACCTAAAACCCCCTCATTCATGATACACTAGAGGGAAATTCATTCTAAGGTCGAGCGGATTCCAAGCATAATTCAAAACCCATAACATCCTCATACAAGATCCACCAGAGGGGAGCACATCTCACTGTCTAGTGGTATCCAAAAATATGTCATTCCTAATTGGAAAATTGGGTTTCACTCCATTTGAGATTCAAAAATAACATTACCACATTTTAAAATACCAACTAGGGCTTCACCCAACTAATGTTTTCAATCCATTTTCCATAACAATCCAAAATACCCAATGGTCCTATACATCTCATGATATCCAAAAACAATTCCCAAAACATGAAAAGGTACCAATAGGTCCTTTACATAACTTCACATCAGATCCAAATTTCGAAAGACGACACAAGGTTCCATATGGTCCTTTAACACTTACAATGCACATTAATTTTCAAATCTATTTCCACTTCATTTCCAAAGTAAATATAAACCAAAAACATTCATATTAAAAATTACAAAGAAAGATTTTATATTTTAATTCAAAAATAATTCCCAATCAAAAGAGAAAAAATGAAAAAAAATATATTAAATGGGCCTTTTACAGCACATATTTAACATGTATTTATTAATGTTATAGACATTACATTATACAAACACTTCACCAAACCATATCTCAAAATACTAAACTAGAAAAGATTTTAGAAACACATTTAAAACTTCATTTAAGGTCTCATTATCACTACCAAACCATATAATAATCACGAAATATTTTATAAAAATAAAGAGGAATGTAAGAAGAAGCCTTTGGAAAACCATGGTTCATGGAAGAACCAATTTTATCAAGGTGGCAAATGGACCTCAAGAAAATATCAAGAAACCAAAAATTTCTAAATGAATCCAAAATATCATTTACAAATTGAAAACCACCAAGAAATTTAATTATGAAAATCCAAACCAACGTTCATTTTCACTCTTCATGTAACCATAAAATCAACCTAAACCATTTTTAAAGAAACATCACTTACTTTCCAACCAACACAACAAGCCACACATAAGTGTCACAACATAAAATTCACAATTTTCCACATCCATCAACCAATAAACAATCCAACTACATTGTGAAAAGGTAACCAATGAAAAAACACACAATTTCACATTAAAATTTTAAATCTCATTTAATCAATCACTTTTCATGCATTTAAATATATGAGTAATTAAAGAAAACCTTTGGAAACCCATTTGAATATAATTTTCCATCATTAAAACATTATAAAATTTATACTAATTCACTATAAGAAATATTATAACTTGTTTAAATAATTAAAATAATATTAAAGCCTTAATAAATTTGGTTAGAAAGAAGATGGATGGAAACACCTACCTCAACAATGTGAGAATTCAATGAAAATTTGGGCGCAGGTAAACTACAACCCATGAGACAATCAAAAAACACTAACATAAAAATAAATCAATCCAAATATCAAAACTAACCCTCAAGGATAAGATAATGTGAAACCCCACTAAGTGAAATTGATAACTCATGAGAGGAGGGGGAGGGTAAGAGGAAATCAACTAGAACGTCAAATAATCATACCAAGGAACCATAAAGAAGCTTAAATAGAGGAATGAGAGAAATGGATGAGGGTTTCATAAAAACCCTGGTGTGCCTAGGTCATGAAAAGAGAGGTAAATCATGAAATGGGGATAAAAAGAAGATTGGAAAAAGTACCATTTCACACTTTTAAAGACCTGGGAAACGCTCACAGCTTGGCTATATAGTTTGATAAATAATGAACCAACCATGTGAATTGTACTAGAGAAGAGGGAACCCGATAATGGTTTCCCACATGGTTTCTGAAATCATTTTCAAACCATGAAAAACTCCATTGTCTAATCTATTGAATCCCTTACATTCTTGTTGCACAGTTTCCTCTAACCGTGCATAGGATATGCATGATGGCCCATACACCAAACCATAAATTGCATAGTCTACCCATGACCTTGCATAGTTTTTCAAAATACATCATCAAATCATGAAAGTCAAACAATTAATGAATTAAATGACCTACAAACATTCTCTCCCTTAATAGGACACACAATTAACACTCAAATAATACACATAAACCATTCATAAGCTAGAAAAGAAACATGAGACATCCAGAACTCAAAAATTCAAACTTGAAACTCAACCCAAACACAAAACAAAATAACTAATTCAATGAAAGAAATAAAACAAAAGATATTCCATGATCAAGGTGTGGAAAATATAATCCATATTCATATATTTATTAATAAAAGACTCATCATCATTCTCTATAAAGAAAACATGATAATAGTAATGTTCCCATTTTGATTAAAAAATAATGATGATGTTTATTTATATTTTATCATCACCCATAATATTGGAAAAGATCAACTAATCAAAAAAATAGTCTAAATATCATTAATGGGTATGCTATATTTGAGTTTCATTTCGATTAGATAAAGGGTTATACTGATGTTTAATACTATCAAAAGAGGTAAACAATTTATAATGGGGATCAGTGTCTTATGAAAATATATAACGGATCACACTGGCATTTTTTCCAACAAAGAATGTAAATGTTTTATCATGGAGTATACACTCTCTATGATAGTGATATGGAAATATAGATTTTATTATGTTCTATAAAAAATCAAATATCAGTATATATTTGAGTTCAATAAATAATCTCTAAAAGGATTAAACTAATGGTTAATGTTTTCATGGAATAAATAAATTTATACACAAATGTTTAATATAAACTGGGAATATATAATGTGTAATGCTATTTTTTACAAAAAATAATTTGGAAATTGTTTATATATGAGTTTTACACCAATCAAAATGGGTAAATGTTTTTATTGGAATTTTTTGTAATAAATGAATGTTATGTTATCATGAAGTTGTTAAATATATAATGATGTTGGTATTGATATTATAAAATATCTCATATGTATCCATAATAGGTGAATAAAAAATTTATATTTTGGAATCATAGTTTAAAATATTGGGACTAGGAATGAATGGTTTCATATTTATGTTTAACTTATTTTATTTTATTATTAATAACATAATAATTATTTTATTATACAGCTGGATTATTTTTCTTAATTTGGGGTGGTTTTTCAAAACCGGTCATGCTCTCGAGATATTGGAGATCGAGGCTACAATAGATATAATGGAAACTAGGAAATGGGTCAAGAACATGTTTTTTTATGATGGAAGAGGAAATAAGATGATGTCTGAAATGTGATGTTTTGGAAGTATCATTTGGTTTCTTCTTCTATTAAAATGTAACAAGTTCCCTCTTTTCTGGATTTTTTATAGATAGTTGAAAGAAAATAAAATATCACATAATCATTCAGTATCACCTCAATCTGATAGATAGTGTTCTCAGTATGATTTAAACTTTATGTTTTTAGTTTACAATTTACATTTTAGTTAAAAATAAACATCACATACTCCAAACATAGAAAACAAATTAACATTATTATCATACTTTAGAAAAAAATCCATAAGTCATTTTGGAAGTGTAGGAATCAGCAACATCTCAATATGATGCACATAGTGTTTATATAACTCCAACTAGGTCTTTTTATCTAAAATTGGCAAGAATTTTATTAAAAAATACATCTATGTAACGCCCCGACCCTGGAAGACCGAAGTCGGTGCGTTATTTTAATACATTAGAATTATTACAAGGAATCAATTCCAAAAATTATGATTAGTTTATCAGTCTTGGAAAATATATTACATACATGAACGTTACATTACACATTAGAAAATACAACATGAAATAAATTATCCTTTCAGAACTCCATTAATCCCTATCTTAACCCTGTATGTCAATCATAATACACTTATTGGAATCCTGGGAAAATAAAACATAAGAATGGGGTGAGATCTGATGCTCAGTAAGAGTAAGAAATATAGAGAAAGATATCATAAACATTAGACATGGGTAATAATTGAAAACACATGCCTTGGTGAAAAATAAACATGAGCACTTTATGACAGGAATATGAGTTGAATAAATAATGTAACAATAAGACATATTCATGGGTATTCTACTATTTGAATAACCACATGAAATATCAATAGCTAATCTCATAATGATGTAATGCATAATTACAAATATTCTGAAACATTTTTTCAAGACCTCGGCCAAGACATCTAAAAATGGTTAAGGCCTTGGCCAAACCCGTATATCAAAAATTGGGAAAGGCCTCGGCCAATTCCATGTCTAATTGCCTCATGATACCTACTGATGCATCGAGGAGCTGTAGCGGGCACCACCCATCACTTACTAAGTCCAATTTATTTCTCATATGAAAAGGTTGAAACATAGTCTAAACATTCGTATTAAAACTAGCATATGAAATGTCAATATTTTAACCACAAACCTTGATGGGTATAAAAATAGCACATACATAGTCAAACATAACTCATTAAATACAATATGGAAGATTGTATTATAATAAATTAACCTCAATATAGAATAATGAAGGATATTGACATAGATGAAAATAATCATCAAAACTATTTGAGAGAAATATCCCCCTTTTCTTGAAATCATTTAAAAATATCACTATTTATTAAGAATCCGTTTAAAATAGATTTTTGAATCAAAGTCTACCATACCACTTTGAAACTTTTAAAATGAATTGTAATTTTAAAACATTAATGTCCAAATAAATAAATCATTAAAAACATTTTTAAAACATGGACATTAATGAGAAAGATTTAGAAGAATAAATCTGTAAAACATTTAAAAATGATATTTTATTTAGAGTATCTAACCAAATGAGAGACAATTAAATAAAAATAATTGAGGTATTAAAAACATTATACTATCATGGGAATAAAGGATTTTGGGATATACTATATCAAATGATAGTATATACACCATATAAAAGTGAATTGGTGAATAACAACAAAAAGCCTCAATGGAATGTAAATTGAGATAAAGTCCCTTATAAAGGCTGTATATTTAGGTTAAGGATGAATCAATGACATAATTATGTATAGAAAATAGAAATACACTCAATATGAATGGATATTCAGTGTAAATAAATTAGAGGACATTCACACATATTCTTGTAAAAACAATACCAATGAATTGGATGTTTAACTCAATCAATGGAAATTGAGTTAAGATAACTCTTATCAAGTTCATATTAATGACTTGAGAAATTATAAATGGATTGATAATGTGTATCAAAAGTATATCCACAAAATGGGGAGTGTAAATTACAATATAAATAAAAAATAGTGATTCCACACATAATCTTGGAGTAAAATAGTCAATAAAGTATATGTAAAGCCCAATGAGTGGAAATTGAAATTAGAAATTCCCTTACCGATTTGGGAACATATGAAACATACACCCCATGAAAGAAGGATAATACAATGAATATTTAAATACCCATAAATTAAATAATATTACACCAAGAATACAGTCATGGGTAGTATATACATGACACAAAAGGAAATAGTTGCAAATATTGCCTGAATCTCACGAGAATAAAAAGTGAGTCGTAGAACCCTTACTTCGTTGTAATCAATCGATTCATATGACCGAAATATAATAACCACCAAATTAATCACCAAATACCATGAATATAAAGATAATAATGATAATATATATCAAATGGAAGTACAAAATACACAACATGCAATAAATATGTGGTGAATAATGGAAATCTCACAAAATTAAAAGTGAGATAAGAAACCCCTTACCTCGTGTCCGACTTGACTCGTTCATTCTTATATATCCTGAATAATAAACTAAATTTAATTTATACTTTCTTAAAAACATTTTCAAGTTTATTATTCCTTTTATATCACTTATTACCATGTTATAAACATTATGTAATCAGTTAAGTTAATAATGGTCGTTTTGTTGATATTTGGTACTTGAGTCAAAAAAGAACTTGTCATAATTACAAATTATTTAGGTTGTCAAAAGTACATTATCTAGAGAATGATATAATTGATTTAGATATCATATATTATATATCCAGTATATATATGTATTTATAACAGTACATAACATTTGTAGATAATAAATGAAATGCAACGTTCATGGAGACGGTAAGTCGTATGTACACATGAAAGCTACTTTCATTTATATTTTGTATTTTAATGGAATTAAAACATAATTATAAATGGTGATATTTTAATTACAATATAGTATGATATTTAATATATTCAAATCGATCTTTTATATATCCCACATAAGGCATTAATGAGCCATATCACTTTTAGGGGGCGGTAGTCCGCACTTCCTCAAATGAAATTATCATGTTCACACATATTGGAAAGTATAAAGGTGTGTTTGTAAATGAAAAATTAAATAATAATAGAGAAAATAAAAACATAATATATATCAAATATTAATACAGTTCCATCTTAACGACCACCATGAGAGGTGGTAGGAGATAATTGAACAATCATCATTTCGTGAGGCGTTAGTTTCTCATCCACAGAAACAGTATTTTCTTTAACCATTAGATCGAGGTGAGTGTAATTTTAGTTAGGATAATTATCATAAAAAAATACTAGTATGTTGAGGAAACTGGTTTTTTTATAAAATAAATGAATAAAAAGAGTTTAGGGGTTGGATAAGTAAAATAAAAGAAAAGAAGTTAAGAGAAACCATTACCTTTTATTTGGGTAACTCCCTTTATGTTGAACCAAAAGAACTTCTTGAAGTGACTTATTACTAAGGTAAGGCTTCTAGGTGAAAGGTATGCTTCTTGATAGATTATTTGGGCTGGGTTTGGATGACACAAGTGGCTTTCGAGTTGTGAGAAATGGGATAGAAGTGGTGTCCTTTTGTAAGGGAGAGTAGGGGCTCCTTAGGAATGTTTGAAAATGTTATTTTATTATAAACATATCTTCGGTTTAAAAAGGTTCAAAACTCATTAACGTCAAAGATATGATGAATCATCTTCAAAAAAAATCATCCAATTAGAATTGGAAAGGTTTATTATATTGTTTTAATATTAATAATCTTATTTATTTAAATAATTTATTAATGAGGTAAATAATACATCATTATTGTGTAATTAATAATTTAATTTATTTGATGTATAAAAATTATAAAAAAATATGATAATGTCGGAAATTTTATTATATTTATAATGAATATTTATAGTCAAACACCAGACTTATATAACCTCATTTAAAAATTGATATACTTATGGATATTTGTTAATATCATTTTGTCTTTAATTAAAGTTAATTAAAATAAAGTGTCATTATCACTCTTAAGTTGCTCCATGGGGTCCCAAAATTGATCCAAGGATTCCCATGGTCGTCCATGACTCATCCAATAATGTTAGGACAAGTGTTAAGGTAAATTGTTATTATTATAATACTCTTTTTACTTTGAATTGCGCTATTTTTCTTTAACAGCTATAAATAAAAGTCAAAAGTTACAATTCACAAAAAATTATTTTCATCTTATTGCACCACATTTTACTTATTAATAAAAAACATGTATCTTAAATTTTTTAAATTCAATTCACAGAATCTGTAAAATTTTATTTAAATGAAAAAGTTGGATTTTTAAAAACGACTTAGTGGTTTCACTATCCATAAAAAATTGATGTTTTTCATTAAAATACCAAAAATTCAATCTAAGCTATATTTGTTATTCATAATTAAAAAATGATATCTATTTTACCAAATTCGATACATAGAAGTTGGATTAATTAATATAAAATTAATTCCCGTTGTCAAAACAAATAGCTTGTTTTCAAGAAACAATAACTATAAAAAGATTGACACTTATTTATGTATAATTTCAAATAGAAATTAATTCCAATGACCAAAATTGGATTAAATAATAAAAATATATTCTAATTACACTTAAAAACCAATTTAAAATATAATCTATCCATATAAATAAAATAGATTAAAAGGTAGTTTAGAGTTAAAATACAGTATTTCTCACTATTCATAGAGAATCAATATTATTATAAAAATACCAAAAAATTTCCAAAGTAAATTTTGATATCTATATTCTAAAGAAGAATTTTATTATTTCAAATTTAACATGTAAAAGGGTCAAATATTGTATTTAAAAAGGGTTCACCATTAAAAGGTGGTAAAATTGAATTTTTTTGAAAAATACATTTTTTATCTAAAAATTTGAATTTGTTCTTATAATATGTCTACGAAACACACAATACCTATGTCCAAATTATATGGAATATATAAAATTCAAAATCCAGTTAATACTATTCATAACCATTTTTTTAATATCTAGTTTAAAAAGTTGTTGTTCGCTCGAACTCAGTGTTGTGTGAGGTGTAAGTTATTGAATAATTTTGAAGAAATAATGTATTAAGAAATCTTGGGGTATTACATTCTCTCCTACTTCAATAAATTGCATCCTCACAATTTGATATTGTTCTTCAAAAATAAAAGGTTAAAAATAGAAAAATACAGTTTTGGAAAACCCACATCAAAAATTGGGTTAATAAAATTTAGTCTTAATAAGTATCAAAGGGAAATGAAAAAGTCACCACCAAATTATGATCTCGATTAGGAGAACATTAGCGGAAATTAGAGACACTTAATTTGAGGAAAACATGAATATTTATAGGGAGTGATTGAGGTCATCAATCAGAAACAAGTGTAAAATTGAGGGCCTCATATCCATCAATCTACGACTATTTAAAATATCATCAGTTCAACAAAACATAAAAAATTAGGATAACATATTTTTGGTTTTAAGATCCCTTCCCAAAATTTAAATAATTAATTTATTCATAGAATAAGAATGAAAAGAAATATACTTGACCAGTAGAGTTTCATCTTTCATCTAAATCTTACAACAAACTCATCTTTCACTCCAAACGATGAGTATTCAAGATTACTTGGTCACACCCGAAGCGCTAGAATCAACTTATAGAGAATCACATAATACTCAAAATATGAACTATATATTTTTATTTTCATTAGATATTAACCAAAACCAAAATAGTTAGTAAAATATTAGATGACCACAAAGAAGATAATACTTTAGAGAAAGAAATACTAATCATAATTTCTAACACTAAACCAACAATAACCAATGTTCAATAAATACACCTCAATAAACAATTGAACATAAAATATTTCAATATAATATAAACTACTATTAAATCCCAAACTCAGAAGAATTTTCTTACATAGTCTTCCATGTTAAATTGTATCTCCAAATAACATCGGCAACTCTAAAAGTCACAAACATAAATGTAATTAACCTAATCACATGTTCTCTCTGATAGGTTAATAATTTCCATAAATAACCCAAATCTCTATAAATACACAATAAAAACAAAGGTAAAAACCCACCATTACTCCTCAAATGAGATCCCATAGTATTCTATTTTCCTTAGGCATATAGTGTTACCAAAAGAGAATACATCTTTCAAAATTACATTTATCACTTAATCACCAAATAATTTTCATATAATATGGATAAATAATAAGTTCCTAAAATAAACATATTCTTGGTCAATAAAATAATTTAACTAAAAATTATTAGTCATTCTAACCAGGGACTTCACATAGTCCAGTGGTAGGTGATAAATCCCAATTGCACATTGGTTGTGGGTTCGATTTCCACAGCTTTGTTCGATGTGACGGGTTGTCACATGGTCTACGTGTTTCCCTTTTTAAAAATCTATATAATTTTATAATATTCCCAAAAATGAGATAGATTCTTCAAAAATAACCCAAACATATTTTAACCATAAATATTATCTCATACCTTGTATTTTATTCCAAAATGTAATAACCTGTAATTGAATGGTTAGTTTGACTAACACCAAAAATCATAGTGTGAGTCATAAAATCATTTAGAAAAAATCCTGACACCTTATTTTAAATTTGAAACACCTTAGGATTAACCAAGGTCATTTATTATCATCTTATATAAAAATAATTTAATTGAGTTTGTGAAGAAAATGTGAATTATCTTAAGTATATCCCCCAGGAGTGTCGTAACCAAGAGTACAACAAAGCCCATTGTGGTGTAATAGGATACCTTGGGTCAAGCCTGAAACTCCTTGTCCGAGTTTTCACTCCTAGGTATATTTGTTCCAATGGCACCTCAACCTGCCCGTTTCCAAACAAGGATGTATTGCTTGGAAAATACACAAAATTTCTACATTACCAAAATTATAGGAAGTTATTCTATAATAATCCTCATAGTCTATCTTAGGGTATTGTGATCTAATCCGAGTTTATCTAAATCTAGTTTCCAATGTTTGTACTAAACTTCCACTAATACCAACTGTAATTCCCCAACCCCAGAATCCCGGAGCCTGTGCATTATTTTAATACATTGGCTTGATTACAAGGAATCAAGTCCCAAAAGATAGATTAGTTTATCTGTCTTGGAAAATAGTTTTCATACATAAATTTTACATTACATATTAGAGAATAAAACAAGACATTTATCCTTTGAGAACTCTATTAATCCCCAAGCATAACCCTGCATGTCAATGATAATACACTTCATGGAATCTTTGAAAAATAAAACATAAGAAAGGGGTGAGATAAGATGTTCAGTATGTGTAAGAAATATAATGGAAGATAACATAAACATTAGGCATGTTGAATAATTGAAAACGCATGCCTTAACGAATAAAAAACATGAGCACTTTATGGCAGGAATATGAGATGAGTAAATAATGAAATATTAAAACATATTCATGGGTATTATACTAGTCAAATATCCACATAAAATATCAATAAATAATCTCATAATGATGGAATTTATAATGCTGGACATTCGGAAACATTTTGGCAAAACCTCGTCGAAGACATCTAAAAATGATTAAGGCCTCGGCCAAAACCGTATATCAAAAATTGGGAAAGGCCAAGGCCAATTCCATGTCTAATTGTCTCATTAGACCTACCAATGCATCGAGGAGATATATCAGGCTCCATCCATCACTTAATAATTAAAATTCATTGCTCATATGAAAAGGTTGAAAAAAAATCTAAACATTCGTATTAAAACTAGCATACGAAATGTTAATATTTTAACCACAAACCATGAATGGTATAAAAATATGACATCCACAGTCAAAAGTAACTCACTAAATACAATATAGAAGACTCTATTATAATAAATTAACCTCAATATATAATAATGAAGGATATTTACATAGATTAAAATAATCATAAAACTATTTGAGAGAAATATCCCCCTTTATCTTGAAATCATTTAAAAGTATCACTATTCATTAACAAGTCGTTTAAAAGAGATTTTCAAATAAAATATTCCCATACCACTTTGGAACTTTTAAAATGAATTTTAATTTTAAAACATTAATGTAAATATAAATAAATCCTTAAAATGATTTTTAAAATATGGACATTAATGAGAAATATTTAGAAGAATAAATATTTAAAACATTTAAATATGATATTATAGTTAGAGTTTCAATAAAATGAGAGACTCTTCAATAAAAATAATTAAGATAATAAAAACATTATTATATAATGAGAATATAAAATTTCATGATATACTATGTCAATGGACAATATATACACCATATAAAAGTGAATTGGTGAATAACAACAAATAAGTCTCAATGGAATGTAAATTTAGATAAAGTCCCTTATAAAGACAGTATCTTTTGGTTAAGGATAAATCAATGAAATTATTATGTGTGAAAAATATAAATACACTACATAAGAATGGATATCCTATGTAAATCAATCAGAGGATATTCACACAAATTCTTGTAAAAACAACACCAATGACTTGGACGTTTAACTCATTGAATGGAAATTGAGTTAAGATTAATCTTATCAAGTTCATATCAATGAATTGAGAAAATATCAATGGTGTGATTCTGTGCATAAAAAGTATATAAAAATAATGGGGATTGGAAATCACTACATAGAAAACAAATAGTGATTCCACACTTAATCTTGGAGTAAAATAATCAATAAAGTATGCATAAATCCCAATGAGTGGAAATTGAAAGTTGATATTCCCTTACCGATTTCATAACATATGAAACATACACACCATGAAAGAAGGATCATACAATGAAGATTTAAATAACCATAAATTAAATTATATTACACCATGAATACAATCATGGGTAGTACATGCACGACACAAATCTAAATAGTGGCCAATATATCATGAATCTCACGAGAATAAAAAGTGAGATGAAAACCCCTTAATTCATTATAATCAATCGAGTCGTATGACCAAAAGTTAATAACCAAAAAATGAGTCACATAATACCATGAATATAAATATAATAATGATAATATATATCAAATTACAGTACACAATACACTACATGCAATAAATAAGTGTCGAATAATGGAAATCTCACAAAATTAAAAGTGAGATAAGAAACCCCTTACCTCTTGTCCGACTTGACTCGTTCGTTCTTTAATTTACTGAATAAAAAAATAAAGTTACCTTTTAATTTATTAATAACCTTTTCAAATTTATTATTCCTTTTATATTACTTATTACCAGGTTTTAAACATTATGTAATCATTTAAGTTAATAATGGTTGTTTTGTCGATATTTGGTACTTGAGTCAAAAATGAACTTCTTATAATTACAAATTGTCCATGTGGTAAAAAGACCATTATATCCAGATTTATATACATGATTTAGATATCATATATTATATATCTAGTATATATATGTATTTATAATAGTACATAACATTTGGAGATAAGAAATGAAATGCACTGTTCATGGAGACAGTAAGTCATACGTACGCATGAATGCTACTTTATTTTCTATTTTGTTTTTTAATGGAATCAAAAAATAATGATACATAAGTATATTATAATTAATATATAATATAATATATAATATCATAAACTTAATCCTTTATACGACCCACATAAGGCATTAATGAGTCATATCACATTGAGGGGGCGACAGTCCGCACTTTCTCAAATGAAATTATCGTGTTCACACATATTGGAAAGCATAAAGGTGTGTTTGTAAATGGATATTACAGAATAATATAGAAAAAATAAACATAATATATATATTATATAAATATAGTGTCATCTTAATGGCCACCATGAGAGGCGGAAGCAGATAATTGAATAATCATTGTTTCATGAGGCGTTAGTTTCTCATCCACAAAAACCGTATGTTATTTACCCTTTAGATGGATGTGCATATAAGTGTAGTTTGAATAATTCTCATAAAAACATCCTTCTATATTGAGGATACTGTTTTTGTTTTAAAATAAATGAATAAAATGAGTTTAGGGGTTGTAGAAGTAAAATAAAATAAAAGAAGTTAAGAGAAACCATTACCTTTAATTTGGGTAACTCCCTTTGGTTTGAACAAAGAGGACTTATTGAAGTGACTCCTGCCAAAGGTAAGGCTTCTAGGTGGAAGAGTTGGATAATGAGAGATTATTTGGTAAGGGGTTGGATGAGACAAGGGGTTTGAGAGGTGTGTGGAATGGGATAGAAGTGGCGTCCTTTTATAAGGGAGAGGAGGGGCTCTTTATGAAAGTTAAAAAAATATTATTTATTATAAACTTTTCCTCAGATTCAAAAGGTAAAAAACTCATTAATGTTAAAGATAAGATGACTCATGTTAGAATTAAAATCATCCAAAAAGAATCAAAAAGGTTTTGGATATTTTTTTAATATTAAAAATCTTATTTATTTAAATCATTTATTAATAAGGTAAATATTGCATCATTGTTGTGTCAAAAAAAATTTAATTTATTTGATATCTAAAAATTATAAAAAAATACCATAATATAAGAAATAGTTTTATCTTTACAATGAATATTTATAGTCTAAAATATGACTTATATAACCCCATGTAAAAATTGATAAACTCATGGATATTTGTTAATGTCATTTTTGTTATTACTTTAAGTTAATTAAAATAATGCGTCGTTATCACTCTTATGTGGCTCCATAGGGTCCCAAAATATACACAAGGATGACCATGTTCGGCCATGACTCATCCAATAAGATTAGGAGAAGTTTTAAGGTAATTTTCTATTATTATAATATTTTATTTACCTTGAATTACACTATTTACCTTTAACCGCGGTAAATAAAACTCAAAGTTTCTATTCACCAATAAAATATTTTCTTCTTATTGAACCACATTTACATACTAATAACAACCATGTATCTCTAATTTTCTAAATTCAATTCACAGAAGTGGTAAAATTTCATTTAAATGAAAAATTCTGATTTTTAACTACTACTTAGTGGTTTCACTATTCATCAAAAATTGAAGTTTCTTAGAAAAATACCAAAAATTAAACCTATGATATATTTGATGTTCTGAATTAAAAAATTATTTCTGTTTTACCAAATTCAAAACATATATTTTGGATTAATTAATATAATATTAATTCTCTTTTTCAAAACAAATAGCGTGTTTTCAAGAAACAATAAATATCAAAATATTCACACTTGTTTTTGTATAATTTCAAAGTGAAATTAATTCTAATAACAAAAATTGTATTAAAGGGTAAAAATATAATCTAATTACACTTCAAAACCAATTTAAAATATAATCTAATGATATAAATAAATTAGATTAAAAGGTCGTTCTGAATTAAAATACATTATTTATCACTATTCATAAAAAATGAATATTATTAGAAAAATACCAAATTTTCATCCAAATTAATTTTTGATGTCCTAAATCTAAAGAGGATTTTTTGTCAAATTGAATATGTAAAAGGGTCAAATATTGGTTTTAAAAAGGTTTCTCCATTAAAAGGCGGTAAAATTGCATTTTTATTTAAAATACATTTTTTATATGAAAAATTGAATTTGTTCTTATAATATGTCTAAGATACACATAAAACATAAGTTAAAATTATACAGAGTATATAAAAAATAAAATCAAGTTAATACTATTCATAAATATTTTTTTAATAGCTAGTTTGGTAAGTTGTCGTGCACTCGAACTTGGTGTTGTGTGAAGTGAAAGTTATTGAATTACATTGAAGAAATAACATATTATGAAATCGTGGGGTGTTACAATCTTACATACTCAATTCTAGGAAAATGATTTCATATTTTTTTACTATATGAAAAATGATCCATATGTCATTTGTGATGTGGAGGAATTAACCAGACCTCATTTTGACTCATAGTGTGTCTGATATGACTCCAAGTATGTCTTTTTATATAAAATGAGCATTAATTTTAGTAAAAAAGACAATAACCATACTCAAAATTGAGAATTTTTTTATTGTTTTGATACATTAGGAAAACGATCCATATTTCATTTGTGATGTATATGAATCAACTAAACCTCAATACGATACACAGTGTTATCGATATGACTTAATGCATCCTTTCTCAGTTTAAAATTGACATTTATTTCAAAACATTTTTCACTCAATTGAAATTTGGAAAAAATTCTTAGTTTATCCAGATATTTTAGTAAAAGATTCATAATTAATTTGTGACCTTTAAGAATTAGTATCTCACAAAACTAACACACGATGTGACAGGTATGACTCCAAGTGATTTTATCCAATTGAAAATGACATTTTCGAAAAAAATAGTGACATACTAAAAACAAATAAAATTAATTCATACTATTTTGATACTTCATAAAAATGGTCCATAAATAATTTTTGATTTATAAGAATCATCCTCACCTCAATCAAACACATGGTGCAGTTGGAATGACTCCATGTTTGTTTTTTATTTAAAATTGACTTTAATTTAATTAATAAAGACATCTATCATACTCAAAACCAAGAAAAAAATTAAAAAGAATTAATACTTTAGGGAAAAAATTCATAAGTCATTTTTTATGTGAAGGAATCAGTCACACCTGAATTAGATAAATGATGTTCCCTTTATTAAAAAAAAGTGTCCCTTATGGGTTGAAAATTGACATTTTAGTTCCAAAATTATCACTCACTGAAAGATAAAAAAACATGATCAGATTATATTAATAATTTATTATAATTATTCATAAATAATTTTTAATTTTTAGGAATTAGTCTCACATCATACTAACACATGATGTGATCGGTATGACTCCAAGTGAATGTTACACAATTAAAATGTCATTTTTCTTAAAAAGGAAAATGACATACTCAAAACCTAGAAAACACATTTAGATTGTTTTGATTCTTTATTAAAATAGTACAGAAGTCATTTTTGACAAGTAAGAATCTTCTACACCACTATTTGATGCACATCGTGACATGTATGACTCCAAGTGTGCCTTTTTATTTAAAATTGGCATTAATTTTAGAAAAAAAATGAAAAGTGACATACTTGTATCTGAGAAAACGCATTTTGATTATTTCGATACACTATGAAGAAAATACATAAGTCAATGTTGATGGGTAAGAATCCTATTGTCCTCAATATGATACGCAATGTTCATGATATGACTCAAAATATTTGTAATCAGTTTAAAATTTAAATATTAGTTCAACAAGTGTCACTTAATGAAAATCAGTAAAACATGCTCCAACATTCTAGATATTTTAGGAAAAAGATTAATAAGTAATCTATGATGTGTATATTAGTCACACATAGGCCGACACACAATTTGACTGGTATGAGTCCAAGTGCATGCTTCTAGTTTAAAATTGCATTTTAATAAAAAAAAAGAAAAGTGACATAATTAAAAATGAGAAAAATGATTTCACAGCATTTTGATAATTTATGAAAATAATCCATATTCCATTTTTGATGTTTTGGGAAATATAAACACCTCAACCTAACATACAGTGTGATTGGTATGAGTCCATGTATTTCATTTTATTTAAACATGGAATTAATTTTAGTAAAAAAGGGATGTGAGATACTCAAATCTAAGAAAATACCTTCATATTATTTTCATACATTATAAACATGATTAATAAGTCATTTTTGACCTATCAGAATGATCCAAATATCAATCTAATACATGATGTTCCTCATATGAATCAAAGTGTATGTTATTATTATAAAACATGAAATTTTAGCTCACTATGTAACATTTACTGAAATCCAAGAAAACCCACACAGATTGTCTTGATAAATTATGAAAATAATTTATATTGTAATTTTTTATTTGTAGGAATTATACTCAAATTCAAATGACACATGATGTGACCTTTATGAATCAATGTTCTTCTTTATAGTTTAAAATAAAATTTCAGAAACCATTCAGTTGACATACTCAAAATTGAGCAAAAACATTCACATTGTTTTTATACTTTAGGGGAATGATAATTATGTAGTTTTTGAGGTGTATGAATCATCTTCAACTCAATCTGATGCATAGTTTTACTGAAATGTTTCCAAGTGAGTCTTTTTATTTCAAATTGACATTAATTTTATAAAAAACGATAGGTTACATACTCAAAACCTGATAAAATACATTCATAATTTTTTTTATACCTTAATAAAATGATACAAATGTAATTTTTGATGTGTAGGAATGAGCCTCACCTGTATTGCATAAACGATGTGTCTGGGGGGACTTAAAGTGTCCCTTATTAGTTTTAAATTCAAATTTTGGGTAAAAAAAATTCACTCACTTAAAACATAGAAAAAGTTATTATACTATCTAGATAATTTATTATAACTATTCATTAATTATTATTTTAAATTTATTAATTTTCTTCACATAAAACTGACATGTGATGTGACAGATTTGATTCATTGTGTCTGTTTCCAATTAAAAGTGACATTTTAGTAAAAAACACAAGTGATATAGTCAAAACCATTAAAAAAAATTCAGGATGTTGTGAAACATTAGGAAAATGACCCATATGTAATTTTTTTCATTTAATAAATATATTAACCACAATCGGATGCATGCAGTGACCTGTATGACTCCAAGTGTGTATTTTTAATTAAAATTGTCATTAATTTTAGTAATAAAGACCAATAGAAATTTAAAAACCAATAAAATGAATTCATATTATTTTAATTCTTTAGGAAAATGATTTAAATTTTTTTTAGTGTTTATGAATAATCCTCACATCAATATAATAAATAATGTTCCGGATATGACTCAAATTTTTAAATAATAGTTAAAAATTAACATTTGGTTAAAAAAGATTCACTCACTAAAAATTTAGCAAACACACACGGATTGACTTGAAAATCTAATAAAATTATTAATAATTCACTTTATGTGTGCAAGAATCAATCTCACATAAAATTGACAACAAATTTGACTGGTACGACTCAATGTGTGTGCTTCTAATTTAAGATGACATTTTAGTAACAACAAATGAGACATACTAAAAATTGAGAAAACACCTTCATATTGTTTTTATAGTTTTATAGAATGATCCATTAGTTATTTATGATGTGTAGTAATTGTCCTCACCTCAATCAGATTTTCTGTTTGACCGGTATGACTCCAAGTGTGTATTTTTATATAAAATTGACATTAATTTTAGTAAAATAGAAAACTGACATACTCAAAACAGAGCAAACACTTTTGGATTTTTTTTACTCTATGAAAATTATTCATAAATATTTTTTTGTCTTTAGGAATTATAAACACCTCAATATGATACATGATGTTCTTAATATGACTCAATGTGTTCATTATCAGTTTAAAATTAACATCTTAGTTCAACAAGTGCCACACACGGAAAACTGAGAAAGCACACTCATATTTTCTTGATAATTTAGAAAAAATATATAAATGTCATTTTTCTTTTGAAATAATTAGACTCATGTAAATATTACACATTATGTGACTGGAATGACTCTATTTGCATGTTTCTAGTCGAAAATGACATTTTAGTAAAAAACCCAAGTGACTTACTCAAAACCATGAAAAATGATTCTTATTATTTTGATACTACAGGAAAACAATCCACAAGTCATTTGTGATGTGTAGGGATCATCTTCAACTAAATCTGATTCACTTTGTTGCTAGTATACCTCTAGGTTCTTGTTTTCAATATATAAGTATAATTTTAGTTTAAAAGGTGCATCACACTGCAAAAACCAAGAAAACAAGAAATGGTTTTTTATCGTCATTTTATCTTATATCACTTAATTAATTTACTTACCATTTTTATCATCGGATATTTTATTAAATTTACAAATATATAATTGTTTAGGATGAAAAATAAATAGTGTGACCAAAAAGAATCTACTGAAATAGAATACGATACACAGGGATCCTAGTATGACTTAATGATTAGTTTAAAATTAACACTTTATATTTAATTTATTTCTGTATAGTTTTAATAACATGAGAATTGTTTTCTTATATAGGTGATTTTTTTTCACTTGATATGGTTAGTTTGTTTTGAAATAACATGAGTGGGGGTCAAGGGCCAATGATAAAAGAACATTGATGTTTTTGAATGTTTGTGATAATTTATACTCACTCAAGTAATTGTATAAACCAATGTTTGAAATGTATACAATATAGTGTTTTATAGTTGTATTTGTGTTTTACATTTTAGTTCATTTATAATATATATTTTTACCTAGAAGATATATTTTTAGTGTTGTAGTGTGCTAAAAATTTACCAACACACTGTAATATCCCCTTGATAAGTACTTCTAAAATTACTAACGAACGGACTATTTTTTCAACACTTTTAGAAGATCCAATAAAGGATATATTTTTCTATGCTAAATAAATGATCTAATAAATGGGGTTATTTATCATTTCTTGTAAAATATTGAATAATTTCATCCTTTATTTTGTTTTTTTCAATGATAAAGGACCCCTTTATTATCTTTTTTCTCGTTCTAATAAAATCCTATTTAATTTAATCACGCCCCAGTAATCATTCTTTTTTTGTGTGTTGAAAAATGAAAATTTCAGCACAGTTGAATAGATTTTTTTCCATATTTTTAATATCATATATATATTAAATAACTCAGCATAGCTATCTTTGGGATATGGTGATGGAAAATGAATTGCATCGGTTCATAAGGAAGTAGTCTAATGTAAAAATGAACAATATTTTAATTTCCCATTTTATGGTCGAGTATATAAATATAAGTTATTCCATTAACATAAAAACTTATCAATATATAGAATACAATAATGTTAAAATTTCATCATGATTTAATTACATTTTATGAAGGTATATGAAAAAATAAATCAAAAACACTTCGTTAATTATATTACATCTTCTTCAAAAACCCTATTTAGGTTTACACCAAATCTTTGAAAGGATTTTTTTCTAAAAATTGGCCTAAAAGTCATTTAGAGTGAATTTTAGGAGTGACTTGGTTAGGTATTGAATGAACTATAGTTCTGAAATCCTATGAGGAAGAGAGGATAGGATATTCTATTTTATAAGATAGGGGTGGAAAACTAATGGAATTAAATAAAATATTAAACTAATATAAATTATTTTTTATTAAAAAAGGGGAAAATTCAATTAATTCAAAGAAAATATGAGTATGTTTCTTAATATTTTCATAGAATAAATTTTGGATAAGTTTAGATGATGTTTTCACCCTTATCTTTTGGTTTTAAACACATGTTAACCATTTTTCTCGTTACCATTACATCAAAATTTTGTAAATTAAAGGATTCCGGATATTTACTATAATAGGAAAAGTATCCAATAAATGGACCATATATTCTATTTTAAACCATAAATTATTCAATTTGATGAGGATAATTTTTTTATAAATTTTAATTCATTAAATAAAATATTGTTTATTATAAAATATTAATTATTTCATTTTTGGAACTATTCAGGTAATTTGAGATTGAAAACCAAAAGATAGAAAAGGAATTTGAAAATAATCCTTAAATACATTCCTATTAATATATTTGTATATAAATTTTTTTTTGGGAAACAAAAACTCTGTCGAACGATAATAGTATTAGAGTTATTAAAATTATTATCATGATTTTTCTACTACTTGCATAACCACTGTGTTGGTGTAGCGTTATAATTTAAGATAAATATTTTATCACATAAAATTATAAATATATTACCATGATAAAAAAATAAATTACACTTAAAAATATTATTTAGAACCCAATATATGTTTTTCTCCTATAATATAATATTATTAATATTAAAAACAAGATAGTGATATTTATGACTTTATGTTCACAGAAAATTATATAAATTCTATAATTAATTGAAAGTGACTAGAAATTTACAAATTTTAGAATCACAGATGTTAAAGGTAAAAAATAAAGTAACTTATAAAATAAAGGAAACAATTGGAAACATTTTTACACTTGTATCCTAGTTAAACCACATTAAAATCATTTTAACAAAAACCATGATAACATAAATTGTTTACAATGATAACATAAAATAATGACCAAAAATAAATGGTAAATTTTAATTTTTTTAACATTTTGATTCCAAATTTTGGATCCATTTTATTTGGTTCAAATTCTAAAATTTTATTTTCTTAATATTAATATAATAAATCCAAACACATGAAAAACAATTTTTAGGAAAATACCTCATTTTAGGGTAAAAATAATTTCAACTTAAAATCATGTAATAAATTGTTTTACATTATTTTTTGGGTTTATTAATAAAAAATGAAGGTTTTTATAATTTTGGTTTAATAAAAAACTACATTTAATCATCAAAATATTCCATTAAATTTAATTTCCCAAAAATAGTTTTAAATTTGAATAAATTATAATTTATATTTATAAAATTAAAACTTGTGTTCCAAATTTAAAAATAAATTATTTTATTTTTCAAGAATAAATTTTGTCAAAAACCACTCATACAATATGATAATGTCATGTTTTGTGTAGTTTTAATCATTTAGCCTATAGTTTTGACATTGTTTACCCCATTTTACCCCTTATCGATTTGATATATTTTACTAGCGTAACTATTAATAATATCTAAAAATAAAAAAGACAATATTTAAAAAAATTGAACCTCTTATATCAAAATATGAGATCAATTTTTCAATATTTAATTAATATAACCATTACAAATTAATTTTAATATAAATGCATAAAATGTAATAAAAAACGATTATTTAGGAAAATAAATTTTAAAGCACAAAAATGAACTTATACTAACAATGATATAATGATGAGTCCTTTTTAATAAATTATATTATTTATAATTAAATTACAATTATGTTACTTTAATTTAAAATTGGTTTATTTAATAACTTTATTTAATTAAAATAGATGATTGTCTCACAAAATATAACATTTTTCATTATTTTCTAAAAAAATCAATATTTTCCAAAAAATTCCAAAATTTCATCGAAAGAAAAATTGTATATGTTGTATTAAATTAATTATAACCTTTTTATAAAATATTATTTCAAAAATTTTAATAAATTAATTATAGTATATTATCTCGAAAATAAATAAAAATCAATTTTAGTGAAAAAATAATTTTTTAATAATAAAATAACTTTTATTAAAATTGAGGACTTTATTTCTAAGAATTAAGTAATTAATTAGTATAGGGTAGGAACTTTGTATATATATTTATTTGTTTATTTAATCTTTTTCATATGCACCAATTCAATGGCTAGGTTATAATGATCGTGTTTAAATAATAATATTCCATGGTTTATTTGAGATCATTATTGTGTATCTTGTATACTAGAAAAAATAGTGCTGTTTTAAAATATTAGGATATTAAATACATGGTAGTGTTACTTTTAGGGTATTTGTTTTTTTTGATTCACCTAATTTTATAAGCCATATATACCATTATTTATAGCTCAAAGTAGAAGGATAACATGACATTTATTTCTAAATTCATTCCCAAAATATATTTGGGAACCAAATATCCATAATTCTATTTCCAATACTCTGATCGCATCCTCCATAAAAAATATTGGTTTTGTTGTTGTTCACCTTTAAAGAAGTATAATAATGATAATATTAAAAAATCACAGCTTCCTTCTCAAGATACTAGGAAATATACCACTAATCATTCATGACCCATTCATCAACAATCTATTGTAAATAATGCAAAAATATCAGGTGACCTTGTGCTGTCATTGTATACCCCAGGGTAATAAATTCAAAAATCAAGTAACAAAAATTTGATCCCCTAAAAAACACTCTTAGAAACTTTTATTATTTCTCAACATAAAGAACATTTATGATCAAATTATGTTATTTAAATTGAGGTATTAAAGAATAATTGGGGACATTAATCCATAAATTCCCAGTGTATCCTAAAAATTGAGCCTCATTGGTTCCCCATATCCCAACATTATCAAGATTATGATATAATCACCACTTTTAGAATGATCTTTCAGGTTCTCTACATGAAAATTAATGATTAAATATGTTCTATATATAGTGATTTTATTCTATTCCTCCTTCACAAAATGAGATGTTAGGCCTTTCATAAAACTTTTCCCTATTTCACAATGTCTGTCCATTAAAAATATAGTGTTTCATATATTTAATAAATTTTCAAGTATTGGTAATTTGAATAGTGTGAATTAGCAAACATTATCTCAATTTGATATTCATATCAGACAACCTGTCAAAGTCTATACTCTATATGTACCATTTAGTAAAACACCATTTTGATAAACAAAATCCCAAAAAAGATAGATATATTGAATCAAAAAATCACACATTGAGGGTTCACCATTACATTGGTGATCCTGAGGAAAGATGATAACAATCCATAAACATATAGAATCATTATCGTATTATTTAGGTCAACTTGAGAGTATTTTTAATGAAGATTCTACCAACAATCCACATTTTTCTTGAACGTATCATGGATATTCATCACATTACACACCAACACTATGACTCTATTATATATAAAGAGATTTTGAAATACCATTACTAAAATAAAATTTTTAGAATACTGAAATTGAAATAAATATATCTAAATTTTACCTAGTTCTACATACTTCACTCCCTTAATCATAGAGTTTACACAACTTCTAACAAAACATTGTCTGATATGTTTTTGAATTAGATCATAATCATGAATAGAAATTACATATTAAAAAAATAATAAATACAAGATCTTGAAAATGATTAAAATAAATATTTAATCTAATTACACTATGAGAATAACATTAAACCATTATTTTGATGGGTCCCACTAAATATTAGAGGTGAATGTCAACTCGTCTCCACACACATGGAAATTCTATAGAAAATAAATCTTAATTGTGTGTTCCACAAGGATCTTTAATCCCATAACAAATGATGCATAAAAAATGGATTTAAAAAACATCAATAAGTAAAAGGTTCTGTAAAGAGGGGGTATAAAATATACCATGAAAATGATGGATGTTTTGTATCCTTAATTATCCATTCCATTAATATATTCACATTCTACATTCCATAATAGAGCAATTTAAAAGAACAATAAAATTTTGGTAGTGAAAGGACTGGATCAAAGTTTCATCCACCAATAACTAACCATTTAACTTCTTATCCTAAACTGATTCAATCTCTTAAAAATTCATCACGTATATATCAGAACCATCTATATTAAATACCCTCTTCATCTATAAAATACTTCCAATTAAATCCTTATATTTTTCGATTGGATAACATCGTTCAGTTGAAAAAGAAGGGTAAATTATTACATGTAAATTCTTAACATAAAATTGTTCCTACAAGACTCTAGATAGATGATTGATTTGGAAACAAACCCTTCCCCAGTCATCTCATAATAAGAATCAATCACGGTATATAGCATATACAAATAGACTAAAAATTACATCGGTGGAGTACCTCATGAGATTTTTAATAAAAAGCGCATATTTATAAACAGTATTATAGGCCAATAGTTTTACTCCCTAATATTATATTAATTAAATATTTTTTCAAATAAATTTAATTTCATTGATATCTTTCGTTATATGTAACACCAAGTTCTGCAAAACAAAAATATACCTTTAATGAAATTATTATTTAAACAAAACTGTTATAACCCAACTATCAAATGTGGGTATTTTAATAAGATAAAAAATTTATAAAAATTATTTATGATGGTTTTAGATAAAGAAAATATATTGACAAATAATTACTTAATTTTCCTATAATGACTTTTTGTGCATAAAAAATACATCTATCTCAAAAAATGTTTTTCATTTATAATAAATAATAAATTTATTTTTTAAACTTTTAGTAATTGTTATCTTACAAATTTACATTATTTTTGAAAATAAATTTAAAAATATCTGCGATTTAATATTTCATAAATTTTTAAAATAGAATAATTTTTAATTGTATAGTGAAAAGGTCATTTTTTATTAGAAACTTCATTTTCATTTAAATCATAGAAAAAGTTACATCTTTTTTGAAAATTTATTATAAGTGAAATTAGTTCAATTAATTTATTTTAATCTAATTTAGTTCAATTGAATAAATTTGATATTGAATTTTTTAAATTAATACAACGTATTCGTAAAAAACCATTTATTAGAAAAATTACATTCTCATTGTGTCTACAAGTTTATCTTTTAAATTATAATTCTATAATTAATTGAATTTAAAATTTAGAAATGTTTTAAATATTTTAAATTAGAATAATTAATATTAATAAATAAGGATATCTTAATTATTGGTCATTACAAATTGTAAACATAATAAAAATTAATTACCACGGTAAAGGATAAAATGAGTTTATCATGCGTTAAATCAAAATATAAGAAAGGTTTTACCAAATAAACTTATCAGAATCCTATTATATAGACATATATCAACCTTATGTTATCCAAAATTGAAACCAGTGGCCATTTGAAGCATTTTCCTAGGGTAATACTTTATCATTTTGGATTATTTTAGGAAATTTCCAAGTGGGTTCCCTACCACACATATAAATAGAAATATCATATCCTCTCCTCTCCACAAATAGAAATTACATTACTTTGGGAAATAACTACCCAAATACATTACTTTCATCCATTATAAACAAGTATTATCCCTTTTTATCATACAACCATCCAAGGAGGGCTTTAAGTATAAACCTGAATTGGTTCTCTAAAGAAGGGGTGTAATTCTTAACCATGTTTTTTCATTTAATTTCTTCTTATGGATCCTTCAACAATTAATCAAATATGATGAAATAATAAATGAACTAAATTTCATATAATTATATTCGATAAAGTAAATTTAATTATCAATATCCATGTCATCTTCCATTTAATGGGTAATGGAACCGTCCATCATGTGTACAAAAAACTATAGCCTCAGCAACCAATGTAATTCATTTTACATCACCAAATATCACATATTGGTAAAAAATATCATTAAATATATGTATTTTATTATTGAAATAACTGTATTTTTTAAATTATAATATTATATCTACCTTCTTACCTTCCAATTTTTTGAAGAACGATAACGTCATTTGTGTGTACGTGTAAATGAACACTTCCTTGAAGTGATGCGATACATTTTTCATTTTAAGACATGGATCATCATAAGGATATATTTAATGAATATATATATAATATAAAAATTATTATTTAATGGAGAATTATTATATATCTTTATTTTATTCTATCCACCAAAAAATGGATACAATATTCAAGCGTACGTACGACCTACCTTCTCCATGAATGGTGTAATTAATTTTTATATATCTTAATATTATGGATGTAAATAATATATATTCATATATAATGAATTTATATTATATTTATATCATGAATATTATTTTTGATATTATGTATCCATAAAAAATTTTCAAGTACCAAATCGAGCAACCCAAAACATACTTGAAAAAATGCTACAGTTATCACACAAAATAGTGATTTTAATAAATAATTGTAGCTAAATGGGTGTTAAAAGGATTTAAGTGAATCATATATGATATTATATATAATATTTTTGTTAAATAATATATTTGAAATAAACTATATTTATCATGTAGGATGCTTAAACATGTAAAAATAATATCGATACTTGACCTGGGTGATTTTCAATCCACTATTATTTCCATGGGCCACATTCTATATTCACCACTTATTTATTTTTTGTGGTGTATATACATACCATGAATGTATTTTATTTTAATTATCACCAAAATTATGGGATATATATATTCATATTAATTTATATCTCTCGTGTACATTATGATTAAAAAGTTTTCAATTTAATAAGGGGTTTATGATATGTTCTATTTATATTTTCGGGATTTTTTATGATTATGATAATGATAATGAAACATTATGATTTATATATAAAGAAACTAATGAATCTTATAATATTATGATTATTTCAGGAAAATACATGTTTTCATTTCATTTTACTCTCATTATGTTCCAAAGAGTTTGAAATACTATTTCTAGGGATAATCCACATTATTTCTATCTCTTGTCCCAAAAACTTTTTATTACATTTCCATTTTTTATAAAAATTATTTCAATAATTTTTTAAGAATTACTATATGATTTTTAGTTTCAGTTTTACCCATGATTGAGTTTTTACAAAATGGTTTAAAAGGAATCTACTTGTCATTTTCCGAACGAGTTATTTTTGAATTTTCATAGAAAATGTGAAGGGAATCATTATTCTAATGTACAATTTATGAATATAATTATCAACTATCACGAAAAATCAATTATTTGAGCCTTACTTTATGTGTTTTATAAAAAATCAAAGAAAAAATTTCCTTTAATATTTGTGAAATTTTTAGAATTTAAAAATTGATCATCAAAGTGCAATGAGTATTTTCCCCAAGAATGTTGTTAATTATCTTTCAATGGAATTTATATTAATTAATTGAAACAACCCCATATTGTACTTATGATATACTGAGGATATGATTAAATGATGTGATTATTATTCTTTCTATGGATGTTTTATAAATATGATAACAAGATATTTAGGAAAATTATTCCTTTTACAAGGGGTTTTCTATAATGAAATGTTTATTAAACCCATTTTATTTTCATGGTTTATGATGTTATGGATGTTTCATGATCATATGGAACTCAACAGTATAATTTTCATTATGCAATTGGTGGGTTAGAAATTATATGACCCACTAATGTATTAGGAAATGGTTTATGATCAATGAGCTCAATGGGTAGATGTTAGGTTATCCCAAGACCAAAATAGGGTACATGGTAGGATATTCCAATCACATATAAGGGTACATGAAAGGTCATCTTAATCCTAAAATATTTTATATGATATTATATCCTATCATTGAAGTTGTTAAATTATAGGTTATCCCTAAAATAACATGTTATGAATTTCATGGTGGGTAATTGTGACATAATATTTTCTATGATTATGTGTATGCCAAAAATATAAGTATTGTAGCAAGGCATTATAACAATAATGTTTCAGTGGAATAACTGTAGTGGTGGTGGCACTATAGCGGCATATGCACTATAGAAGGTACTGTTTTGGCGGCGGTACTATAGTAGTGTGGGTACTGTAGCAGCACTGTTCATCAAGGGGTCCTTTGGGCCAAAAGATGAGCTTTCAAGCCTTGTATTAAGGCCACATGGCGTGGGGCCTTCAGCCTATATAATGGGTCTCCATCAACCCAGAAAAAAGAAGTCTTTTCATTAATAATCAATTTATACTTCAACCCCAACATTTTAAAAAAATATAAGTCGTATGCCAATGCTATGATCTCATCAATAATGTTATTTTATTATTTTATTATTTTATTATTCTTGTCTTATGAACTAAGAAATACAATTCAATTTCTTAATATTGTTATCTTTTATATAGATAGTATGATTTTCAAATGTTAGGATCATGGTATCATATCCTTTTGCTAATATTATGTTGATATCTCAAGTTATTACCCATATAGAGTATCTGATATTACCCTTTCACATTTTTCCTTTCTATAGGTTATTAAAATGGTATTATGCATAAAAAGTTTAAGGAGGGTTATATTTATAAATATATTAGTGGTAGATGATGTAGTTCACTTATGAACTAAATTTTTGTGTACCCATGTTTTTTATGGCACTACAACAATATGAATATAGAATGGTTTTTTATCTTATCTTCTGAATTTAATTTAGTTAGAATGAGATATATATGTATTAGACGTGTGGGTTTCTATATATGGTATTATAGAAATTATTAGTTAATATTTGGAAACAAGGATGAGAAAAATTTAGTGATAACCCTAGGGATAATTCAAAGTATTGGAAAATGTCCTAAAATTTTAGTGAATGATAGAGAGAGTGGTTTACAAGAAATTAAATACCTATCTAGATACTAAAATTAGATGCTGATTAAGTATAGTTGTACCTAAGTAGATATAACTCTGAAAAGGGAACATTATATTTTCAATCGATCATCACTTACTGGATGAAAATGGGGCTTGTTGTACACATGGTTTAACACTAATGGGGGATAAGTTTTAGAAATTGATAAATTCTTTATATACCATCATGAAGTATTTGAATTGATGATGACCATGAATTAACTAGGATAAACCTAAGATCTAATAGATTGAGAATAATATTTTATGATTTAGAGATACAATAAATGAATTTTTATAATTATTTAGTTTCATTATATGATTATATTTTATCGCTCTATGATTTTTTGTTTTATTCCACGGATGGAACATGATGGAATCATTTTAATAGTGAATGAAACAAAAAAAATAATGATTCTACTCATGAACAATCAAATGTTATGAGAGTTAATAGAAAAATAATATTTATTTATTCACAAAAAGTTATCATGCTATGAATCCCGTTTAGATTATAAACAATAAAATGAGGGAACAACATTATATTAACTCCTTCAATAAAAAACATAAATATTTTCTTAGTGGATCCATTTATCCCATAGATTTTAATAAATGGTTCAATACCATTGAAAATATATTATTTTTTCACAAGGGTTAAGTGAATGTAAAATTCATCTTTGTTGACTATCATTTGGTAAGAGATGAAAATAAATGGTGAAATACTATAAAGAATATGAGTAAACATGAAGAAAATGAATCCATGAAGTTTTATGAGATTAAGAGATTATCTTTTATTATGAAGTTTCCTCTAATTCATTATACAAAAAAATGGGAACGGAATTCATTGAATCAAAGTATAGGGATGATGAATCTTTTGGTACATATGAGGAAAACTTTTCATGTCTTGTTACATACACTTTTGGTATTATCATTCCATCAGAATGTAATTATGATAGATTCTTTTTTGGCATAAAAATAATTCTCTAATGGGAATTATCCATAATGTAAATAATTATCTATGAATAAATCATTTGATAAACTATAATGGTGGACGTGGAGATTTTAGTTAGCCATCAATATCATGTTTTTGATATAAAAATAATGATAGAATTAATTGAAAATATAAAAACCATAGAGAGAAGAATATGATATTTCCATCATGCATGAAGTGTGGAA